>CM039734.1:30414393-31101893 GCA_022539455.1 Dendrobium nobile
AAAAATTCATGCATCCTATAGGAAACTTAAGAAATCACAAACTAGTTTGAAATTGGAGTTTTTAAATTTGCAAAAAGAGAATGAAATTTTACTTAAAGATCATTCTATAATCAATAGAAATTATGTCTTTACTTGATGAGTTTGATGAATTAAATAAAAAGCATACTGAATTATCTAATGTATATGATTCCTTGAAGTCATCTCATGCTGAATTAATAAAAGAGTTTAAGAAATTAAAAACTCTCAAAGTTTTTGAAAATAATAAACCACATTGCATGCATCACATAACTTTAAAAGGAAGAATTACTATCTTAATAGATTAGTAAATCCTTTTCCTGGTGTTAGATATTTTTCATGTGGTATGTTAGGACATATTTCACACACTTGCACTATTCACTATAGTACAAATTGGGTATGGAGACCCAAATTACTTGATTCACAGCATAACATACATTCATTATTTTGTAGGCTTTCTCTCACAAAAGATCTCATGAGAGTATGTGGTACCTGGACAACAAATACTTACGACACATGATTGGAGATGCTAATCAATTCATTTCGCTGGAGGCCAAGGCTGGAGGCAAGTTTACTCTTGGAGACAACACCACTAGGAAGATAGTGGGCACAGGTACAATTGGAAACTCCAAGAATCTTTTGATTAAAAATGTTTTGATTGTAGATGGACTGAAACACAACTTCCTCAGCATCAATCAGCTTTACTATAAAGGCTTCATCATAAATTCTTGGTAAATATACTTGCATTATAAGCTTAAATAACAACACTATTTTTCAGAGAAAGATGATCAATAATGTTTATATAATTGACTTAAAAATAATATTAAAAGTGCTGTTTCATTTTGCTTAAAAACTACTACTAATGATTCATGGTCGTGGCACAGGACATTATGTCATGTCAGTATGAAAACCCTTAGGATAGTGACCCAAAAGTATCTAGTTAGAGGTGTCCCTAAGCTTAAATTCTCAAACGACCACCTTTGTGATGCCTACCAACTAGGGAAGCAAGTTCAATCCTCTTTTCATTCCATTAAGGACATTAGCACCTCTAGACCTTTAGAAGTCCTTCACATGGATTTGTTTGGACCCATTAGCACTGCCAGCTTAGGAGGAAAAGTCTATGGATTTGTAATTATTGATGACTACTCAAGTTTACTTTGATTAGATTTCTATCACATAAAAATGAGTCTTTTGATAAGTTTATATCCTTCTTTACTTTGATTCAAAAAAAGCTAGGTTGTGAGATTTTGACCATCCATAGTGACCATGGGGGAGAGTTTAAAAATGAGAGATTTAGATACTTCTTTGAGGATAAGGGGATTATTCACAACTTCTCAGCTCCTAGGACCCCTCAGCAGAATGGGGTAACTGAAAGAAAGAACTAGACCTTAGTTGAAGCCGTTAGAGCCATGCTTGCTGAGTATTCACTTCTAAATACTTTTGGGATAAAGTAGTAAATACAGCTTGTTATGTGTTGAATAGGGAGAATGTTAGAGCCAAACTTGATAAGACATCCTATGAGATCCTTAAGGGTAGAACACCCAACCTTTCCCACCTCCACATCTTTGGTTGTAAGGTTTTCATTCTTAATAATGGGAAGTCACACTTAGGAGAATTTGACCCAAAATTTGATGAAGGAGTGTTCTTAAGATATTTAAGTGTGAGAAAATCCTTTAGGGTGTTTAATAAGAGAACTTTGGTGGTGGAAGAGACTACTCATGTTGTGTTTGATGAATCTGATCCTAAGAAGTCTAGAGTTGAGTAAGAAGATGGAGTTGGAGAGATTTCCACAGGAGTTAAAAATTTGGAAAAGAGGGTAGAACCCCAAAACACTAAAGGAGTAGGTGAGATTACGCAATGAGTAGAAAATACAAATTTGGAGGAAAGGGTTGAACCTACACACATCTTGTCTAGAGAATGGAGATATTCTTTGAGTCATCTTAAAGAACTGATCATAGGAGACCCTTCTGAAGGTATTAAGACTAGGCATAGACTTAGGAAGGAAGTTAACCAATCTGCCTTTATTTTAATGACTGAGCCGACCAACATGAATCAAGCCCTTTCTGATGAGTTTTATATCTTAGCCATACAAGAGGAATTAAACCAATTTGTTAGGAAAGATGTTTGAAAGCTTGTAGAAAGACCAAAGGGATAAAGTATAGTTGGAACCAATGAGTCTTAAAGAATAAAATTAATGATTCTAGTGTGGTGGTTAGGAATAAAGCAAAAGTAGTGGCTAAGGGGTACAACCAAATAGAAGGGATTGATTTTGAGGAGACCTTTGCCCCTGTAGCTAGATTAGAAGCCATTAGAGTGCTACTAGCTTTTTCCTATTATAAAAGATTTAAGCTTTCCAAATGGACGTTAAGAGTGTCTTTTTTAATGTGGTAATAAAAGAAGATGTGTTTGTACAGGAACCCCTAGATTTTGAGAGTTCTCAATTTCCAAATCATGTTTTCAAATAAAAAAAGTCTTTATATGGATTAAAGAAGGCACCTAGAGCTTGGTATGAGAGGCTTAGCACATTCTTACTAGAGAGGGAGTTTGTTAAAGGGAGCATTGACACCATCCTTTTTTGAGAAAAATAGGAGATGGATTATTCATTTTTCAAATCTATATGGATGATATACTTTTTGGATCTTCTGATAAAAGGCTATGTGATCATTTTTCTAAAATAATGAGTAGGAGATTTGAGATGAGTATTATAAGAGAGTTATCCTACTTTTTTGGGCTTTAGTATAAGACAAGTAGATGATGGAACCTTTCTAAATCAATCAAAATACTTAAAGTGCATCTTGAAGAAATATGAAATAGATAAAGTTACGCCAATTAATACTCCCATGATCTCCAGTATTCAATTGGATAAGGACCCAAATGGAAAATTAGTTGATCAAAACAAGTACAGAAGGATGATTGGATCTTTACTTTACCTGACTGCTAGCCAAGTAGGATCCTAGACACAGCACTTCTTTTGAGATTATTAAATATTCTGATTCTGATTTTATAGGATGTAAGGTAGATAGAAAAAGTACTTTTAGAACTTGCTAATTCATAAAATAGTCTTTAGTCTCCTAGTCAAGTAGGAAGCAAAACTCTGTTGCACTTTCCACTGTTGAAGTTAAGTACATTGCCTTAGGAAGTTGTGTGGCCCAAGTCCTTTGGTTATAGCAGCAAGTTCTGATTTAGGATTACCTATAGGCACAATTTCAATCCTTTGTGACAAAATTAGTGCCATCTACATTTTTAAGAATCTTATCCAACACTCAAGGACCAAGCATATAAACATAAGGCATCACTTTATTAGAGACCATGTGACCAAAGGAGATATTGAGTTACACCATTTGGCAACTGAGAATCAACTGGCTGACATCTTTACTAAATCACTGGCCTTCGACACTTTTAGCACTTTAAGAACCAGATTGGGCATGATTGACATAAATGTATGAACTTAATTTCTTATCATTTATCTATTGATTGTTGTTTTCTTTTTATAGTTTTTTTCTTACTTATTTTTTATCTATTTTATTTTTATTGATTTGATTTTCTTGATTGTTTTATTTTTTTCTTTTAATTATTGTTGAGTTGATATCTTATGCTGTGTTTATTTTTTGAAAATTTGTAGTCAATGATTGACATCCCTAAAATCAATTAAAGGGGGAAAACACCATTGATTGTTTCCTTCTCTCTAAATTCTTCTAGTGGTGAAATTTTCTTTTCTAAATAAAAATCTATCTCACATTAACAACTGGATTTTGAAATTAAGATCTTTTTAATCTTGCTATAGTAATCTATCTTATATATATAATATTCAAAGTCTTTATTTTACCTTTAGATTTTTGTAATCTTGTCGTTGAATTTATCATATGATTTTTTATTCTATTTTGTGATTCATTCTTCCTTACATTAGAGAGGAGTTTTTCTTTTCTAATATCTGGAAGATATAATCACAACTGAGAATTTTTAAGAATTTTGAAAATGGGATCTAGCTTGTAAAAAATAAATAAAAAATATGGCCAATGATTCCAAAATCAAAAGATGCACATTGACACCAAATTGAAATATATATATATATATATATATATATATATAATATATATATATATAATATATATAATATATATATATATATATATATATATATATATATATATATCATAAATCAAAATATATGCAAATAGCGCCAATCAAATTGATAAGAGGCATAAAATAAGCCAACCAAAAGCAAGCTTCTTCTCTTTTAAAATTTTTAAATCTTAGAAGAATTCATGTGTCACTTGATTTTTTAAAAGGCTTGATTTCAAAAATTCATGATTGTAACTAATTACTTTGATATATTATTCTACAAAATATTTTTCTAGAACTAAGTCTTGAATGGGTCTCTTTTTCTTATCCAATTGGTTATTCCGATTTATATCCTTATATTCAAAAGGCAGTTTTCCCTGGGAGAAGTCTGAGTTAAGGTTAATAGGATCAGTTGTTTACCATTTTCTCGAATTTCAATGATGTTAACTCATTGATTCTTATAAACTTTTTAATTCAATCACATGGAAAATTTATCATATTCAAGCTTTGATTAAAAAAAACCTTGTTTAGCTTTTGTTCTTATCTTTTTCATATTTTATTTTCTCATTTAAATTATTTTTTTATGTGTTTGGGCCTTCTCTGATCATCTCCATTCATTATCTGATTTTTAAATTTTTTCTCACATCATCCTGGATGATATCTATATCATCTTGGATGATCTATTCAATTCACTCTTTAAATTTCATTTGACAACAATTTTGACTCTTCTGCTTCTAATCGTCTTGGACGATCCATTATCATCCTGGACGATTTGATCATATTCTATTTCAATTATTTGTGATCATCCTAAATAATCCTCCTCATCCTGGATGATCTTCCTAATCTCTGCTCAATTATTGGTGATCATCCCGGATGATACACCTATCGTCCTGAACGATCCACATGGCAAAATTTGGCACTCAACTTTAATTTGGCTGATATAATCCATTATTATGCATCAACCTGGATGATCCACGTAATCGTTTAGGAAAATATGCTTTTTCAACGATTTTCTAGAATGACTCCTCAGGATGATCTCTTATGTCTTATCATCCCGGACGATATCTGATCATCTTGGACGATTTTCCAGCCTTTTGATCAATTGTCCTGGACGTAATTATTGCACCATATCATCTTGGATGATCTGGATGATTCTTTAAAAACTGAGGCTTTTCACCATTTTTTTCACACAATCCTTCTCAACTCCCTTTTTTTTTTTTACTCTTGTTCTTTATTTTCCTTAGTATGGCTGGCGGAAAGAGATCTCACCATCTTTCCGGGAGTTCCTCGAGGGGGACTCTGGACCCTCGCTTCACTGAGGTGGATGATCAAGCCACCTATCAAAGGTACAAAACAGTCAGGATTACTGCATCCCATACTGTCAATCCACACATTCTTTCCTATCCTTTCCTAGATTTGTTTGCGCACACTTCCTTGACCTTTCTTTTAACTCTCTCTATCCCCTTCAACTCCGAGGTTCTTTTTGAAATTTTCACTAGCCTCAGCATAAATTCTTCATTCACTGCTCTTAGGTCCTATGTGAATCGATGTCTCATCGAAATCACATATCAGGACTGTAAAGAACTTTTGCAACTTTCCACCACATGGGACAAACTGCATACCCTATGTTCTAATCCTGATAATGACTGGGCTCCAGCTAACCACTTTCTCCAAAATACTAATGCTCATTTTTACGTTGGAGAGTCTAGCACCTTACTCAAAGATGCTAGGACAATCTAGCATGTCCTTCGCACCTCAATTCTTCCCAAAGCTAGTGATCGCGTTCATATCTCACCTCTTCTTTCGATCACCACTTTTTACATTTTGGCTCGCTGATAATTTAATGCCACTGATTTAATTTTTTGCTACATTGAGCATCTGACCACTATTCGAGATCCAGGATATAAGAGGAAGCCTAATCTTTCCCTAGGACATATCATTGTCTATGTCTTAGAGTCAAAATACAACCTCCAATATCCTGCCCCACCAAATTTTTAGCCTACCTTCTACTCAAATAACTCCTTCCACATTCTTCATAGTACTCGTCTCCACCCAGGGCATGAGGAAGCTGAGGGAGTTGAAGAGGAGGCAATTCCTGCACCTGTTCCTGCACCTACTTTGCTCTGCTAACATTCTTAGCTGGATCAGTTGGTGTAGTGACTCAACAAGTGGAAGACTCGCTTTGAGACCTTTATTACTGCACAGGAGCAGCAATATGCGGAGGATGTTGTTCTCTTTGATGCTTAAGTAGCTCACTAGCAGCTCCAGCAAGACCAAGATATGGCCTGGCTTGGGGAGCAGTTTTTGACTCTTTCTAGTTACTTTCAACCACATCCACCACCACCACCACCTCCTCCTTCAGATGACCAGGGGTCATCTTTCTTTTAGTTTGCTTATTTTTGTGTGATGTTATTTTACTTCTATTTAGTATTTTGTGCTATTTTTCTTTTTCCCTCCTCATTTTTATGATGTCAAAAGGGTGAGTAGCTGTACTAGTTTGTACTGTTCTAGTCTTTATACTATTCTAGTTTGTTCTAGTTTGTTATGTTTTTATGATGGATAGTTTAACTATTTAAAGTGTAGTTATTTCTTTACCTGCTTCCATTAAAAATGCTTTGAATTGCTTCAATTACCTAGTGTTTTCCATCATCAAAAAGGAGGAGATTATTGCAAATCTGCTTTTAGGGAGTATAATTTTGATGATAGCAAAGATTTCTATTTATCTACGACTACCTTGCCTACTAACATTTTAGGTCCACAAGATCATACTGCAATTTGAACCTGCTCAAGGATGGGTAGACTTGGTCTAAGTCAGCTTGTAAACTTTTCCCTTTCTTGAGTCTATTATAAACGATGTGGTTCCGTATGCTAAGTAACCTTACACACACACACATGGGGGAAAATTTCTTTTTACTTTTAGAGTTCTATATTTTTTGTCATATCATTTGGGACAATCTACAAATTATCTTGAATAATCTATTAAAAATAGAAACCCTAATTATGACATCTTGGTTAAGACAGCCGTCATTAAGCACATCGTTCTAGATGATATTTATATCAGTCGGGATGATAAGCTCAAATCAAAAATAATAAGCTGCCAGATCTATATAAGTATTATTTATTTTTTCACATCGTCTAGGACATCATCCTAGATGATGAAACACAATTATGCCTAAATTAATCTAGTTATTATGAAAAGCAATTATGGTTTGATTGCTCGATTAAATAATCCTAGATTATCATAGGATCAGTCGAGACAATCAGTTCAAAAAACCTTAGTTGTTCCTGGATGATCAATATTGGATACCTTCTATTTAGAGCAATGGTCTGGATTATCTACACATATTTGAACTAATCATTTGGGATAATCGTTAGATTGGCCTGGATGATCAAGCTATTTTTCCATTATCTAGACATCCTTTCAATGCGATTCCCTAGATGATATTTAATGAATTGTACTAATCATACATGATGAAATATTGTCATTCTAGACATTATGAACAAAAACCTTCTGATCATCCCAAACCATCTGGGCTGATTGAGAGAAATATATGCTGATCATCTAGGACGATAAAGTCAGTTTGTATAAATTAAGAGCTATTTCAAATCTCTTCTATTTAAGAGCTCTTGTTCTCCCCAAGAAATTATCTTTTACTGCTGTCTTAACCTAAGAGAGCCCAGAAGAGAGGGAGAGAATGGGAGAGAGAGAGAGAGAGGATCTTGTGAGGGGTTTCATAAAGGTTGCTCCAAGCAAGAATCCAAATCATCTTCTTCGATCGTCATCCCTTGTTCTTGTTGGTTCGAGAGAGGTCTTTTTTAGCAATCGATCAAGGATCTCTTCATACTTTAGGAGGAAGCAAAAGGAGTTGGGTTCTTTGTCTCACTGGTGTCAATAGAAAGGAGGTTTTATACAGGCTTCTCCACCTTGCTGTGGGAGCGAAAGGAGAGTCACTGAGTTTAGTGCAATACTCGAAGGGCACCTCTGGGGAGTGGACGTAGGTCAAGTTAACCGAACCACTATAAATCTCTATGTTCTTTACTACTACTTTCTCCACATTTAATTTCTGTACGTTTAATTTATTTGTGGTGAATTTTGGTTTGGTTGAGTTTTTATTTTTTATTGAAAGATGTTTTAAAATACCAATTCACCCCCTCCCCCTTGGTTAGCTTGGGCAAGTTCATAAGGGCTTAATATCCCTAACAAACTTTCACTACCCTTCTTATTATTACACCAAGTGTATTTTAGACAAATAACCCCTACATCATGCAAATCATTACTGTTTATAAAGTTTTTAATCTCTAATGGTCCTTCAAAAAAGAAAAAAAATTTTCCTCCCCTTTTATCTTCCTGGGACAAGATGCAATTAAAGTCCCCTCCTACCATTGAAGGCAAATCCAAAGTTGAATACAACTCCACACACTCCCATAACTTCCTTCTTTTATACAAGTCCTTATTACCATAAATAGTAAAGACCACCCATCTACCTTTATTAGCAATCTTCAGCTCCACAATAGGACATTGAGCTGAAGCTTCCAATAAATTAAAAGAAGACAAATTAGTCCTCCAAGTCACCAAAATACCACCTGACATCCCAATAGAAGGAAACAGAAAGAAATCGAATCAATTCCCATGAATTTATTAAACTCACATCTACTAATATAAGAGATTTTAGTTTCAACTATTCCAACAAAAAAAAAACATCCCAATCTTTAACAAAATCTTTCAAACACAAGGAGGCTTCTCTTTTATTAGCCCCTTATAGTTCCAAAAAGCTAAGGAACTCATTAAGCAAATAAGAGAGAATGACCACCACTTCTCTTCTTATTCAACACATTCATCTTTTTAGGAATAAAAGATGAATTTAAAGGTCCAAGGGACCTAAGCTCTTTAATAAGTTTTGGTTTATTACCTCTAGAAATTGGGTATAATAACAAATGTTATTTTATATACATAATTAAGTGCATATGTTAATTATTCAACCCAACTAAAATGGATCTTCCAAAGCAAGATGTACCAAATAAGTAATACAATGTAGCTCCAGTACCATTAGACAATAATAAGTTGCTAGCCCATATTTTAGTGTTGGTTATGGGAGATACAAAGAATAAGTCCTTTAAGAGCATGAAAGAATAGGGAGATAAACATTTGAATATATTTCACAATTTTAAGGCCCTTCTATTCAAAAGATCTATAGGACCTCAAGTTATAGAAGACAGGTAAATGAGGATAGAGAAGATCTTCGACAGCATGTAGTATCTAGAAAATAGAAAAGTATAAATGGCTCTATTTCTATTTGATGGAGTGTCTTAGAGATGCTTTATTAGATAATACAGAGAGAAATTTTAAGGGAAGACCAATGTTGAGATCACTTGGGATGAGTTTACTGTAGTATTCACAATATGGTACACTTCCATCAGTGCATCTATAGATACAAGAAGCTTTCATTAAACTGGAGAAGGGATGGAAGACTCTGATGTAGTAAGAAACTGAGTTTACTTCACTTGTTATACATGCTCCATATTTGATCCTTACTACTGAAGAAAAATATTATATGTTCCTACAAGGATTGAGTACATTGTTAAGATATCTGTTAGTGCCTTTACGGATCGATGAATTTTCTTAGTTAGTGGAGCATGCTATATTGATAAATATTATTTTGGTAGCATCAGCATCCAAGAAGGATGGGAGCTCAAAAAATGATGTCAGTAGTAGGAGGAGTAGAGATGAAGCAAGCATGGATAGAGATAAATATTATGATAAGAAAAGTATATATATATATATATATATATATATATATATATATATATATATATATATATATATATATAGTCAAGGGGATCTAGATTGATAATGTTGATTGGAAGCTATAGTGAATGTTTTCATTTTGGAATAAAACATCCAAGTTAGTTCTACATACTGATGAGGTAATATTTTTGTTATGAAAAAATAGGACACAAGTAAGCTGATTTTATTTAGAAGGAATTTGGAGAAAGAGCTCATTTAGGTACAGTTTAAACTTGACAGGCTGAAGGACAAAGGACTATATGATCAAGAGCATATATGAAAGGTAAGTAAATATGATTACTAAAAGAGTTATCAAGGGTAGTTAAAGGGAATTTTTTGCATTTCCAGTGCCTACTCTAGTGATGCCACAAGTGTATGTCCTACAATATATGGAAGATCAACAGTAACCTAAGATTTCTACTGGTAAAAAAAAATATTTGAATGATAAAATACTGTAATTCATGCATATGTGACCTGCATGTGATGGAATAAATTATATAACTTTATGATTTAATGAACTTTTGATTTGATTCTAATTTCATTTGAGTTTTGATCATATGAGTTAATTTTGTATCTATTATTGTAACTGAATCTTTAAGGGAAACATCTAGGATGATATTTTTCTAAGATTGGTATACTATAAAAACTTGAATTTCAACAATAATTTAAAATATAAAAAATTAGAATATTTATTTGAACTACAACATAGTGGAGCTATGCATTTGAGTACCAAGGCATAGAGTTTTGGTGCACTGTGACTCAAAAATCTCTGATATGAGGTTGAAGCCTATGTTCTACAGTAATTCTTGATTTGCATGCAAAGTTGTAACACTTTGTGGTGGATATGTGGTTCTACCAACTAAAAACCATTTTTAGGACCACCATGAATCTTATAAACTCTTTATAACTTACATCGATTAATGTAAACTCTTAATAAATGCAAAAACCTTCTATGAATGTTTCACATTCTATATTATTTAAGACTCACCAATAACATTCCTCTAATGTATACCAAAAATTGATGTTTAATATTCATTACTAAGGAACTCAACTCTCTTTCCTTTGAGAATAAAAACCATTATAACTTTGTCAAGAAGTTTGTTATCTCCCTTTAGTTAAATGAAACATTCCTTGATGAGCATACTATAACATATATAAGCTGGTCGTTTCTCTCTCACAAGAAGTATATCCTCATTCATTGTTATTAGAAAAAGTAAATCTTATTAAAATAGCCAACTCTACTCATCCCCTTAAAGCAAATTAATTACCCTTGATCAAACTTTGTTGTAGTGACTCTTACTAAATATTGTATTTATGATGTGTTGAATAATATCATTTACATTAAACTTCACTAATGTGAGGAAGGTCATCCCATGGATGTAAGTTGCCACCTCTCCATTATTATACTTATCATTAATCATTATCTCTTTCCAAATTTATCTTTCTAACCCATCCCAACATGTTCCAATTACCCAACATTAGTTCGTATAACAGCTTTTATGACTCCTACAAGATTGTTCTTTTCAATATAATACTGAAAATACAACATGCTCAAGGCTCTTCTACCACATCCTTTCTACTACATTCAAAGCATAAGTCTAATTATAATTTTATTATCCCCTTCCAAATTCCAATAATCATCAATTATAAAATCTTTTTTTTTCACATAGGAACAACAACACACCCTATGGGCATTAAATTTAGTCAATATTCTTGCACACACCTTCTAGTAAGGGATTTCCTTAATAATATTATACAGGCAAGCCATGAGGCCTTCATAAATAATGAGTCAATACTTATGGTCAAATATTGCTACATTCTAAAATAGATTCTCATGTCCATGAACATGACATAATTGCAATAATGAAAATCCTCCCCACACAATCCATAGACATTTTAAGGAAACTCCACTCCACCTAAAGAAATGTGAAGAATACGAAGGTGGATGGTCATGACATTATAAATTATGCACCACAAAGTATACTCATGAAATTATATAAAACTATAGCTTTAATAAGAGTATTTTACCTATATTGTATAAGGAGATCTTGAAAAATTATTACTTACACTACGAAAAGCCTATTTTTGATAGACTTCTATGTCAATAACTTTGGAAAACCTATAGATAATTATGTTTTTAATGGATATTACAACAGACATATTCCATTTGTAAATCCCTCATCATAAGAGAGAAATAATCATTAATTCATCACAATTTATGATGAAAATTCAATAAAAAATTATCAATGGGTTTTCCATTAATAAATTAATATCAATGGGTTTTCCATTAATAAATTAATATCAACAACTTAACCATTAGATACGTGACATATTAAGTGTCAGTATATACCACCTTATAAATGGATTTTTTAATATATGTTCTCATTGAATTATCTATCAATAATCATTGTTGAAAAATTAAAAAAAAAAATTATCCCAAGTATATTACATATGATAAAAATGCATCAAATTTTTGTAAGTGAACTTGATAAAATAAAATCATGGCAATTATTGTCTGCTATTATCATTTCTATGGAAACCTCTAACTCTAAATAATAGTAATAATATATATTAGTTCTCCTTCATACTCTTCATATATAAAATTTTCCTACTTTTTCCCCTCTTTATCATCTTATTCTTCTTCACCCTCATCCTTAGCTTATGTATCTCCAAAAGCATGTGGTGGTGGAAGTCGTGGGTAAGGTTAGCTACCATAAAAGAACATCTGTATACAATACTGTTGGTCAATTTTTATAGCTTCCACACGTTCTTGGAGTTTCATGGTTATTGTAGTGACCTGGCTCCTCATTAATTCTTATATGTCATGTAGTCATGATGGCATGCTACTTATTATATATGATGGTTGTGTAAGGATTAAACTGCCATAAGACTCAACTCCATGAAATTTCCTTTTTTTTTTTTTAAACCATATAATCTAACTCCAAATAATTTATCTACCCTTCTACACTCCCCAAATTGCTTATTTCCACAAGTTAACATCTAATTGCAAGGAGGAATTTCTTACTATAGATGATTGACTATAGGTCTTTTTTTATTGTAGAAATTTATCGTATATAATATCAAAATTATGAGTAACTTTAATAAATTATATAGTTATAATATATCAAATTTATTAATGAAATTAATTTCATAACACTTATATATGACCTTACAAATCTAATATATAATCGAAAAATATCATGTGTCATAGAATGCAACTTATAGAGAGATATGGTTCCCCAACCAACTACTCTTTTAAGTGAATGAGCAAAAAAATATTCATTACAATTGAATTTATGAATAAATTATTAAATGCATATTACTTATTAGATTTCTTATATTCTTATTATAAGGAATAGATCCACCAAAATGAAGAGAAGCATCCGTACTAGCAATATCAAATGCTTGAAAAGAATTATTTTGGTATCTTCTTATGGTATTCTTCAGACTCCCACATACCAAGAAACCCCCTATATTTTCCTTCTAATCTAGTTAGGTCTTTCTTTACTGTAGATTCCAATATTTATCAAGTCTCTTAAACTTTTACTCCCTTTCGATCAAAACTTCTCCATACCATGGAGTGATGCTTTGGAAAACAATGAATACTTCCTTCATATTTTGAGATATAATGTAAGTATAATTATAGTAAAATTAATCATAATTGATTCAATTATAAATATATTATTTATGGGGGCTAATGGATGACAGATGCTAACAATGTGATCTAGAATGCGACTTGCAAAGTTTTAAAATATGCTTAGATATCTTTTGGGTATGAAATTATTGATTATATTTTTTTATAACTATGCAAGTAATTGTATTGAATACAATAATAAAGTGAAAGAGTGGAGTGTCAAACCCACAAGGAAGTGTTATACTTAGTTGCAACTTAAATACTTTTGCTAATTTAAATACACAAATTATCCTACTAAAGATAAAAACAGGTGTTTTTGAGTTTTTATCAATAAAAGAAAATAAACTGGAAAAGAAAGTTGATACTTATAAAAATAAAGTGTTTTGGACTAATGAATGTATAAAACAAAACTTTCATAATGAGACTCTAAAAAATATATAAGCATCAATGCATATGCATTCCTAGGTCTCTATCAAACCTGTAGGAGAAAATAGGAAGGTTTATGGCCTTTCTAATGTTTTTCTATCTTTATAGAACCTAGAATATTAAAATATTGAATACATCTATCCAGGCTATACATCTCACTATGTTTTTACTACACACATATCTATTTTATGCATTGAATGAAGAATGAGAGATATTGAAAACATCAATACATTCATTAAAGCACATAAGTCTACATTAGTACATACTATGCTTACTATGTCATTTGCCCAAAACTAGAGAATTAGCTAGTCTTGGAGGAAATAATAAGCAAACTCATTATAATTTATTTATTCTAAGGAAGATACAAAAGAAGAAATAAGAAAATGGTCACCAAGAAGGATAAAATGATCTTCTCATATTCCTTCCATAAATGATAGAGTTATTTACACAAATAATCTAAGATCTCCATAAATAAAAGTATCTTTTACTTTCCTAGCCTCTCTTAGGGGGAACTAAAGAAACACTCTTACAAGAACATTATTTTCACTCCAATGATAGAAATCTCTCATAAAAGAACTAAAAAGTTATTTATAGTAAATAAAGGAATGGGCTCAAGTTCTGTGGCACTCAATAAGGAGGTGTAGTGGAAGTGAAAAATGAACCAGCATCTCGGCTCTACAAAATTTGCTCAACTACAATAACATATGATATGGCATGGTTAGAACTTAAAATAAAAAATATTTTTCCTGAGTCGATGTGGCTGCTCATGTTATTAACTTCTCTACTTCTAGAAATTTGACCACTTTTGCTCTCGAATGAAGGATTCAAACTTGAGGTGTTGAAATGTATGGTATTGAGGCAGTGAAACGTATGCATTATGACATTCATTTTCTTGAGACATTTAATGTTGTAGTGCTGAATTTTGGCATAACAATGTTGTTTAACATTGTAGCAGTGATAAGTGTTTTGTTTTTGTGCTTATAAATAGCAAAAACTGGTGCTTTAATATTAGAAATTGGTTCCTCAAAGTGATTTAACTCGATGCTACAGCATGATATACTTAGGCACCATGGCGTTATTCCACACTTGTAATTTTTACCATTTTATGAATATTTCTAATGCAAACACAACTAAAATAACATATTTTCATTGAAATTCAAACAAAATAAATAATATATATTTAATAATTAATAATTATATATTATAAATTTATAGATTGAGCTTTTTTTATATCAACTAATATCTTCTTCCATAACTTATATGTTGTGTCACAGAAGCTACTTATTATCTAAATAATTATGTGTGTAGGGTTTGTATGAGGATTAAACTTATGATACATTTATGAATTGTTATTAAAATTTAAACTAAAAATAAATTATATATATATATATATATATATATATATATATATATATGCTATTTAGAAACATTCATCTCACTCTATGAAGATGAAAGTTCAATGGAGGATGTTAAGCCTTATTGATTTGTACCGAGGCACACACAGAGGTGGTTGGTGAATTGGCTATTTAAAAATTTTTTTAATATAAAGAGAAATCTTATTTAAATTTTTAATAACTTAAATTAAACAATTTTATCACTTAACTTAAAAGCTAATAAACTTAACAAAAATTACAATGATGGTGGAGATAATTTAATCAAATAAATCTAATATTAACCATAACTTTTCAACATGTGATTTTCAAGAAAATAAATTACAGAAAGGTAAAATGTAGAAAATTAAATTAGAATGATCAGACAAAAATTTTATGGTGGTTTGGTCAAACAATGAACTATGTCCACTCCCCAGAGTCCTCCACCCTAGGTATTACACTAACTCTTAGTGTTTCTCATTTATCTAAAAGTTTGAGGAGGTTGTAAGACCTTAATGAACTAGCCTAAGGTATGCCAATAGGGTGGGGGTGAATTGATATTTTTAAAAATATTGCTTACATTTAACAAAAACATAACATACATTTTTGATTTATTTGTAGTTAAGAGAACGAATCAATACTTATCACCTACTACGAAAGTAAATAAACCTATTCAACATTTTAATAATGATGATAGAATTTAAATCAATATAAAACAAAATTGTTATCATGGATTTTAACCAAGCAGATATCATATAAAAGTAAATGCGGAAAACTAAAATGTAGAAAATAGAAAATTAGAACAAACACTCTGGAGACTTATATTGGTTTGATTAAACAATGACCTTTGTCCACTCCCAGAAGTCCTCCATTCCAAGAATTACATGATCAGCATAGTGTCACTCCTTTTGTTGCCACAACAAGGCAAAGAAGCTCTTACACAAATCACTTCAACCAACCCAGTGCAGCGGAGAACCAAAAGCTTTGTCACCCTCTTGGTGATAGTAGCAAACCTTCAATCCTTTTTATCCCTCTTAGAGAAAGAAAATAACCTCAATTCTTTTTCTCTATCTAGGAGAAGGTAGAGAACTCAAAATCCTTCTTCACCCTCTTAGTGATGGAGTTTAATTTCTCATTATTCATACAGGATCATTTTTGGGACTATTAAAAATCATCTCTATTAATTATTTGGTATTATTCTCATCGTATATTATGGCCAGTCTAAACTCAATAGAATGTACAGTATAATATATATATCATACTATATAATTAGTTCAAAAATCAAAGTTTCATCTTGTATAATCTCTAAGATGACCATATTTAATCTCTATCAATCGTACAATATGATTTAGACCGTATAGTATAATCGACCATATTAATTAAATCATGATTTTGTGAACTAATCATGGAGGGGATAATTTAAGTAGTATTTTAAAATATCATACAGTATGATGAGTATCGTATAGTATGATTAGATTAAAATTCTTTTTTAAAAAATCCTACTTATTTTATCTAGTGTCTAGGAGTTTTAGATTGAAATGAATTGTATAGTATGATCTAATTTATACAACATGATTAGTTCATTAAAATTAATGATTAAATTAGTCATAAGACTAATTTTTTAGATAATAGATCATACTGTTTGATTTGATAAAAAGAAATTTTTTAATTTTTTTCATTCCCCCAGTGTGTTTGCATGACCGTCAACTTAGTATATACCCTTAAATGGCCAGGCTCAAGAAATAGAAGATATAATAATGTTAAAATTATAGAGTCTTCTAATTTATATCCTATTCTACCTAAACTTGAGTCTTGAAATCTTGAGCAGTGTATGTTTTTCTTGAAATGTTAGTGTGCATAAAAAATAATATCTAATATATATGCTTGGAGAACTAAAAGAATCAAACAATAATATTTGTTATCATTAAAATCACAAGCTAGGGATCCTTATTTGCAACATTATCACCCATAAAAAATGTGGAGAAGCACATATAAGAATCACTTCCACCAACCTGATGAAATAGAGAACCATAATCCTTTTCACCCTCTTAGTGAGGTAGAAAACCTTATAAGCTCTTTTCACCCTCCTGGTGAAGGAAGCAAACATGGAAGTTTCCATACCCTCCTCTAGAAGGAAGAGTGCCTTGGAATCCTTTTTCACCCTCTGGGTGAAGGAAGAGAACCATGATCTTTGAACATGAAGCTTTTCTTCCCAATGTAACCCTAGAGATCCATAGAGCCCTATGGAGGAATCAAGGTGCATCTTGCTTGGAGTGATTGTGTGAATATCAATACACTACTTCTCCCTCTCACAAAACTAAACTTCTTCTTTTCCACTCTCTAAGATCTCTCATAACTCAAAAAACCCTAAATTTCTAATTTAGTCGAAAGTAATAATAAATTATGATATATGATTATATAGTATTATTAGTTCAAAAACTAGATGAAGTCTAGTATGATGGAATAGTCTCAAGATGAACTATTCAAATTTTTTTTTACTAATTATATTGTATGATTTGGAGATCATACAATATGATTAGTTCAATTTTCTCTTTTTTATGTAAGATAATTTCCAGGATGATTGAAAATTATCTCTTCCTATTATATAATACAATTTACACTAATGATTAGTACAAAAATCATGGTTTCTTCCATGACAATCAATGGGATGAATAATTTTTATCTTTATATATCATACAATAAGATATATATCATATAATACAATTGATAAAATTAATTAAAATATTTATAAGGTTGACTATTCATGAAGATTAAATTGATTAAGTTTTTAATATTATATAATACGAATAACATCATACATGACAATCATTTAAAAAATAAAAAATTAAAATACTACTTAATTTTTATTAGCAGCTAGGGTTTCTAAATTAAGCAAATCATATATTATGACTAGTTTAAAATTTTAAAACTTATTTTCTCACTCCCCTGAGTGTGTGTGCACGGTCACCAACATAGCATTCACCTTTTATAAGACTTTGACTCAAGAAAATTAAAATAAATAATGAAATATTAGAAACTATTATCAACTATATTTCTATTCTACCCACTCTTGAGCCCTCATCTTCTTGCATGGTATATGCCATACCTAAAATATTTGTACACATAAAAATATATATGCATTAACAAATAGTAGGAGAAATAAAATTGACGTCACTAATTATTTATTATTTTTAAAATCACAAGCTTGGGATCCCCGATTACAACAATCTCCAAGTTTTTTATAAAAATGAACATTTTTGGTTGAATTTATAAGAACTTATTTTTTCTCCTTATATCTCCCTCACTACAAGAGATATTTTTTAAAAATAGGGGAAAGTAAAATATAAATTATTTTTCATTTTTTAAAAAGATGAAAATAGAGATGAAAATACAAACCATAGAGAAAAGAAAAATGATTTCATAAAAACTCATAAACTACGATTAACCATTTACTCCCTTATTTGTCATCACCAAAAAAGAGAGAAAAAAAAAACTAAAAACATAATCACAACAAAGAATGCATGTAGGTGTCCAACAAAACAAATAATCCTAGAAGTAGGATCCTTGATCAGGTGGTGGTGGTTTGAAATAGAAATGAATAGTATCAAATTACTCACCAAACCATACCATATTAGTCTCATGTTATTGTTTCTACTATTGAATGTGGCTATCTAATTGAGACTCAAATTGATCGAAGCATTGTATCAGTGCATCATTGGAATATTGCTGGTATTTTGGTGTAGGTGATGATTCAGGGCTAGTGTTGGTGCTAATGCTGGTGATGGACATTCTCGCACTTTCTCATCACACTACATGAAAACACATGTTTATCGGTGAAATTTACTGGTGGATACAATTGTGTCGGAACACACAGCGCCTGTAGCGGCGCATAATATGAAGGAATATCTACAGCGTATTTTCTGGTACATATGACGCAGGTAACATACCGATGGATATTGCGACGGCAAATAAGGCAGTTAATAACAGCAATTTATTTTTACGGTGCACTTTTTGGCGGAAAAGTACCGACGAAGTTACCGGAGGAAAAAACATCGACGTATTTAAACTCAATGACTTAGGTAGGACCTACGCATTTTGCACTGGAAATGTTTCCGGCATCCGGTATGCCGGAAAATCTGTCGGTGTAAACCCTATTTTCGAACATGAGCCCGATGGCTGCTCATTTCTTTCGTTCGTTTCTCTCACAAATTTTTCTCTCCCTTGTCGCCCTCCGTCTACTCGCCCTAGATCGACGTCGTCGACTGATCAACGGAAGTCGCCGACGATCACTGCATTTGTCGCCGGGGAAAGCACGCTTTTTGACCGTGAGTTTCTGCCTCCTTCCCGTCGTCTCCCTCACGTTGCCTCCCTCCCGTCGCCTTAGGAATTTGTTTTTTGTAATTTCTTTTTAAACATTAGATTTACGGTTCATATTGTAGATGTTTTTTGTTGAAAAATTTTGCAAAATCAATTTGGATTCATGCCGGGTATTTCTATTATGGAAGCCAAACTTTTTTGAGAGGTTTGATGGAGAAATATAGAGAGAGTCAGGAGGATCTACATATGATTTTTGTTTATTTAGAGAAAACATATGAGAAAGGTAAAGGTTTTATGGCTATGGATGTTGAAGATTGTGGTTAAAGGCATGTAGGTAGAGTTGTTAAGGTGATTGATTATGTGCTAATGGAGAACAACTTTATGAAGTAATCTGGGTGGTCAGATATGGAGAAAGGTAAAGGTTTTATGGGTGCAAGGGAGATCTTGGAGTATCAAGAATTTGATTGTGGAGGGGATCATAATGATCTAAAGATGGAAGAAAGAAGAAAAATTCCCAATGATTTTAACGAGAAATGATAATTTAAATATTTCTGAGACATCGAGTGCTTGGAAATCAGATCGGATGGTTGGTTCAGATTACTTGAAGTAGGGTGAGAAGGGTGAAGGGTCAGCTTCTTGCAAAGGGAAGGAAGAAGGACTAAGGAAGGATAGGGGTTTGGTTGGCACTACTAACCTGAAGACTATCTGGGGTTAAGAAAATTTCTAATTTATAGGTTGGGTTCTGGTGCTACTCCTATAGTGGCGGATTGCTTCATTTGTTTGTTTGAAACTATAGAAGCCAGGAACATTTAGCTCATTATTTTCCACAAAACTCTTCAAGACGGCAGGTGGCTTATCCTCCAATACACCTTTAGTATTAGCACTTATTTCCTCAACATGTTTACTATTGATGGAGCTGCAACAAACATTGTTCTGTTAAGAAAAATGTATCTTTTCATGCCATGATTAACAAGAATCCACAAACCATATTCATCATTATCTTCCTCTTCTCCCTTAATGGGAACAACATCAAAATTTTTATTCCCCTTTCTTACAATTAGATTAGAAGAATTCTATTGTTAATATCTCTATATATTCAGTTTTACATCTACTTGAGCGAAAATCCATTACTTATTTGCTCTTATATATAGGTGATGGATAGTAGAAATCAAAGAAGTTGGATGTATAACCGATTATCTCAAGGACGAAAGACAATAACAGATGAACTCATTAATGGGATGAACATTTTCAATACGCAAGTGAAACAACTACCAAGCTTCAAATTAGAAGGAAAGTTTCGATGTCCATGTTCTAAACATAAAAATCTAGTGCACCTAGAACCAAATGATGTAACTGTTGATCTATATCACAGAGGATTCATGCCACATTATTGGTATTGGACTTCTCATGGTGAGTACGAGCCACAATTTGATTATCAATGCGGTCCTTCTACAAGCACTGATATAGCTGAGGCTGAAAATATATGACCAAATCTTGAGGAATTAGTTCATGATGCAACTGGAATACAAATTGAACAAAATGTAAAAGAGTTACCGAATAAGGAGGCACAGAATTTTTATGATTTGTTGCATGCTGCCCAGCAACCATTCTGGAGAGGGTGCACCACTCACTCAGAGTTATCTGTTGCTGTGAAGATGTTAAGCATCAAGGCAGAATAAAATATTGCTCGTGAATGTTTTAATCAATTCATTGTGCTTCTTAAGAAAACCAATCCAACAGATAATTTAATTCCTAGAGATTTATATCGGACAAAAAAGTTAGTTTCCAAACTTGGTTTGACATACATAAAGATAGATTATTGTATCAATGGATGCATGTTATACATTAAAGAAGATTTCTCAGAGATTGTATGCCGTCATTGTAATGCACCAAGGTTTAAACCAAAATCTGGTAGTAGAAGGAAGCTGAAGGATGTGCCTGTCAGTAGGATGTTCTACTTTCCAATAATTCCGAGACAACAATGGCTATATACATCCATGAGATCTGCTGCACATATGAGATGGCATAATGATCACATTCCATAAGAAGGTGTTATTACACATCCATCAGAAGTAGAGACTTGGAGACACTTTGATCGTACACATGCCACATTTGCAACAGAACCAAGAAATGCCAGATTAGGTTTATATGCAGATGGTTTTATTTCATTCAGTCAGTCTGCTACACCGTACTCATGTTGGCCCGTGATACTCACTCCTTACAATCTTCCTCTAGAGTTATGTATGACTACTCATATGTTTCTGTCACTTATCAATCCAGGGCCACATAATCCAAAAGTGAAGATTGATGTATTCTTACAACCATTAATTGATGATTTAAATTCATTATGGGAAGAGGGAGTAAATATATATGATATCTCCACCAAACATAACTTTACACTGAGAGCAGCATTATTTTGAACAATTAGGGACTTTCCTGCATATGGTATGCTATCAGGTTGGAACACTTCATGCAAGTTAGCTTATCCATATTATATGGAATATACAAAATCATTCACTTTAAAGTATGGTAGGAAGAATACTTGGTTCGATTGTCATCGAATATTTTTACCTCCAAGATCACTGCAGCTGGACTAGCTAGGACACTACGTACTGAGGGGACCACCTCGTCTCAGCCTGCTACATAACCTCAGCTTATTACACAGCCTTTACCCACTCCTGGAGCTAATAGCCCGCAGTTTTACTCAGCAGACTCCTGATTTCCTTCACCAGATCTCGAGCAGAGTACTCCTTTCTACTCATGCTACGCACCCCCACCTTATGCTGGTGCCCCTAACACTTATCCATTTCCACCATATGCTCCACCATACTATCCCCCACTACCCCATCAGCTTGCTACAGTTGGACCTTCGACAGCAGCTGACCTTCAACAGAACCTGCACCAGAGCAGGTGATAGATGGTAGAATGTTGATAGAACCTGAGGGTGACACGTACATACATTCTCTTTTATTTAATCTAACGAATATTTTTATTTTATATTATATATTTGTTTCACATAACTTTATTTTTGTAGGTTCTACCCATCAAAACAAACGACACATAAAATATGGGACTCATACGGAGCAGGTTTGACACTCCTTATGTTTCTTCGAAGAAAGTCCCGAAAGAAGTCCGGGAGATGAGGTTTAGAGAGTTTGAGGTATTTTTGGGTTTTAGTTTTTATGTAAAATAATTTATTCTTTTTTACTTAAGCTAAAAATCTTATATATTATATATCTTATGTATTTGAATGCAGAAAGAATTTTGTTGGTTGCCCCAACACAATGACAGGATTAGAAAGAATTTTGAGAAGTGTGGGTCTACTCGGATGTGTGACATGTTCATAGATATTAGAAAGTCTGGGAAGTGACCATTGTGGATTGGAGAGGTTATATGGGCTGAGTTGAACACTGCTTGGGGCAGCGAAGAGTATACTAGGAGGAGGGATCAAAATCGACAGAATAAAGCTTTTGATGTTTGGGGCTTAGGTAGTTCACTTCATACTGGCGGCTCCATTCCACGTACTGAGCACAGGCGTCATTTGGTATTGAATTTTAAATATTTTTTAAAATTATTCTTTAATACAAATATTAATAAAATTCTCTTAATTCTAACAGAAAGAGACGCATGGTAGAGAATCAACTCCTGTGGAATTGCATAGTCGCTCTCATAAGCGATAGGAGGATCAACAATGGATTGATGAGAGAGAAAGAAAAGCCCATGTAAGTATATATTTATATGTGCTTAATATTTTTTATTTTTAGTTTAATTATATATATTTATATTCTACTTTCGCAGGAGGAATATACACGGCTTCGAGAGACTCATGCCGCATCAGGTGAGGGCTCTTCTGGCGGCACTATGGTGTTTTCTGAGTATCGCATCTGGTCGCAGGCCATCGAAGGAATGCAGCATGGTAGAGTTTATGGTTTAGGTATGCAAGCTCAGGCATACGAGGGGATGACCTCCTTTACTGCATCCAGCTTCGCATCCAGTTCTCATGATTCCTTACATGCACAGTAAATAACTGCCCTTCAAGCAGAGCTAGAACAAGTAAGAAAATCACAAGCTGACTGGCAAGCTTAGTTGCAAGCACAGCTCCAATTGCAGATGTAGATGTAGGAGCAACAAAATTAGTTGTTAGATGAAATGCATAGAATGAGGAACCAGATGAGTGGAAAAGAGGTTGCTCCACCTGAGGAGGAGTCCACAGATTCAGAGTAGTTTATTTTATGAACTTGTATATTTCTTTGAATCTGTAATATTGAATAATATGTGATGTTTTTAGTTGGTTGTTACTGTTGAACAATTTCTTTTAATGAGTATTTATGTTTTTGTGCATTTGTTGAAGAATTTTATGTTGTGGAATTATTATAAACTGCTGTGGATAGATATTTGTATAGGTTTGTAGGTGTGGAAATTTGATTGTTGGCTGGGAAGGCAATTTTTTTTGTCAATGCTATAGGTTTTTGATGGATTTTACGTCGGAACATCGATAGAAACGATGATACAACGAATCAGATCGATCATGCCGGCGTCTTTGTGTACGCCAGAAATTACCGGCACTTGTTCCGACGTCTAATCCGCCGGAGATTACCGACGTGGAGTTGCACCGGAACTAAGCTGTAGCTTATTTAAGGTGACCTTACGACGTCTTATGCGCCGGTAATGTCCGACGGATTAATATGACGTAAATTACCGACGTATTCGTCGTCAGAATTAACGTTTGAAAATCATCATCTTTTATGTCAATTTTTGTGCCAAAAATGTGCTGGAATGTTTTCCAGTGCATTAGAGACATCGGTAAAGATTTAGCGACGCACGCCAAACCGGCGCATGGAAATTCAACGGAAATGCGTCGGAAACTGAGGATTTTTGTTGGATTTAAACGGTTACCGGCGGATACTGTTCGCCGGTAATGGTGTGTTTTCCTGTAGTGTCAAATTTTGACTTCTTTGATCTAATTTCTTTGATCATAATGAAAGAAGATATAGAAAGAGACATCAAAGTAAAAAAAATAGGGAATTTGGCTGTTGGTGTGGGATATGTAAACTGATATTTTTGGTCCAACACATAGGAATTCAAGAGGCCTAATTCTAGGTTGTGCTTATGACAGATTGAGCATGAGGGAACAGAGTAAGGTTATGTAGTTAAAAAATGATCATTTGGAATTAAACAAAAACATTATTAGACCTAATTAAGTTGTTGATAATAGATGAGAGAGGAGTGATTTTTACCTTATCTTGAACTTTAGGAAGATTAGAAGTTTGGAGAATATGCTGGAGGACATGAATATTTTTATTTAGTGATTTGATAAGTGGTTGGTGTTGGATTTGATTAGTATTCCTAAAGACTAAATTGGTAGTGGTCTAGTTATAGAATCCACTATACAATGAGACATGGTGTTGAACCCCTTCAGTGAATAGGTGGAGGTATTTAGCCAAATATTATTAAGTTATTTCTACAGGTCATCTACAATCAAACAATGTCATGGAATAGAAATTCATGTATTCTCATATACTAGCTAAAAATTCATAAAGTAGTTCAGAATTAAAAGGAAAGGCTATAGTGAGAAGGAATTATACAGTGCACTTAATAAAGAGACCCATTACTCCATAACTAAGAATTGATGGTCAATAATATGGGATGCGGTTGGCTTCCTTGTATCTCTGATAGGGAACTTCATCTTCCACTATTTGAAACTAGTTGTCACATAATGATAGGAGGAACTGCCTTAGATTAGTTGATTTACTCACTTTCCACCAACCATTAAGAAAATAAAGGGTATAAATATTGGTTGAGAATAGGAATAGAAGGATTGAATGAGGGAAACTTTTGAAATCCCTCCTTAGTTATAGAATTTTAGTAGATCATACACTAGAATTGAGCTTCATACAATATGATCAAAAGAATATAATTCATCTGGATGTTCTATTGGAAGAAGTGGTCAAATCATACAATATGATCATCAATATAATGGATAATCTTTATTAAAAAAGATTTCTCAAAGATTTCATCGGTATGACCTTTGACTAAAAGGTTCGTACACTAGGAATAGGTATTCATACACTATGATAATGTTTTAGAAATCATGCTGGATGATTTAATTCTATTCACTGATGATTGACATGTGGATGAAACAATATGATCATAAATAATTTTTAAGATCAAAGCTATTGAAATCACATACGGTGAGGATGGGCTGAGTTGTGTAGATTCTGCAGTACAATTAAGGTTTGAATAGAATAATATGAATTTTTATTTATAATTTTTAGTATGAGGTGTGTTGTGTTCAAGAAATACCTACTAATAAACAAACAACACTGAACATTTAGCAAACATAAATAAAAAAATAAAAATATAGAAACACATAAAACACAAGATCTCACGCTAATGATTTAATATTTCCTTGAATAACGCATGAATGTTAATGACACCAAGTTTAGCCCTCAGTGAGCTAAAAGTTTTATAGCTTAATGGTTTGGTGAAGATGTTTTCTAGTTGATCATCAGTTGCAACATGATGTAACGCATTATCTCCCTTAGCAATATGGTCTCTAATGAAGTGGTGTCTGATATTTATATGTTTAGCATGAGATTTCTGAATTGGATTCTTAAAGATGCATATGGCACTAGTATTATCACACATAATTTGAAAAGTGGTAACTAGATGTCTAAGGTCAAGGATTTGTTCCTTTAGTTATAAACTTGAGCAACAAAACTTCCTACAATAATATATTCTACCTTAATAGTGGATAGGGTTAAAGAGTTTTATTTTCTACTATACCAAGAAACCAAGGATTGGCCTATGAATTGATAGGATCTAGAGTTGCTTTTTCTTATTAATCTTAAATCCTGCAATGTCTGAGTCTAAATATCCTATGATTTCAAATAAGGAGCTAGGTCTAAGATACCAAATAGCTAGAATTCTGTATTAAAAGGTATCTAAGGATTCTATTAACCATTGTCATATAGGATTCTTTAGGATTTTCTTGAAATCTAGCAAAAAGATAAATACTAAATATAAACTTTGTTTTGTTAGAATCAAATACAAAAGTGATCATTTTATACCCATTTTCTTCTTTAAGTCTACTGATTTTCCACTTACATCTTTGTTTAATTGAATGGTAGAGCTCATGGGTGTATTAATTACTCTAGCATTTTCCATTTCATAATTCTTTTGAGTATCCTTAATCACCCCATTAAAAAGGCACTCTTTACATCCATTGTGTACAGCTTAAAGCCTCTAAAGAAACTAAAGGCTAATAATACTCTAATAGCTTCTAACCTAGCTATAGGGGGAATTGCCTTCTCAAAATCAATGCCTCCTATTTGATTATACTCCTTAGCTACTAATCTGGATTTATTTCTAATTACTACTCTAGAGTCATTCATTTTGTTCTTGAAAATTCATTAGGTTCCTACAGCACTCTTGTTCTTAGGTCAAATGACCAATTCCCAAACATCATTTCTAACAAATTTCCTTAATTATTCTTACATAGCTAGGATCCAAAATCTATTACACATGGCTTGATCTATACTAGTGAATTCTAACATAGAGATAAAAGAATAATGATTAAAATCCTTCCTAAGTTTATGCCCAATCCTAACTCTTACAGAGGGATATCCTAAGATAAGTTCTTTAGGATGAGTAGATGTATACCACTAATATCTAGGAAAGGGATTCTGAGGTTCTTAT
Organism: Dendrobium nobile; assembly: GCA_022539455.1. NCBI lineage: Eukaryota > Viridiplantae > Streptophyta > Magnoliopsida > Asparagales > Orchidaceae > Dendrobium > Dendrobium nobile. The sequence continues at coordinate 30,441,701 of CM039734.1, forward strand.
CTATTTCTTAGGCAAATGAATTCTTTTTCTTGGGTGACCTCTACACACTTCTTTTTCTAACCTAGGCTCACAAGATTTATTAGATTCATCAAATACTACATGGGCAGTCTCATCTACCACTAAGGTCTTTTTATTGAAAACTCTATAGGATTTACATATAAAAGAATTACAAAGGAAAATACCATCAGATTTACGGTTAAATTTCCTAGAGAAGATTTTTCATTTATAAGAATTAAACTTTTACATCGAAAGATGTGAAGGTGAAAAAGATCGGGTACCCTCAAGTAGCTCACAAGGAATCTTACCAAATTTGGATCTAAGATTTACCCTATTAAGAACATAACAAATAGAATAATACTAATATGGAGGAGCTCCCATGAAATTTTTTCATAGGGAATGTGGTATTTATTGTGGTGGGTAATAAGGAAACATTCTAATCTATTAATAAGGTGGGGGATTGAAAGCTAATAAAGGTTGCATTGGTGAAGTAATTTGAAGCATCATCGTGGAGTTAGCATGGAGTGTTTATTAAGGGATTATGCACATTCTTGCTGGTGGTTAATGGAGAAATGGATGTGATTTATTGAACAATTATAATGGTATTCCAATATGATAGTTTCCTACTCATAATCCTAGGCTCTTTAAAGATAAATCCTAAGCATATGAATTTTTTTATTATAATTCTAAGTGAAATAAAAGTAATAGATTTTAAAATATTTAATGTCAAATAATTACCAAAGTAATAGGAAATTTAATTATTGAAGAATAAAGGATAAAATTAGCCTAATAATGCTATGCTTGTTCAATGGTATACCATAGCATCATCTAGCCAAAATTGAAGCCAATACATAAAGAGTAATTAAGAAGAGCTTGAAAACATTATTAAAGCAATTACACTTTACATTGTGAATGAATATGTTTAATTTTATTTTTATTTGAAAAATGATGATATGCTAATTCAAAAGAACGCTAGATTATAACTACTGGATTAATGTACAATTTATAATGAATTTTTAAAAATGTAGCTCAAGTAATGGTCTATTTTTTAAAAAATAAATTTATGGATGGATTTAGTCTCAAATGAACTTTGAAAAATCAAAGGGTATATAAAAAAAGGCTTGTGATTTATGCCATTTTTAAACATAATCAGACAAATATCTTTGGACTAATTTATAAGATTTAATAATTAATCAAAGCTAAATTACTAATTATATACTTAACATATTACCTTAAACTCATTTTTAAATGAAAGGAAATTAAATTATAAATAAAATAATGGCTTATTTTTCTAATTTGGTTAATAATTGAATTTGTTATTCTTTTCCAATATTTTTGGTTATTAAATTTAATTAATAATCATTTTAATAATAATTACAGCCAGTGGCAGTGACTCCATACCCGTTAAAGAAGGTAGTGTTAAGGCAGTGTGCATTACATGTGATAACTTCTTGTTGGGGCTGTGGCAAAAAGCAATGTTGCCTTTACATGCGACAGCACATTTCTTAACCACATGGAAATGCATGGATAATTACTTAATAATGTCAAAAGGTTTGTAGGTCTGCCCAATCTACTTGATTTTAAATAGACAAACAAGATTAAATCAAATGAGATTTCATCCATCTAGCCAATTTCATTGATTAGCTAGACGTATGATATAATCAGATTAAAATTGTTGGTGTGAAATACATAAATCATATTATTCTAGAGGCACCTTATCCAAATGAGGAACTAAAAACCCTAAATGGTACACTATTTAAGATATTAATAATAAGTAGGTTTCCATCTTTGTGTGACTGGTTTTTTCCCCCTAGCGTGGATTTCTTGTAGTTTTCTTCTTATTCTCTTTCATTTTGTTTATTTCCATTATGTTCATGTGTTGTTTCGAGGTTTTTTTTTTGTGGTTTTTAGGCTTTGGGAGATGATGACTTCGTCATCATCTTTCCCATTGACTTCCTCTCTTGCTAAGGGGAAATCTTATGCTTTCAAGGAGGTTCTGGCAAGTTCCTCCTCACCTTCTTCTAAGATGTAGTTTTTTCATTCTTCATTTAAAGGATGTCCAGCTTTGTTGTTTGAGGACTCTGTGGTTGCTTAGTTGGTTGCTGCATTTGCTTTAATACTGGTGGAAAATTTTCTTTTTGGACATCCAAACCTTAATGTTAGACAAAAACTTTTTCTTAACCTAAAACTATTGGGCTCTTTCCATATTAGTTTACCTGATCAAAGACATGTTGTGATCCAACATTCTAATGATCTTCATTATAGTTGTATATTTGCTAAGAGATCATACTATATCCAAGCATGTCAAATGCATTTGCTCAAGTGAACACCATATTTTATAGTTAGGATGGAATCCCCTATCGCTCTTGTGTATCTTTCTTTTCTAAATCTGAGACTTCATTTCTTTAATTCTCAAATCTTATTTGGATTGGCTTTGATTTTTGGAAGGCCTTTACAAACGGACCAAGCAACTGCTTATGTTTTGTGGCCATCCATGGCTCAGGTTTAGATTGAATTGAATGTTTCTAAGAAACATCCAAATAAAATTTAGATTGGGTCGGAGGTGAAGGGTTAATTCCAAAAAGTAGAATTTGAGAACTTGTCCATATTTTGTTCTCATTGAAAAAGGCATGGTCATGGTATAAATGAATGTTTTTGGACCATCCTCACCTTCGCAAGGAGAAGGACTCATCCAAACAACTTCAAAGGATCATTGAGAATTCAATATCTCATGGAAATATTATTTAAATAGTTGCTATTTGCATGCTTTACATTTTTGCAACTTATGTAGTTTTGATGATTCCAAACATTATTGTTCAAATGTGTAGTTATCTCCTAACAATTTTAGAAGATTTGTATTTGCTCTTGTGTGTACTAACATTTCAGGAAAAACGAACTCCAGACTACAAAGACTTCAAATCAAATTCAGCATGAGATACTTTATAAAATTTGAAGATTGTATTTTTCTTTGAAATAAAATTGAAAGGGAGTGATTGTAATTGAGTGAATAAAAAAAAAAACATACACACACACAAGGAGATCATATTAACTTTATACTGATCGTACGGACGATTTTATATCGTACAGGACGATCAGACAGTTACCTCCTATAGAGCATATGGAACGAATAGGAACTGCCTCGAAAAATTTTCTAAGTCCTATTCATCCAGGACGAAAATAATTATCGTCCAGGACGATATGTTCTCTATAAAATTTTCGTCCAGACGAAATTAAGTATCGTCACAAAACAATTTGGGCTCTGTAAGATTTTCGTCCAGACGAAAATAATAATCATCCAGGATGATCTGGTCACTGTAGAAGTTTCGTCCAGACGAAATTAATTATCGTCAGAAAATGATCTAGGCTCTGTAAAAATTTCGTCCTGATGAACCCATTTTCGTCCAGACGATCCAACTGCTTTAAGACGGTTTTTCTGCAGTTTCTAGAACCGACCTAAAAATAACCATTCGTACTAGACGAACCTAGTTCGTACAGGACGATCAGCTTGTACAAAATGATTTCGTACACATATGCAAATAGGGTCGTTTCAAAGCATTTGAGTAAAATCGTCCGGGACAATCCATGATCGTACGGGACGATCCACTGCGTACAGATTCTAATACTTGCAGTTTTTAGGCAGTTTTTCTTGTCTTTTGTATAAATAGTCCAAATTAGACTGCCACCATATCTTTTTGTCATTTGATCTTCGTGACTCTTGAGAGAATAGCCAGAGAGAGTGGAAGAGAGCATTCAAGGGAGGATTCCTACCATTGGAGCGAGAAGGCTTCACTTTGATTTCAAAGGTAAGAGTCTCTACTTGTGTATTGGGATTACTTCACTCTTTTCCCTCTTCCTTCTAGATTCTTGTGAGAAGATCTGTCAAGGAGATCCGGTTCTCTGCCGACACTTGGAGAGTGTGAACAGCCGAAGGGTTCTCTGCCTACACTTGGAGAGTGTGAACAGCCGAAGGGTCCTCTGCCCACACTAGGAGAGTGTGAAAGGATGACGGTTCTCTGCCCACACTAGGAGAGTGTGAAACGACGATGGTTCTCTGCCAACACTGTGGATTGTGTGAAAGGACGGACGGTTCTCTGCCTACTCTAGGGATTGTATAAAAGGACGACGGTTCTCTGCCGCACCGGGGAGTGGTGAAAAGAGTGTGTTGTAAAGGCTTCTCCGCCTTGCTGAGGGTGCAAAAGGAGAGTCACTATTGGTATTAGTGCAATACTCAGAGGGTGCCTGTGGGGAGTGGATGTAGGTCTGGTTTTAGATCGAACCACTATAAATCTGGTGTCATTTACTTTACTGTTTTTACATTTCCGCATTTTAATTTTAGTTTTAAAAACTCTGTGGTTGAAAAATATTTTCTATAAAAATCTAAAAGAAACATTTTTATTTCGGTTCAACATAATTTTAAAAAGAGGGCTTAAATTTTTAAACTACCAATTCACCCCCCTCTTGGTAGCCTTGGGACATTCACTTAGGCTTAACAACCTAATTACTAGACTCAACAAATATTACTCCTGATCTTTTCAACTTGGAGGGAACTACCTCTAAATTGATTGAAATTATTGAGGAGCATATGTAATTAGCTTGTCATGACCTTGAACCATCTGTTACTAATGTTATCTACTAGAATCATAATCAGGGAGTTAAAGTTAAATCTACTTTTATTCCATCTTCTGGTTGTGAAATTATGGATGAGCAAACTTTGGCTAATATTGTTACCCAAAATATTGATAATGTCGACTCTATCATTCCTTGCATTATTAATAAAAATTTGTTAGAGATGAATGGTATACTGCTATCTAACATGGCTTCTAATCCATTGGTTTTGAATGAGAAAGAGAAAGAGGTGGAAGTTAATGTGGGCATTGAATTACCTTATAAAGATAGTGATTGGAATGCAACACATTGGAGGAGGTTGAATTAGAAAGGGTGGAGGATAGCTTTCCTCTTGAGAAAGGCATTAATGGGCTTGCCGTAAGGAGTAGGGGTAATGCGGAGGAAGATGGTATGTTTATGGAGGATGAATGTCCTCAATAAGTTAGCCAGGTGGTCCAACAAAATGATAGTAAGCTTCCTTCAACTTCTCATTATAATAGTGATGCTTTTACTGACACAGAGGATATGAAAATTATTACTAAATGTTTTGCTAAAGATGAAAATGACACTAGTTTTATTAAATTTCATAATAAGAGAGGAAGGAAAAGCAAAAAACATCATTTTTCAATCTCCTAGAACCACTCGTCACTCACATACTAGTCATTAAGCTGCTGCTTATGCTTAAAACTATTATTTAGAATATTAGGGGTATTCATTGCCTCTCTTCTAGGTTGAGAGTTAAGGATTTATGTCATATTTATAATGTTTTTATTCTTATTTTGCTTGAGCCTCATTAATGTGTCTAAATTATATTCTGCTGCTAGAATCTTGGGTTTAAGCATTGTGTTTCTAATTTTGCCAAAAAAAATTGGGTGTTTTTGGAAAGAACATATTAGAAAAATTGTCATTGGTGACTTTACTCAAGTTTTACATTATAACATCAAGTTTTTAAATATGAATTATCATGCTTTATTTATATATGCTGCTTCTGCTTGTAATATTAAAAAAATTATATGGGAGCAAATTAATAACTTTAATAGTATTTGTAACTTACCTTGGATTATTGGTGGTGATTTGAATATGATATCTAATCCTTCTTATTGATTGGGGGGCTCTACCCCTAACTATCATTCTATGGATGATTTTAATAACATGATTATGGATTGTAATTTGATTCACATTGGTTTTACTAGTAAAAATTTCATGTGGAATCGTGGTCATTTATGGCAATATCTGGATCATATTTTGTTTAATGATAATTGGCTTAATTCGTTTAACGCTATTTCTATTGAGCATCTTACTAGAACTCTTTATGATCATTGTCCCATGCTCATTATGCTTAAAGCTAGACAGATGAACTCTTTGTCTCAATTTAGATTTAAAAAAATGTGGTTGCTTCATGAGTCCTTCCTCGAGGTTGTTCATGAAAATTGGCAATCCCCTTGCATCCTTACAATTATGTTCATGGCATGAAGAGGTTTTGGTTCAAGCTGAAAATATTGAAACAAATCATTAATTGGTGGAATCACAATGTTTTTAAAAATATTTTCACTAAAATTCTAGTTTTTGAAGACAAAGTTAATTCTATTAAGGTTAACTATCAGGTTTTTCCTTCCAATACTAATTTTAATTTGCTTAAAGAGGATTAATATTATCTATTTAAATTACAAGCACGGGAGGAAGCTTTTTGGAAGAAAAAGCTACTGCTAAACTCCTGGTTGAGGGGATAATAATACTAAATATTTTCATGCTTTGGTTGAGAGAAAAAGAGCAAAAGATTCCATTAATAAAATTATTCCTAATGGAAATTGCTAATTTAGCTATGCAACATTTTCAAAATTGCCTTATTAAAGTTTTTACTCCTCTTAATATTTTTAACACTGATATTATCCCAATCTTATTTCTTAGGAGGATAATAACATATTTTCTAATCCCCCATCTCTGTAGGAATTAAAAGAGATTATTTGTGAAATGAATGGTGATTCTATGGCTGGTCCCGATGGTTTTACTACTAAGCTCTTTTAGAAATCTTGGAATATTATTACCTTTTATCTTTATTTAGTTGTTTTGGATTTTTTTGCTGGGAACTCTATCCCTAAATTCATTACTTCAACTTCTATTGTGCTTATTCCCAAAACCAACTCGATTAGTAATTGGAATGATTTTAGACCGATTAGTCATTGTTGCTTTTTTAGTAAGTTGATTTCTAAAATTTTCATTAATAGGTTAAACTCTATTTTGCCTAAAATTATATCTGCTTATCAAATGGGTTTTGTTAAGGGTCGGGCTATTACTAATAATATTCTCTTGGGCCAAGAATTTTGTCACGACTTTGATGTTAGGGTGCGATGTAACAATATTCTTTTGAAGCTTAACATTGCCAAGGCTTATGAAAATATTGATTGGAGATTTCTTTATACGATTTTACATTTATTTGGTTTTAATTCAGTTTTCAGTAATCTTATTAGGAACTGCATTGAAGGTTGCTATTTTTTTATTATTATCAATGACTAGAGTACTGGGTTTTTTAAGTCCTCTAATGGTCTTAGACAGGGACCCTATCTCTCCTTCCAATTTCATTATTTTAGTGGATTATTTGTCTAGAGGCATTACTAACCACTTTGAGAATCACCCGACCCTCTATTTTAGAACCTTAGGTGGTTTCCCTATCTATCAATTATGTTTTGCTGATGATTTTATTCTTTTTATAAATGGTTCTTTAAATTGTATAAACAAACTTTAGAGTTATTCCATAAATTTAGAATGTTAGTGGGCTTTCTTTAAATAATAATAAATGTTATTTTATTGCCCTTAACAAAAAGCCTAATGATATTAATATGGCAATTAAAGCAATGACTAGCTTTGTGCAAGCTCTTATGCCAATTAGATATCTTGGGATCCCCCTTTTTAAAGGTCATAAGAAGTCTTTTCTTTTTGTTGATTTGGGTTCATAACAAGTTTTTGTCCTAGGATTCTAATTATATGAGCTTTGGTGGTAGGCTTACTCTCATTAGAAGGGTTCTTTGTTTGCTTATGGTTTATACTTTTCAAATTCTTCAACCTACTCAAACTATTTGCAATAGGATTGATAAACTTATCATTAACTTTTTTTAAAAAGGGGCTAACATTAATTCTATAATCACCTCGTCCACTTGGGATAAATATTGTGGTATGTTAAATGAGGGTGCTTTGGGTTGTAAGAGCATGTTGGGTTTATCCTATACTTTTTCTTTCAAGTTGTGGTATAACTTTCATGCTAATAGGAGCCTTTGGCTAAGTTTATGATTGCTAAATATTGTGTCGCTAAACATCCTACTATTTCCTCTTATAACCAAGGTGACCCTAAAGTTTGGTAGAGACTTTGTAAGGTTAAATGGATGGTTGAACCCCATCTTTCTTGGGGGCTTGGTGGTAGTAATATTTTCTTTTGGCAAGGTCATTGATTTGGTAAGCAGTCTATTTATTCTATCACTAATACCACTTTTTCTTTAGTGGTTAAGGTGGACTTTTTTATTTCTAATAACTATTAGGATTATGATAAACTTGCGAATGTGATTCTTGATTCTATTATTAATCAAATTTTCAATCTTCCCCTGAACACTAATTCTGAGGATTTACTCCTAAAGAATTTGTCCAAAGATGGCACTTTCAAATTAAATGATGCTTTGAATGCTTTTAGAACCAAGAAGAATACCTCTCTTATTTGTTCTATGATTTGACATAAAAGCATTCCTTTCACTATTGCTATTTTTCTTTTTCAGATTTTTGCATAAGTTTATCCTGAAGATAATTTAAATAAAAGGGATTTTATTATTGCTTCCAAATTCCAATGTTGTTATCACATGGAGAATATGCATCATGTTTTCATTTCTGGTCCTTTAGCTGTTAAAACTTGGACTTATTTTGATGATATTTTCAAACTAAATTGTTTTAATGTTAAGCTTTCTATTAATGCTAATCTTAATTTTTTGTTTGTAAATTCTAAGGGGCATATTAAAAACGTTATTCCTTCTCTCATTCTTTGGTATTTATGGTTTGAACAGAATAATTCTTATTTTAATGATGTTGGCATGAACCATCATAGGATTATCAATAATGTGAAAGTCAAAGTCATGAAACTATTTTCTATTAACCTTCTCTCTCTTAAGAAATTTAAAAATTATTTATTTGTGGTTTATGAATTAGGTATTAACATGAATATTGATCTGCATCCTGGTGTTTTGAGAACTATTTATTGGATTAAGCCTCTTATTAACACTTATAAACTTAATGTTAAGGGTATTTGTAATCAGCAAATTTTGGGTTTTGGTGTGATTTTCGGTGGCAATTATGGTCCATTACCTCTGTGTGATGAGAATTTTATTGAGCTCTCAACTATTCTCTTTGGGATTAAATTTTGTATTTCCTTGGATATTTTCAATATATATATTGAAGTTGATTCGATATATATTATTCAATGCTTAAATTGTCTGGAGGATTTTGTTTGTAATACTATTCTATTTTATTTGTTAAGAGACATTAAAATGTTTATGATTCTTATTAATGCGTCCTTCTCTCATGTTTATAGGGAGGGAAATTCCTATATGGTTTGGCTAGTAAATTGGGGTTGTAATTTGGAGCATATTACTGATTTTGCTACTAATAACTTATCTGCTCATTTAAAAGGGCTTATTAGACTGGATAACAATGGTGCCCCTTATGTTAGAAATTAATGTTTTTAGATTGTTGGTTATTATTTTTCTCTTTGTGGTTCCCTCAATTTTGACTTCCTGGCATTTATGGCTAGTGTGGTCATATTGGAGCGTGTTTTTCCTGGCCCTTAGTTTTATTGTTGTATCTTCTAGTTGGGTGTCCTGGTTGGCTAGGGTTATGCCACTTCTCCTTTGTGCAATTTGGTTTTTATTTTTTTATGGTGGCTTCTTGACCTGATGGATGTCTTATTCTAGAGCTTTTTAATTCGTGCTTGGCGTTGTGGTTGGGTTCTGGTTCATGCTGTATCCACCTTATGGCTGGGTTTTGTGTTTTCAGTTTTACTTAATATATGTTTTGTTATTATTATTGATTGCTAGTTATTTTTGTGACTGTGACTATTTTCATGTCCTCCTCCTTTGATTTATTTGATCTTATTATGGGGCTTTGTTGGTTGACAATGTGTTGTTGGGTTTTATGGCTTATGTCTTTTGCTTGTGTTAGTTGTTGTACGTGTTTTTTTGGGAGTTAAGCAATGAATGGTATTTTATTGGACCTGAATTATATTCCCTTTGTTGCTCTAATATTCCTATGTGTATTTGCTCATTTATGTTGGGTGGGTTTTACCTGAGGGCATGCCGATTTGGTTGGCCCGTCTGCTATATTTTCTTGGGGCTTTTAGGTCTCTTCAGCTGTTGGCTACTATATAGGCTATCTCTGTTGGTTGTTAGATGGGGAGTTGTAGCTTTTGTTGTTTTATTGGTTGTATTAGAACTCTGTGAACTGAATGTTATGGTTTGTTGGCTTTGTGTTTGTGAGGTTGGATTGGTTGATTATCATTTCCCTTATTCTTCTTCATGATTCTCTCTCCTGCTAGTGCATTTATGGGTTTAGAATTGAGCGGCTTTGGGGTATTAATCATGAGGGTTGTGGCAAGACTCTGAGCACTATTTTTTATATCCCCTTTTTGTTCTTACATGTTCACAGCTAGAAATTAACACGTGTTAATTTACCCATGTGTATTGTTTTATATTTTACTAATTTTTGCTTTATTATTGGTTTCATTTATGGTTGGTTGGTTTCTAATTTGAATTTGTTTAGCATCTCTAATGGCTTTTCTTCTATTAATTAGCATCTTCATCCCCTGACTTACTATACTAATGGGAGTATTTCTATTTCCTGCTGGATTTGTGATTTGAATATTTCCTTATTAGTATTAACCATTTGTTTCTTTAGTTTTGGCAGGTTCCCTTACATGCTTTACCGTTATTGTAGTTTCAAGTACTGGTTATGCTAGTGGAGGATCTAGTCAATTTTTTTGGAGAAAGATGATGCTCATCTTCAAATTGTTTGTCTTTCTTTTTTGGGTGCTCTCTTCTTACAGCCCTAAAATGTTGCTAGGTTTCTTTGTATTTGTTAGAATAGAGGATTTAGCTCTTAGGATTTTTTTGGGTTTGTTTTGTAGCTCTTCTGAGCAGTAGGCAGCTGAAGGTCCCCTCTAAGGACTCTGTAATTTATTCCTTATTTAAAGCGTAGGCCCCTTGGTGGGTTTTAATTTAATAATAATAATAATAATATTATTATTATTATTATTATTATTATTATTATTATTATTATTAACTAGTTAGAGCAAGCATGGGGATGTATTTTTAATCATAATTTAAAGTCACTCATATGAAAAAGAATGGGCTCTTCTAGTGTTTTTTCCCTAGCCAATCTTCCTTGATGATGGTTACTTCCTTAGCTTTTGAATATTTTTTTCTCCTTTGGGAAAGTGAGTTCTCTCCTCATTCAATTATTTCTTCATTTCCCTCATTTATTCTTGTGGTGTTTCTCCAAATTTTCTACCTTCATCTCTTTTGGTTGGAATGATAGTCAATCGGTTGAACAATCCTATTTTTTTATGGCAAAAGAAATCTCATTCTTTTCTTTATTTTTTAACTAGGGTTCCCCCCTATCTGACATTTCTTGATTTGAAAACCACTTCTCACTGTGGTCTACCATCGCTTTCAATTTTGGAGGAGGATATTCCCACACTTGCAACACCTTTCAAATTTACATTAATTGGTAAACTTGTAGATCGTAGACATGCTCTCAATTCAATTGATCGTTTCTTATTCAATCTCAAGCTCAATTGTGATTTCTCTATTCCTATCTTAAATTCAAAACATGCATTGATTAAATTAATTAATAATTTGGATTATAGCGTAGTATTTTTAACCAATCTTATTTTATTACCAATTGCTTTATAATATTATTCATATGGTCTCCTTTTTTTAAATATTAAACTAGAATCTCCAATTATCCTAATTTGAATCTCTTTCCCTAACCTTTGGCCCCATCTCTTCTCCCCTCATATCCTTCATGGATTGGGATCTCATTTTGGTCATCCTCTAAAAATAGATAATGTTACTTTGATCGGTCCACTGCCAACTATTGTTCGTGTTTTGGTAAAGTTAGATATCACTAAATGATATCCTGATAGAGTCTGGCTTGTTCGTGAAAAGTTTGGGTATATATAATATGTTGAAAAGGAGGAGTCCCCACCCCCCCACCCCCCCTTTCATTGTAAATCTGTGGGGGTTACTAAAGGAAAATGTCATGTGCTTCATTTCCATTTAGAAGAGGTTCTTATGTCCTTCCATTAACCTATGGCTGCTAGTATAAGATCGCTTTTAATTTAAATTATGTTGGTAACGCTGATATTATTGCTCAGGAAAATTTGGAAATTTTGATTACCAAGGTTACAAATTCTACGCTGAATCGTAGTGATATATTTGTTGGTAACAAAATGGTGGTTTATCTATCTACTTCGACTTCAATTGTTAATAGTGCTAGTGTTCCATTACATTGTCTTCCTTTTGTGGAAATTGTGGAATTGCGGGTCACCCATAATGATGTAAATGATCTCTTTGTTAGTTTGAGATCATTACGGAATTATAGCCCTATCATTGATTCATATCCTATTTTTGATATCTTGGATATTTTTTATAAGATTCACATTATTTCTATACCTGGTGTTCCTATTTCAAACGATGTGCTTAGAGATTTGCATGGTGGGATTCCTTCGACTAATCTTGTTGACCATTCTGATTGGATCTATGTTCATTTGACAAGTGAAGGTGATGCTGGGGGATCTTTTGTTGATATACAAAATGATTTGATGGAGGAACGTGATTTAAATGTTTTGCAGGTGGATAATGGGGACTATTTTATGGGCTCTAATAAGAAGAGAAAGAGAAATAAAAATAAAAGTTCCTTTCACAATTTTAAGTTTTCTATTAGTAGAGCCACATGCTCTAATATTCATTCTAATTCTTGTAATGTTTAGATTTCATATGGGTTTTTCATGTTGCCTCAGGTTTGTTTGTTGCATTCTATTTAGTTTATTTGGATATTATAGTTTGCCCTATCTTCGTTAGCTATTCTTCTTTCTTTTGTTTAAAACTTTATCCTATCAAGATGGTGTCTTGGTGTGGATTTGTAGTGCCTCAGTTGTAATTTTCGCCCGTGTAATTTGTAGCTGGTTGCTACCTATGTTTGGTGGTTGTTTCTATTTTTGTATTGTTATTAATTATTTCTATTTGGATGTTTTTTGTATTGCTAATCTCTGGATTTTTCCCTCTTCTCTTATCCTACTAGTCAAATATGGTAGCATTTGCTATGCGACTAGATGGCTTATTTATTATACCTTTGTGTTAGAGTTGAACTTTATTTGTTGTTTTATTATATTTTGAATTGTACTTTGGTTAGGGTCCTTTAGCTTTTAGGATTTTATTCTCTTTAGTTCCAAAATTTGGGCATTAGTGGCTCTTGGTCCCCTTAAGGACTTGTACCCTTTTACTTAATTAATTCACATACTACATTGTGGTTTTTATCAAAAAAGGGGAAGTATTTTTAATCATGTCATGCATTATTTAAAAGGTTATTTAGAAACCTAGTAAAATTTTTATGGTTTATGATTTACCGACACAAACGTTATCTTAGGAAGAGTTTGATATCTTAATTTTCTCATTGTGAGATCTATAGCAACTTAGGTGAAGATCTTGAGCTTGGAGAAAGGCTGGACAAGATGTTGCTCTAAAGTCATTGTGGTATGATTAAATTATCAATGAGTGTTTTGGGTCCTTTACCTCAATTCAGATGCTCGATCAATATGGAGAGATGGGATGACTCAGAGTTATTCATTAGATGATGGACTCAGAGTTATTCATTAGATGATGGACATCTATCCCTATGCCATTCCACAAGGAAGGGGACTACTCGGGCAATTTGGGTTGAACCAGTAGCTCAGGTGGGTTTGGCTGAGGTCCAAGAATTTTTTGGAATGATTTTATAAGGCTAGAGAGGCCTGAAATAGAAGGAATCAAGGGCTTTAGGTTATTTAAACAATTAAGATGTCTTGACCTATTATTGGCTATTTAACCAGTCAATTAGTTATGGGACTGATGAAGTGGAATTTAAAGAGGTCTTTGTATGCTGGTGAGGTAGATTAGCAAGGATTAGAAGAATAGTTTAAAAGTTTGATTGTAGTGTTGACTATATGAGTACATATGGAAATATTTATTTGTTAGACACAACCAAGTAGACTAGGTTAGTCCATGAGGAGTGTTTAAAGGTTATTGGAATGAATTAGAAGGGGTTTAAGGCATTAATTTGGATATCTAAATGGAATGTTAGAGAGAGAAACTCCTAATTTTCCGTTAGAGAGAGAAACTCCTATTTTTCCGTTAGAGAGAGAAACTCCTGTGTAATTCAAATTTTCTGTTCCTGATTTTTGTTCCTGCTTCTCAAGAAGGACGGTGGAAGATGGCGGCGGAGAGTCGTCGGCCTTCCCAGGCTCCGGCGACATGACCTCCATCCTTTATTGGCAATTCGAAGATCAACCTGAAGATTAATGAGGTGTTTTCCCCACAACACCCTGTTGATCGCATGAAGAAAGTGAATGATCCGTTGGTGATTAGAGAAGTCTCTGAAGTAGCGCCAAGAAAAATCATTTATGTGGAAGGCAAAGGCAAAGGAGTGGATGATTCTGAAACAAATATTACTCCAGGTACTAAGAAAATTTTTTCTTTTTCAAATACGGTGGATCCCGAAGCTTCCTCCTCTAGGATGAAAATCTTTGTAAACAGATTTATAAATTCTAATATTAACTCGGACAATGAGTTAAAGTTGAATTCTATGAAGCTGGGTATCAACAAAATTCAGGAGGTGGTGAATAAAGATAACAATTCGACTGTGGATAAGGTGGTTGCTAGAACGCCGACTTCTTCTGATAAAATTGGCATCAATAATCCCTGGAGTAACAAGCCGTATATCAAAATTAATTTTAAAGAGGATGAAATGTTGTTATCTGATGATGGTAAAGCTGTAAGGTTGAATGAAGAACTGGAATTTAAGAATTTTGAGAAACTTTCAAATTCTGTAGTGATAAAGGTGTTTGGCAGAGAAATTGCATCTCATCTGGTAGCTTGGGAGATAAGAAGACAATGGAGTCACTTGGGCCAATTTAATTTTACCACTCTAGGAAGTGGGTGGTTCTTATGTTTGTTTCAATCAAAGGAGATGATGGAAGCAGCACTATCAGGAGGACCATGGTTTATTAATGGACACATTGTGGGTATGGAGAGGTGGTCCACTGAATTTTCAGCTAATTCTATGAAGGGTCTAACATCTCCCATTTGGGTTAGAATGCCTAACTTGCCTTTGCAATGTTGGGATGAAGTTAACATAGCAAGGATTGCTTCTAGAATTGGTATCCCATTAATGATGGATGGGAATCTATTCTAATGGGGAAGGAGGGAATTGGCTAGAGTTTGTGTTCGGGTAAAACTTGATCAACCTCTTCCCTTGGGAATTTGGGTGGATAGCATTTAGGGAAGGTTCTTCCAAAAAGTAGAATATGAGAAGGTGGCCAACCTTTGCTTTGAATGTGGTGTGATTGGGCACTTGAAGAGTGAATGTGGAAAAAACAGAGAAAAACCAGTGAAGGAAGAAAGGGTGACAGTAATATTTCTGAAGTAGTTGAAGGAAGAAAAGAGCAAAATCTAGATGATAAACCAACTTATGGACCGTGGATTCTCGTTAACAAAAAGAGAGGGAGAAATACTAATCAAAAGAGCAATGTGGTGAAATCCAGCAGATCTATGTACGTCAAGAAGGTTGGGACTGCTAATACAAATCTGAAAGAAGGAATTGATGGAGTTGATTCCAGGATTCACTCTACCTCAATAGAATTTCCTGTATTGGACAGTGAAGACCAGTTAGAGGAAGGAGAATTGGTTCCAGACATTGAGCAGCCGATTGTGGAGAAGAATGGAACTGATGAAGTGGTAAGAGAATTTTTTTCAAAAATTGGCAAGGAGGAACCTGAAGCTGCGTTCAGAAAGTCCCCTTTTTCTGCTTGTCTTAACATATCAAATTCTTGTAACAAATTTGATATTCTGAATTTGGTCCCTAAAAATTTGTTAAATGAAGATTTGTTAGTTATGGTAAAAGGGAGGGAGGATAATGAAGATTTTGGTGGTGGTCCTAGAGGGAGATTGATCATTGATGATAATGGAGAGAAAAATTATTCTGGTAATAAATTGGGGAAAGACAAAAATTCAAATGGTGATACAAACAAATTAAAGTTAGCTAAGGAGCTGAAATCTATGGGTCCTATTAAGAACATCCCGAGGGAAGGAACCTTGAAGGTGGTGGTATCAAATGGAAGGAAGGGGCGGCATCCTCTAGGGTGTTTTAATGAATTCCATAGCTTTTTGGAATTGTAGAGGGGCCAAGAAGAGAGAGGCCTCTCTATATCTTAAGGAGGTGGTTAAAGACCATGGGATTTTATTTGAGGGTTTGGTGGAAACTAAGATCAATTCTTTTGACAAAGTTTCCTTTAAGAGGATTATGGGAGATGATTGGGATTTCTATCTCTTTCCATATAATGGGCTTTCTGGAGGCATTATGGTCCTGTGGAGGTCTGACTTGGCTTCTATCTCAGTGTTAAAGGAAGCAGATCAATGTATTATTTGAGATCTCAATATCTTCAATAATGGGGAGTGGATGATTGCTACTATCTATGGAAATAAGGAAGTTATAAAGAGGAGAGAGTTATGGATAAGTCTGGAAGAGGTGTCCAATAGAAAGGCTCCTTTCATAGTTGGGGGAGACTTTAATTGCATCTTGTCACAATATGATAAAAGGGGTGGGAGAAAATTTGTTTTTTTTTCAAGGCCCCAAAGATATGGCTTATTTCTTAAATTTGAATGACCTTCATGATGTGGGCTTTGTTGGTCAAAGATTCACTTGGTGTAACAACAAATCTGGAGGTGTTCGGCTATAGAGTTCGGTTGGTTGGTTATCTGATGAAAATCTTTGGGAGCTTAGATCTAAAGTCAATCAGCTTAATTCAGTTCTATCTAGGCTTAACACTTATTGGAGGCAAAGAGCAAAGGCTAAGTGGATAGAGGAAGGTTATTCAAACTCTAAATTTTTTCATTCTTTTGCTAACACCAGAAAAATTGGAAAAAGGATTTCTCATATCAAAGATGATGATAGTGGTATCACTGAAGATCCCATAAAGATGCACAATATATTGTTCCAGTTTTTTCAAAAGAAGTGGAAGCAAAGGACCTGCTGTATGGACAATTGGCCGAACCCGGCAGCTGTTCTTGACGAGACGGACAGAAGTATTCTGGAGAATCCAATCTTAGATGTGGAAATTCTAGAGGTTATCAAAGGACTTGGCAATAACAAATCTCCGGGACATGATGGTATTACATACTCTTTTCTTAAGAGTTATTGGAACATTGTTGGTATTGATGTTTGTAAGGCAGTTAAAGAATTTTTTCTCTCAGGTTTTATGTGTAGTAGTTGGAAAGAAACTCTTATTGTCTTGATTCCAAAAATTACTAACCCTTTATCTCCTGAAGGATTTCGTCCTATTACCTTATGTAACTCCATCTATAAAGTTGTTGCTAAGGTGTTACTTAATAGGGTTTTGGTGGTTATTCAAAAATTAATCTCTAAAGAACAAGTTGCTTTCCTGAAATGAATGAGCATCTCAGAACATTTATTACTGGCACAGGAGGTGATTAACAAGATGAGGATTTCTAAATCTAAAGAAGGTATGGTGGCAATCAAAATAGACGTGGAGCAAGCCTATGATAGCATGTGTTTAAATACTCTTGAAGGTATGATGAGAAGCCTAGGTTTTCCCGTAAATTTCATAAAGCTGATCATGGAATGCATTATGGAGCCTAGATTCTCAATTATTATAAATGGTAGCCTTTCCAAGTGGATTGAGGGGAGGAGTGGTTTCTGTCAGGGATGTCCATTATCCCCTTTTCTTTTTATCATTTGTTCCCAATTAATTACCAATGCTCTTACTCAGGAGGGAAAGGAGTTAGACATTAAAGTGGCTTCTTCAGGTCAAGTGATTTCTCATTTGCTCTATGCAGATGATATCCTCTTATTCTCTAAAGCCAAGATTAGAAGCATCAAGGAGATGAAGGTCATTTTGAGCAAATACTGTGGTTGGACAGGACAAAAACTGAATCTTAAGAAATCGTCTATGATTGTTAGTAAGAATGTTGAGAAAATAAAGAAGAAGAAGATTGCAAAAATTATGGAGATCAAGGTGGATGAGGAGATGGAATATCTGGGAACTAAATTGGCTCTGAGAAGATTGAAAAAGTCAGATTTTCAATTTCTTTTGGATAGAGCTTTGAAGATTTTAAATGCTTGGGGAAATAGATATATTTCTCTAGTTGGAAAACTTGTGCTTGCCAATTCAGTTTTTTGTAATTTGCCTTTATTTTTAATATCCCATTCCTTAATTCCTTTAAGTGTGCTGAGGGAATTTGAGAAATACTGTAGGAATTTCATATGGAAGAATCAAGATGGAAAATAGGGGATGCACTATATAGCTTGGGAAGAGATTTGCAAGCCAAGAACAACTGGTGGTTGGGGTATCCATTCAGCTGTTAGCAGTATCCAAACTCTTAGAGCTAAATTCTCTTAGAATCTGGTAATCAATCCTAAATCCTTCTTAAATAGGAATTTACTAATCAAGTACGGTGAAGACTGGTGGAAGAAAGATGAGATTAAAGGGGGTTCTTCGGCTTGGAAGATCATTGCTAGTGGATGGAAATCTATGAGGAAAGTTATCAGATGGAATGTGGTGAATGGGTCTCAAATTAATGTATTGAAGGACGTATGGATTTTTTACAAAATCTTGCTCAAATGCCAACTTTTATTGCTTCTTTTGAAGAGGATAATATAACTCTAGATTTTTTTATTATTGAAGGCAAATGGAACATTGATAAACTTCTTCTTTTTTTCGGTGAAGAATTGGTTTATGTTATTAGTAGCATTCAAATTGAACAAGTTGGGGAGGATGATTATATGGATCTAAAATACAAATTTACTGGTAAATCAATTGCTGCATTGATCAAGGAAGAATAGGTGAAGTTGAATGAGGGGAGCTCTTACTTATGGATTAATAAGTTGAAACTGTTTGCCATAGTGGAACGTTTTATTTGGAGGCTTTGCAAAAATGCGATTCCAACAGCTGATTTTCTGATGAAAAGGAGTTTATCCAATGATAATAGATGTCCTAGAGGATGTGGAGGAGTGGAAGATGTAGACCATATCACTTCTAAGTGTCCAAAGCTGTTAAAGGTTATTGGCACTCTTCAGAAATGGGGTTTTCAAATTCCCTTATTTGATTCATTTCAGCACTGTTTGGATTAAGCCCAAGCCTGGGACGGTAAAGATCTACTTTACTCTGTTATGGATTTCTTGGAATGATAGAAATAAAATTAATCATGGTAAGAAAGAAGATAGTGTATCAATGCTGGCTACTAATGTTATCAGCATGGTAACATTTGATAGAAGACACAGAGTGCTCTTGGATAACTGGGATGCTTTTCAGCCCTTTGGAGTGTCTATAGAAATATGGCATCCTCCACCACCCGAGTGGTACAAAATCAACATTGATGCTACATTGAAAAGCAACTATGGAGCATGTATTGGAGGAATAGTTAGAAACCATAGAGGAAGATTGGTTCGTGCCTTTGGTTTCTATGGGATGTATTGGGACATATCACAACTGGAACTTTATTCTTTCAATTCTTTAAAGTATTTGTTACACAATTGTTTGGATGATGCCAAAGGTGTCATCATAGAGGGAGATAATAAGAATGTTATTCAACTTCTTCTCAACATGTACAGCAAAGGCAATAAAAGGATTGGAATCAAGGAAGATGAAGACTTCTTCGGGTTAAGGTATGGGAGTAATGTCATTTTTAAATGTATTGGTAGAAAAGGTAAAAGGATAGCTCATTTTTGTGCTAACCTATCCTTTTCTTATGACTTCTTTTGGAACAATTTTAGTGAGATCTCTCTTCCTTCTTCCTTTGTTAAACTTTTAAAGGAAGAATGTAGTATGAAGGAAGATCTCTATTAGTTTGTAGCTTGTTTTTGGTTTCCTTTTCCATATTAATGCTGATTTCATTTCTTTCAAAAAAAAAAAAAAAATGGAATGTTAGATGTATAAGTAGGTTAGACCAAGTTCAATGTGTTGAGTTGATCAACAAAATCATGATTTAGAATTATCTACACCATGGAATCTATTAGTGAGAGAAAGTAGTGAGAGAAGCTCCAAGAAAATCGTTCAGTTGTAGATTCAAAATCCTATTCTGCGCGGCTCTTTCACGCTAAACAATGGCAAAAGTTCTCCGGCCGGCCACGGCCAGTGGACAACTCTATGATCGTCTTCCTTCTTCAAGGATTGCGAGTGCTCCTATTCAAACATTTTCATCATCACCCCCAGCTTTTGGCGATGACAAATCATTTGCTCATTTGCCAAAGCCATGTTTTAAATCTGGTATGCCTCTTATCATCAATGAGGGAGGATGTTTAATGAAGAATAAGACTGATGTACCTAGAAAAGGTAAAGGAATTCTGATGGAAGAAGGTCATGTCCTCAGAATTAAAAATGTTAAGCTTCAAAATGGAGATCTGAATGCTTTGTCTTTGGCCTAATCTAAGACTGATATTATCGTCCTAGGGAAAAAGATTCAATTTTTGGACAAAGGAACAATCTTAGATAATGTTGCAAAGGGTGAAATGATGAAATGGAAATGAATCGATTAAATGCTGCAATGCTCATGTGGTTAAAGATAACATTATCTCCTCTGATCTGGAAAATGTTCGTATATGTGAATCTGTTGCTTTAAATGATAGTGTGGAAATTCCTTCATTTCCAACTAGATCAGACGTTGTTCCGTCAACAAATGCTTGGAAGAAAAGAGAAAATATCAAGGTCTCAAATTTAGATCTGGAAATTTTATGTCTGAAGATGGAAAGACAGTTAAACTGCATGTTCAAAACGAATTGGAAAATTCAAAAAAATTATCTAACTCTCTAGTAGTGAAAGTTTTCGGTGGAGAAGCTCCTCTTCCTGTTATCAGTTCAGAGCTTAGAAGAACATGGTCCCAATTTGGTAAGTTTCATCTTACAATGCTTGGAATGGGATGGGTTCTTTGTTCCTTCTTTGAATAAGAACACTTGGAAGCTATTTTATCTAATGGACCGTGGTTTGTTAAAGGCCAAATTATAGGAGTTGATTGGTGGTCGCAAGATTTCTCACCTACTTCTCTTAAAGGACTGATGGCTCTTATTTGGATTCGATTGCCTAATCTCCCTCTTCTTTGTTGGGATGGAATTAACATCTGTAGGATTTCTTCTATGGTGGGGAAGCCTGTCCTTTTAGATGGCAATTTGTTCCAATGTGGAAGGCGTGAATTTGGCAAAGTCTGTGTTATAATCAAGCTTGATTGCAAGCTTCCCATTGGTGTGTGGGTGGAGGAATCTTCAGGAAAGTTCTTCCAAAATATAGAATATGAGAGAATTCCTATATTCTATTACAGTTGTGGGATGATCGGACATTGCAAAGAAGACTGTATTAAAGTAAAGATAAATTCTGCCATTACTACTTCCAGTTGTGAGAAGAATTTAAATTCAAATTATTCTAATTCAGACGAGATCAATCAGAACAAGACCAAAGAGGTCCTAAGCAAAGATGACAGGGGTTATGGACCATGGTTAGTAGTCAATAAAAAAGAAATATATCTAGTAATTCAAGGAGAATTCTTCTCAAACCAAGAGTATCTTCTACCTGGAAAAAAGTGGAAGGAAAAAATACTTTACCAATTTTGGGTAAAGATAAATTGACTCTTAATTCAGCTATGGAATCAACTGAAGAAAATCCATCCTTTGTTGAAGTGAATAATTCTTCACTTTCTAAAGAACATGAGCTGGGCAGCAATTATATCATACACACTACTAACAACAAGCTCAGTGTTCTTTTAAACCATACTGAAGAAGGTGAAATCATACAGAATTTTTAGAAAGATGTTGAGATTGGTGAAAAATTTGTTAAACCTGTTGAATCTTCTCAACCTAATCCATTGCAGATTGCAGAAACTGGCTTGGAATTAGCTGGGAAATCTCTGGCTAAAAAGAAAAAATCAAAACAATTGAAGAATCTCGGGCCTATCAGCTCTCATTCTAGAATTAGAAGATTGGACGTGGAACCAAAAGGGACTGTGGGGGCATCATCCCCACCCTCTCATCAACGAATTCAATAGCATTTTGGAATTGTATAGGAGCAAGAAAGAAAGGTGCTTCTCTATATCTCAAAGAATTTGTTAATTCTTTTGGAGTTTTTTTTTTGGGACTGGTTGAAACAAGACTATAAGCTATAAACTTTTTTAAGATCATATTACTCATTGGTGATGGATGGAAATTTCATATTATGCATTCAGAAGGGTTGTCGGGATGCATTATCATTCTTTGGAATTCTTTGATTTTTGATTTCCAAATTGTTCATTCTTCTTCGCAATGTGTTATTGGAGATTTTAAAATCAACAACAAGGACACTTGGAGGATTGCTACAATTTATGGTCATAAAGATATGTATAAAAGAAGAGAGCTTTGGGAAAATCTGGAGGTGCATTCAATGGCTAACTCTCCAATGGTTGTAGGAGGAAACTTCAATTGTCTTACCTCTAGAGAAGATAAAAGAGGTGGGAGAAGGTTCCAATTCTCCTAAGGACCTAAGGAGATGATTGCATTTTTTTTTCAAATAATGATTACCATGAAATTGGTTTCATCGGTCCAAGGTTTACATGGTGTAACAATAATGTTGGTGGTGGTCGAATTCTTGAGAGACTGGATAGGTGTTATCTTAACTCAATGGCTGTTAAATCTTCTCAACAATTGGTAGTAAGACACCTTGCAAGGATATCCTCAGACCATAGTCTCATTCTCCTGAATTTTCTAGATTTCAGATCTGTTACCAAGAAAGCAATCCTGTTTGAAGATGTCTGGATATCAAAACCTGCAGCTTTCTCTCTGGTGAAAAAGGAATGGGGGAAGAATTTTCATGGCAATTATGCTCAAGTACTGAATTCTAAATTCAGGAAAACACTTAGAGCATTATTTTTGTAGAGCAAGAAGAAAAATAAAGATTTGAACATGCTAAAAAATCAGTTACGATGAAATTATGGAATTGTAATCTAAGGAAGCTAATTATGGTTTCCTACCAGAAGTTGAATGCTAGATGCTGAAGAATAAGACCAATGAACTGAATTCTGTTATGGCTTGCCTAAATGATTGGTGGAAGCAGAGAGCAAAAGTTAAATGGTGGGTGGATGGCGACAGCAATACTAAATTCTTCCATTCATATGCTAGTGCTAGATGAAATTCTAACACTATCTTCAAAATAAAAGATGATAATGGAAATATGGTGGAGGAACAAAAGCAAATTGAGGGTATCTTAACTCAATTCTTCACTCAAAAATGGCGATACAGAGCATCTACAACTCATGGGTGGCCTTTACCGCAAGCCACTCTGGATAATGGAGACAGGAAAATGCTTGAAAGTGAATTTTCAGTAGCAGAAATTGAGAAGGCCATAGAGCATACTAAAAGTAATATAGCACCTGGAATTGATGGAATTTCCTACTCATTTATCAAAGTTTACTGGAGCATTATCAAAACAAATTTTCTGAATGCAATAACATATTTCCTGCAACATGGTGAAATGGATAACAGCTGGAAAGATACGCTTATAGTCCTTATTCCCAAGGTTAGCAATCCTTTGGTTCCATCTAATTATAGACCAATTAGCTTATGCAATGCAGTTTATAAGGTGGCAACCAAGGTTATCTTCAACATACTTACTATGGTGATCCCCAAGCTCATCTCTATGGAACAGGTGGAATTCATCAAAGGGAGATCTATTTCAGAACATGTGCTGATAGCTCAAGAAATCTTCCATAAATTCAGGTACTCTAAAGCTTCTAAAGGGCTTGTTTCATTTAAAATCGACATGGAATAAGCTTATGATTCCATGAGTTGGGAAACACTTAGGAATGTTTTGATTAACTTTAACTTTCCTTTAAAGTTCTTGAAACTTATTTTGGAATGTGTGGAAGACCCATGGTTTTCTTTGATCATTAATGGGAATTTTTTGGAATGGATAAGAGCTAGAAGTGGCGTCCACCAAGGTTGTCCACTTTCTCCAATTTTATACATTCTTTGTTCCCAACTTTTTACAAAAGCTCTCAATCAAATTAATATTGACATCAAAATCAGCCCAAGGATTTCACACTTACTTTATGCTGATGATGTGATAGTATTCTCTGATGCTACTAAGATATCAACAAATAAGATCAAGGAGGTTCTTACTGAATTCTGTAAGTAAACAGGTCAAAGCATCAACTTAAGCAAATCTGTGACCTTGTTTGGCAAATATGTTAAAAGAAGAAGTAAGAAGATGATTTCTTGTATTATGGTCTTCAAAGTTGTCAAAGAACTTGTGTACCTTGGCATTAAGATTGCTCTTACAAGACTTGTTGTCACTGATTTTCAATTAATAGTGGAAAAGGCTTTGAAAATGCTTAATGTTTGGGGAACTAAATTCATATCTCTTGCTGGAAAGATCACCTTGGTCAAATTGGTATTACATTCATTCCCATTATTTCATTGCACGCATTCTCTGGTTCCTATTAGTATTTTACATGAAATTGACAAGCTTTGTAGAAGTTTTTGTGGAATAAATCTAATGGAAGATTGGATTTACACTATGTTAATTGGAATGAGCTTTATAAACCAACCAAATGGGGAGGACATGGATTGTGCTCATCCAGTGATAAGGCAGCTCCTCTTAGATCCAGACTAACTTGGCGTTATTTTCAAAATAATGATTCTCTGCCTCATAAAACTTTTGTGCCAAAATATGGTAAGAAACCTGAAGCAGGATATAACAAAACTAATTGTTTAGCTACATGGAAATTGATTTTGGATGGTAACAGTATGCTGTTATCATTGATTAGATGGAAGATTGCAAATGGCTCTTCTATTGATGTTTATAGGGATACTTGGATCTTGGACAAATGCTTAAACAAATGCCCTACTTTTGTAATTCCTCAAGAGGTTGAAATTATCTTGTTAGATAAATTCATTAATAACAGAGTATGGGATATTGAAAAACTCCTCAAATTTTTTGGGAAGGATTTGGTTCAGCTGATAATCCAAATTAAAATTGATCAACAAGCTCATGAAGATTGCCGTGAGCTCATTTCCCATAATTCAGGAAAATCTCTATCATCATTAGCATTTGAAAAAATGCGTCATAGCCAAACTGAACTGAAATTTGTTAAGTGGATCAAAGGAGCTAAACCTTCACCTCGTGTTGAAATTTTTTGGTGGATATTACTTAAAGATGCCATTCCGACCTTTCAATTTCTTGCAAGAAGAAAGTTACAACCTTCTGATATTTGTCCAAGGTGTGGAGCTGATATTGAAGATGTGGAGCATATTTCTATCAAATGCACTAAAGTAAGAGAAATTTTCTCTTTACTAAACATATGAGGATTTGAAATTCCATTATTTGATAGTTTGGATAGATGTTGTGCATGGATGGAGATCATTGTTCATAACGATGGGTTGCTAAGTAATCATTTTTATAATGTGAATTTTCTTTACTGGAAAGCTAGAAACAAACTTATTCATGATAAGTTTGAAGAAAGTCCAACTACTATTGCTGCAAATGCAGTAAGTTACACATATACTTCCAAATTGGTTTGCATTTCATTCTCGGACAGGTAGGATGTTCATCAGTCTTCTAGACTGGCTAATACTTGGCAACCCCCTCCTCTCCATTGGCTCAAAATTAACATGGATGCATCTCTGGAATCTGATTATAGAGCTGGAATGGGAGGTGTCATACGTGACTGTAGAGGTAGATTTTTGATGGCTTATGGGAAGTCCTATATTCATTGGGACATCTACCAATTGGAGTTGCTAGCTATTAAAGCCCTGAAAAAATCTATTAAAGATTGGATGTTCAAATTCAAAGGTGTTATTATTGAGAGTGATAACTCTAATGTTATTACTTTTCTTCAACATGACATGACTGACGGATTCAAAGGTGAGGAAGACTTACACTTTCTCAATGATTTTAACTTTGTTCTATTCAAATGTATAGATAGAAATAATAACAAGCTAGCTCACATGAGTGCTAGCTTTGCTCCATTTCTAATTTTGCTTGGGAAGACATTAGCTTAAATAAGATTCCTCCTTCTTCTGTTAAATCTTTTGAAGGAGGAATCTACTTTGTAATTTTACAGTTTTCTTGATTAATGCAAAATTTGCTTATTTTTTAAAAAAAATCATTATTTAACTCAAGGTGGATATGGTTTTGTTTCAATCATGCATTCTAGTGATATTGAGCCTTGGTCAGGTTTGGATAGTTTGATCTAGTTGTATACTATGAGTTTACTCAAATGAGTCAAATTTGATTATACTTGGGCTCAGTTGAACAAGTCAAGTATTGATTGGGCTAGGGTGATGAATCATGCCCAATCCACTCTAAGTGATGGTCAATTGTTTTTGGTGAAGAATAAGGATGCTTTATCATCAATTGGGCTGGCATAGAGTTACCTCAACTAGGTCATATGGGTTTGTTGATTGCAGTACAGGGCTATTGATTGTCTGGATGATTGAGAGTGGTGATTTTTTATTTTAGAAGGTGATTGATTGATTGTAAATTGATTTATTGAAGTGTAATTGGCTAATAGATTATTGATTGATTGAAGATGATTGATGTAGAGTATAAGTAATAATCAATGATTTATTGAGGTATGAATGGAGGTTAATTATGGATATGATTGAAGTTGATTGAAATGTTGATTGAAGAGATGATTGAAGTTGATTGAAGTGTTGACTAAATACTAGATGATTGACAACCATGAGTCTAAATAGTTTATGATTACCTCATATAAAAATAAAGTCAACAAGCTTACCATATGTTAGAAAGACATTTTGACTTAGCTATTATGCATATGAATGCCTTATATTTAGTTACTTTTTCTCCCTTTCCTATTTTTGGCATGGATAATTTATGGTCTTATATAGTCTTATTATTATTTGAGCTCTATTAAATTTCTTTTCTTTTTTAATGCCCTATTTATCTTTACTTGATATGTTATTAATTTTTTCTACCTTGTATCTAAATTCAGTATTGAATGTTTTGTACTTCTTGCATGTTTTTATTGTAGTCGGTGGGTTGTCTCATTTCATAGATATATCTTCTTTTTTTTTTCTTTTATGAGCTTGAGTGATGTTTGGTATGCTCTATTTCTTTGTTTTGTTGGGTGGTATGGTTGGATTTTTAGTGGCCCACCTTCTTATCACCTAAATAGAGTGTTGAATGGAGAGTATTCATGTGGAATCGATAAATTTTCAATTGGTTGCTATTTTTTGATTTTTTTACTATTCCTTTTGACTTTCCATTTATTTTGGTAGGTCTAATTGCTCTTGTTTTTTACTTGTGTTGAATGGAGAATATATTGTGGTTATTTTTATTACTTATTATAATTTTTATTAATCATCTTATTTCTTGGGTTTGTATTAATCTAATTTTCTTGTTGTTGGGTTAGTTTATGTTGTTGACTTCATTTATGTATGAGTTCATCATAGACTACAACTCCTAACTTTCAATCCCATGGTTGACAATCACCCAGTTTTAAATCATCCAATCATGAATCATCTTCAATCAATCATCAATCAACATTCAATATTATGTAAATTGGACAACATTAAATTTTAATCACCATCTACAAACAATAATCATTTCTTATAATCAACAGATTCATAATCACTTGATTTGCAATAATCATGTTGTCCAATTTACATAAGCAATTAACATTCATGAGCTTCAATCACTTCGAGAATTTACAACCTTGCATTCCAACAAACTGACCTAGTGCATTGTCTCTTTGACCTCAATCATAGTCCAAACCACTTCACTGACACTTTCATATAGTACATCTTCTATCAATAGACCCTTCAATCATAAATTGATCAATTTGACGGAATTAGGCTAACTCAAATGAGCCCAATTGATCAAACATTTCAATCACCTCCAATCAAACCCTTGCTCTTGGTAAATTATTACCAAACTTCTTTAAACATCACACATATTTGATTGGACCTGGCTGATCGCTTTGGCCCAATCAACAGTTAACTTGATCAAATAAACATGCATTTTGTCTAATAAAAATTACACAAATCAAATTATTACATATACTCATTTCAAAGCTATCAAACCCTCAAATTTTCTTCATTAAGTGATTTAAGTGCACCCAAATCCACCATGAGTCAAACCATGAATAGTTTGACCAAGTGAACACACTTAACTCGCCCAAACCCAATCATACATCTAACTTTCCATTCAAACATCAAGCTCATTATTTCAACCTTCTTGCATTTCATTGTAATTAACATCTAAAGCCTTCCAGGTTTAATCCTAGTTGATTTAACAAGTTGACTAGTCAAATAATCAACAAAAGCTCAAAAAGATCTTTCATGGTCAACCCTTCCAACAAACTCTCAAACCATTACCTCCACACCTCCTCTCAATTTGTTTTACCAGTATTTATACATTCCCTATACTCCACCTTAGTAACCCTTAACCAAGTTGAATGATCTAATGTCCAACAAAAGTCCAATTAATTTCAAATGGTCAAATAACTAAGAACTTTTTATTCCTCTCATCTTATAACATCCAAATCATTCAAATACATTCCAGAACCTTCCTTAAGACTACCCTAGTAGATCCCAACCATTTGTATTCCTTGAGAGATCCTAGCGGTCCTCTCCCCTAAGGAATAACTCAAGGTTATTTTCCTCTGCTCCAGTTTATTTCTTTGCTCCCTAATGACCTAGGCTAGTAGTCAAAAATCCAAGCACCCCATTTGATCAATCTCAGACTTCTAGGTGAGCTCCAACATTGGAATTTGTCCAAATGTCTTAAAACCTTCATTCCTACTACATTCTTAGCATAACCATTCTCCAGTGGTTCTAACATTTTATTTTAAATCCCAAGAAGTTTTCATACATTTCCCTTGTGATTTCCAACCATTTTAAGCTTGCTGCTAGTAATAATAAGTGGTGACCAATAACTCATCAGTCTTCACTGTTTAAAATCCATTTTTAGGATTCCTCTAACTATAGCATCTTTAGCAAAGTTTTAAAACATTTCTCAAGTAAGGAAACAAGCACTCAAATTTCTCTTGAGATCATTTATTTTGAGATAAAACCAAAACCCAGGGCTATTTTATAGGTTCATAAATAACTTCTTAAATATGCCATCAAAAGATTTAAAAAAAACTTTTGAAATGTTTATATTTTCTTCCTCTATCATAATCTTGCTTATCATGTCATTTAACACACTATAAGGGAAGTTTAGAATAAAACCTAAAATAGTGTTAGCTAGTGTCAAATAAAAGAGACAAAATTAATTCAAACTTGATTGCTTTATGACCATTGTGCTATGCTCTGCCTTGGCGACTCTTGGGCGATTTAGGGATTCCATTCAGAAGCTTGTTTTCGGTCGGTTGATCTTGATCCTCTGACTTCCTGGTTTGGCTTCTCGTTTATTATTTGTAATCATTGGCTCTAATTTTAGTTTGAGGTTTTCCTTCAGCTTTTTGCTCTAGGAGATGATGACTTTTTCGTCATCTATCCCCCCGATAGATTCCATCACTAATGGTAGTTCTCGGTCGTTCAAGGATATTGCTTATGGCTCTTCTACTTTTACTCCTAAGCTTAACTTTGTGCATTCCTCTTTCAAGGGGTGCACAGCTCTTATGTTAGATGATTCGGTTGTGTCTCAGTTAGTCACTCCATTTGCTCTTACTCTAGTTGGTAAATTTCTCTTGCATCGCCCTAATTTGGATGTAATCCAAAAAAAATTTGTTAGTTTAAAATTGTCTGGTGCTATTCATGTCGATTTGTTGGATCCTTATATTGCGATCTAATTGACGAACAATCTTCATTATAGTCGTATCTTTGTGATAAGGTCCTCCTATATTCAAGACCAATGCATCTCCTCAAATGGTCACCTAATTTTGATGTGAGTGAAGAATCTCCTATTTTGCCTATTTGGATTTCTTTCCCTAACTTGAGATTGCATTTTTTAATTCACAAATTTTGTTTGGCCTTGCTTTGATTATTGGGAGACCTTTATAAACATATCAGGCAACTGCTTCCATATTCCGTCCCTCTGTGGCTCACGTTCTGTTGGAACTTTATGTTTATACGAAGCAAACGAGTGAAGTTTGCCTAGGTTCTGAGCTAAATGGTTACTTCCAAAAAGTGGATTTTGAAAACTTGCCCATTTTTTCTCTCACTATAAAAGCATGGCCATGGTTTTAGTGAATGCTTTAGGTTGCATCCCCACCTTTGTAAGATAAAGTTGTGACAAAAAAATCTCAACGAAAAGATGATTCTCTTATTGAGAATGATAATTTGCATTATGTTGAAATTGAATGAAATACTTCTAAGTTGGGTGATATTCCTTTACCTTTGGTTATTGCTCCTTTACCTTTAGTGAATGACCCTGCCCCCCTCCAAAAAACACCAGTCTGTTCGGATCCTTCTAGTGTGGATGTTCCTCTTGGTGTGCAGCCTGATGCTATTAGTACTATGGTTTGCTCTCCTACTGATCGTGACAACTTGGAAAACCAAGGGTTAAAGGATTCTATCTCCCTAAATATTCTTAGCTCTGATTTTGCTATTATGGATTATTTATTAAATACTAACAAATCTGCTAATGTTGATAATGTTCTTTGTTCTGATCAAAATCAGGAAGATATTGTTAGAAATGTTGGGAATATTTTTTATAACATATTGGGGTCAAATGTAAAGGCCTTGGTTGAAAAAGAAAATGTTGAACCTGGTCTAAATAGTAATGTGACTGAGGATGTTGAATTGTTGGAGGAAGGTGAGCTTCCTCAAAAGGGTAACGAAAAAGATTTGATTGCTAACTATAAGTCTCCCTCGACCTCCCAGCATAATTTTGGTGATCTTACTGATAATGAGGAATTAGAATTTTCTGCTAATGTTTTGCTAAGGATGATTATGATATTAGTTTTATTGAATCTCAAGGTAAACATGGTAGGAAGAGCAGGAACCTTATTTTACAATATGGTAGAAATACCCATTCACAAACTAGTCATTAATTCTTGTTTTTTATGTTTAGATCGATTATTTGGAATGTTAGGGGTATTGGGTATTGCTCCTCTCATTTGCGGGTTAATAAGGTTTGTCATATTCATAATATTTTTGTTCTTGTCTTACTTGAACCTCTTGTCAATGTCTCTAATTTGATTAGTACTGCTAGATTTCTTGGTTTTAAGCACGCTACTGCTAATTATTCTATTTAGTATTGATATTCTTAGAAATTCTACTCAAGTGTTGTATTGTACTATTGAAGTTTTAAATCTTAATTGTTGTGCTTCTTTTATTTATGCTACTTCATCTCCTGGTAATAGAAAAGTTCGTTGGCAGCAGTTACTTGACTTTAGTAGCATGTGCCAGTTTCCTTGGCTGGTGAGTGGTGATTTTAATACCATCTTCGAAATGTATTGGGGGATCTTCTCCTAATTCTCATTCTATGGAATACTTTAATAATATGATTTTGGATTGTAATCTCATTGACATTGGTTTTTCTGGTAACCAGTTTACTTGGAATAGAGGGCATTTATGGCAAATGTTGGATCGCATTTTATTTAATGATAATTGGATTAATTCCTTTAGCTCCATTTCTATTGATCATCTTAGTCGTACTCTCTCTGATCACTCTCCTTTCATCCTTGTGCTTAATACTAGACATGTGAATTCTTTTCCTCAATTTTGTTTTCAAAATTTTTTGCTTCGACATGCCTCTTTTCTAAGTGTTGTTCAGGATAATTGGAATGTGTAATTGCATCTTCATAATTCTATTTTTAGTATGAATAGACTCTGGTTTAAGTTGAAAGACTTAAACAACTTTTAAATTGGTGGAACCTTAATGTTTTTAAAATTTTTTTACCAATATTTAAAATGTTGAAGAGACTGTTAATAATGTTGAGCTTAACTATCAAAGTTTTCCTTCTGATGTCAATTTTGTCTTACTTAGGAAGGCTAAGGCTAATTTCTTTAAACTCCATGCCCAAGAGGAAACCTTTTGGAAATAAAAGGCTAATACTAAGCATCTGTTGGAAGGTGTTAATAACACAAAGTATTTTCATGTTTTGGTCAAATGGAAACATGTTTTGAACTCTTTTAATAAAATCACTCATGAGGATGGTTCTATTACTGAGGATGATGAGGAGATTGCCTTGTTGGCTATTCAACACTTTCAGACTAGGCTCAATAAGGTTTTTATCCCTAGTAATATTATCAACCTAGCTATTATCCCTAATCTCATCTTCTTAGAGGATAATAATTTTCTTTCTCGTATTCCCTCTTTAGATAAATTAGAATATATTTTTTTATATGAATGCTAACTCTGTTGTTGGTCTGGATTGGTTTACTACTAATATTTTTCAAAAAGCTTGGGGTAATAATAATGAGGATCTCTATGCTGCGGTTTTGGATTTTTTTGTTGGTCATACAATGCCTAATTTTTTTCCTCTACTTCTATTATTCTTATCCCTAAGAATAATGATGCTAATAACTGGAATGACTTGAGACCTATTAGTCTTTATAATTTTTTTATTAAACTGCTTTCCAAAATTTTTATGACCCATCTTACTTCTGTTCTTCCTAAGATTATTTCTCCTTTCCAAACAAGCTTTGTTAAAGGTCGTGCCATTTCTGACAATATTTTGCTAGCCAAGGAATTTTGCGATGATTCGGATGTCAAGGTGAGGGGTGGTAATTCTATCCTCAAACTTGATATCTCCAAAGCCTATGATAATATTAGTTGGAAATTCATCTATAATATCTTGCAGTTGTTTGGTTTTAACTTTAGTTTTTTTAACCTTATTAGAAACTGCATTGAAAGTTCTTTTTTCTCTATGATTATCAATGGTAAGTGCTCTGGTTTTTTTAAATCCTCACATGGTTAAAGCCAAGGTGATCCTATATCTTGTGCTCTTTTTATTATTGTCGTGTATTATCTTTCTAGAAGCATTGCTAACCTATTTGATAATCATCCCAACTTTTATTTTAGAACTAGGGGAGATTTCCTATATCTTACCTCTATTTTGCCGATGATTTTATCATTTTTATGAATGCTTCCTGTAATAAGATTAATAAACTTAAGGATTTCTTTTATTACTTTGACATTGTTAGTGGCCTATCTTTGAACAATTAGAAATTATTTTTCCTTTTTTTCTAATAATATGCATCTTGATCGTATCTCAGCCATTAAAGACCTTACTCGGTTTATGCATGGCCAGCTACCTATCAAATTTCTTGGTATTCCTCTGTATAAAGGTAGAAAGAAGTCCTTTTTGTTTTATGATTTAATTACCTCTATTCAGAATAAACTGCAGTCTTGGGATTCTAATTTTCATAGTTTTGGGGGTATGCTTACTCTCAATAGAAGTTTTTTTTGCTCTCACCTTGTTTATTCTTTTCAAACTTTACTTCCTACTAAAATTAGGTGTAATAGAATTGATAAAATCATTAACAAGCTTTTTTTGGAAAGGTGCTAGTAGTAACACTAAAATTGCTTAGGCTTCCTGAGATAAGTGTTATGGGGTTTTAAAAGAGGGCGGCCTTGGTTGCAAAAGCATGGACAACCTAGCCCATCCACGTTTCTACAAGTTAGGGTTTAATTTTCATGCCAAGATGTCTCTTGGGGCGAAATTTATGTTTGCTAAATATTGTGTGGGGAAGCATCATTCTACTTTTGCTTTTAATATTAGTGATTCTAAAGTATGGCAAAGGATGTGCTAGGTCAGGTGGGAGGTGGAGCCTCATCTCTCTTGGGGACTTAGGGGTGCTAAAATTTTTCTTTTAGGAGGATTAATGCTTAAGTCCTTACTCTATTGACTCCCTCATTAATTCCACTTCTACTGTTATTATTAAGGTTAATTATTTCATTAATGAAAACTCTTCAAATTATGATAAGCTTGCTAATGTTCTTCCAGATAGTATCATTCAAAAAATTCTCACTCTCCCTCATAACTTGGAGCCTAATCATGTGCTTTTATGTAAGTTGGCGAGTGATAGCATGTTTAGATTAAAAGATTTTTGGAATGATTTTAGACCAAAGAATGTTTTTACTTCTATTTTTTCGATTATTTGGCATAAAAGTATCCCCTCTATAGTTGCTACTTTCATTTGGAGAATCTTAAATAAATTTATTCCTATGGATGAAAATTTGATCAAAAGAGGTTATGTTCTTCCTTCTAAGTGTCAATGTTGTTTTCACTTAGAAAGTATGCATCATGTTTTTATTTCTGGGCCTTTAGCAGTTAAAACTTGGTGTTATTTTAATGATATCTTCAAATTAAATATCTTTAATGCAAATATGTCTATTCTTGCTCTTCTCAATGCTTGGTTTGTTAACTCTAAAGGCCATATTAGAAATGTTACCCCTTCCCTGATTTTATGGTTTCTTTGGTTGGAAAGAAACAACTCTCTAATTAATGGCATTAAAATGGATTCTCAAAGAGTTATTAAGAATGTGAAAGATAAATTGCTCAATTTGGTTTCTGTTAATTTCCTATCTTCTAAATGTTTCAATAATTTTTATAATGTTGTTTCTAAATTAGGGATCATGATGGAGGTTTCTTTGCTTCCTTCTTTTCCTCGCTCTATTTCTTGGGTAAAACCTGTAGTGGGTTGCTTCAAGCTTAATGTTAGTATTTATAATGAGACTACCAAAATGTGGTGGGGTGGTATTATCAGAGATTTCCATGGTAATGTTGTTCATTGCTTTGTGGGGCCTCTTTTTAATGGTAAACCTCTTATTACACTTCTCACTTCTATTCTTTATGGGTTAAGATGTTGTATGTCCCTTGACATTGCCATCATTACTATTGAGATTGAGGCATCTTTTAATATTCAATGCTTATTTAATGAGGTGGACTCGATTTATGAAGCTGAGGCTTTTTACATTGTTAGGGACATTAAACATTTTATGGTTTTATCTCTATTGATACTTCTCATGTGTTTAAGGAAGGCAATGCTTGTGCTATTTTGTTGGCTTGGTTTGACGCTGGGATTGATTGTTTCATGGACCTTATGGAAGCCAATGCCCCAACTCCTCTTAAAGGCCTCTTAAGATTAGACAAAATTTTCATTTCCTTATGTTAGGAGTTAATTTTCTTCATTTTAGTTCTCTCGTTTCTTTCATTTGGCCCAACTTTTCTAGTTGGTTTTGATTTGAGGAGGTTTTCTAGGTAATTTTTTGGTTGGGTACCTTGACCTTATTTTCCCTATATTAGTGGTTTTCATTTGGTTATGCTGTGGTATTTTCGGGTTGAGTGATGATTGCAAGCTCCGTTTGATGGGTTATCTGCTTGTTGCTCTCCTCCCTTTGGGTTCTGGGTGGCCTGGATTTTGTTGGCTAAGGGATTTTTGGCTTCTCAGATTACTAGGTGAAAGTTTGTTAGGGATGTTAGGCCCTATAAACTAGTCCCGAGGCTAACCAAGAGGGGGGTGAATTGGTATTTTAAAAAATTCTTTAAACACAAGAACAAATATCACAAACCAAAATCACCATAGAAAAGCAAGTGCGGAAAATTAAAGTGCGGAAGCAGTAAAAAGAACACAAGGGTTTATAGTGGTTCGGTCAACTTGACCTATGTCCACTCCCCGGAGGTGCCCTCCGAGTATTGCACTACCAACGTGACTCTCCTTTAGGCCCTACAGCTAGGCGGAGAAGCCCTTACAAACACCTCCTTTTTGCTACCCCCGGTAAGGCAGAGAACCCCACTCCTTTTGCTTCCTCTTGAAGTAGGCAGAGAACCTCGATCAATCATGGAAGTATACCTCTCCAAACCCTTCCAAGGGCAAGAGACTCTAGTGGAAGAAGAAGTGGAACAATGCTTGGAGCAACCCTTGTGAACTCCCTCACAAGATCCTCTCAGTCTCTATCCCTCTCTCTCTCTCTCCTTTAGGTTTTCTCAGGTCAAGACAGCAGCCAAGGATGTTGAAAAATGTTGAACAATAGCTCTTAAATAGAAGAGCATCAAAGGAGCTCAATAAATGCAAGTTGCCGACTTTATCATCCATGACGATATTAATATCGTCCTACACGATCAGTTCAAATCATAGATGACCGGCCAGAACACCGCTCTGAAAATGAACTGGATGATTGAAAATTGGCTTGATCGTCCCGGCTGATCTCACGATCGTCCCGTACGATCAGTTCAAATCAGAGGAAAATTGTCCGGAGCATCGCCTTGAATTCGAGCTGTCCGATCCTGATCGGCCAGAACATTGCCCTAAATTTTTGCTGGCTGATATTTATCATCCATGAGCAGCTAAGGGATTTTGAATAGATCATCCTGGCCGATCATGAGATCGTCCAGGATGATGTGATCTTATCAATCATCCTTAATTGCTTCCTTGATTCCTGGATCATTTTAGGCATAATTTGTGTAATATCGTCCAGGCCAATCTCACTATCATCCTGGCCAATTTCTAAAAATATAGAATAACTAAATTGATCATGGCGGTTATTTCTTTCTGTTTTGAGCATATCATCTTGGCTGATACAAGTATCGTCCAGGCCGATCGGCTAATAACGGCTGACTTAATTCAGAAATCCTGATTAGAGTTTTTGTTTTGAACTCGATCATCCAGGCCGATATTTATATCGTCTGGGATGATGTGAGTAAAAACAGAAATTCTTAATCTCTCAAGTGAGTGTGTGTAGGGTTACTTAACATCAGTCACTTCAAACATTTATAATTAACTCAAGAAAGGGAAAAAGGAAAATTATAGACTAACTCAACCCTAATCTACCCAGTCTTGAACTGGTTTCAATTTCCGTCCGATCTTTGAATCCTGAAGATGTCATTAGTAAAAGGCAATTGAAAAGAAGCAAGATTGTTTAATAATCTTCAAAACATAATCCATGAAACCGAATTTGCAACAATCTCCCCCTTTTGATGATGGCAAACACTTTGAAAATTATTTCAAAAATAGTAGTATAAAACATGGAATCGAAAGTGCAAGCATACAAAAGACTCCTCTCCAAGTTTCAACATCTCAAAAAGGAGGAGGAAAATAAGAAACAAAATAATCAAAAGACCCTTTTTTTTAACAAAGGCATGAACATGTTGTAGTATTCTATGTGATTGATTTTAAAAATTTGTAAGCTAATGAATCAGCATAAAAAAAATCCATAAAACAGTATAATATCCGATCATGGTTACCCTTAGCTCGGACTTTCTTTTAGGGTAGAATCGTCTTTGGAAATCAATGATCTAACTCAAAAATTCAATTGGATATGAGAAAAAAGGATCCATTCATCACTTGTATTCAGAAAAAATTATCTTATAGAATAATGTACCAAAGTAAATTTGTGACAATTGCAAAACAATTGAAATCAATCCTTTGTTACATGAAAACTTCTAAGTTTTAAAAGATTTGAAAAGAGAGGAGAGCTTGCTTTTAGTGGGCTCATTTTATGCCTCTTGTTAATTGAATGGCGCTTTGCGCATCTTTTAATTTTTGATAAACTTTGTATATATTTTTTCAATTTGGCGTCATTGTGCATCTTTTGTTGGCATCATTAGCCAATTTTTTTTTTATTTTTGCAAGCTCCATTCTCTTTCAACAACTCTTAAAAACAATCTTATTTGTGAGTATATCATCTAGATATTAGAGAATAGGAGCTCTCTCTCTAATATAGGGAAGAACAATCCACAAAACTGAATAAATATCAATGACAAGAGAAACGAGGGATCTTGATGTGACAATAAGACTTTGATCATTATAAATACAAGATAGATTTGCTTTAGCAAGATTAGAAAAGATCTTAATTTCATACACAATCGTTAATTTGAAATAGAATTTTGATTAAAAAAGAAAATTGTGCAACTAAAATAGGTTAGAGAAAGAGACACAATCAACGGTATATTTTTACCATCTAATAGATTAAGAGATGTAAAACATTGACTACAAATTTTTAAAAGCAAGGACAAGGCATACGATATCATTTCAGCGATGATTTTGAAAACCAAATTTAAGAAAAAATATGAAAGAAAAATAAACCAAACAAAAACTAAAAGTAAAGAAAAAAGAAGGAAAGAAAATAAAGAGCAAAAGAGGAAAAGTAAAATAAAAGAAATGAAAAAGAACAAAATCGAAAGAAAGCAAGTAAAAGATCAAGTTCATGCACTTATGTCAATCAAACCCAATCTGGTCCTTAAAGAGCTAAAAGTGTCGAAGGCCAGTGGTTTAGTAAAGATGTCAGCCAGTTAATTTTCAGTTGTCACATGTTGTAAATCAATGTCTCCCTTAGTCACATGATCTCTAATAAAGTGATGTCTAATGTCAATGTGCTTAGTCCTGGAATGTTGTATAGGATTCATAGAAATGCATATGGCACTAGTGTTGTCACAAAAGATTGAGATGGTGCCTATTGATAGTCTTAAATCCAATACATGCTATTTCAACCAAAGGACTTGGGCCACACAACTTCCAAAAGTAATGTACTCAAATTCAGCAGTGCAAAGTGCAACAGAGTTTTTCTTTCTACTAGACAATGAGACCAAAGATTGTCCTATGAATTGACAAGTTCCTGAAGTGCTTTTTCTATCCACCTTGCATACTGCAAAATCAGAGTTAGAAAATCCATTAATCTCAAAAGAAGTGTTGTGCTTCGGATACCAAATCCCTAAGCTTTAGATCCCCAAATGGTATCTAAAAATTCTCTTAACTACAGTCAGGTGGGATTCCTTGGGGTCAGCTTGAAACCTAGCACAAAGGTAAACACTAAACATAATATCAGGTCGGCTAACAGTCTGGTAAAGTAAGGATCCAATCATGCCTCTGTACTTCTTCTGATCAACAGACTTACCACTGGGGTCCTTATCCCATGGAACACTAGAAGTCATGGGAGTATTAATTGGCTTAGATTTATCCATCTCATACTTCTTCAAAATTTCTAATGTATTTTGTTTGATTTAGAAAGGTTCCATCATCAAATTATTTTATGCTAAACCCCAAAAAGTAGGACAACTCTCCCATCATACTCATCTCAAACTCTCTACTCATTATTTTAGAGAACTCATCACAAAGTTTCTTATCAGAAGATCCAAAAAGTATAACATCCACATAAATCTGAACAATGAGCAAATCATCTCCAACTTTCCTAAGAAAAAGGGTGGTGTCTATGCTCTCCTTAACAAACTCCATTTCTAGTAAGAATGTGCTAAGCCTCTCATACCAAGCTCTTGGTGCCTGCTTTAACCCATACAAAGCCTTTTTTAATTTAAAAATATGATTTGGAAATTGGGAACTCTCAAAACCTGGGGGTTGTTCTACAAACACATCCTCTTTAATTCCCCTATTTAAAAAGGCACTCTTAACATCCATTTGAAAAAGCTTAAATCCTTTATAACATGCAAAGGCTAATAGCACTCTAATGGCTTCCTATCTAGCTACAGGGGCAAAAGTCTCCTTAAAGTCTATCCCTTCTATTTGATTATACCCCTTAGCCACTAATCTTGCTTTATTCCTAACCACCCTTCCATAATCATTCACCTTATTCTTAAAAACCTACTTTGTTCCAACTACACTTTGTTCCTTAGGTCTTTTCACAAGCTCCCAAATATCATTCCTATCAAATTGATTCAACTCCTCTTGCATGGCTAAAATCTAAAACTTATCAGTAAGGGCTTGGTTTATGTTGGTGGGTAGTCATTGAGATAAAGGTAGAGTGGTTCACCTCCTTCCTAAGTCCATGTCTAGTCTTAACTCCATCAGAAGGGTCTCCTAAGATCAAATCCTTGGGGTGACTTATAGAGTATCTCTAATCTCTAGGCAAGGTGTAAGAAGGTCCAACCCTTTCCTCCTTATCTATATTTTTTACTCCTTGGGTGATATCTCCTATTCCTTCAATATTTTGGTGACCTACTCCCTTCTCCAAATTTTCTACTCCAATGGTAATCTCTCCAACATCATCATCATCCTTAACTCCAGGCTTTTTAGGATCATAATCATCAAATACTACATGTGTAATCTCTTCCACCATCAAAGTCCTCTTGTTAAACACCATAAAAGACTTCCCAACACTAGAATATGCCAAGAACACTCCATTAAATTTAGGATCAAATTTTCCCAAGTGAGACTTCCCATTATTATGAATGAAAACCTTACAACCAAAAACATGAAGGTGGGAAAGATTGGGTGTCATACCCTTAAGGATCTCATAGGGTGTCTTATCTAATTTGGCTCTAACATTCACCTTATTCAACACATAACAATATGTGTTAACCGCTTCAGCCCAAAAGTATTTTGGAAGTGAATACTCAGCAAGCATGGCTCTAGTGGCTTCCACCAAGGTCCGGTTCTTCCTTTCATCTACCCCGTTCTGCTGTGCGGTCCTAGGAGCTGAGAAGTTGTGGCTAATCCCCTTATCCTAATAAAATCCTCCAAATATTTCATTCTCAAACTCTCCCCCATGGTCACTATTATTGGTCAAGATCTCACAACCTACCTTTTTCTGAATCCAAGTAGAAAATGTTCTAAACTCCTCAAAAGACTCATCTTTATGTGAAAGAAATCTAGTCCAAGTAAACATCGAGTAGTCATCAATAATCACAAAACCATAGACTTTCCCTCCCAAGCTGGCAAGGATAATGGGTCAAAACAAATCCATGTGAAGGACTTCTCAAGTTCAAGAGGTGCTAATGTCCTTAATGGGGTGAAAAGTGGAGTGGACTTACTTTCCTAGTTGGCAGGCATCACAAAGGTGGTCTTTTGAAAACTTGAGTTTGGGGACGCCTCTAACTAGGTCTTTTTGGGTCACTTTTCTAAGAGTTTTCATACTTGCATGACATAATCTCTGGTTCCATAACCATGAATCATCAACAACAGTTTTTAAGTAAAATGATGCAGCACATTTAATGTTATTTAAATCAAGCATATACACATTGTTGATTCTCTTTTCCTGCAAAATAGTGTTGTTACTTAAACTTATAATGCATGAATGTGCAAAGAATTGTATGATGAAGCCCTTGTCACAGAGTTGACTGATGCTGAGTAGGTTGTACTTCAATCCATCTACAAGCAAAACATTTTCAATCATAAGGTTCTTGGAATTACTAATTATACCTGAGCCTACCACCTTCCTAGTGGTGTTGTCTCCAAGAGTAACCTTTCCTCCAGTCCTGGACTCCAGCGAAACAAATTAATTGGCATCACCAGTCATATATCTAGAGCATCCGCTGTCCAGATACCACATACTCTCACAAGGCCTTTTTGAGAGCCCACCTATAAAATCATCAAATGTTAGATATAGGAACCCAAACAGGTTTTGGTCCCTTCTTATGAAAAGTAGAATGTAATGCATGTGTGGTATGCTGTGAATCATGCACCCTGGGTCTCCACACCCAATGTGTACTATGGTGAATAGTGCAAGTGTGTGTGATGTGTCCTAGCATGCCACATGAAAAACATCTAACTCCAGGAAAAGGATTTATTAAATTGTTTGAGTTATAATACCTCTTCCTAGGTTTTGGCTTTTGATCAAGTGTGGGTGTCATTCAAGTTTTCTTACGTGTATCCAATTCATTTTGAATCCTCAAGTTACTACTTTTTAAGGCCTCATTCTCAATCCTCAAATTCTTCTCTATCTCTTTAGATTTTTTAAAATTAGATTCAAGTGAGGTGTGTGAAGTTTTTAGTGAATCATGATCTTCAATTAATTCACAAAGCTTTTTATTTAACTCATCAAATTCATCAATAGAGCCATATGATTTGAAGTAATTGTTGAGTGATCTTTAGTCAAAATTCCATGCCCTTTTTATAAATTCAAAAATTCCAATTTCAAGCTAGCATGTGTCTTCTTAAGTTTCCTATATGATGCATGAATTTTTTCAGAAACCTCAAGGAGTTGATCGTAGGAAAGTTCACATACCTCTTCTTGATCAAGATGATCGTCTGCCATTAAGCACAATTTTGTTATTTCATCTTCTGGTTCAGTCTCCGATGAATCAGATGTAGAATCCGCCCAAAATGTCTTTTGAAGTCTCCTTTTGTCCTTTCTAAACTTTGATTTCTCCTCACTCTTTCCTTGCTTATTTGCATCTTAAGTGTAGGGCAATCAGCTTTCACATGTCCAGGCTTCCTGCATTCATAACAAACAACATCATAGGATCCTTTAGAATATTTGTTATCCTTACATTTTCTCCAATTTTGATGATGCTTGTGTTTCTTCCTTAGAAAGCTTTTGAACTGTCTTGTGATTAAAATAATGTCATCGGTCTCAGGTCTGGAAGAATCAGAATTTGTGTTGTTGGCCTTCAATGCCACAGTTTTCTCTTTTCTTTTCTCACCTGCATCAAGATCTCTTTGATTCACTCCTTGCTTGTAAGCAATGAGTGAGCCATGTAAGTTATCAATCGAACAAGTGTTCAAATCCTTATATTCAGTGATTGCAGTGATTTTAGCATCAAAAGAGGAATGCAAGCATCTTAAAATAATGTTCACTTTTTCATAGTTTGAAAGTTCTCTTCCTAAGGCATGCAAAGAAGTAACAATTTGAGTGAACCTTGTATACATATCAGAAATTGTTTCAGAAGGTTTCGTACAAAAAAGTTCACAATCATGCAAGAGAATATTCAAATGAGATTGTTTTACTTCATTGGTTCCTTTGGTTCGTAAGTAATGCACAACCTATCCCAAATCTCTTTTCCAATAGAGCAAGTAGAAACACGCGTGTAATCTTCAGACTTCAAAGCACAGAAAAAATAGTTCAAACACTTCGCATTCAATTGAGCTAAATCTCTTTCATCAAAAGTCCATTTAGTAAAAGCAACTTCAGTTTTAAATCCATTAATTTCATGAGAAGGTAGAGAATATCCTTCTTTAATAAGCATCCATATGCGATAATCAGTTGATTGTAAAAAAGTAGACATTCGGGTTTTCCATAAATCAAAAGAAAGGTTGTCAAACAATGAAGGTCGTGTTATAGAATATCCTTCAGTTGTGTTACGATTTCCAAAGTTAGCCATGGATCAAAAATTCAAAAAGTTTTTAAACTCAGTTTTTATGAATCCTGCTCTGATACCACTTGAAAGTTCGTTAGGGATGTTAGGCCCTATGAACTAGTCTTGAGGCTAATCAAGAGGGAGGGTGAATTGGTATTTTAAAAAATTCTTTAAACACAAGAACAAATTGAAAGTTCGTTTGGGATGTTAAGCCCAATAGAACTGGCCCAAGCTAACCAAGAGGGGGGGGGGGTGAATTGATATTTTAAAATTTCTTTTCACAAAGAACAAAAATCACATAAACTAAAATCATACCACGAGAAAAATAAATGCGAAAATTAAAAGTGCGGAAGCAAGAAAGAAGAACACAGAAATTTATAGTGGTTCGGTCAACTCGACCTACGTCCACTCCCCGGAGGCGCCCTCCGAGTATTGCACTACAAACGTGACTCTCCTTTAGCCCCCATAGCTAGGCGGAGAAGCCTTTAAAACGAACCTCCTTTTTGCCACCCCAGCAATACAGAGAACCTATCTCCTTTTGCTTCCTCCTGAAGCTGGCAGAGAACCACAACTAGATGCTGACTTCTTACCTCTACCGACCCTTCCATTGATGAGAAACTCTAGACGAAGAAGAAGCAGAGCGATCCTTGAAGCAACCCTTGTGAATCCCCTCACAAGCTCCTCCTCACAAGATCCTCTCTCTCTCCCTCTCTCTCTTTCTCTCCTCAAGGCCTTCTCAGGTCAAGGCAGTAGCACAAAGGTTGTTCAAAATATTGAACAAGATCTCTTAAATAGAAGAGCTTCAAAGGAGCTCATTAATTGCAAGTTGCCAACAATATTGTCCGAGCCGATATAGACATCGGCCTGGCCGATCAGTACAAATCTCAGAAGATCGGCCAGAGCATCGTCCTGAATGCAAACTGGACGATTTAAAATTGGCTTGATCATCCAGGCTGATCTCACGATCGTCCTGGCCGATTAGTTCAAATCAGAGGAAAATCATCCAGAGAATCACCCTGAATTTGAGCTGGCCGATATTTATCATCCTGAAGTAACTAAGGTTTTTAAATAGATTGTCCTGGCCGATCCTGCGATCGTCCAGGACGATATGATCGTATCAATCATCCTTAATTATTCCCTTAATTTCCTGATTAATTGAGGCATAATTTGTGATTATCGTCCAGGCCGATCAATGATCGTCCTAGCCGATTATTTAAAAATACAGTATACCTTAATTGTCTATGGCGGTAACTTCTTTCTGTTTTGAGCTTATCGGCCTGGCCGATACACGTATCATCCAGGCCGATCAGTTAATGATGACTGCCTTAATTAAGAATCCTTATTTAGACTTTCTGTTTTAAGCCTGATCGTCTAGGACGATGTAAATATCGTCCTGGCCGATATGAGTAAAAATAGAAATTCTAAGTCTCTCAAGTGTGTGTGTGTAGGGTTACTTAGCATCAGTCTCTTTGACCATTACAAATAGACTCAAGAAATGAAAAAAAAAAACAAAGTACAGACTGACTCAACCCTAGACCTACGCAATCTTGAACTGGCTTCGTTTATTCGTCCGATCTTCGATTCCTGAAAAGTTAGAAGTAACAGGCAGTCCAAGAGAATCAATAGTGTTTGT
The DNA here is from genome assembly GCA_022539455.1 of Dendrobium nobile. NCBI lineage: Eukaryota > Viridiplantae > Streptophyta > Magnoliopsida > Asparagales > Orchidaceae > Dendrobium > Dendrobium nobile. Next base: position 30,486,137 of record CM039734.1, read on the forward strand.
TAATCATCAAAATATAAGTCAAGAAAATAGATTTGCAACACAAATATCACAAACCAAAATCACCACAGAAAAGCAAGTGTGAAAAATTATAGTGCAGAAGCAGTAAAAAGAACACAAGGGTTTATAGTGGTTCGGTCAACTTGACCTACGTCCACTCCCCGAAGGCGCCCTCTGAGTATTGCACTACCAACGTGACTCTCCTTTAGCCCCTACAGCTAGGCGAAGAAGCCCTTACAAACACCTCCTTTTTGCCACCCCCGGCAAGGCAAAGAATGTTAAAATAGTTGCTATTTGCATGCTTTACATTTTTGCAACTTATGTAGTTTTGATGATTCCAAACATTATTATTCAAATGTGTAGTTATCTCCTAACAATTTTAGAAGATTTGTATTTGCTCTTGTGTGTACTAACATTTCAGGAAAAACGAACTCCAGACTACAAAGATTTCAAATCAAATTCAGCATGAGATACTTTATAAAATTTAAAGATAGTATTTTTCTTTGAAATAAAATTGAAAGGGAGTGATTGTAATTGAGTGAATAAAAAAAAACATACACACACAGACACACAAGGAGATCATATTAACTTTATACTGATCGTACGGGACGATTTTATATCGTACAGGATGATCAGATAGTTACCTCCTATAGAGCATATGGAACGAATAGGAACTGCCTCGAAAAATTTTCTAAGTCCTATTCGTCCAGAACGATCTGTTCTCTGTAAAATTTTCATCGAGACGAAATTAATTATCGTCACAAAACAATTTGGGCTCTGTAAGATTTTCGTCCAGACGAAAATAATAATCGTCCAGGACGATCTGGTCACTGTAGAATTTTCATCCAGATGAAATTAATTATCGTTAGAAAATGATCTGGGCTCTGTAAAAATTTCGTCCGGACGAACCCATTTTCGTCCAGACGATCCAACCGCTTTAAGACGGTTTTTCTGCAGTTTCTAGAACCGACCTAAAAATAACCGTTCGTACTGGACGAACCTAGTTCGTACAGGACGATCAGCTTGTACGAAATGATTTCATACACATATACAAATAGGGTCGTTTCAAAGCATTTGAGTAAAATCGTCCAGGACGATCCATGATCGTACGGGACGATCCACTGCGTACAGATTTTAATACTTGCAGTTTTTAGGCAGTTTTTCTTGTCTTTTGTATAAATAGTCCAAATTAGACTGCCACCATATCTTTTTGTCATTTGATCTTCGTGCCTCTTGAGAGAATAGCCAAGGAGAGTGTGGAAGAGAGCATTCAAGGGAGGATTCCTACCATTGGAGCGAGAAGGCTTCACTTTGATTTCAAAGGTAAGAGTCTCTACTTGTGAATTGGGATTACTTCACTCTTTTCCCTCTTCCTTCTAGATTCTTGTGAGAAGATCTGTCAAGGAGATCCGGTTCTCTGCCGACACTTGGAGAGTGTGAACAGCCGAAGGGTTCTCTGCCTACACTTGGAGAGTGTGAACAGTCGAAGGGTTCTCTGCCTACACTCGGAGAGTGTGAACAGCCGAAGGGTTCTCTGCCCACACTAGGAGAGTGTGAAATGATGACGGTTCTCTGCCCACACTAGGAGAGTGTGAAAGGACGATGGTTCTCTGCCAACTCTGTGGATTGTGTGAAAGGACGGACGGTTCTCTGCCTACACTGGGGATTGTGTAAAAGGATGACGGTTCTCTGCCGCACCGGGGAGTGGTGAAAAGAGTGTGTTGTAAAGGCTTCTCCGCCTTGCTGAGGGTGCAAAAGGAGAGTCACTATTGGTATTAGTGCAATACTCAGAAGGTGCCTCTAGGGAGTGGATGTAGGTCTGGTTTTAGACCGAACCACTATAAATCTGGTGTCATTTACTTTACTGCTTTTACGTTTCCGCATTTTAATTTTAGTTTTAAAAACTCTGTGGTTGAAAAATATTTTCTATAAAAGTCTAAGAGAAACATTTTTATTTCGGTTCAACATAATTTTAAAAAGAGGGCTTAAATTTTTAAACTATCAATTCACCCCCCCTCTTGGTAGCCTTGGGACATTCACTTAGGCTTAACAACCTAATTACTAGACTCAACAAGTGGTATCAGAGCTTTGTTTCAAAATTATAAGTTTGAACTACTTTTTGATTAACCTAGATGGCTACTTTCGGAAACCGAAGCACACCTGAGGGTTACTCTATCACTAGACCTCCACTGTTTGACAATATTCCTTTTGATTTTTGAAAAACACGCATGCCTACTTTCTTACAGTCACTTGATTATTACATGTGGATACTATTCCAGGAAGGTTACACAAAACCAACTAGATTAGTTGATGGAGTTAGGGTAGAAACGCCTTTTGCTGAATGGACTATAGAAGAACGTGACTTAGCACAATAAAATGCCAAATGTTTAAATAGTTTCTTTTGTGCTTTAAAATCTGAAGACTACATGCGGGTTTTCACTTGCAAAAGCGGAAAGGACATATGGGATAGACTTTGTATAACTTATGAAGGGACAAATGAGGTTAAACAATCAAGGCTCAATATCTTGTTACATGACTATGAATTATTTTGCATGAAACCTAATGAATCTATTTCCGACATGTACACAAGATTCACACAAATTGTCACTTCTTTGCATGCATTAGGTAGGGAATTAACTAATGCTGAAATGGTTATTAAGATTCTTCGTTGTTTACCTACTGCTTATGATACAAAAATTACTGCAATTACAGAGTCTAAAGATTTAAACATTTATTCTATTGACAATCTTCTTGGTTCACTCATTGCTTATGAGCAAGGAGTAAGTCAAAGAAAGATTGATGCAGGCGAACCACGAAAGGAGAAGAATATAGCACTAAAAGTAGAAGAGTCAGAGAGTGAACACTCACAACCTGAGGATGAAGATGATATTGCACTGATGACTAGACAATTCAGAAGCTTTTTAAAGAGAAAGCAGAAGAGACGCCAGCAATGGAATAGAGGTAAGTTTAATAGAAATGGCAAGGTTTCTAATGAAGTGATTTGTTATGAATGCAGGAAACCAGGTCATATCAAGACTGATTGCCAAAAACTCAAAGCCACTCCTGGTAAGGAGAAGGTGGAGGAGAAACCTATGGTAAAAAAGGGCAAGAAGAAGTTTCAAAGAGCTTTCTGGCCGGACTCAGCTTCAGACTCATCTGAGATGGAAAAAGAAGAAGAAGTCACCAACCTTTGTTTGATGGCAGATAATGTTGAACAATCAGATCAAGAAGAGGTATATGACTTAACCTATGATGAATTGTTTGAAGTTTCTGAACACATGCATGATGCATATAGGAAAATGAAAAAGATGCATGCTAGTTTAAGTTTAGAATTGGAAGATCTCAAGAAGGAACATGAAATCCTTAGGAAAGATCATGCATTAATAGATGACAACCACATGAAACAACTTGATGAATATGATGACTTGAATAAGAATTTTGAAAATCTAAAATCGTCCTATGCTGATCTTGAAAAAGATTTTAAAAAATTTAAGGATGAATCTGAGAGGAAAATATATCGAATCAATTATACAAATAGACTCTTGGAAGAAATGAATTCATTTTATAAATTGACAATAAGAGCTCTTGAGGATAATATGATACCCCCCAAAATTGAAGATTTTACAAATCCTAAATATTATCCTAAATATATGGAATCCCTTAGAATACAAGCAAATGGAAGAAAACTTAGGAATACTTTTCCTAAAGTTAAATGTAATAATTGTGGATTTTTGGGACATATAGCTCACACCTGTACTTTGAAGATGAAATCTAATCTAGTGTGGAGACCTAAGATGCATAAACCTAGACATATCATACATGCATCTGATTTTAAATTGCTAAAATGTGAACCGAAATTTGTTTGGGTTCCCAGGTCTAACATTTGAGAATTTTGCAGGTTTGCTCTCACACAAGACCTCGTGGGAGCATATGGTACCTGGACAGCGGATGTTCAAAGCATATGACTGGAGATACTGCACAATTCATAATGCTAGAAGCCAGGAATGGAGGCAAGGTTACACTTGGAGATATTACCACAAAGAAAGTGGTTGGATCTGGTATGAGTGGTAATTTCAAAAACTTTTTCATAGACAATGTGTTATTGGGTGAAGGCTTAAAGCATAATTTGTTAAGTATAAGTCAGCTATGTGACAAGGGATATAATGTGAAATTTTTACCTACTAGATGCATATTAAGCCTAAATGGGAAAGAAGTTTTAAATGGAAAAAGGGTAAACAATGCTTACATGCTAGATTTGAATTCAATTCATACTCCTATTGCTTTCTGTTTGAAAACTGTTTCTGATGAATCTTGGCTTTGGCATAGGAGACTTTGTCATTCTAGTATGAAAAATCTTAAGAGAATTACCCAAAAGAATTTAGTAAGAGGTATACCAAAACTAGACTTTACTAAGGACCACTTTTGTGATGCATATCAATTAGGAAAACAAGTGAAGTCCTCTTTTAAGTCCAATAATGATCTTAGAACTAGTAAACCATTGGAAATTCTTCACATGGATCTTTTTGGACCAGTAGGAACTGTAAGTCTATGAGGGAAGGTATACGGATTTGTTATTGTGGATGATTTCTCAAGATTCACGTGGGTTAGAATTCTTTTTCATAAAAGTGAATCATTTGAGGAATTCAGAAATTTTTCAACTTGGATACAGAGAAAACTAGGATGTGAAATAATATCTTTACAAAGTGATCATGGAGGAGAATTTGAAAATGAAAGATTTGAAAATTTTTGTAAAGAAAAAGGGATTGATCACAATTTTTCTGCACCTAGAACCCCTCAACAAAATAGGGTAGTTGAAAGAAAAAATAGAACATTAATAGAAGCCGCCCGAGCAATGTTGGCAGAATACTCACTTCCTAGATATTTTTGGGCTGAGGCGGTTAGCACTGCATGTTATGTTCTGAATAGGGTGAATGTGAGATCAAATTTAAATAAAATATCCTTTAAGTTACTAAAAGGTAGAACACCAAATTTATCTCATTGGCATATTTTTGGTTGCAAGGTGTTCATTCATAACAATGAAAAATCTGCCTTAGGAAAATTTGATCCAAAATCAGATGAAGGAATTTTTGTTGGATATTCAAGTGTTGTAAAATCTTATAGGGTATTCAACAAAAGAACTTTGGTCATTGAAGAAACCACACATGTTGTATTTGATGAATCTGGAAATTTGGAAGAGCCAAATGTTGTTGAAGATGAAATTGAAGAAAACTCCCAAAAGATTGATAGAGTAAATTTGGAAGAAGTTGTGGAAGACAATTTGGAAAGAGAAAACCCTTTGCCTAGAGATTTGAGATTTTCTAAAAACCACCCAAGGGAATGGATTATAGGTGAACCTAGTGAAGGTGTTAGAACTAGGCGTGGATTAAACAAGGAAGTCAATCATTCAGCCTTTATTTCAACAATAGAACCCATTAATATTGATCAAGCACTTTCTGATGAATTTTGGATATTGGCCATGCAAGAATAGTTAAATCAATTTGTAAGAAATAAAGTTTGGGAATTAACTACAAGGCCAAAAGATCAAAGTGTTGTAGGAACCAAGTGGGTGTTCAAAAATAAAATGAATGACTCAGGAGTAGTCATTAGAAATAAGGCTAGATTAGTTGCTAAGGGGTATAATCAAATTGAAGGAATTGATTTTGAGGAGACTTTTGCCCCTGTAGCTAGACTTGAAGCAATTAGGGTTTTACTTGCCTTTGCCTGTTTTAAAGGTTTTAAACTATTTTAAATGGATGTCAAAAGTGCCTTTTTAAATGGGGTCATTGAAGAAGATGTTTTTGTAGAACAACCTCCAGGGTTTGAAAATTCTAAATACCCAAATCATGTTTTTAAATTAAAAAAGGCTTTATATGGATTGAAATAGGCACCCAGGGCTTGGTATGAGACGTTGAGCACCTTCCTACTTGAAAGATCTTTTTAAAAAGGAAGTGAGAATACAACTCTCTTCTTAAAGAAATTTGAAAAGGAAATACTCATTGTTCAAATTTATGTGGATGATATCATCTTTGGATCTTCAAATAAAAATCTTTGTGATGATTTTTCTAATATAATGAGTAGTGAATTTGAAATGAGTCTAATGGGAGATTTAAATTACTTCCTAGGTTTTAGCATCAAGCAACTTGAGGAAGGAACATTTCTTAGTCAAACCAAATATATTAAGGACATCCTCAAGAAATATGAAATGGACAATGCTAAACCTGTTAGTACACCAATGAGTTCCTCAGTTCAGTTAGATAAGGACCTTAAGGGAAAATCTGTTGATCAAAAGAAATATAGAGGGATTATTGGATCTTTGCTTTACTTGACTGCTAGCCGACTAGATATTATGTTCAGTGTTTGCTTATGTGTTAGATTTCAAACAGATCCAAAAGAATCACATTTGACAGCAGTGAAAAGAATTTTAAGATACTTCCTAGGAACTCAAAACTTAGGAATTTGGTATCCTAAGTTTAGTTCTTCATTTGAAATTATTGGTTATTCAGATTCTGACTTTGCAGGTTGTAGAGTGGATAGGAAAAGCACTTCTGGAACATGTCAATTCATTGGAAATTCATTAGTTTCTTGGTTCAGTAGAAAACAAAATTCAGTAGCCCTATCTACTGTAGAAGCAGAATACATTGCATTAGGAAGTTATGTGGCACAAGTACTTTGGTTAAAACAACAGTTGATTGATTTAGGATTAACTATAGGCACTATTCCAATTTATTATGACAATACTAGTGCTATTTGCATTTCCAAAAATCCTATTCAACATTCTAGAACCAAACACATTGATATAAGGCATCATTTCATAAAGGATCATGTATCCAAGGGAGAAATTGAACTCACACATGTTTCAACTGAAAATCAACTTGCAGACATTTTTACAAAACCTTTAGCCTTTGATACCTTCAGTACATTAAGAACAAGGCTTGGTGTTATTGATTTGAATGCTTAAATAAAAATGTTTTTGCAACATTGATATTTATGTTTTCTTAGTTATTTGTCTTTGATTTTTGTTTTGATTTTTGTGATTTTTTTTAGTGTTTTGAATGAGTTTATTTTAGAGTCTATGGTTTGTCTTTGTCTTCTGTGTTTTAAATGTTTTGTTTGATTTTCTTCAATTAAAATTCAAAAATTCAAAATTTAGTAGAAATCGTCCGGGACGAATTGTTTTCGAACTGGACGATGTGTGGAAAATTCAGTTTACGCGAATTTTAACCGTTTTGAGAGCAGTTTTAATGAAGTTCATCTGTACGATATTATAATCGTCTAGGACGAAATTTTTTTCTCTCAAACGTCGGGACGATTGAATGCAGCGGTTGAGTGGATAAGGCATTTTTAAATGTGAAGTTTGTCCGTACGAACTTTTGTTCGTCCAGACGAACAGACGTCGTTTCATTGTAGGGGACAGTTTTCAACTGACATTAAAACGAATTAAATTTTGATCGTCTGTACGAAATTTTGTCGTCTGTACGATCGGTCAAGTCAAAAGTCTGTACGAAAGGACGCATCGTAAATTGTGTTGATTACGAAAAACCGTTAAATTTTGGACGAACTGGATCGTCTGTACGAAATTTTTTCGTCCAGACGAACAATAAGTTTCGTCCAAGATGAAATGTTTTCGTCCAGGACGAACGTATCATTTTCTTTAAATAAGAAGACTTTCCAACTTAAAAATCACAACTTCAAACTTCACTTTCAATCCCTTTTCAACTTCAAATCGACTATGACCTCCTCAAGCAAAAGACAAAAGGTGTTGGCAAAGAAGCCACAAAGAAATTCATCTGAATACTTTCTCTCAAAAGCAAATGAGAAATCCTTTCCTCGTTTTGCTTCTGCCAAAATTACACCTTCTCACATTCTGATCCAAAGCGAGATAAACTTTAAGGTAATGCACTTCTTTGCTTCTACCCAGTTTGGATTCATTCTTTCTCTCGTCCACCTCTACAACAAACAAACCTTTCTCTATTTCTTAGCTAACATGAGTTTTAATTCAGACCATTCCAGTATAAGTTTTTTCGTTTTTAAACAAAAAGTAGAAATCACTAAGCACGACTTGGGTGCTTTTTTAAACCTTAGAACTGAAGGATTAAGAGCCCATATCCTAATGAATGAAGATACCTTCAAATGGTATGAAGTTAATAATGTGATTAGGGAAAATGGCCTTACTTATCATGTTGCTAGAGTATCAGGAATGACAAAAACTGCTCGAATCATCCAGCACATACTTCGATCTTCAATCATTCCTAAAGCTGGTGATAGAATAAACATTACCCCACTTCTCTCTGTAGTAACCTTTTTGATAATGACTGGTCAACCTATTGATGAAGCCCAACTTATCTTAGACCATCTTTATGGGCTAACAGAAATAGGACATGCAGAACAGAAGAGAAAAAGGAACATCTCATTAGGACACTTAGTTACATACATTTTGGAAAAGAAATACAACTTAGTGCATCCTGATGATGAATACGAAGAACCAGTATACTATAATGATGCTTCGTTCAGATTGCTTTTCAAAGAGGAAAAAGGAAAAGCACATGCCAGTGCTTCAGAAGAAGAAGAAGGAGAGCAAACTTCTACACCTCAATCAGATTATCAGAATCTGATTGAAAAATTTGATAGACTTGAGACTCATGTTGATCAAAGATTTGATCAACTTGATGCTCAACTTATGCAACAACAACAGGACATTGGTAGCATTAGAAATGAAGTACATAAAATCAATACCAATGTTATGTTGATGGCCTCCTACTTCAACCTTTTTGGTGGCATTCCTCTTCCTCCTCCTCCAGAAGAATAGAGAATGAGAGATGAAATCCTTTGTGTTTGTTGTACTTGTGTTTTGTTCTAAATGTTTAGTTGTGTTAGTGTTTATTTTTGTATTTGTCTTAGTTATGTTTGTATTTGTCTTAGTTATGTTTGTTTATGTTTGTTGTTTTTATTGTTGTTTTGATATTATGAAATGATCATGCAATCTTTCTTATTAATATCAAAATATGTCATAGTTGATTTAAATTTGGTTTGTTTTTGGAATGTGCTTAATTTTTATAAATTTTATTAGCCTTATTTAATCTTAATTGTGCTTAAATTAGATTGTGATTCGAGATTAATTACATTAGAAAATCTAGTCTTTCTAAATTTAAACTTTGTTTATAACTTGTTTTAATTAGAATTTTTAAATTCATGTCTATTCATTTAGACTACATAAAAGTTAATATTATTATTGCAATTTAGAAGTTTATTTATTTTGTATTTCTTTGCTCAAGTGATATTTATGCACTTAGAAATATTTGAAATTTTATATTATTAATTTTGGAAAGAATTGGTTTTAATTACTCTTGAAAATTGTACAAAAAGTATAAAAATCAAAAGGAATGCGCAAAGGTTCGCAAATATGTAAAAGAGGCACAAAATTAGCCCAATGTCAAAAGATGCACAAAAATGTGCCAAAAATTTGAAAAAGATGCGCAAAGCGCCACTTGTGGTAATTCTCTTCTTTCCAAATTCTTTCAATCTCTTAATTCAAATTGATCTTATGTTCATTTATATTCTATTGAACTTTGAAATATAGAATTTTTATTCATCTCTCTTGTAATGATTTTTTATATTCAAATGTCTAAATTGAATCATGTTTTTGACAAATTCTTCTTACTTACAATGATATATCACTTCTTAAATTCTATGAATTTCTATGATTTACCTAATGTTATTAGTTTTAGATTGCATACCTTATGTCAATCACCATTTAGATTAAATTTTCAAATGAATTTTATATCATTACTTATATTTCTCGTCTATTTGTTCTTCACTTTTTGTTGTTGTCAAAAAGGGGGAGAAATTATTTTGTTTGTATATTTTTGTTATTATTGTGTTTGTATGTTTTGTGTTGTTTTATTATTGTGTTTGTATTTTTTGTTTTGTTTTAATTATTTAGTTTGCATTTTGATTTTGTCAAAAAAAAATTTCAAAAACAAAAATATTGTTCTTTGCTTCAAAATGCCTCCTTATTTTCATGTATTCATCAATTTAGGGGGAGTTTAGGAGATTTGTTAAAATTGAAATCATACAAACAATAATTATTTTGCCATCATCAAAAAGGGGGAGATTGTTAAAATAGTTGCAATTTGTATGCTTTACATTTTTGCAACTTATGTAGTTTTGATGATTCCAAACATTATTGTTCAAATGTGTAGTTATCTCCTAACAATTTTAGAAGATTTGTATTTGCTCTTGTGTGTACTAACATTTCAGGAAAAATGAACTCTAGACTACAAAGACTTCAAATTAAATTCAGCATGCGATACTTTATAAAATTTGAAGATTGTATTTTTCTTTGAAATAAAATTGAAAGGGAGTGATTGTAATTGAGTGAATAAAAAAAAAACATACACACACATACAAGGAGATCATATTAACTTTATACTGATCGTACGTGAAAATTCGTTAGGGATGTTAAGCCCTCTTGAACTTAGTCCCAAAGCTAATTAATAGAGAGATAAATCGGTACTTTAAAACAAACACAATCCAAAACCAATATTCACCACAACGAAAACCAATGCGGAAGAAAATAAATGCGGAAGCAATAAAAAGAAAAGAACACACCGGATTTATAGTGGTTCGGTCAAACCTTGACCTACATCCACTCCTTGGAGGCACCCCCCAAGTATTGCACTAAACTAGTGTCTCTCCTTTAGCCCCCACAGCTAGGCGGAGAAGCCCTTACAAAATCACTTCCACCTTCCCTGGTGCGGCGGAGTCGCCGGGTCCTTTGACACCAAAGAGATCTTCTTCTTTAGTCAACTTACCTCGAGACAAGCCTTGAATCTGATGGTACTAAGGTGCGAGTTCGCCGGAGCAACTGTGTGGATCCCCCACCACACTCCCTTGAGTTTCTCCCCCTCACAGGATCTTCTCCCTCTCAAACTCCACCCTATCCTCTCTCCCTTTCAAGCTCTCTCTTCAAGTCTCCCCCACAAGAACGAAGCTCTAATGGCTGCCAAAGACACTTACAAAAGTTGCCATGCCATAGCTTAAATAGAAGCTCTCAAAACGAGCTCATTAATGCAAGTTGCCGACATTATCGTCCAGGACGATATCCAAATCGTCCTGGCCGATTAGCACAAATATGAGGAAAATCATCCTGAATATCACCCTGAAATGAAGCTGGACGATGTCTAATTGTCCCGGATGATCTTGCGATCGGCCTGGACGAAATCCCCAATAAATGCTTTCCAAAACTGCCTGAGAAATTTTGGAAAAAATGCTCTGGATCGTCCGGGACGATATTTTATAGTCCAGGACGATCCACCAGGACGATGTCCAAAAATAAGATTTTCCTAAGTAGATCTGGCGGCAGATTCTTGTTGTATTGAGCCGATCGTCCTAGCCGATACAAAATCGTCCAGGACGACGTTTTTTGCATAAAGACGGCTGCTTTAAAGAGGATGCCCTAATTAGGATTTCTACTTTTATCAGATCGTCCAGGACGATATAAATATCGTCCCGGAATGTTACCAAAAATAGAAAACTTTTAGGGCACAATAAAAAATCTTCCAAGATACAAATCATCATATGCAACACCAAATACAATAGACTCAAGAAAGGAAAAAGATTACAAACTGACACAGGCCTAGTCTACCCAATCTTGAGCTGGTTCCAGATTGCAGTTTGATAGTGTGGACCTGAAACGTTAGTAGAAAGAAGTCATAGAGAAAAAGAATGTTTGCTATCATCAAAATCATAAGCCATTGATCCACAACAGTACGGAACGATTTTATATCGTACAGGACAATCAGACAGTTACTTCCTATAGAGCATATGGAACGAATAGGAACTGCCTCGAAAAAGTTTCTAAGTCCTATTCGTCCAGGACGAAAATAATTATCGTCCATGACGATCTGTTCTCTGTAAAATTTTTGTCCAGACAAAATTAATTATCGTCACAAAACGATTTGGGCTATGTAAGATTTTCGTCCAGACAAAAATAATAATCGTCCAGGACGATCTGGTCACTGTAGAATTTTCGTCCAGATGAAATTAATTATCGTCAGAAAACGATCTGGGCTCTGTAAAAATTTCGTCCGGACGAACCTTTTTTCGTCCAGATGATCCAACCGCTTTAAGACAGTTTTCTGCAGTTTCTAGAACCGACCTAAAAATAACCGTTCGTACTGGACGAACCTAGTTTGTACAGGATGATCAGCTTGTACGAAATGATTTCGTACACATATACAAATAGGGTCGTTTCAAAGCATTTGAGTAAAATCATCCAGGATGATCCATGATCGTACGAGACGATCCACTGCGTACAGATTTGAATACTTGCAGTTTTTGGGCGGTTTTTCTTATCTTTTGTATAAATAGTCCAAATTAGACTGCCACCATATCTTTTTGTCATTTGATCTTCGTGCCTCTTGAGAGAATAGCCAAGGAGAGAGTGGAAGAGAGCATTCAAGGGAGGATTCCTACCATTAGAGCAAGAAGGCTTCACTTTGATTTCAAAGGTAAGTGTCTCTACTTGTGAATTGGGATTACTTCACTCTTTTCCCTCTTCCTGCTAGATTCTTGTGAGAAGATCTGTCAAGTAGATCTGGTTCTCTGCCGACACTTGGAGAGTGTGAACAGCCGAAGGGTTCTCTGCCTACACTTGGAGAGTGTGAACAGCCGAAGGGTTCTCTGCCCACACTAGGAGAGTGTGAAAGGATGATGGTTCTCTACCCACACTAGGAGAGTGTGAAAGGACGACGGTTCTCTGCCAACACTATGGATTGTATGAAAGGACGGACAGTTCTCTGCCTACACTGGGGATTGTGTAGAAGGACGACGGTTCTCTGTCGTACCGGGGAGTGGTGAAAAGAGTGTGTTGTAAAGTCTTCTCCGCTTTGCTGAGGGTGTAAAAGGAGAGTCACTATTGGTATTAGTGCAATACTCAGAGGGTGCCTCTGGGGAGTGGATGTAGGTCTGGTTTTAGACCGAACCACTATAAATCTGGTGTCATTTACTTTACTATTTTTACATTTCCGCATTTAAATTTTAGTTTTAAAAACTCTGTTATTGAAAAATATTTTCTATAAAAATCTAAAAGAAACATTTTTATTTTGGTTCAAAGTAATTTTAAAAAGAGGGCTTAAATTTTTAAACAACCAATTCACCCCCCCTCTTGGTAGCCTTGGGACATTCACTTAGGCTTAACAACCTAATTACTAGACTCAACAGAGAACCCCACTCCTTTTTCTTCCTCCTGAAGCAGGCAGAGAACCTTGATCAATCGCTAAAGCTTACCTCTCTCAACTCTTCCAAGGATAAGAGACTCTAGTGGAAGAAGAAGTGGAATAATACTTGGAGCAACCCTTATGAACTCCCTCACAAGCTCCCCAAGATCCTCTCTCTCTCTCTCTCTCCTTTAGGTTTTCTCAGATCAAGACAGCAACCAAGGATATTCAAAAATATTGAACAATAGCTCTTAAATAGAAGAGCTTCAAAGGAGCTCAATAAAAGTAAGTTACCGACTTTATCGTCCAGGACAATATTAATATCGTCATGTACGATCAGTTCAAATCACAGATGATCGGCTCGAACGCCACTCTGAAAATGAACTTAATGATTAAAAATTACTTGATCATCCCAGGCGATCTCACAAACGTCCAGGACAATCAGTTCAAATCAGAGGAAAATCGTCCAGAGCATCGCCTTGAATTCGAGCTGTCTGATCCTGATCGGCTAGAACATTGCCCTAAATTTGTGCTGGCCGATATTTATCATACAGAGGCAACTAAGGGTTTTTGAATAGATCATTTAAGCCGATCATGAGATCATCAAGGATGATGTGATCGTATCAATCATCCTTAATTGCTTCCTTGATTCCTGGATCATTTTAGGCATAATTTGTGTAATATCGTCCAGGCCGATCTCACTATCCTCCTAGCCAATTTCTAAAAATATAGAATACCTAAATTGATCATGGCGGCTATTTCTTTCTATTTTGAGCATATCGTCCTGGCCGATACAAGTATCGTCCAAGCCAATCGGCTAATGACGGTTGCCTTAATTAAAAAATCCTGATTAGAGTTTCTGTTTTAAACTCGATCGTCCAGTCCGATATTTATATCGTCTGAGATGATGTGAGTAAAAATAGAAATTCTAAATCTCTCAAGTGAGTGTGTGTAGGGTTACTTAACATCAGTCACTTGAAACATTTACAATTGACTCAAGAAAGGGAAAAATGAAAATTACAGACTGGCTCAACCCTAATCTACCCAGTCTTGAGCTAATTCCAATTTCCATCCGATCTTTGAATCCTAAAGATGTCAGTAGTAAAAGGCAGTCGAAAAGAAGCAAGAGTGTTTTCTAATCATCAAAACATAATCCATGAAACCGAATTTGCAATGCTAGGGCTTGCCTATTTTGGGCTTGCTAGATGGTTTGGTTTTGCTGGAGCATTATTGGTTTTTTGTCATATTGGTTTCCTTTTTCTTCTTTATTAAGATTTATGGGTGTTCTGTGAGTTCTAGTTAGGCCTCTTAGGACTTTAGCTGGTTGAGGCTTTCCAATTTGGCAATGGTTTGATGTGCTTCTTGGGGCAAATTTGTTGTGAGGAAGGTGGTGCTCTGGAGTATGGTTTGGTTTTACCTGGATTGCTTGGGGTGGTTACCCCTTTGGGTGGTGTCCTCTAGCTTTACCTGGTGTGCTGGGGGTGGCCTTTGGGATAGATGAAGCGGCAACAATTCTTACCTCATGATGTTTGCATGTTTCATTCTTTCCAGAGTTCATCATGCCCGTTTAACTCTAGCATTAATTGTATGTTTCCTATTTTGGAGAATGGCTTTTGGATCTACACCATGGTTCTTTGGTGTGTGCTGGGTACAAAGTTCAGTGGTTGTGCTTTGTGGTGGTTTAGCAGTTGTGCTTTGTGGTTTGTTTTTTGGTTTTTTTGAACCACTATTGGGCTCTTTTTGGTTGGCTTGTTATTTTTTGTTGTGCTTTTTGGGTGCTCTGTGAGTTCTGGTTTAGGCTCCTGGATGTTTTGCTGGTTGGGGATTTGATGTTTGGCCTTAGCTTGTTGTGTTACATAAGGCTTTCTTATTATTAGGAAGGTTTCCTTTTGGTGTCTGCTCTCGTTTTACCTGGATTCCTTTGGGGGGTTGTCCCTTGGGTTAATTTCTTCTGGTAATGCCTGCTGTGCTCGAGGGTGGTGTTTCTTGTTGAGGCCTGTGGGCTAGATGGGGCGGCATTAGGCCTTATCTTGTGTTGTTAGTTTTTTGATTTTATGGAGGACTAAGGTGTTATATCTCTGTGGGACTACGACTGAGTGTAACATTTTTCATTGGTGGTACTTTCAACTTAATTTTTGTTATTTGATTTTGTGCCTATCTTGGAGTGCTTTGCTCTTTTTTTTTTAGGGATCCTTTTTGTGCATGTCATTGCTCTACTAATTTTTTGACAGAAAGCTCACACTGAAGGTTTTTATTGCTGCTTCCTTTCTTTTTGGGTGCTCCTTCTTGTGCACCCTAGATTGTACCTAGGTTATTTTATACTTTTGTGTAGCAAGGATCTTGAACTCATAGAGGTTTTTTATTTTATTTTTGTAGCTCTTTTAGTAGAGAGCTCGAGGTCCCCTTAAGGACCTTATACTTTTGCCTTTATATTAATGTGTAGGCCCCTCTGTGTGTTTCCCCTATACATAAAAATAAAAAATAAAGGAAACAAAATCACATCCATTCATTCTACCTATTTGATATTAACATCCTTGATTTTTTCATCTCATTCATATATTTTGACTCATATAAATGGCTGCATAGATGTGATTTCATCCAACTTCTTCCTATCCATCTATTCAAAATTGTTTTGATAGAAACTCTCTCCCTATGATGTCATGGTTAAGTCATGAACCTAGTGCCACTGCATGGTTAGACTATATAATATCTCGTGTAAAGGGCATTCCACTACGCCGCTCCTAATTGAGGTGGCTCAATCATCTTTAGACACCTATAAAGCCACTGTCACACCATTTAATTAATAAAAATGAATTTAAAATGTATTTTAGAACCTTAAAACTTATAAAAATTATATAAAATAAAATACTCAATCAATTTTAACAAACAACTCCTCAATCTCTTCAGAATAAAATACTCTACCTTTTTAAAAAAAATTAGAGATTGGTGATTAGTATATATAGAATAATTTGAGTTATATTTATTTTCAAATTTCCTTATTTTTTAATATATTTATATATGATTGGGTTATAAAATCATATGTTATATCCTTGATTCATCATAAGTGTTATTAAGCCTACCTAATCTATGATTAGTTCAACTATTAAATCTCCAAATACTTAAGTAATTATTTGATATAAATATTTATAAATTTATTGCTTCTACTTCTTTTAAATTTATATCACAAGTTTTATGTGAGATATATGTGTGTATACAAAGGTTAGATACATGGATTTGCAAACTTATTCAACTTTAGTAAAACCTAAAGACAACAATTAAGGAATTAAATTAGGAAAATTCTAAGAATTCAAACACATGTCCAAAAAGAGTTAAACTTAAAACATTTAAACTTACACTACAGGAAAACAACAGATTTTCGATAAAAATTCGTCACAAATTATGGCGGCTTTTCGGGCGAATTACCGACTGATTTTTAAACAATTTTCGACGAAATTTTTTATTGGTTTCCGGCAGATTTATTCCTGATGCAATTTTTGACAAAAATTAATTTTTCTTTTAAAATTACTATAATAAATATTTATAATTTATTATATTAAGGAAAATAATTTAATAACTTACACTTAAATTAAGTTATTTAAATTAGATATTATTAAATTAAATTAATTAAAAAATAATTAATAATTCATTATAAAATTTAATAAAATTAATTCAATAAATTAAATTAATAATTAATTTTTAAATTAAATTAACAAATCACTGTAAAAATAAATTATTAAACTAAATTACTTTAAGTAAATTAAATAAATTGATATTCAATTTTAGTTAAATAGAATAAAACAAACCAAACTAAACAGATATGCCGTAGGCGAGCTATTGCGCAGGTCAGAGGGTAGACATTCGGGCTCGCGTGGGAAGGTCTAGCAGGCTGGTTGGGCTGGGCGTTCTAGTGCAGCCCTTGGGTTGGGTCTGGCTGCGAGTTGGCTGGTCAGTTTTTCTCCCTTTTTTAGGTTTTTTTTTTTTTAATTTTAGGTGCAAAATAGTGCATCAGAAATTGTACCGGTGGAATAATTCTGCCAGAAATATGCTGGAAATATTTCTGGCATATTATTTTGCATCGAAACTGCTTTTCCACGTGTAGTCTATTCTAGGCAAGCATAAGCCTAGAGGTATTTACACACATCAAACTCTATTATAAAAGGAATATGATATATTTAAAGGTATTTTTTTGTAAAATTTAATGTTATTTTTAGGGAGTGACTTATATTTTTAAAGTTCATAAAGGTAATTCTTAAGCATTTTAAATGAAGAATGAATCTTCTCTCCATTTTAATCAAAAGTATTTTCTTCAGAAATATAATTGATTATAGGGGTTTTCCTCTATAGGAAAAGAAGAGCCCAATGTAAAATTAATTCTATCATAATTTGCTTAAAAAGGGGAAGAATCTTTTTGATGTCGACTAAAGCTAATCCTGGGTCAGTTTTTATTTGAAATAATAGATGTAAGTAAATATTTCCTCTAGAATGAATTTCATATCACCTATGCTAATTCTGAATACATAATAAATTTATTGACTAAAGCTAATCCTCATTAATGTATAATTTATTGATTAGAAATTTGAATTTGATACCCCACTTTGATAGTAGATAGAGAAGCTCTCGGTTTCTAGAGAGAGAAAAAATTGATTTTTTTGAAATTCTATTTTCCCACAAATCATCCGCTCCACGATGATGGTGGACGGCCGTCGGCCTCCATTCTCCAGCACCAGAGATGGTTGACTCTTATCATCATTTATTGCTAGAATCCTTCCTCATCCTAATCAAGGTTCATCTCCTCCATCTTACGGTGATGCAAACTTGGTGTTTCATCATGAAGCTAAGTTAAGGTTCAAAGCTAGATTACCCTTGGTGATTAATGAGGGTGGGGTATGTCCTCCTAAAAAACAATCGGATTGCATTGGTAAGGGAAAAAAGATTTTGATGGATGTTTTGGAATTTCAAAATCCATCCAACCTTTAAAAAGATGCTAAAGTTGATCTCGTATCATTCAATGGTGCGACTACATATTCTGTGTCAAGAGCTAAACGGGTGATTTTGAATGTTATAAGTGATTTTGATGTTTCTAGTAGAATGGGAATCATGGATTCTGGTGTTGGGATTTCAAATTCTTCTCAAAAGGTATATACATCAGCTGGTGAGAAGGTCACTACATATGTGGTTCAGCATGTTAATGAATATTTGGAGAAGGTTCATGACTATATTTCATCAGATCTGGGTAATTGCTTAGCTGTTGAGAATTTTGATACCATTCTTCCTCCCCAATCAAGCAAGCTAGATGTCAATGTTTGAAATAGAAAGGCAAACTTTAAACCATTTAATTTTGATTATGGTCAAAGTTTTTCTAAAAATGGCATGGTGAAGCTTCACCTCTAAAGTTAGGTGGAAAAAACTAATAAATTACACAAATCATTGGTAGCTAAGGTGTTCGGAGATAATGTTCTATATCATGTAATTAGTATGGAATTAAGGAGGCAATGGAATTAGTTCGGAAGGTTCCATATGACCTTGCTTGGAATGGGATGGGTATTAAGTGCTTTTGAAAACTCATATGCTATGGAATCATTTCTATCTAGCGGTCCTTGGTATGTAAATGGGAATATCATAAGACTAGACAAATGGTCTCCATCATTTCATCCTTCATCTTTAAGAGGACTAACGGCTCCGGTATGGATTAGGCTTCCTAATCTTCCTTTGCAAAGTTGGGATAAAATTAATGTCTACAAGATTGCTTCTAAGGTCAGAACTCCATTTTTTATTGACGAAAACATGTTCCAATGGGGAAGGAAGGAATTTGCCAGAATCTATGTAAGGATCAAGCTTAAAGATAAATTGCCTTTGGGAGTTTTGGTGGAAGGTGTCTCCGACGAATTTTACCAGAAAAGTGAATATGAAAGAATCCCAAATATTTTCTTTAAATGTGGTAAGATTGGACATTTGGAGAAAAGCTGTTATGATGTTAGCTCGAAATTCATTTTGGAATCTAATGTAATAAAAAACACAATTGAAGACAAGGTTGTTTCAATAAAGGTAAGCTGAATTGGTAATTTAATGGAGGAAGAAGCTAGCAAGGTTAACAATAAAGGCTATGGTCTGTGGATTCATGTGGATATATGGGAAGAAAAAATTTAGAAGTTAAAAATTCAAGAACACCTGGACTTGACCATTGATGAAAGAAGGCAACAAGAAAGAGGAAGCTATTGCTATGAAGATTCAAGGTGTGGAGTATGACATGATTGATGGTAAAAATAAAATGGAAGATGTCAATGTTGAATCTCGGGTTGAAAAGCTGCAGCCTGAGGTATTTCCTGATCCTACATGTAATAATGAAGTTTCCATGATAAATGAAATCAGGGGTTGTGGAGGAAATAATGTTCTAAATTCTTCTTGTATTCCTAGTAATGTTAATCAATTTGATGTTTTAAATAATTTGGTTGAGGAAGTGGAGATTGTGTGCCTAGAGACCAAAGTTTTGATGTCTCCTAAAGCTTCAGTTTCTATAATTGAATGTGGTGTTGATGTATTGGAGATAGATACAGAGGTTAATGTAGCTATGATGAACAATTCTGGAGATGGTTCTAGTAAAGTGAAGAAAAAGGGTCAAAGCAACTCAAAGGCTTGGGACCCATTAAATTGGTGCCAAGAAGTAGGAGATCGGAAGGAGAGGTGAAGGAGAAGTTGGGGAATCTCTCCCCTCTTGTTCAATAATGTCTTCCAACGAATTTTAGAATTATAGAGGAGCTAGGAAAAGTAAAGCTTTTCTATATGTGAAGGAGTTTATAAGGGATCATGGGGTGCTCTTTCTTGGTTTGGTTGAAACTAAATTGTCTTTGGTTGACAAAAAGGTTGTCAATATGTTGATAGGTGATGAATGGTATTATGGTGTTATGGAAACGTAACATGGCTTCATTCGACATCCTGGAATCTTCTTCCCAATTTCTTATAGGTGAACTAAATGTTATTAACAAGGGTTTATGGAGAATTGATACAGCATATGGGAGCAATGATGTTTATAAAAGGAGGTCCTTATGGGAGAGATTAGAATATCATTTGTCAAAAGATACACCTATGGTGGTGGGTGGCGATTTCAATTGCTTGTTATCTAAGGAGGAGAAAAAGGGAGGGAAAAGATTTGCTTTTTCCCTTGGTCCGAAATAAATGGAGACCTTTATATCTTGTAATGATTTAAATGAGGTTTCATGTGTTGGGCCCAAGTATACTTGGTGCAATAACAAAAAACGTGCTGAAAGGATTCTTGAGAAGTTACATAGATGTCTTCTTAACTCAACTGCTTTAAACTCTTCTCACCGTTTGATGGTGAGGCATTTGGCTAGACTTGCTTTGGATCATTGTCCAATTTTGATAAATTTATTGGAATTTAAACCATCATATAAGAAGATGATCAAATTCGAAGATGTATGGACATCTATTCCAGCTTCTATGCCAGTGGTTAGGGAATCATGGATGAAAAAAACTAATGGTGATCCCTCTCAGGTTTTCAATCAAAAAATGAAAAGGTCCTTGAAAGCTTTGCATTATTAAAGTAAAGATAAATTTAAGGCATTAAATCAATCAAAAGAGGTATTGAAAGAAGAAATCATGGAATTGCAAAATAAGGAGGCAGAGGCCAGGTTTATCTCAGAGGAAGACCATGGCTTTTGAAGTCAAAAATTGATGATTTGAATTCATCATTGGCACGAATAAGCACATGGTGGAGGCAATGAGCTAAGGTTAAATGGCTCATAGAGGGAGATACTAATTCAAGGTTTTTTGAAGCATATGCTAGTGCAAGGAGAAATTCAAACATCTTCCACAAAATTAATGAAGAAAATAGGTTGATTGTTGAAGATCAGCACCAAGTTGAAGAGGCTTTATTCCGCTACTTCAAGGAAAAATGGAAATATAGGAGCTATTCTATGGAGGGTTGGCCTAAACTGTGGAAGTTTTTAAATGAAGAAGATATGAATATACTGAGTAGAGATTTTTCTTTTGAAGAAATGGATAAGGTTATCAAGGAAGTTGGTGAGAATATTGCTCTGGTACATGATGGTATGTCTTTTTATTTTTTTAAATCAAATTGGAAAATTATCAAGTATGATTTATGGAATGCTATGGGTCACTTTTTCAATTATGGGAAGTTGAATGAAAAATTGAAAGACACTATTATAGTTTTGATCCCAAAGGTTAAAAATCCTTTGTCACCATCTAATTTTAGACCTATAAGTCTATGCAATTTGGTTTATAAAATTGTGGCAAAGATGCTTTTAAATAGGTTATTGCTTGTTATTCCTAAATTAATTTCAAAAGAACAAGTGGCTTTTTTGAAAGGGAGGTCGCTCTCGGATCTTGTATTAGTAGCTCAAGAAATCTTCCACAAGTTTAGGAATTCTAAATCTTCTAAAGGTTTAGTGTCATTAAAGATTGATATGGAGGAAGCATATGACTCAATGGGGTGGTCTACATTGGTTAAAGTAATGGATTATTTTGGATTTCCTATCAAGTTTACTAATCTCATTTTGGATTGTGTTTATTATCCTAAATTTTTTTTGTTAATCAATTGGAACTTCACTAATTAGATTGAAGCTAAGAGCGGATTTTATGTGTGCACAACTACATTCAAATGTTTTTAAAAAAGGGTAATTTGGTTGAAATTGGTATTTCTCCCAAGGGGCCTAAAGTTTCTCATTTACTCTACACCGATGATATAATCATTTTCTTTGAAGCAAAAATTAAAATGGTTAAGGAAATTAAATGCATTCTTATGGACTTTTGTGTTTGGACATGGCAAAAGGTGAACATCAATAAATCAGGAATTCTGTTTGAAATATCAGTGAGTAGTTATGAATAAGATTCCTCCTTTTATCAATTTGTTAGAGGAATCGGTTGCTTTTAGGACGTAATTTCCTTTTATAGTTTTTAATGAAGCATTTTGCTTTTCTTTCAAAAAAAAAACAAAAATAAATTATTTCTTTTCTCAAATTGATAATATGTTGTTAGTTTTTCTTTTTAGATAATTAACTCTAATTATACAAATTTTCCTAATGAAATACTAAATCCTAAATTAGTTGTCGTATCATTTTAATTTGTCAACATTTATTATCCTCTTTACTCTCTCAGACTGTATTGCACCTTTCTAATTTTAAGGTCCATCCCTTCTTATTATATATAATGTGTTATTCTTGTCTTATCATTTCATAAGATTGAATTCTAATTGGGATTTTTATTTTCCCATTGATAATCTTGTATTCTGGTTGTTCACCTCCTTAAATATTTATGTAAATTGGCAGTTGGATCTTCTTCCCTAGTCTGGGATTGTCTCTGCTAGTGCTGTATGAATGGGATCAGGTTTATTTAGTCTCGAGAGGTTTGCTACTCTATTTAGATGACTTTTTGGTTGATATTTTTTTTGTTGAATGTTTATGATTTCTTGTTCTTATGGATTTTGATGTTGTGCTCAGCTAGCACTTTGTGCCTTCTATCATTTATAGGTGGCTTTCTTTTTTGTGCATATTGGTTATCCTTTCCCAAGTGTTCTTTATTTCCTTAGTATTTTTTGGTTTTGGGCTTCTTGCCTACCAGGTTTATTTTTGCATTATTAATTGTATCTTACATTGGAAGCATATACTCTATAAGATTTTTTTCTCTTTTGATTGTAGCTTTGGAAGCATTAGTAAGCTGTGGTTTCCTTCAAGGACCATATAACTTTTTTATTTCTGACATAAACTTTACACCAATAAATGGGAATTTAAAATTAAAAAAAAAAAACTTGGTTAGTTTTTTATAATAAAGCATACCATGAGTTTTTTACATGTTTAGAGATAACATTAGTCGATCTTACTGTACTAGACCTCTTACCTTACACCTTATTGTGAAATCTCAAATATAAGAAGATTAAAATCATATCAACACCTTTTCCATTGCTTAATAGAGATCTTAAACACAAATTTCCAAGTGTGTGAAGAAATAATACACATTATGCATGAAATTTGAAGATCTATGTGATGGTAATTAAGCTTTCGATATCTCTTATATAAATCTTTAAGAAAACTCCTTTGAATAATATTGCAATAAAGACTTGGTGGGTTTTTTTGTGGAAAAGTCCCATCTTGGGCTGTATTTTAAATCATCAAAATTAAAAGTATATGGTCCTTAAAAGGATTTCAAAGCCCATTAAAGCTCCGAGAGTTACAAGAAAAAGATAAATACCAAATTCCTATTAAGCATAGAAGTCTTCACTAACTTACAAAGAGAATTAGCATATCGATGGGAAAGAAACCAAAGCCATAAGAATGGACATTAAATAAGGGCCAAAAAGAAACTAGTCTACCTATCTACACCAAAAGTCACCCTAGTCAAACTCAGTGAACAATCAATAACCAGTAAGAAAGGAAATAACCAAAAATAAAAACAAGTACAAGGATAGATAGAGAATAATTCTTCTAAGATGAAAATTGAAAGAGATGAATAAAGTCATCAAATCAGATCCTTAAAATGATGTAAAAAATGAAATCTTAACCATAGGCATAATCACAGCTCGTAATATCCTAAAGGTGCAAAAAAGCAAATCAACAGCCCCCACCACACCATAATAACCTAATATCGAACCCAATCAAGCAGCTACCACCTATTGGAAGCTCCAAAAAAAATTCAATTAGAAAAACCTCCACCAACACTAATAGGAAAAGTATAAAACACTAATCTAGAGAAAAAAGTACAAAAATAAAGAAAAAACACCAACACTAACTCATAGAAAGTAGACATAAAATAGAACAAAGAATATAGGAGATTAGAAGAAATACTAAGCCACACGAACACCCAGCTTAGGTTATAAACTAATAGCCTAATGACTAGGCCAAGCTACAAATAGGCCGAAGACCAACACTGGAGAATGCAACTAATAGTAGGCCCAAGAAGGCCTTGACCAAGACCAAAAAAAAAAAACCTTTAGCAACCAATAAAAAAAAAGAGAAGACAGCTAACCCAAAATAGAAGGATCATAGCCCTAGCAAACTAAAAAAACCACTGAATAAACAAAAATCATAGACCACCATAAAAGGAAAGACACCCAAGCCCATCATAACCTACAGCCACAAGCATCCACTAACCTAATAGCTGTAATAAAATTCAACCCATGCCAAATATACATTGCATACTAAACCTAAAAAATAAAAGTATTGACCACATAAGAATGTAAACATGACCCAACTAGCCAAAAGTCCCCACAAAGCCAAACTTGTGATGGTTAAAACCAAATAAAGGAGGGGGCAAAAAAACCCAACCCCAAAAAGGTAATGGTCATAAATAACCACCACTACAAACTACGAAAAATTCAAGTTTCCCAATAACTAGAGCCATATACAAATCCACAACAGTAAAATACTTGGCCACAATGATAGAACCAACCCACAAAACCACACAAAATACAAACAATTACACCATAAAACTAAAAGGACAACAAATACAACAACCCTAAGCCAAGCCACACAAGAATCCTACACAACAACAAAAAAAATGAAATATAAAATAGAAAAGAGGTAAAGAGTATAAAGAGGAATCCTCTCCTGACATAAGTCAAGCCACTCCTAAGAAGCCTCAACTGACCATTCAACCCACAAAGAGCACATGAATCATGATAAATCTCAATGGAGGTTAACAAGTAATTTTTTTCCAAGTTAGTTATCACAAGAATTGCCTTCTCTCAAAATGTGAGAGATCATGTAATCATAATGATCAAAAAAATTCAAAACCTTTCTGAAAGATAATAAAAATTAGCATTGTTACAAGTTTGTCATGATGCTTAATTAACCAACGAAGAAGAGTCAAACTCAATCAAAATATTGGAAATGTTATGGTTTAAGTAGAGATTCAAACCAAGAAAAAGAGCATTCATTTCACCCCGTATTACAGAGAAATTTGGCAAAATAGAAGCAAAAGAAAAGATAAAATGCCCTTTATTATTATGAAATATACAACCATAACCAATACTAGGGAAATAAATAGACCCATTAATGTTCAACTTAATTTAATTAAAAGAAGGCTTCTTCTAATGAGATATTTCAGAAGGAGCTTTCTGTAAATCAACCAAATATTGAGTCTAAAAGAATTCATCCCAAGAATGATTCCCCTCAAAGTGCTTAGGAAGGATCATGTTAGCATAGATAAATTGATGAATTTAACTCTTTAATAAGATGATAATTCGATCAGAACTCATCTTAATGGCTTGGTGTTTCAATTATTTCTTTTATTCCAAAGCAACCAAAAAAATACCATATAAGTAATAATTAAAATATGGCCAACAGACCTCTCATTACACCAGTAGTCCAATAAGGTGCTCTACAACTTACAAAAATAGAAGACATGTTATAACCCAGAGCATTATCAAAAAAAAAAAAATTCCAAACCCTAGCAGTTATAGAGCCGTCTACAAAGCTTGATTTATTGTCTCCATCTGATGGAAACATTGACATTTTAAGGTGATGTAAAATTCCCTTTTAAGTTAACCTATCATTCAAAGTAATGCAATTATTAATAAGTTATCAAGCAAAGATAGAGATGTTAGTAGAAGTAGCAGAGTTCCATATTTTACTAAAAATAAAATAATAATTTGTTTTAGTTTTGAAAGTATCCCAAATATCTTTAATATAGAAATCACCATGGAAGAATACTTAAAAATATGTTGGTTTTTAGAGAAAAGATTGGTAGGAATATCACAAATAATATTAACCAAATATATATGGATATGCTCAGACAATCGATTATCACACCACTTATCATTTACAATAAAATCAATGACCTTCATGTTAGATATAGAATGAGTATTAAATATAGAATCAATGTAAGCAATCCCAGTCTAGTTATCCTACCAAAAATATAAAGATCCTTCCCCAATGCCCCATTGTATGCATTATTTCCAAAGCCATTTAGGGTTATAAAGTCTGAACCAACCAAGAGATTTCCCCTTATTAAAAAATTAGTGGGAAGAGTGAATTGAATGAAGTATATTTATGCATGTAATTGGCCCAATGATAGATATTAATCTTAAACTCCAATAATAATTTAATAGAAAACCAGTTAGCCATATTAACAATAAATTTGCAACTTATACCACCCTCACAAAGAGGGCCAGTATAAGAATGACATGCATGCAAGTGAATCTTTTTATTCTCCTCAAAAGAACCTCAAAAAAATTGGTTAATGATTCTCTCAAGTCTAGCAAAATCCTCCAAAAAAAGGAATGTTAGTTTGGAATAAATACACACATATATAACATAAAAAATTTTTTATCAAGTTCTAGATTGCCACCCATAGAAAGACCTCTTACGCCCTTTACGAAGAGAGGAACAAAAAATGAACTAAATAAAATAGATTCATTCATCATATAAAATACAAATGCATTACAAGTCTCATCCACATTCTCCCACATAGATGAAACCAACAACAAATTCCAAAGCCACATCCAACAATCTAAAGAACCCCAAGCAAATTGAATTCCAGAAGTAGCCAACATAGAGCCTTGAACAAATAAATAAAATGAATAATGAAGGCCACTCTCTTTCTCAAAAAAGTTTAAAAAATGATAAATCATTTTAACATTCCTAATATGGAAATTGTAGAAATTAATAATTTCATCAGTAAAACACAAGTGAGAAATATTCAAATCAATAACATTAATATAAGCTATGATTTTATACTTAGATAAGATATCAAGTCACGTGAGAGATTCTTGATAGTAATAATATAAAGAGCAGGTGATAAGGGTCACTCTGCCTAACACCTTGCTTAGCTTTAAAAAAACCTTAGGTAGAACCATTAATGATAATAGAAAACCAAACATTCTTGATAATGTTAGAAATTAAAGTAATGTAATTATCATTAAAAGTAATAAACTTAAATATATTTTAAATAAAAGTTCAATTGATATTATCATAAGATTTGGAGATGTCGAGCTTTATAATAAAGTTTTGACCCATCACCATATAAATAATCTCATTAATAAGCTCTTGGGCAACCATCACATTGTCAGGGATACTTATCCCTCATAAAAAAACTAGTTTGATTTCTCAAAATAATCTTATAAAGAAGAAAGGCCAATCTATTGGACAAACTTTTGGAGATTATATTATTAAAAGTTATGCACACTAATAAGTCTAAAATAATTCCAACTTTAGGATTATAACTTTTAAGAATAATAACAACTGAAGTACTAGTAAAAGCCTTGAGAATAGAAAAGCCACTAAAAATGCAAGAAAACTCTACATAAATCACCGTTAATAATAAGCTAGATTTCTTGATAGAAAGCAATAATGAAGACATCAGGGCTAGCAAGAGAATTCAAGTTCATCTCCATAAGGGAGAGGTAAATATAATTTTTATTGATTCCATATAGGTTGTTAAACCTAAGCTATTATCCCAAGGCTAACCAAGAGGAGGTGAATTGGTAATTTAAAACTTTTCTTAGATTTTTTAAATAGAAAACTGATTTTAAAACTCGTAGCAAGTTAATTTAAGTTTTTTAAAATAAAACATTTCAACCACAGTAAATTACTTGCAGTAAATAAAATACCAAAATTAACAGCCATAAAGATTTATAATGGTTCGGTCAAACACGACCAACATCTAGTCCCTGAAGACTCCCTCTTCAGGTATTGCACTATTACCAAAGTGTCTCTCCTTTTGCCCCCACAGCAAGACGAAGAAGCATTTACAAAACCTCTCTTCCACCAATCCCCGATGTGGTAGAGAGCTATCATCCTTTCACACCATGGAAGTGTTCGTAGAGAACCTTCGTCTGTTCACAGTCTCTAAGTGTTGAAAGAGTATTATCGACCTTTCACACCCTTCAAGTATTGGCAGAGAACCGTCATCCTTTCACATCCTTCAACTGTCAGCAGAGTACCAGATATTCTTCAAATAACTTCTCATGAGCAACTAAAAAGAATAAAAGAAGAGTAATTACCAAAATATCAAAGAGATCCTTACCTTTGAGTAACCTTATGAACCCTTCACACTCCACTTGGAAGAAATCTCTCTCAAATACTCTCCCATACTCTCTCTTTCACTTGCTCTTAAAAAATCATCCACTTGGAAGACTCTTTCAGCACTCCACTTGGAAGACTCTTTCATGTCAGTTTTAATGGACCTTTTATATCAAAGACACGAAAAACTATCCAAAAAATTAAAATTTTCAATTTTGTGCGTAAACGATCGTGTTGTACGATCATATGTTCATATGTACGAATAGTTCAAAAACTATTATGTACAATCCTATTGTGAATCGGTACAAAATCATTTCATACATGATGATCGTCCGGTACGAACAGTTAAAAAACTTTTCACCTTCATCGGGATGAAGAGGGACCCCATAAATTTGTACCCTTGATGGTGTACGTACGATGATGACATCGTACGGTATAAACCATTCAGAAAATTTTCATGTTCTTTTAGATGAGAAGGGACCCATCCAATTCATACCATGGATGGCGTACGTATGATGACATCATCATACGATACGAACCGTTCAAAAAATTTTCAAGTTCGTCTAGATAAAAAGGTCCCATCCAATTTGTACCCTGGATGGCATACATACAATGGTGATATCGTACAGTATGATTCATACTTGGAAAAATGTTTTACTTTTTTATTCATTTGATTTGTCAAAGGAAAAATAACTGATCAAATCATCCCGTACGAAGAGACTTCATACATTGCGATCAGTTTAAAAATTGTAAATTTTAAATTCTCCCCAAGTATGTGTGTGTGTGTGCATAGTTACTAAATTATAATCAAACCTCTCTAAGACTAAATAAAATAAAATATATATAATTTATTTTCAATAAATCCTAAACTAATCTGATAAGAAGTCCTCAATAATTTAGAATATGATTTCCCTGAAAAGTTAGTACACAATAATATCAAAAATAATGCATCCAAAATATGTTAGGAGAAATAATAATTAAAACAATAATATTTGGAATCATCAAAAACATACATATTATAAGAAGATCAATAATCAAGAACTAAGTTAAAACTATCTAAACAATCTCTCCCTTTTTGATGATGGCAAAATAATTATTGTTTGAGTAAAAAGTGAATACCCTATATTTCTCCTTAGCTCCCCCTAAAGAATAAACATTTGAATAAATGGGAATTCCTTGAAGAGCAAAAATTTGTTTGTTTGTTTATTTATTTATTTTTTTATTTTTTAATTTTACACAAATAAAAAAAACACAAACACAAATGATGACAAAAACACAGACACAAATGACAGAAATATAAACAAAACAAAAACAAAACAACAAAAATAAAAAAAATAAAACAACACCAACCGACATAATCACAAAAACAAAAATAGAATCACAAAAATAAAGATAATCACCAAATAATGTTACTCCCCCTTTTGACAAGAGCAAAATGGGAAAAGCAAGGTTGAAATAGAAGAAGTCATATGAGAAATCTTAGTAATTGATTTTGAAAGATATTAAAATAGAATTGCAATAAAAAGTTAATTATCATTAGATAAAAAATAAAGATTCAGTAGCATTTAAATTAAAGTATAACTTAGATAAGAAAAATTCATCAAGATCATGAAGCATTCTAGATAATTAGATAAGGAGAATTATTGCAAAAGTGACGAAATGAAGATTAGTTAAGTTCACTTTTCAATACAAAATATAATTGACCATTAGATTGATTTGAATTTGAAGATTAAACGATAGAGGAAACAACATGTTCAATTGGTGATAATGCATATTTTTCAAATATTTGTGTCACACTTTATCTATCTTTTTATATTTGAGCTAATTTTATGCCTCTTTTTAATTTATGAACCATTGCATATTCTTTCAATTTTTGTACACATTTTACATTTCTTTTTTATACCTATTTTTTTTAATTGATCTTTCTAAAATCAATAATCTAAAAAATCAAAATTTTCTAATTATAAAGATAATTATATTGAAAAGAGAAATAAAAAATAATAAGACATCAAAATTATAATAAAAATATTTAAATTATGTTTGCCTAAAAAAATATGAAATTGATAGCCTTAACTTGATCAAGTTATAAGTTAACTTAACATATTTTGTAAAATTAGATTTTATAATGACATTAATTTTTGTATTGCATTATAATTTATAACACTTTCTAGATCAATTAAGACAGGATTATCATATAGGCAAACTTACATTTCAAACAATGAACAAAAGCAACTAATCAAAACAAGATATTTTATATTGATATCAATTTAAAGATCAAATACATTAAAGCACTTTGATATCAATTGTCATCAAAATAAAATAGTACAACATCAACAAACAAACTAAATAAAGATAAGTACATAAAACACTAAATAAATAGAAGTACACAAAACATTAAAATCATTACTAAGATCATCACATCTGGAAAGGACTGATAAAGACAGCATAAAAGAAGTACATCTAGAACTCTAAAGGGCCCTGATCTGGAGGAGGATGTTGGTTGAAGATAGAGAAATAGCTATTCATCATAGTTATATTAGTGTTTACCAATTCAAACTGACCTCGGATCCAACTCATGTCTTGCTAGTACTATGCATCCTACTAGTTCAAGTGAGTCTGAATTTGATCAAAATAGTTGATCAAAATGACTCTCTAATCGGTCAAAGTGCTGGACCATCTCCTGAAAGTCAGGTCTATGAGTAGGTGCAGGTGCACCCCCTTCTTCCTCAGTATCCTCACATGAATTGTGATTTTTACTAAAAAGTGCTCGAAATGAAGCATCGGTGAAGTAGATTGGCAATTCAAGTGAAGCCTTAGGATGAACAATATTTTACTTCTTTTCTAAGATATAGGTCACTAGATATTCTAAAGCAATATTTTTCTTCCTCTTATGAGAAACATGCCCAATTTATGGAAGGTTATGAATGTAATCTAGAATGAGTTGGGATTCATCTATTGGTTGTCCAGTCATGATTAGATATGTAATAGTGGATAATAGAGGAGTAATGTTTATGCGATCACTAGTCTTAGGAATGATTAAAGTTCTAAGGACATGCTGAATGATCCTGGCATTTTAATTTAAAGTATAGACTCTAGGCAAGTGACCAACTTGAGTAACCCCTCTAAGAACTTTATTTTTTTCAAACCAATCAAAGTCAGATTTAGAGGTCATAGTGTGTGCTCTAATTCCTTAAGTCCTTATATGTAGATAAGTTCCTAGATCTTCCTTAGTGATCTCTACCTGCTTCTTTAGGGCAAATTAACTTATCCTACTCTCATCCTCACTAAAACTCATGTTCACTAAAAAGTTAAAAGGTCTCCTTATGATAAGCATGGATCAAAGTCAAAATAAAGGCAAATTGAGTTGAAGCAAAAAGATGTAAGATTTTAAAGTGGATGTCTTCTTGGATTAAGAATCTAGACAGAGTGATTTTTGTA
Source organism: Dendrobium nobile (assembly GCA_022539455.1). Classification (NCBI taxonomy): domain Eukaryota; kingdom Viridiplantae; phylum Streptophyta; class Magnoliopsida; order Asparagales; family Orchidaceae; genus Dendrobium; species Dendrobium nobile. The sequence goes on from CM039734.1 coordinate 30,517,779, forward strand.
GCTATAAACCTATAATAAGAATCCTCAATTACTCTAGATAGAAAGTTTTTGTCTCCACCCCTAGAAGACAAACCCTTAAAAACTCTATCACGCTTGCTAGAACTGGTCATTTCTAAGATAAGAAGGATTGAAAGAGGCTGTTGAAGTGAATGAAAATGAATTCTAAAACCCTCCTATTTAAAAAAAGGACCCTTCGTACATAGAAAAATGAATTTATCTAGTATGATAATTGTTTCGTACATGACAAAAATAAGTTTATACGTACGAATGATAACATCCAAAATGAAATGACTTTTCATAATCATGCAAGTTATGAACCATCCTTTCATATATATTTTTTTACTAGACAATCATACAAATGAATAGGAGTTCATCTGAGACGATCAACTATTTAAGATCATTTTAATGATTGTTAGGTTAGTTCCCCACATTGAATGACACGTGGTTCATATACCCTAAATAAATTTTTATACGTACGAACAGTTATAATAATTGATTCTTCCCGGATAATCGTCTATATATGTACAAAAAAATGAATAAAAATCATATGGGATGATATCAATATCGTACAATATAATCTATGTTAAAGAATGAAAACTTTATGTATTCAGTCCAAAGCAACGATTGACATACTAAAGATTTCATACGGGACGAAGATAATTTCAACAGTACGAATATAACACTTAGAAAATTCAATGCGAATGGTCATAAATAAGAATTTTAATAAGTGGTACATGTCTAAATCACACAAAGTATAAAAAGCAAAAACAAAAAAAATAGAAAATACACAAAAAAAACAAAACATTAACTATCAAAAATAGAAAAGACACTTAGAAACATATCAAGTTTGCAGAGAATTTTGTTTAAGCATTAAGATCAATCACACCTAGCCTTGTTTTTGATGTGCTAAAAGTATCTAAAGCTAGTAGTTTTGTAAAAATGTCTGCAAGTTGATTTTTCGTTGAAACATGGTTCAATTCAATTTCTCTTTTAGATACATGATCCCTAATGAAATAATGGCTTATTTCTATATGTTTGGTTCTAGAATGTTGAATAGGATTTTTGAAATGCAAATGGCACTAGTGTTATCACAATAAATTGGAATTGTGCTTATTATAAATTTTAAATCAATCAACTATTATTTTAACCAAACAAATTGTGCCACACAACTTTCTAAGGCAATGTATTCAGCTTCAGCATAAGATAGGGCTACAGAATTTTATTTTCTACTGAACCAAAAAACAAAAAAATTTCCTATAAATTGACAAGTTCTAGATGTACTCTTTCAATCAATTCTATAACTTTCATAGTCTGAATCAAAATATCCAATTATTTCAAATGAAGAGCTATACTTAGGATACCAAATCCCTAAGTTCTGAATTCCCAAGAGATATCTCAAAATCCTTTTTACGGCTTTCATATATGATTCTTTTATATCTGATTAAAATCTAGTACACAAATAAACACTAAATATAATATCGGGTCTACTAGAGATTAAATAAAGCTAAGATCTAATAATTTTTCTAAATTTCTTTTAATCACTAGATTTTCTCTTTGGGTCCTTATCCAACTAAACTGAGGAACTCATAGATGTACTAACTTGTTTAGCATTGTATATTTCATACTTATTGAGGATGTCCTTAACTGACTAAGAAATATTCCCTCCTTAATTTACTTAATGCTATAACCTAGAAAGTAACTAAGATCTTCCATTAGGCTCATCTCAAATTCACTACTCATTATTTTCCAGAAATGTCATCACAAAGATTTTTATTTGTAGATCCAAAAATAATATCATCAACATAAATTTGAACAATGCTTATATCATCTCCCAATTTCTTAAAAAAGAGAGAGGTATCCACACTTCCTTTTTTAAAAGATCTCTCAAGTAGGAAAGTGTTTAACCTCTCATACCAAGCCCTAGGTGCTTATTTTAATTCATATGATGCATTTTTAATTTAAAAACATGATTTCATTATTTTGAATTTTCAATACCTGGAGGTTATTCAATATAAACATCCTCTTGTATCACACCATTCAAAAAGACACTTTTAACATACATTTGATAATATTTAAATCCTCTAAAAAAGGAAAATGCTAATAAAACTCTAATTGCTTTAAGTCTTGCTACATGAGCAAAATTCTTCTCAAAATAACTCCCTTCAATTTAATTATATCCCTTAGCCACCAATCTAGCCTTATTTCTAATAACAACTCTTGAGTCGTTCATTTTATTTTTAAATACCCACTTAGTTCCAACTATACTTTAATTATTTGGCCTTGCAATTAATTCCCAAACGTCATTTCTTACAAATTGATTTAATTTTCTTGTATAGTCAAAATCCAAAATTTATCCAAAAGTACTTGATTTATATTTATGGGTTTTATTATTGAAATAAAGGCATAATGGTTAACTTCTTTATTTAGTCCATGCCTAGTCCTAATACCCTCACTAGGTTCACCTAAAATCAATTCCTTAGGGTGGTTTTTAGAAAATTTCAAATCTTAAGGCAAAGTTTTTTTATCTACAAATTTTTCTCCAAATTAATCTTCTTAATTCTTTGGGAGTTATTTTCTAAATCATCTTCTTCCAACATTGGCTATTCTAAAATTTTAGATTCATCAAATACAATATGTGTTGTCTCCTCAACTACCAAATTTCTTTTATTAAATACTCTATAAGATTTTTCAACATTAAAGTATCTAAGAAAAATTTCTTCATCTAATTTTTGATCAAATTTTCCTAAGCAAGATTTTTCATTATTATGTATGAACACCTTACATCCAAAAACATGTAAATATGACAAATTTGGTGTTCTCCCCTTAAGAAGCTCATAGGGTGTTTTGTTCAGTTTTGACCTAATTTTTACCCTATTCAGAACATAACATGCAGTACTAACAGCTTTTAACAAAAAATATTAAGGAAGTAAATATTTAGCCAACATTGCTCTGGCAGTTTCAATTAATGTTTTATTCTTTCTTTTGACTACCCATTCTTTTTTTTTTTTTTTTTTTGAAGAAATGCAGAAATTGCATTAAAATGAAAAAGTAGACACCCTAATACAAACTAGGCAAATGAAGCTAATGGTCCCTTTTTTAACAAGAAAAAGGTACCTTATTGAAACAAAATTTGTAATTTTAAACTTAATATAAATGTTAAGAAATCCACTATCTCCTATTTTGAAACTGTTGAGATGCAGGGGATACCAAAGTATTAAACAACCCGAGGGTTGATTAGTATCCCAGAGTTCCCATCTAGTTAGAGAATAAGAAGTAGTAAAGATCCCATAATCATTTAGACTAAATTTAAAATAACAAACTATAATTAAAAAAAGGAAAGTAAAGCAAAAAGGAAAATTACAATTCAATAAGGATTTCCTAAAATCACTTAAGAATATCATTGAAAGATATTCAAAAAGCTTTTTCCAACTTTGAACGTCAGAACTCATTGGTATAAAAATGCCCAACTTTAAGATCATTTGCTCCATCTTCAAGTCTCCCTTTACAATGTTGTAATCCACATGAAAAAACTCTTGCATTTAGTGGGATAATAGGGAAGAAGAACTTCTCATACCGTTCTTCTCTTTGTGATCAGCCAACTTCCTTCTAGGTAGAACTTTGACCGGACCCAATGCTTGGAGTTCTTTGAATAGAATGTGTTTTGATCCGGGAGAATCACTTTTCTTGGCAAAAAAGTTTTGTCTTTTTTAATAATAGTTTTCTTAAAATTCAAAATGATTGCTGATGGAGGAGAATTGTCAAAACTATTATTAAAATCAAGGCTTGTTGTCGAATTGGGAGCAGCCGCCAAAGTTGTTACAACATCAGAATTTGTTACACAATCCACCTGAAAATTTGAATTTTTGAATTCAGAATCAGAATATTGAACTCCCTTTAATTCAACAGCAATAGTTGAATCGATATAGTTTGTTTCCAAAGAATCTTCTTCTAAACAACCTCCTTCCATAATAGCTTCCACACTTTCAGCATTTTTGAATTCAGGATTTGAATTCAAAAAATCAGCATTTTTACTAGGCATAATAACTTCCATACTTTCAGCAATTTTGAATTCTGGATTTGAATTCAAATAATCACTGAATCTGTTATCAGAAATAACGATCCTCTTTTGATTAGCATCTTCATTTCGAATGTTACAACCAGCTCCCTCGGGTACAGCCATGGTAGCAGGAATTTCAGAACTCAAAATCTGACCGTCTTGGATATGTTCCTGATTTTGTGGGATTATAATTTGTAACACTTCAGAATTGATTGGTTGTTTGATTGTAGAATCTACTCCTTGAATGATTGTTCTTCCATCTCCTTCCTTAGTAAAAGCATCAACTTGATTACTCAAAGGATCTATGCAAATTTCTGCACCAGTGAACCCGTCTCCTTCACTTTCTTCCAAGGCCTCATTATTTGCATTAACACCACATCCATCTGAATTTACTTTGAATGAGAAAACAGTACAATTCTTTTTTTCTGGAATTGTTCTTCTTTTATTCTTGTACTTCACATGCATCCAAGGCCCATAAGGGTTTTTTTCAATGGAAGAACTGGAATCACCATCTATAGCAGGATGTTTTTGTGTTTGAGTTGAATTTGGACACACGGAATCAATATGTCCAATCTTGCCACATTTGTAACAAAATGAAGATAGATTTTTAAACTCAAATTTCTGAAAAAATCTACCATTAAAGCCTTCCACCCAAGTACCAAAAGGTAGTTTTGAATTCAAATTTACCCGAATGCAAGCTCTAGCATATTCTCTTCTCCCCCATCTAAACATGTTACCATCCAATAAAATTGGAGTTCCAATTCTAGAAACAATTCTAGTGATATTGGATTCATCCCAACAATGTAATGGTAAATGAGGAAGATGAACCCAAATTGGAGCTGAAATCCCATCCAAAGAATTAGGTGAGAAGGTAGGAGACCATTTGTCTAAACCTACCACAAACCCTCATACAAACCAAGGTCCTCCATTAAGAACTTCATTCATGGATTCAAGTGACTGAAAAGAACAAAGGAGCCATTCTAGACCAAGCAATGTAATTTGAAATCCCCCATATTTCAACCATTGTTTTCTTAATTCAAAAGAACACTTAGAAAAAGGATAATTTTTCCTAAGGACTTTAACAACCAAAGATTTGTTCAAAAGTTGAACATTAGAATTTTCCTTTTCTATGTCCAATTTGACAACATTTGCATCTCCAAAATCTTCATGTTTTCCACTAAAATTAGTTTTAATGTGAGGTTTTTTTATCCATACGTTAGAATTAGTCATTTTTGAAGAAGTGATAAGATCTTTCTTCAAAATTTCAGCAAAACCTCATCCTGAAGAAGATGCCTCCTTATCATAAGCTCCAGAGATGATAGACGACAGAGGATTTAGCTTATCACTCAAAGATGAAATAATTTCTTTACCTTTGCCTGAAAACGGCAAATGCTTTTGCCTTGCATTCAAATCTCCCTCCCTTATGACTAGAGGAGATTCCAAAATCCGAAAACGGGAAATGTGTTTGAAGGAGAATCTACCTTTTGAATCCAACATACTTGGACTCACGATAGAAAGCAAATTTTTGGTGTTCCTATCATCCTTAGATGACCGGCCACCTTCTTCCATCTCCAACACTAGCACCCGAAATCTTCAAAGCCTTCTTCAAAATCCTTCCTACTTTTGTGGAGCTTCTCTCTCTTCCTTTGGCCGCTCTCTCAACTATCCATTATGTTGAGGCATTCTAGGTGTAGAAAAATTGTGATCAATTCCTTTTTCTTTACAAAAATCCTAAAATTTATTAATTTCAAATTCACCATTGTGATCACTTTGAATTATTAAAATCACACATCCTAGTTTCCTCTAAATATAATTCCAAAAGTCTCTAAATTCTTCAAATGATTTACTCTTATGAAATAAAAATATAACCCACATGAATCTTGAGAAATTATTAACTATCACAAATCTGTATACCTTCCCTCCTAGACTAACAGTGCTAATAGGTCCAAAAAGATCCATATGAATAATCTCCAATGGCATTTGAAATATATGACATCTGAAGAAACATCAAAAAGTAGAGAGAGAAGCTCCGGGGATTTCCTAGAGAGAGAAAGCTCATCTTTTTGAAAAAAAATTTGCAGGAATTGATTCTTGAAGCAGGTTTGACGGCTGTTGATCATGGGAGGAAGGTTTCTCCAGCCTTCTTCCACCATTCTTATGGCTTCCGATTGGTCATTGGGATCTGATCGAATGAAAAATAAGGGTATTGTGATCAAGGAGGGGTTCCGACCTCCGTCTCGTCATGAACTAAATATTGAAGGCAAAGGCAAGAAAATGATGGTTGATCGTTCTTTTGGAGGCTGTAGAGAGAACGTGAAGGTGAATGTTTTGTCTGAATCGATTAATCCGGAAACTTCATCCTCTGCGGGATTGATCTTGAAGGTTAATAAATTCTTAAGCAATAAGGAAATTATTTCAGGACGTGATTTGACGACTGAGATTAAAGGTGTGGGTAATCAAGAACTGGTTAAAGAGGTTGAATCTTTGGAGAACGACGACAATGAGGCTGGTCCTGGAATTAATGAAAGGTTGAAGGATGAGATTATTGAAGCATGGAAGAAACCGCAACACATTAAGATCTCTTTTAACAAGGAACTTGTGGAAATGTCGGAAGATGGACTTGCTTTCAAGCTTAATGCAAACAAAGAGATTTTGAACTCTCAGGTGCTGAGATTTTTGTTGGTTATTAAAGTTCTGGGTGATAAGATTCTTTTTCCAATGTGCAGTGTTGAGCTTAGAAGACAATGGAACAAATTTGGGAATTTTCATATGACATCGCTTGGGAGGAACTGGATCTTATGTTCTTTCAAAAAAGAAGAAGCGATGAATGAAGTACTGAATGGTGGACCATGGTATGTTGGTGGATATATTGTGGGGATGGATAAATGGTCTCTGACATTTAATCCTAATTCTTTCAAAGGAATCACTGCTCCGGTATGGATTCGTCTCCCATGCTTACCGCTATATTGTTGGGATGAAGAAAACATTGATCGAATTGATTTGAGAATTGGAATTCCTATGTTTTTTGATGAAAACTCATTTAGATGGGGGAAACGGGAGTTTCGCTCGTGTATGTGTAAGACTGAATTTGGAGAATAGTCTTCCGAAGGGGGTTTGGATTGACAGATTTGCTGAGAGGTTCTTCCAACAAGTTGAATATGAAAAAGTTGATTTACTCTATTACCAGTGTGGCAAGGTGGGCCACGATAAGAAGGTTTGTCCTCAAATACCAAAGGTTGGGTTGGCTGGGATGGTGAAAAATAAGCAGGATGTGGTGGCTGTGATTCCGGTAGAAAATAAAACTGTTGATAAGGAATACGGTCCTTGGATCCATGTCAGATTTATGAACAGGAATAACAGGAGGAATGGAGTTGGAAAAGGACTAAAGAGTGATATGATGGTGAAGGATGGACGCAACAAGGTGATGGATACTCATCATCAGAATACTGTGGAGGTGGTTACTGAAGCAGTTTCTGACTTGGTACATGTTGATCATCGGCAGGAAGACAAGAATTTTTGCTATGATATTGGAAAAGACTGTAAGGCTAAGGAGGCTAATTTTTGAATTGATAATAGATTCAATATTCTAATGAATGAGGTTGAAGAGGGGGAAATAATAACTCAGTCCAGTGAAGATAAAACAGTGGAATTATGGGAGGCAGAAGATAATATGGGTGATCTGAAGGCTGTTGGGATACACAATAGTAATTTGGCTAAGTGCAAGTTGGCCAAGGAATTGAAATCTTTGGGCCCTGTTGAACCTAAGCATAGGAAGAAAAGAAGAGATGGGAAAGGAAATCTGAATGGCGGGGACGGTTCCCCTTCGTTTGATTAATGTCATCCTTATTGTTTTGGAATTGCAGGGTGGCTAGAAAATGAGAGGCTTCCTTATATTTGAGGGAGAATGTGAGAGAGCACAAGGTGGATTTTATTGGAATTATGGAGACAAAGCTTGGTAGTATTGATAGAAGAGATGTGGATCATTTTAATAGTGGTAACTGGGATTTTTTTCAAGTCCCAGCCGTTGGAAAATCTTGAGGAATTCTGAATATTTGGAACAAAAATAAGGTTTCTTTTAATGTTATAGAGAGCTCTTCTCAAGCTATTTTTGGGAATCTCTCTACCCCCTCTATGGGGGAGTGGAAGATAGCTACTATCTATGGGAGCCGGAGTTGTGTGGAAAGAAGGGATCTATGGAGTTCTCTTGAGAAGATTATGGTGGGTTCGGGTCCATCATTAGTGGGGGGTGATTTTAATTGCATTCTCAAGAAGGAGGAGAAGAAGGGTGGGATTAGATTCATCTTCTCTAGGGGACCTAGAGAGATGAAGAATTTTATGTCTAACTCTGATTTTCATGATCCAGGTTTTATTGGGCCAAGTTTTACTTTGTGTAATAACAAGGATGAATCTTCAAGGATTTGGGAAAGACTTGATAGATGTTTGGTGAATTCAGCCGCTTTGCATTTGGTACCTTCTGGAAGAGCTCGTCATCTTGCTCGGGTGGCATCTGATCACAGCCCCATTGTGTATAAGATGGAACTTTGAAAGTAAGCAAAGAGAAAAATTTCAGATTTGAGGATACTTGGAGGTCGTATCCAGCTGCAAGAAGTATTGTTCATAACTCTTGGAAGAAAGTAGATTTTGGAGATGAGGAGGAGATTCTTCAGAGGAAGATCAAGAGGACATTGAAAGCTCTTTTTTTCTGGAACAGAAATAAATGCAAGGATCTGTGCAAACTAAGAGATGAATTAAAAAGTGATATTTTGGAGTTACAAGCCAAGGAAGCTTCTGATACTGAGTTCTCGATGGTGGACTTGTGTATCCTTAGACACAAAGTTCATGAGCTGAATATTAACTTGAAGAGACTATCTACCTGGTGGAATCAACGGGCCAAGACAAGGTGGAATGAGGAGGGTGATACAAACTCAAATTTTTTTCACAATTTTGCTTCAGCCAGATGAAATGCAAATCTGATTAAACATATTAAAGATGCTAACAATGTGTTAGTTGAGGATGATGAGCAAATCGAACAGATTTTCCTTCAATTTTTTCAAGACAAATGGAAGTACAGGGAATGTCAGCTTACGGGATGGCCTGATATTTTTGTCTCACAGAAATTGAATGAGACGGACAGGAAATTTTTGGAAACAGAATTTTTTTCTGGATGAATGCAGGGATGCAGTTTTCCAACAGGGGAATAACAAGTCGCCTGGCAAAGTACATCATCTTTTTTTAAAAGCTATTGGAGCATTGTTGGAGATACGGTATGGATGGCTATTAACAAGTTTTTTAAAACTGGAATTATGCATACAGAAAGATACATTGATTGTGTTGATCCCCAAGGCGCATAATCTGTAAAAGGTCAGTTGATCTTATAGAGAGAGAAACTCCTGTTTTTCTGTTAGAGAGAGAAACTCCTCTGTAATTCAAATTTTCTGTTCCCGATTTTCGTTCCTGCTTCTCAGGAAGGACGGTGGAAGATGGCGGCGGAGAGTCGCCGACCTTCCCATGTTCCGGCAATTAGACCTCCATCCTTTATTGGCAATTCGAAGATCAACCTGAAGATTAACGAGGTGTTTTCATCCCCACAACACCCTGATGATCGCATGAAGAAAGTGAATGGTCCGTTGGTGATTAGAGAAGTCTCTGAAGCAACGCCAAGGAAAATCATTTATGTGGAAGGCAAAGGCAAAGGAGTGGAAGTTTCTGAAGCAAATTTTACTCCAGGTACTAAGAAAATTTTTTCTATTTCAAATACGGTGGATCCCGAAGCTTCCTCCTCTGGGATGAAAATCTTTGTAAACAGATTTGTTAATTCTAATATTAACTCGGGCAATGAGTTAAAGATGAATTCTGTGAAGCTGGGTATCAATAATATTCAGGAGGTGGTGAATAAAGATAACAATTCGAATGTGGATAAGGTGGTTGCTAAAATGCCGACTTCTTCTAATAGAATTGGCATCAACAATCCTTGGAGTAACAAGTCGTATATCAAAATTAATTTTAAAGAGAATGAAAAGTTGTTATCTGATGATGGTAAAGCTGTAAGGTTGAATGAAGAACTGGAATTTAAGAATTCTGAAAAACTTTCGAATTCTGTAGTGCTAAAGGTGTTTGGCAGAGATATTGCGACTCATCTGGTAGCTTGGGAGATAAGAAGACAATGGAGTCACTTGGGCCAATTTCATTTTACCACTCTAGGAAGAGGGTGGTTCTTATGTTCGTTTCAATCAGAGGAAATGATGGAAGCAGCGTATCAGGAGGACCATGGTTTATTAATGGACACATTGTGGGTATGGAGAGGTGGTCCACTAAATTTTTAGCTAATTCTATGAAAGGTCTAACATCTCCCATTTGGGTTAGAATGCCTAACTTGCCTTTGCAATGTTGGGATGAAGTTAACATAGCAAGGATTGCTTCTAGAATTGGTTTCCCATTAATGATGGATGGGAATTTATTCCAATGGGGAAGGAGGGAATTTGCTAGAGTTTGTGTTCAGGTGAAACTTGATCAACCTCTTCCCTTGGGAATTTGGGTGTATAGCATTTCGGGAAGGTTCTTCCAAAAAGTAGAATATGAGAAGGTGGCCAACCTTTGCTTTGATTGTGGTATGATTGGGCACTTGAAGAGTGAATGTGGAAAAAACAAAGATAAAGCTGTGAAGGAAGAATGGGTGACAGTAGTTTTTGAGTAGTAGTTGAAGGAAGAATAGAGCAAAATCTAGATGATAAACCAACTTATGGATCGTGGATTCTCGTTAACCAAAAGAGAGGGAGAAAGCCTAATCAAAAGAGCAATGTGGTGAAATCCAGCAGATCTATGTATGTCAAGAAGGTTGGGACTACTAATACAAATCTGAAAGAAGGAATTGATGGAGTTGATTCCAGGATTCACTCTGCCTCGACAGAATTGCCTGTATTGGACAGTGAAGAATAGTTAGAGGAAGGAGAATTGGTTCCAAACATTGAGCAGCCGATTGTGGAGAAGAATGGAACTGATGAAGTGGTAAGAGAATTTTTTTCAGAAAATGGCAAGGAGGAACCTGAAGCTACGTTGAGTAAGTCCCCTTTTTCTGCTTGTCTTAACATATCAAATTCTAGTAACAAATTTGATATTCTAAATTCGGATCGTGAAAATTTGTTAAATGAAGATTTGTTAGTTATGGTAAAAGGGAGGGAGGATAATGAAGATTCTGGTGGTGGTCCTAGAGGGAGATTGATCATTGATGAGAATGGAGAGAAAAATTATTCTGGTAATAATTTGGGGAAAGATAAAAATTCCAATGGTGATACAAAAAAAATAAAGTTAGCTAAGGAGTTGAAATCTCTGGGTCCTATTAAGAACATCCCGAGGGGAAGGAACCTTGATGGTGGTGGTATCAAAAGGAAGGAAGGGGCGGCATCCCCCTAGGGTGTTTTAATGAATTCCATAGCTTTTTGGAATTGTAGAGGGGCCAAGAAGAGAGAGGCCTCTCTATATCTTAAGGAGGTGGTTAAAGACCATGGGATCTTATTTATGGGTTTGGTGGAAACTAAGATCAATTCTTTTGACAAAGTTTCCTTTAACAAGATTATGGGAGCTGAATGGGATTTCCATCTCTTTCCATCTAATGGGCTTTCTGGTGGCATTATGGTCCTGTGGAGGTCTGACTTGGCTTCTTTCTCAGTGTTAAAGGAAGAAGATCAATGTATTATTGGAGATCTCAATATTTTCAATAAGGGGGTGAGGATGATTGCTACTATCTATGGCAATAAGGAATTTATAAAGAAGAGAGAGTTATGGAGAAGTCTGGAAGAGGTGTCCAATAGAAAGGTTCCTTTCATAGTTGGGGGAGACTTTAATTGCATCTTGTCACAAGATGATAAAAGGGGTGGGAGAAAATTTGTTTTTCTCAAGGTCCCAAAGATATGGCTGATTTCTTAAATTTGAATGACCTTCATGATGTGGGCTTTGTTGGTCAAAGATTCACTTGGTGTAACAACAAATCTGGAGGTGATCATATTCTTGAGAGGTTGGTCAGGTGTTTTTTGAACTCTATAGCCATCAACAAGATTAATGTTGTTGTGGTTAGACATCTTGCTAGGGTAGCTTCAGACCATTGCCCTATAGTCTTGAAGATATTTGATAATCCTTTTCAAAAGAATGGGATGATCAAATTTGAAGATGTATGGATTTCATATAAAGCATCGCCTCTCATTATCGAAAGAGTTTGGAGGAAGGCTTTTCAAGGTAGTGATATGGAGATACTCAATAAAAAATGTAGGAGAGTTTTGAAGGACTTGTTTTTTTGGAGCAAGGCTAGAATTAAGGATTTCTCTTTAGAGAAGGAGAAATTAAAAGAAGAAATCTCACTGATTCAAGAAGAGGAAGCTTCGGTTGGTTGGTTATCTGATGAAAAGCTTTGGGAACTTAGATCTAAAGTCAATCAGCTTAATTCAGTTCTATCTAGGCATAACACTTATTGGAGGCAAAGAGCAAAGGCTAAGTGGATAGAGGAAGGTGATTCAAACTCTAAATTTTTTCACTCTTTTGCTAAGACCAGAAGAATCGGAAAAAGGATTTCTCAGATCAAATATGATGATGGTGATATCATTGAAGATCCCATAAAGATGCACAATATACTATTCCAGTTTTTTCAAAAGAAGTGGAAGCAAAGGACCTGCTGTATGGACAATTGGCCGAACCCGGTTGCTGTTCTGGACGAGATAGACAGAAGTTTTTTGGAGAATCCAATCTCAGATGTGGAAATTCTGGAGGTTATCAAAGGGCTTAGCAATAACAAATCTCCAGGGCATGATGGTATTGCATACTCTTTTCTTAAGAGTTATTGGAATATTGTTGGTATTGATGTTTGTAAGGCAGTTAAAGATTTTTTTCTCTCAGGTTTTATGTGTAGTAGTTGGAAAGAAACTCTTATTGTCTTGACTCCTAAAATTGCTAATCCTTTATCTCCTGAAGGATTCCATCCTATTAGCTTATGTAACTCCATATATAAAGTTGTTGCTAAGGTGTTACTTAATAGGCTTTTGGTGGTTATTCCAAAATTAATATCTGAAGAACAAGTTGCTTTCCTGAAAGGAAGGAGCATCTCAAAACATTTATTACTGGCACAGGAGGTGATTAACAAGATGAGGATTTCTAAATCTAAAGAAGCTATGGTGGCAATCAAAATTGACATGGAGCAAGCCTGTGATAGCATGTGTTGGAATACTCTTGAAGGTATGATGAGAAGCCTAGGTTTTCCCGCAAAATTCATAGAGCTGATCATGGAATGCATTGTGGAGCCTAGATTCTCAATTATTATAAATGGTAGCCTTTCCAAGTGGATTGAGGGGAGGAGTGGTTTCCGATAGGGATGTCCATTATCCCCTTCTCTTTTTATCATTTGTTCCCAATTAATTACCAATGCTCTTACTCAGGAGGGAAAGGAGTTAGGCATTAAAGTGGCTTCTTCAGGTCAAGTGATTTCTCATTTGCTCTATGCAGATGATATCCTCCTATTCTCTAAAGCCAAGATTAGAAGCATCAAGGAGATGAAGGTCATTTTGAGCAAATACTGTGGTTGGACAGGACAAAAACTGAATCTTAAGAAATCGTCTATGATTGTTAGTAAGAATGTTGAGAGAAGAAAGAAGAAGAAGATTGCAAAAATTATGGATATTAAGGTGGTTGAGGAGATGGAATATCTGGGAACTAAATTGGCTCTGAGAAGATTGAAAAAGTCAGGTTTTCAATTTCTTTTGGATAGAGCTTTGAAGATTTTAAATGCTTGGGGAAATAGATATATTTCTCTAGTTGGAAAACTTGTGCTTGCCAATTCAGTTTTTTGTAATTTGCCTTTATTTTTAATATCCCATTCCTTAATTCCTTTAAGTGTGCTGAGGGAATTTGAGAAATACTGCAGGAATTTTATATGGAAGAATCAAGATGGAAAATAGGGGATGCACTATATAGCTTGGGAAGAGCTTTGCAAGCCAAGAGCAACCGGTGGTTGGGGTATCCATTCAGCTGTTAGCAGTATCCAAACTCTTAGAGCTAAATTCTCTTGGAATCTGGTAATCAAGCCTAACTCCTTCTTAAATAGGAATTTACTTATCAAGTACGGTGAAGACTGGTGGAAGAAAGATGAGATTAAAGGGGGTTCTTCGGCTTGGAAGATCATTACTAGTGGATGGAAATCTATGAGGAAAGTTATCAGATGGAATGTGGTAAATGGGTCTCAAATTAACGTATTGAAGGACGTATGGATTTTTGACAAAATCTTGCTCAAATGGCCAACTTTTATTGCTTCTTTTGAAGAGGATAATATAACTCGGGATTTTTTTATTATTGAAGGCAAATGGAACATTGATAAACTTCTTCTTTTTTTCGGTGAAGAATTGGTTTATGTTATTAGTGGCATTCAAATTGAACAAGCTGGGGAGGATGATTATATGGATCTAAAATACAAATTTACTTGTAAATCAATTGCTGCATTGATCAAGGAAGAATCGGTGAAATTGAATGAGGGGAGCTCTTACTTATGGATTCATAAGTTGAAACTATTTGCCAGAGTGGAACTTTTTATTTGGAGGCTTTGCAAAAATGCTATTCCAACAGCTGATTTTCTGATGAAAAGGAGTTTATCCAATGATAATAGATGTCCTAGAGGATGTGGAGGAGTGGAAGATGTAGACCATATCACTTCTAAGTGTCCAAAGCTGTTAAAGGTTATTGGCACTCTTCGGAAATGGGGTTTTCAAGTTCCCTTATTTGATTCATTTCAGCAATGTTTGGATGTAGCCCAAGCCTGGTACGAAAAGAATCCTGGGACGATAAAGATCTACTTTACTCTGTTATGGATTTCTTGGAATGATAGAAATAAAATTAAGCATGGTAAGAAAGAAGATAGTGTATCAATGATGGCTATTAATGTTATCAGCATGGTAACATTTGACACAAAACACAAAGTGCTCTCGGATAATTGGGATGCTTTTCAGCCCTTTGGTCTGTCTATAGAAATATGGCATCCTCCACCACCCGAGTGGTACAAAATCAACATTGATGCTGCATTGAAAAGTAACTATGGAATAGGTATTGGAGGAATAATTAGAGACCCTAGAGGAAGATTGGTTTGTGCCTTTGGTTTCTATGGGATTCATTAGGATATATCCCAACTGGAACTTTATTCTTTCAATTCTTTAAAGTATTTGTTACACAATTGTTTGGATGATGCCAAAGGAGTCATCATAGAGGGAGACAATAAGAATGTTATTCAACTTCTTCTCAACATGTACAGCAAAGGCAATAAAAGGATTGGAATCAATGAAGATGAAGACTTCTTCGGGTTAAGGTATGGGAGTAATGTCATTTTTAAATGTATTGGTAGAAAAGGTAATAGGATAGCTAATTTTTGTGCTAACCTATCCTTTTCTTATGACTTCATTTGGGACAATTTTAGTGAGAGCTCTCTTCCTTCTTCCTTTGTTAAACTTTTAAAGGAAGAATGTAGTATGAAGGATGATCTCTATTAGTTTGTAGCTTGTGTTTAGTTTCCTTTTCCTTATTAATGCTGAATGCATTTCTTTCAAAAAGAAAAGGTGCATAATCCGTGTATGCCTTCTCAGTTTTGACCTATCAGCCTTTGCCAAACCACATACAAGATTGTGGCTACTATGATTATGAACAGAATTAAAAGGCTTATGCATAAGATGATATCCGAGGAATAGCTTGCATTTATTTTGGGGAGATCAATGTTCGAACACTGTATTTTGGCTCAAGAAATATTTCATAAATTCAAAACCTCCAAGAATAAGAAAGGACTGATGGCAGTAACGCTAGACATGGAGCAGGCTTATGAAAGTTTGGGGTGGAAAACATTGCAGCAAATTCTACTTTGGTACGGTTTTCCTATGATTTTCTCTAGTTTATTATGGAATGTGTATTAAAGGTGAGATTTTCGGTTATCTTGAATGGCAAAAAGCTCAGTTGGATTGAGGCATGTAGTGGATTCCGTCGGGGATGTCCATTATCACCGTATTTGTTCATTATATGTGCTCAATTGCTGTCAAATGTCATGGATCAAAGGGGACAAAGCTTGGGTATTCGGGTATCTTTACATGGACCAAAAATTACTCACCTATTGTATGCAGACGACGTACTTGTATTCTCTCAAGCTACTTGTGGAATGGCTAAACTCTTGATGGAAATCATTGAGGATTTCTTTAATTGGACAGGCTTGAAGGTGAACATTAACAAGTCTCAAATTATGTTTGGGAAAGCTGTTGGAAGATCCTGCAAGAAGAAATTGACTAAAACCCTTAGGTTCAAGGCAGTTAAGGAGTGGAAATACTTGGGTATCAAAATTTCTCTTGATAGACTGAGGATGACTGAGTTCCAAGAACTTTTGAGTCAAGTGATGGATAAGTTGAATGTTTGGGGGAAGAAATCATTATCTTTGGGAGGTAGAATTGTACTCTTAAAGACATCTCTTTTATCATTACCAAACTTTGTTATTAAACACTCTATGGTTCCCAAAAAAGTATTGTATGAGATAGAGAAGGTATGCCAGAATTTTGTTTGGCATAAACCCGATGGAGGTAGAGGGTTACATTATGTTGCTTAGGATGAATTATGTAAGCCTAGAAGTGCTGGTGGACTTGGGCTACAGTCTTTTATCATAAAAAGTGGTACTTTAAAAGCTAGATTGGCTTGGAATTATGTCCAGAACCCGAAGTCTCTCCTCCATCGCACTCTTAGTGCTAAGTACAGAGATGGTATTATGGATGGGAACTATAAGCATAATTCTTCAAATGCTTGGAAGATTATGATTGAAGGAGGAAAGTATCTTATGAATGTTGTCAAGTGGAAGGTAGGTAAGGGTGATAAAATTGATGTTCTTAGTGACATTTGGATCCTTGACAAATTTCTTAATGCTTGGCCAACATTTGTAAATTGTGGTGCTTTCGAAGGTATGAAAGTCCAGCAACTTTTAACAGATGAAGGAGGGTGGGATGATACAAGATTGAGTCTTTTCTTCCATGAAGACTTGGCTTGGCTAATCAAGCAAGTGCCGATTGACAGAAATAGTGGAATTGATATGCTGAATACAGTCAAGAAGTTCTCGGGCTGCTCTATTTCAGCATTGGCTTTTGAGGCTGCTACAGTTAACAACTATATGGATGAAGATGCAGATTTCTATGAGTGGTTAAGGAAACTTAAACTCAACAGTAAAGTGGAGTTATTTTTGTGGCGACTTGGTAAATATGCTATCCCTACGAATTCATTTCTTAAATACAGAAGGTTAGCCACTAGTGACCTGTGTGCAAGGGGTTCTAATGAGGTTGAAAACTATGTGCACATTGTGGTCCAATGCAAGTTTCTTACTGAGATTATCTCCAAAATCAGAGATTAGGGATTTAGTTTGAATACTTTCAATTCTCTTGATGAATGCTTGCTGGAATTAAGAAGAAATTCTCTCAAGAATCCTGGTTCGGTAAGACTTTATTGTACCTCTGTTTTTCTAAATTGGAAGAATAGAAATCTTGTTAAGCATGGAAAGGCAGCTGTCTCTGTTTCTATGGTGGAGGCAAATTCTATTTCTTTAGCTACATCTAATCTTCATCCATTCCTAGATAGCTGGGGTGTTAACCTCCATCGGGAGTCTTTGATTTCTTGGCACCCTCCACCGCTAGATTGGATCAAGATTAATGTGGATGCTTCTTTGCTTCCTAATAACCGAGCTAGTATTGGAGGCATTTTCAGAGATTTTAAAGGAAGATTTCTACTTGCTTTCGGGAAGAAGTTGCTGTATTGGGATATTGGCCAATTAGAGTTGGAAGCTATCCTATGATTACAGATTCCCACTTCAATTCATGTTGGGTTCTTCGGAATTACATACAAGGATGGATGCTTGAGAGTATTGGTGTTATCATTGAAAGTGATAACATTAATTTGATTACTTACATTCAGCAATCTATGAAGATGAAAGATTGGCATGTGGAGGAGTGCTTGAATAAGGATTTTTCTTTCTTAATGATTTTAACAAAATCATTTTTCACCATGTTAATTGGAATTGTAACCGAGTAACTGATTTTTGCGCTACTTTGGCTTTAAAAGATAGTTTTTTGTTTGATAGTTCTTCTTTTGGTAGTATTCCGTCCACCTTGATGGATTTGATCAAGGAGGATGGCTACCCATTTATCAAGTGTAATTAGTATTTCTATTTCCTTTGAATGCAATCTGCAACTTTAAAAAAAAAAAAGAATAATCTCCAATGTTTTACTAGTTCTAAGATCCTTATTCGAATGAAATGAGGACTTCACTTGTTTTTCTAATTAACATGCATTGCAAAGGTGATCCTTAGTAAAGTCTAGTTTTGATATACCTCTAACCAAATCCTTTTGGATAATTTTCCTAAGATTTTTCATGCTAGCATGACAAAGTATCTTATGCTATAACCAATATTCATCAGAAATTATTTTTAAATAAAAAGCATTAGGACTTTTAATGTAATTCAAATCAAGCATATAAACATTATTTATCCTGATTAGTTGCAAAACATCATTTCCATTTAGACTTAATATATAGCTGGTGGGAAAAAATTTTATACTATAACCTTTATCACATAGCTGGCAAATACTTAATAAATTATGCTTTAAGCCTTTGACAAGAAATACATTTTCTATGATTTTTTTTTAAAGTTTTCCATCATACCTATGCCAACCACTTTCTTAGTGGTGTTATCTCCCAATATAACCTTTCCTCCATTCTTGGCTTTCAGCGATATGAATTGTTTAGTATCTCCAATCATATACTTCGAGCAACTGCTATCCAAGTATCAAATACTCTCATGAGGCCTTTTATGAGAGTGTTCCTGCAAAACAATCAAATCTTAGACTTGGGAACCCAAATAAGTTTAGGTTCTTCTTTTGTCAAAATAAAACTAGATGTATGTATGATATGACTTGGTTAATGCATCATAGGTCTCCGCACTAAATAAGTTTTTCTATGTAAAGTATAAGTGTATGTGATATGTCCAATCATCCCACAAAAATAGCATTTAACTCCAGGAAATGGTTTTCTCAATCTTCTATAATAAATATATCCATTCCTGTTTTTAAAAATTTTTACCTCAAAATAGGATTAGTAAATCATCAAGTGTTGTGGGAATCCTATTTTCTTCAAGGGCTTTTACTATTATTTTAAGATATGAATTTGCATCCTCTAATATACTGTTATTATATGTTAAATAGCGCTCTCTATTCTTAGATTTTATCCTTAAATTCTTTGAATTCTTTTTCCAATTGAGCATAAGATGTTTTTAAAAGATATATCATTTTAATCAAATCATCCAATTCATCAAGTATGCTCATGTGATTGTTATCTATTAATGTGTGATCTTTCTTAAGGATTTCATGCTCCTTTTATAATTCTTGCATTTTTAAGTTTAGACTAGCATGCATTTTCTTAAGTTTTCTATATGCATCATAAATTTTTTTAGAAACTTCTGATAATTCATTATAGGTTAAGTCACATACCTCTTCTTGATATTGATCAAGAATATTAGTCATTAAACACTAGTTGGTTATTTCCTCATCCATTTCTATTTCTGTCGAATCCGAAGCAGAGTCTGCCTAAAAAGCTTTCTAAAACCTCCTCTTACCCTTCTTCACATTTGCTTTCTCTTCTATCTTCTCCTTTCTAGGAGTGACTTTTAGATTTAGTCATTCTAATTTTATATGTCCAAGTTTCCTACATTTGTAGCAAATCTCATTATTATAAACCTTAACATTTTTATTGAACTTACCTCTATTCCACTATTGGCTTCCCCTTTTCTTCATTTTAAGAAAACTTCTAAATTGCATAGTCATTAAGAAAATGTCGTCCTCACCCTCTGGTTGTGACTGATCACTCTTTGAGCACTCCACTTTTAGTACTATGTTCTTCTCCTTTTGTTGTTCTCCTGTATTAATCTTTCTTTGACTCTCTCCTTGCTCATAAGCAATTAGTGATCCAAGAAGGTTATCAATAGTGTAAACATTTAAATTCTTAGACTCTGTAATAGCAGTTATTTTAGCATCATGAGTAGTAGATAAACAACGAAGAACTTTATTGACAATTTTAACATTCATTAACTCCGTACCTAATACATGTAAAGAAGTGACTGTTTGAGTGAATCTTGTGTACATGTTAGAATTTGATTCATTAGGTTTCATGTGAAACAGTTCATAGTCATGTAATAATATATTTAATCTAGATTGCTTTACTTCATTAGTCCCTTCATAAGTAATACAAAGTTTATCCCAAATATCCTTCCCACTTTTGTATGTGAACACCCACATATAATCTTCTAACTAAAGTGCATAAAAGAAATTGTTTAAACATTTTTTACATTTAGTTGTGCCAAGTCACATTCTTCTACAATCCAGTCAGCAAAGGGTGTTTCAACTCTAATGCCATCAACTATCTAGTTGGTCTAGTATACCCTTCTTAAACCAAAATCTATATGCAATATTTTAGTGATTGCAGAAATTTAGACAAGCATGTTTTTTTAAAAATCGAAAGGGATATTGTCAAATAATGGAGGTCTAGTAATTGAATACCCTTCTAGTGTGTTTTGATTTCTAAAAGTAGTCATTATCATTTTCAAAAAAGTTGTCTAAACATATTGTATTTAAACAAAGCTCTGATACCACTTGTTGATTCTATATATATTGTTAAACCTAAGCTAATGTCCCAAGGCTAACCTAGAGGGGGTGAATTGGTAATCTAAAAATTCTCTATGATTTTTTTAAATAGAAAACTAATTTTAAAACTCGTAACAAGTTAATTTAAGCTTTTTAAAATTAAACTTTTTAACAATAATAAATAATTTGTAAAAAATAAAATATAAAAATTAAAAAACACAAAGATTGATAGTGGTTCAGTCAAACACGACCTATATCCACTCCCATAAGACTCCCTCTTCAGGTATTGCACTATTACCAAAGTGTCTCTCCTTTTTCCCCTAAAGCAAGATGGAGAAACCTTTACAAAACCTCTCTTCCACCAATCCCCGATGTGGTAAAGAACTATTATCCTTTCACACACTCCAAGTATTGGCAAAGAACCGTCATCTGTTCACACTCTCCAAGTGTCAATAAAGTACCATCTTCCTTTCACACCCTCCAAGTGTAAGCAAAGAACCGTCATCCTTTCACACCCTCTAAGTATCAATAAAGTACTGGATCTTCTTCAAAGATCTTCTCACGAGTAACTAGAATGAAGAGAAGAAGATTAATCTCAAAAATCACAAAAAGATCCTTACCTTTGAGTAACCTTGTGAATCCTTCACACTCTATCTGTAAGAAATCTTTCTCAAAAACTCTCCCACACTCTATCTTTCACTTGCTCTAGAAAAATCATGAAGATAAGACTCTTTCAATTCAGTTTTAGTTAACTTTTATATCAAAGACATGAAAAACCATCTAGAAAACTAAAATTTTCAATTTTAAGCGTATATGATCATACTGTATGATCGTATATTTGTACATACAAATATCTCAAAAACTATTGCATATGAACCTATTATGAATTAGTATAAAATCATTTTATACACGATGATCATCTAGTACAAACCAAGTTCTTTTGGTATGAATAGTTAGAAAATTTTTCACCTTCATCGAGATGAAGAGGGACCCCATAATTTCATACCCTAGATGGCATGCATACGATGGCAACATTGTACGGTACGAACCATTCATAAAATTTTTAAGTTCATCTGGATGAAAAGGGACTCATCCAATTTATACCTTGGATGGCATACGTACCATGACGACATCGTACAATATGATCTTTTAAGAAAGTTTTCAATTTCATCGAGAAGAAAACGGACACGTCCAATTCATACCCTGGATGGCGTACGTACGATTGTGATATCATACAGTACAATTCATACTTAGAAAAGTTTTCTAGTTTTCAATTCGTTTAATTTTTTGACAAAAAATAACTGATCAAATCATTCCGTATGAAGAGACTTCATACAGTACAATCAGTTTAAAAATTATAAATTTTAAGCTCTCCCCAGGTGTGTGTGTGCACAGTTACTCAATTATAATCACACTCTCTCAAACTCAATAAAATGACAAATATAGAATTCATTTACAATAAATTCTAAAGTGATCTGATCTGAAGTCTTCAATAATCTGGAGTATGATTTCCCAGAAAAGTTAGTACATAAAAATAGTAAAAATAATGCATCTAAATATGCTAGAAGAAATATTAATCAAAGCAATAATATTTAGAATCATTAAAAATATATATGTTGCAATAATATCAACAATCAAGAACTAAGTTGCAACTATCTCAATACTTTTCAATGAGACATTTTCAGAACATAGAGTTTTTATCAAGGTTAATGATTGAAGGGAAAAATTGAAGAGAGGAGATAACATCCATATTCTTATACATGTTAAGAAGGTTCTTAGAATGAGATATAACAAAAGCATTTAATGCTTTCTCGTCCTCCAACCAAGCTCCTGAACTATTTTTGATTTTATTAATATTAGACTTAGCTTTATTTTTTTTAAAGCCAAAGCATGAAAATACTTTGTGTTCCTATCATCCTCAAGAATGTGTTTAGAATTACTTTATTGGCTCAAAAATTCTACTTTAACAAGTATGTGATTGGTGAGGGAATTTATAGCATTTAATAAAAAAGTTTTATTTCCTTTAGAGGGAGTAGACGCATAATTATCCTCCATTAAGATTACCTCATTTTTAGATTTAAGGATGTTATCCAAAATATTGGCAAAAATAGTTTTATTCCACCATCTTAACACTTTTCTAATCTGCTTATCTTTTAAGAAAAATCTAATCTTATCATTAGAGCCCTCGTAATAAGAAATAGGAGCAGGCCAATTATTTACAACAACCTTTAAAAACTTAGGAGAATGCAGCTACATATTTAAAAACAAAAAAGGAGAAAATCCATCATTATTCCTCAGATGAATACTAATAAGTAAAGGGACATGTATTGAGTCTAGTAATTAGGTTGTTAAGCCTAATTAAATTGTCCCAAGGCTAACCAAGAGGGGGGGTGAATTGGTAATTTAAAAATTATACCTCTACTCTTAGATTTTTAGAAAACCTTTTTAATTATTAATGCAAGTTAAATTTAAAGTTTTAAAAATAAACTTTTCAACCAGAGTAAACAACTTGCAATGAAATTAAATGCGGAAGAAAAATAAGAAAGAACACACAAGATTTATAGTGGTTCGGTCAAACCTTGACCTACGTCCACTCCCCGGAGGCACCCTCCGAGTATTGCACTAATACCACAAAGTGACTCTCCTTTTGCCCCCACAGCAAGGCGGAGAAGCCTGTACAAAATCACTTTCACCTTCCCCGGTGCGGCGGAGTAGCCGGGTTCTTTGACACCAAAGAGATCTTCTTCTCGCCAAAACTTCCCTCAAGACGACCCTTAAATACAATGGTACTGAAGTGCAAGTTCGTCGGAGCAACCGTGTGAATATCCCCTCCACACTCCCTTGAAATCCCCTCTAAGGATCTTCTCCCTCTCAAACTCCACCCTTTCCTCTCTCCCTTTCAAGTTCTCTCTTCTAGTTTTCTCCCAAAGAACGAAGACACAATGGTTGTCAAAGATACACTTTGTCATCCTTTTACACTCTCCAAGTGTCGGCAGAGAACCGGACGGATGTTGTTGAACTTCACTTGAGAGCCTTCAAAGGAGATGGGAAGAAACAAAGAGATCTTCTTCTTCAAGTAACCTTGTGAATCCCTCACAAACCCCTCACTTGATCTCTCACTCTTCACTCTTACAATCTCTCTCAAACTCTCACTCTCAATGATCCCTCTCAAGAGAAAACAACTCCAAAGGCACTTGTAATAGTTTCTAGGACTCCTTATATATAAAGGACATGAAAAACCGCCCAAAAATCTGCTAAAAATATATTTTTCTGCGCACTGGATCGTCCCGTACAAAATTGAGTTAGTACGGATGAACTGTGTAAAAAATTGTCCCGTACGAACCATTTGTGCATCTATACGAACCAATTTCGTCTTGGACGAAATAGGTTCGTCCCGTACAAAAATATTTCATCCGGTATGAATAGTTATATCAAAAGTTGGTTCCGAAAACTGCAAAATGTTGCCAGAAACTTCCATAGTCGGTTCCCATCGTCCTGGACGAACATGACTTCGTCTGGACGAAATTTTTATAGAGAGAAACTTGTCCTTGGACGAAAATGATATCTGGACGATCATGACTTAGAAAAATTTTTCCGTTCAGTTCCTGTCCGTTCCATTGCTTTTACATGGAGATAACTGATCTGATCGTCCAGTACGAACAATGTTCGTCCCGTACGATCAGCACAAAAACTTTTTCAAGATAACCATTAGTGTGTGTGAATTTATTCACTCAATTACAAACACTCCCTCTCAAATTTAATTCAAATAAAAAGTACAAGCTTCAAATTCACAAAGTATCTCATGCTGAATTTGATTTGAAGTCTTCGTAGTCTGGAGTTCAATTTTCCTGAAATATTAGTACACCCAAGAGCAAAAACAAAACTTCCAAAAAATGTTAGGAGATAACAACACATAAAACAATAATATTTGGAATCATCAAAACTATACAAGTTGCAAGAATGTAAAACATGCAAATAGCAACTTTCCTAACAATCTCCCCCTTTTTGATGATGGCAAAATAATTATTATTTGTATAATTTGAAATTCTAAAAATCTCCTAAACTCCCCCTGAAATGATGAACTCATGAAAATAAGGAGGTATTTGAATTAAAAAAAAAATTGTTTTTCAAAATTTTTATACAACACAAAAGACAAAACAAAAATAATCAAACACACATACAAAAATATACGATAAAACAAATAAAAAACATAAAAATATACAAGACACAACAAATAATATCTCCCCCTTTTTGACAACATCAAAAAGTGAAGAAGAAAATGACTAGAAATGTAAGCAGACATATGAAAATCATTTGAAAATTTAACCTTTTAAGTGATTAACATAATGTATGCAAATAAAATTAAAACATTAGGCAAATCATAAAATTCATAGAATTTAAGAAGAGATATAACATAGAAACTATAAAGAATTTATCAAAATATGAGTCTATTTAGACATTTATGATAGAGAAAATTATTGTAAAAATGATGATATAAAAATTTTATATTTCAAATTTCAATATGAAATATAAATGTTCATAAGATCAATTTGAATTAAGAGATTAAAAGAGTTTGGAAAGAACTAACTACCACATGTGGCGCTTTGCGCATCTTTTTCAATTTTGTGGCACATTTTTGTGCATCTTTTCACTTGTTGGGCTTATTTTGTGCCTCTTTTTCACATTGCGAATCATTGCGCATTTCTTTTGATTTTTATACATTTGTATAATTTTCAAGAGTAATTGTATTCTTTCCAAAATCAATAATCTAAAATTTCAAATCTTTCTAAGTGCATAAATATTAATTGATAAATGAAATACAAAATAAGAAAACATCACAATTGCAATAATAATATTAAAATTAATGTAGTCTAAATAAGAGACATGAAATTGACAATCTTAATAATATCAAGTTATAAACACAACTTAAATTTAGAAAAATTAGATTTTCTAATGAATTCAATTTTATGTTGCAGTTCAAAGTATAGCACTTATAAGATCAAAAATTTTAGGGATTTTCATATAAGCTAACGAACATTTCAAATATAGAACAAAATCACTTAAATGTAAAAAAAAATCTAAAGCAATAAAAGAATAGAAAAACACCAAAAAAAAAATACAAGTACACAAACTATAAAAATCTTCATATCACATTCCAAATGTCTCACAAAAAGAAACATGGAATCCGATATGAAAATATCTCAGAATCATACAAAACACACAAAAATTAAAAATAGAAAAACACATAAAACAAACAAAAATAAAAACACAACTAATAAAAAATGTTAGGAGATAACAACACATAAAACAATAATTTTTGGAATCATCAAAACTATACAAGTTGCAATAATGTAAAACATGCAAATAACAACTTTCCTAACAACATGAACAGACTCTAATCTACTAAGGTGTTCAAAAGAAGTATTATGAAATAGGGAAATGTAATTATTATTAAATAAAACTCTATTAAGTCTTTCCCACATTCTGTAATTATACCAAGTAAACTAAGGGCCCATAAATCTTATATAAGTGATCCCATAATCCAAAATCATATTATTAAAGTCATCTATATAAGCAATATTAAGAGGAGACCCACCAATTTACTCAAAATTATTAGCAATGATATTGAAATCTCCCCAACAAACCAAGGCACAAGAAAAGAATTGGTTAAAATAAGTAAATGATGCCAAAAAATATACCTACCAGTTTTAGTATCATTAGTATATATAACAAATTGAACCAATGATAAAAAATTGTGAATATATAAATATAATTAATTACTTACTAAAAATCACCCACAGTAAAAAGTGTAATAGCATCATTAAAAAAAAATTCTTACCATTAGAATTAGTACAAGAGTGATCAAAGCCAAGTAATCATTGGAAAATAGGGAACTTAGATTTATTAACCATTGGCGCAAAGCCATAAAAGAGTTTTTATACACATAAAAAGATTCCTAATACGAAATGGGAAAAAATATTGCGCACTCCCCTAATGTTCCAACTTAAAGACTTAACAAAAATAATTAGATTTGTTAGCAGCTTTAGATCTAGTGAATCTAAAATCATATGCTAAATAATCCTTCTTACTAATGTTATATTTTTTCATCCTTTTTTATTGTTAGAAACTAATTTGAAATATTCAGATGAGTAATGAATCGTATTGAGATTAACTTCACTATTGAGCCTACTATTCAAAATCTGCAACCAAATTGATCTCCCCATCTTTCCAAATGGAAGTAGATTCAGTAGGGTTGTCTTCATCAAAATATCTAAATTCGTCAATGACTTTAAAATTATGATCATTATTGTTAATGGAAAAATGATAATTAGGATCAATAGAATAGCCTAATATGTTTCCATTAACAATTAAAATAGTAAATAGAAGTAGGTAAAGCATAAGAAGGTTTTGATGAAATATTAATATCCCTGCTTTGCACTTCCTAATTTTAAATTGTCCAACTTCTTGATGTTTCATTTTTCCAACTGAGGAATGTAAACTATCAGTTTAATCCTTTCAGAACATTCTTTAGAAGAAGTAAATTCTTTTAAATCCAAATCATTCAAGACATTCACAGAAGATGGGAAGTGACATTTAAAACTATAACTATAGGAATAGGAGCGGTTAAGGAAGTTGAACCAAATCATTTACAATCATTAAATTTGGGACATTTAATACCAGCTAATCTGACACATTCATAAGAGTATGAACATAAACATTTAAAATCATAATAACGGGTTTAGCCCCCATTTGTTTCCTCAAATGAGGATGTAAATGAGAAAACTCTAATTTTTTATATCCAAAGGATCTACATTGTTACAAAACTCTGAAAAGTCATTCATATCCACCTTTTGAACATACCCAAATTTTTTGTACCAAGATATATCGAGTTAGCATACTTTTTAGTAAGGTCATGTTCAACCAATCTACTAGCCAAAGATAGCATGGAAACCATAAAAGTGATTTTGTCTGTTAGAAGTGAACTACCAAACCATGAATCCAAGCTATGCAAAATGTGGTGATAAAATAAATAAGGACATAGATTGGGACAAGAAATTTAAACAGACATAATTAAAGATTCTTCTATAATGTCAAAAAATTTATTACATTTTATTAACTTAATAAATAAGTTGAAAACATGGTATGATCTATGTTTAAAAAATATACTATAATACAAATCATTTGATAGCCTAATAAGCACATGCCATTGATATAAGACACAACAAAAAATATTTTTCTAATGGCTATCATCTTTAAGTCTCTCAATGCTTTTAGAGCTCTACTAGGGCATCACCATACCTTCCTCTGTTTCTTATGTTCCATTCATTTTGTGTGTCTGGAGTCATACTGCTTGGGGTCCAATGCATTACGTGTTTCTCCTTCGCTTCGTCTGGTGCCGAAGGGATTTCCTCTTCTCTTGCTCTTCATTTTCAATGTTTTAATGGGATTTTTTCGCTTTTGCTATGCTTCCTTTAATAATCATGTCGTTGTGATTATTCCTTTATTTTATTGGTGTTTTTATTTGGCTTTGGTTGGTGGTTTTTTGTCGATTGTCTTTAAGCATAGTGATCCTAGTTTTGTTGCTTGTAAGAATCATTCCAAGTCTTACAAAGATGAGTCATTTGGCTATGATGTTTTGAAGGATTTTTTGGATCTGAAAGTTATTATGCTTAGGGGTTTTCTGTTGTTATGAATCTCAGAGTTAAATATTCTTCATCTTGCAAAGCCTTTTGATTTGGCTTTGGTTGAAAAATTTACACTATGCTATCCTGTGATAGACTTTATAAGGACTTTTTTTTTCAATCTTAAACTGTCTCACAAGTTTTTTATCACCTTTTTGTATCATAACAACATTTTGATCAAACTCTCTCTTGACCTTAATTTTAGAGCGGTTTTTGCTCATAAATTTTATTTCGTTTATGGGTGTTACATGAAATTGATGAAATTGATGCCTTCTATCAATTTAGTGGAAGAGTCTCCAATCATCCATGTCTGGATTCTATTCCCTGAACTACACCACCATATCTTTTCTCCCCACATTCTTTTTTTTTGGGGCTATTTATTTGGTCGTCTACTTCAAAATAATAACACCACTATTGTGAGTTATAGGCCTTCTGTCACTCGTATTATTGTGGAAATGGACATTTTTTATGACATATCTTGATTATGTTTAGCTTGGGCCTAAGAAATTTGGCTATATTCAAAAGGTGTTTTCTAGAAGGATTTCCTAGTTTTTATTCTCATTGCAAACCTTTGAGTCAAAAAAATTCTGAATGTATTAAGTTGAATCCTTAGTTGAGGAAGGCAGATGTTTCTTCTGTTCAGCCTCATCCTTTTTTGTCCCTATTCATGTTGTGAAGTCTGAGGCTTTAGCTTTAAATGATCAAGAAACTGATACTAGACTTATTTTTTATGGAGATTCTACTAAGATGATTTTTAATGATCATATTTCGGCTCTTGATAAGGTGTATTTATGAATGGGCTCTTAGATTTCCACTATTATTCCTCCTTCTTAAGTTTTTTTTTTTATTATTAGCAACAATGTTGATTCTCCTTTAGTTACTACCTCTTCTGTTAATTCTTCCAATAATTTAGATTGTGATGGTGATAAAATGGATATACTTATTTTAATTCTAGTAGTTTTATTGAACCTAATAGTTCTTTTGCTATCACTGATTATGATCCCCTTATTGAGGGGCCAGATGTGTCTAATAGAGTCCCTATCATTGATCTTCCTATTTCTCCTTTTTCCAGATGAGTGTTTTAATTTGGATAGTTGGTTGGATATTATAATACACTTTGCTAACCCTATTGATCACACTTATTGGATGGAGGACTATTCATGTAATAAGTGTCATGATGTGGATATCCATGGTGACTGTTCTAATTAATTGTTTGAGGATTTTGATTTGAATGTTTAAAAAAATGATAAAACTGGTTTCTCTTCTTTCTTAGGAAAGAAAAACAAGATGAAGAAGGTTAAACATTTTTTGAGATGAGCTTTGTCTTGCTCTTGTTGTTTCTTTGTTTTTTTTCTATTTTTTTATGGGGTTTGTTATGCTTGTTGGGTGCCTAGTGTGGGCTTTTTTATGGTGGTTTGTTTTGGTTGGCTTATGTGATTGTGGGTCATGGTTGTGGGTTTGGTCACCTAGATGGTTTGCTGGGGTTTTTCTCCCTTAGTGCTTTTTTTCTCTATGTGGCTTTCTCATTCCTTACCTGGTTTTTTGCAGGTTGTTTGTTGCATTGTTGGTGATTCCTGTCAGCTGGAGGTATTTTTTTGTTGAATGATTGTTGTGGCTTTTCTAGCTGCTTTCCTTGGGCCCTCTCTGTGGTCTGTCTTGCTCCTTTTATTTTTTTTATCTTTTATATTAGATTGAATCAATGGAAAATAGGTTTTACTTTAAATGTTGTATTTTTAGAGAGTTGTTGATTCTTTAAGTACTTGTAACACCATTTTTTAATTAATGTATATGCCCTTAAGTGGGTTTTAACCCAAAAAAAGAACATAGTAACCAAAACTTTATCTATGAGTTTTAAGTTAAAAAAAAAAAACTTGTCGATGGAATATAAAACTTGACGACCAAATGAAAACTTTCCAACCAAAGAAAATTCAAAAAGGATAGCAAGCACTGCTTGAATTTCATCCTCTAAAATCCATTAGGCCGTAAGGCCACAGATGGTGGTAGCTTTATATTTGGAAAAGTGTTATATGATGTGAAACCAACCAACACATCCTTAAGAGATTTTGATTGGTTCTTAGTAGCTAAAAAGCTTGGATCACTATGTTTAACAGAAACATTTACCATCTAGAGTGAAGAATATTCCAATAGAAGCCTCTACATCTTATCCAAAAGAACCAAGCTAAGGTGAAGAGGGAAAATATGTAAAACAAGGGGAAAAAATAAAAGGAAATGTAAGATTAACTCCCCTTGATAAAAAAGTTCAAGATGAAATAATCCAATTGAAGAGATCCAACTAGGTGGAGAGGAAGAAAGAAATAGTGTGAGAGCCAAACTTTCTTCACCTAATTAGAAATATATATATATATATATATATATATATATATATATATATATATATATATATATATATATATATATATATATATATATATATATATATATATATATATATATATATATATATAGGTTGAGCTAGTGTTTGAGTGAAGAGTAAATATATAGAAGAAATAATCTTAACCTAGTGCATTATATCCCTTGATATATTTATGACACCTAAAATTAACTTAAAATAAGTAGAATGATTAAATTCACATATTTCGTAGTTACAATCATTCAAAAATTAAGTAAAATTTGGAATTGATTGCATATACAACAATTACAATCCATCTTCAAAATTTTCTAGAAATGACATCAATGGAAACGTGGAAACTTTTATAGTTGCACAAAAAGGACTTTGAAAATGTCTGTAAAACTTTGTGGGAGCTTGCTATAATTAATTTTTCAAGTCCCAAAGTTCTCTTTCTTGATAGAATAACAAATTACTTCACAAGTCACATAAATACCTTATGGTGAACCACAAAAATGTTTGTAGAGCCTAATTATGTATTTTATAGGTGTTAATTTCTGATTATTTTCATAACAAGAAATAGAGATTTTTTTACCAAAATATTAACTTAGTTTATTACTATAATCATAAATAATATTTAAAAATGATTTATTTTAAAAATAACTTATTTAAGAGTATAACAAGTAGTCTTGATTTATTTTACGTGTCATGTTGACCATTCTAGCTTGCTTTCTTTGTACGTTGTTCAACTTTTTGTTATGTTTTGCATTTGCATAGAAAAGATAATATATTTTTCTACTTTATTTTAATTTGCCTTCCAATGCTTGCAGCATTTTCATGGTGTATATATTTCTTTTTTTTTTTTAGAAAATGTAACCAATTGCATTAAATACTAATAAAGGAAATTCAAACTACAAACTATAATCATCAGATTCCTCCTTTAACAAAGAAAGAAATGAAGTAGGAACCTTATTCATACTAATGTCTTTCCAAATAAAAGAACAAAAAAGAGCATAGTTAACACATAAGTCTGCTAATTTATTACAACTCCTATCTATACAATTAAAAATCACATGATTGAAGTCTTTGATAGAAGTAAGAGCTACCATTCTCTGATCGCCACTTAATTTTGTCTCTTGAAGAAACTTAATGATATTAGCATTTTCACTTTTGATTATAATCCCCTTATAATCGTACATCAAATCTTTGATCACCTCTTTAAGAGATTGAGTAGCTAAAAGCTGCAATCTAGAAATATCCCAGTGAATACAAGCATGACCGAATTCCAAAAGAAATCTACCTTCGTAGTAATGAAATACCCAGCCAATTATAACTTTATAAGACAGTAGTAATTTTGCATCAACATTAACTTTGATTCAATTGGGTGGAGGAGGATGTCAATGCTTATTTGATAACCTAGAAGGCTAATTTCATATACTCAGGTTAAAGATAGCACTGGAAGCAAAAATTGAGGCATAGCTCATGGCATTACCAGTAATGAACAATGAACTTTCATCATTTCCTTTATGAATCATCTTGTTTCTCACCTTCCATAAAAGAAAACCACCTTGAAATAAAAATTGACTAACAAAGAATTATACTTGGACAACAACTTACAGCAATCATCAAAATAAATAAAGGATGGGATAAAAGAGCCCCATCTATTAAGATGTTGTAAAACTTCTAATAGCTTCTTACATTTATTGCAACATGCTCAATGTCTTCAACATCATTAAAACTTCTAGGACACCCATTTTCCCTTTGTAATCTTCTATAAGATAGAATTTGATAATTAGGAATCGCATTATGGAAAACTCTCCACCAGAATACCTCAACCCGTGGAATCAGTTTAGCCTTTCTAATCCAAATCTAGAATTGAAGTAGAGCATTATGTTAAATCGAAGCTTCAAATGCAAGTGCTAAAATTAACTTTCCAGATTGGTTGAATATTAATTCCATCCTATCTTATCCCAAATCCAAAAAATATGTATTTGACAGATTTGTTTCACAAGTTCAATACCAAAGAATTTGTAGAGTTCAGACACATTCCAGCAGCCTTCTAAAATGAATTTTCCAACCGAGAAGTCACTGAAGTCATGAGGAAGAACAAATGTTGGCATTTTTTATCCAGAACCCAAGTATCCTAGAATACATAAGTTGACTCACCATTAGTAATGCTCCATCTAACAATTGGTTTTAAAGATTTACCTCCATCAGATATAAGTTTCCAAGAAATAAATCCACCCTTCTTTGATGTGTCATCCACAAACAGGGAACCATATTTCAAAAACATAACCTTATGTAGCAAGGAATCCATCTCTTTAACATACTTCCAAGCAAGCGTGGCTCTCAAAGCCCCAGCTTTATTAGAATAGGAATGAAGAGCTTTACCTCCCCATTTAAAAGGAAAACATGTTACATTCCAACTCACATAATGAATTCCAAATCTTCCATTCATTTTATTCCAAATAAAACTTCTACATAACTTATATAATCGGATGATGAAACTTTGCTCCATTCAAAATGATCTTCCATGTAGTTGAAGAAGGGATCTTATGTTCAGAATTCCAAATATCACTAACATACATAGACAATAAGATCCTATTCAAAATAGAATCACACTTAGAAATAAAATTCAACACAAACTTAGCCCTCAAATGCCCAACTTTCCAAATAATAGATTACAAACCACGACCACCTCTTCTCTTCGATTTACACAAGATATCCTAAGCAATAAAATGGAGTCCTTTAGTACCATCATTCTTATTGCATAAAAAATTCCTACACATTTTATCAAAATCATTCAAAACCACCATAGGAACTAATGAATGAGTTGATGAAGAGATAAGAAGGGAAAGAAAAGTTGAACTAGCAAGAAGGCACTTTCTAGCAAGAGAAATAAACCCATTTCGCCAAACATTCAAACTATTATAAGCTTTCTGTAAAAAACTTTCAAATCAGAGAAGACCAATCTTCTTAAAGAAATTTTAATACCAAGACATTTCGTTTCACTAATAACTTTGAAACCCAAAAATTTTGAGAAAGCCTTCACTTTTATTTTCTTAACCGATTTCCCAAAGAGAATGGTAGACTTCAAGATATTAATCTTTTGACCAGACCATCTACAATACCGAGATAGAATATCCTTCACTTCTTTCACACTTTTGTAATTGGCCTTAGAAAAAATGATAGAATCATCAACATATAATAAGTGAGATATTTTATGAGCATTAAGAGCCACCTTAATGCCAATACTCCTACCTATTTGAGCAAAAGAATCCGATAACAATTGAGAGCACATAACAAAGATGAAAGGAGAAAAAGGACAACCTTGTCTAAACCCACTTCTTGCATTTATCCAATTATTATTATTACAGTTAATCATAATACAAAATTTTCGATCCACCACACACTCAAGTAAAAGGTTAGAGATTTTTAAAGGAAAACCAAAATGTACTAACACTTGTTTAAGAGCAGACCAACTCATGATATCATAAGGTTGCTCCATATCAATCTTGATCACCATCATCCCTTTCTTAGATTTTGAATATCTGATCTTACTAAAAAACTCATGGGCAAGTAAAATATGATCAGGCATAGAACATCCTTTCACAAGATTAAAACTCAAAAACATTTTCTAGGATATAACAGTTTAATCTATTCAACAACATCGTAGCCATAATCTAATAAATAGACATGCAAAGGCTAATAGGATGAAAATGGGATGGTGTCAAAGGATTTTTCACCTCTTAGGGATCAACACCACAATAGTTTCCTTCCACTCCGCACACAACTTGCCAAAATTAAAAATAGAATTGACAGCTATTTAGACATCATCTTTAATAATGAACCAATATGCTTTAAAAAAGGAATAAGTAATGCCATCATTACCTGTGACTTATTTGCCTCCAAATGTTTGACCACTATTTCTAACTCATCTTTAGAGAAATCATTGTCTAAAATTTTTTTATCATAATCTTCATGCACCAATGAAGGAGATGACCATCAACTCAAAAAATCTCTGATCCCTCCATTTGTCTTTAAAAAAATCAAATAAAATACCTTCAACAAGGTCCTGATCTTTAATTAAAACTCCATTACTATTCTTAATTTGATTGACCCAATTGCCATTCCTTCTAGCCAATGCATGAGTAGGAAAGAACTTAAAGTTATAATCTCCTTTCCATCCATTGAACTTTAGCCCTTTGTTTCTACCATATGCTCAACCGGCCTAGAGTAGAGTTTAGCTCATTTACCTTAGATATTAAGAAAAAAAAAAGCTTCTTCTCAAAAAGTACTCCACATTCAGATTCCTCTTATTGTAATTCCAAAATATCCTTTTTAAAATGGTCCTTCAACTCATACAGGTTTTTATGTGTAGTGTTACTCCAAAAGAATAAAGCCTTCAAAACACTTTTAACATTCTTGTACGGATACCAATAAAATCTTCTTGAACCTTTTTCTACCAGGAATAAAAAAATAATAGAAGCAGAAGCCAGATATGATTCCCATACATCTTCGAACTTCACATATCTGCATTTCTAAAAACCATTAGAGAACATTTTAAGCAAGATAGGACAGTGATTCGAAGCAACTCTAGCAAGATGTGTCACAGCCGCCAATTGAATTGCTTCCAATGCAGTAGAATTTTGAATACACCGCTCTAGCCTTTCCAAAATGCGTGCTCCACCATTTTATTATTACACCAAGTGAACTTAGGACTAATCACCCCCACCACATGATAATCATAATTTCTCATGAATGAATAAATATCATGAGGCCTACGAGAGAGAACAAACTTCTTACCTCCTCTCTTTTCATCTTGAGAAATATACAACTAAAATCACCTCCTATAATAGAAGGAAACTATACAGTTAAAAGCACCTCCAAACTATTCCACATGCTCCTCCTCTTATAAATATCCCTACTATTATAGTCTATGGAAACTATCCACACTCCTTTATTAACAATATCTAACTCACCTACAACAACTTGAGAAGATGCGTTAATAACTAAAAATGATGCAACATTAGTCCTCCAGCACACCATGATACCACCAGATAAGCCCTCCGCTAGAAAAAGGATGAAATCCCAATTATCTCGAATAAATCTATTGAACTCAAACCTATCAATAGAAGAAATTTTAGTCTCAATAAGCCCCACAAAAAATGTATCAAACTCCTTTATAAACTCCTTCAAATACCGAGAGGCTTCAATTTTTCTAGCCACCCTACAGTTCCAAAAATCTATGAAAGTCATTTAAGAATAAAAGTGGGATTGCTCCCACTAATATATTTCTTCAACATATCACTTTTTCTACTTCGAGAAAGAAAGGTCACTTTACCAAGTGATCTAAGTTTTTTATGGAGTTTACATTTAGCCATCACAGAATTACAACCATTCAAACTCACAGATGACTTGTACATTAACTTTCTTTTTTCCACCACTTCTCTATTTTCTTTCTCATTTAAATCAGACTCAACACAATTATTCTCAGCCTTCGACTTCTCAACATCTCAACAAGATTCCAAAACATTGAACATATTATCATCAGTTAAAAATATTAATTTTAAATTGAAAGAATGCTTACCCAAAAATACCTAGATTGATGTATTCTTCACTTGCTCTTTAGAATTCCCATTAACCAAATCATCTCTTAAGAAATGATCCTCTTGATTAGAAACTAATTGAACATCAGTAATAGCCTAATTTATTAATTTCTTCACTAGCTCTCCAGAATTCTCCAGAAAAGTAACAACTTTCTATAGTTCTAAGTCTACATTATGATTACCTTCCTCAAAAATTACTAGGTCTTCATCAATAACCTTCATTTCTAATACAAATACCTTCAAGACTCTCAGTTGAGGTTTTTTAAGATATACAAAAATAGTTTTAGCACTTTTAGCATGAATAACCTTCTTCTGATCAACTTTGAAAACGACAAAAAAAAAAACTTCTTTCTCTTACCATACAAACTTCACATGAACCCAAGTTCCATATCAAGAATCCTTACTTTCTTCAAACTGAATAGGTTTCTTAGAATTTAAATTTTATGCAGCAGGTCTATCCACAACTTCCTCAAAAATAGCCACTTCATTCAGCTTACAATAATCAATCAGATGACCAATCCTACCATAATTATAGCAAAAAGAGTAAATTTTCTCTAACTCAAATCTTTGAAAAAATCGACAATCAAACCCTTCCACCTAAACTCCCAACGGGAGTTGATTTTTTAAAGCAATATGAACAAAAACTCTAGCATACTCTCTTCTCCACAACTAGAACATATTACCATCTATCAAAAAAGGTGTACCTACTAAAGAAGCAATTCTAGACACATTAGTCATGTCCCAATAATGAAGTGGTAGATGTGGCATCCTAACCCAAATAGGGGATGTCAAGCCTTCTAATGAAGTAGTTGAAAAATTTGGAGTACACTTATCAAGCCCTATAATATGACCTTTCACATACCATGGACCTCCTGATAAAATATTCTAGATAGCTTCAAGAGAGTAATAGGAATATAAGACCCTCTAAACAAAAAATATTCCATTGACGACATAATTCCTACACAATCATCTTGATTGGAATTTCTTTCCCAAAGACTCACCAAAATTGAAAATTGAAGTTTTTTTTAGAATTTGCAGTCTCACTTGGCTCATGTAGCTTAATTGCCACCACATCTTCTAATAGATAAGAACATCTATTGTAAAATTAACTTTAATATTCTGCCATCTCAAGCATGAATTAATAAGAACTTTACTACTTACTCCATCCTGCTCATTCAAAATTTATCTTGAAGAATTTTCATCAGAACTTTTAATTTGATCATTACCACAAACAACATATGGCTCCTTAGAAACATTTTTGATAAGGAAACTATGCTTAGAAGAAATATCAAGTTTAGCATTGACATTACCATTAACAAAAAGCTTCATACCACTAGGCTTTATACCTAAAATAGCTTCATACATATTAACAAAAAGCTTCATACCCAAAAAAGAAGATGCTCCCAAATCATTATCTTTTTGCTTTAGTCATGGATGTTCTCACTAGACATTTGCAAGAGGATGTACCTTGGTGTAAGTTTTTTGCTGATGATATTCTTCTTATTGATAAGACTAGAGCTAGAGTTGAAAGTAAACTTAAATTATGGAGGTCAACATTAGAGACTAAAGGTTTTCACTTGAGTAGATCTAAAATGGAATATATGAAATGTAATTTTAGTAGTAATAGACCTAGTGAGGGGATTGTGAATTTGGGCAATCAAATCATTAATAAGAGTACACATTTTAGATATCTTGGATTTATTGTTCAGAGTGATGGAGAAATAGATGGGGATATTATCAACAGAATTCAAATTGGATGGTTGAAGTGGAGGAATGCATCAGGCTTTTTGTGTGATCAAAAAACATCCCTCAAACTTAAGGAAAAATTCTATAAGATGGTAGTGAGGCCTATAATGCTTTGTAGTGCTGAATGTTGGCCATTAAAAGAGAAGCATATTACTAAGTTAACTGTGGCAGAGATGAGGATGGTCAGGTGGATGAGTGGCTTTACCCTTATAGATATGATTCGAAATGAGCATATACGTGAAAAGGTTGGAGTAGCTCTAGTAGAAGATAAGATTAGAGAGAGTCACACTAGATGGTTTGGTCATATAAAATGGTGGCCTTCCAATGACCCGATTAGGAGAGTTGAGGTATTAGATTTGACTTATGTTAAGAAAGGTAGAGGCAGACCTAAAAAGACTTTGTTAGAAAATATTATGAATGACCTTTCTTTATTAGATTTAAATGAGAATTTTGTTGTGGATCTATTTTCATGATTTATGATTTTGATGATAGCAAACACTTCTATTTCTCTACAACGGCCTTATTTACTAACATTTTAGGTCCACACGATCAAACTGTAATTTGGAACCATCTCAAGATTGGGTAGACTAGGTCTAAGTCAGTTTGCTCACTTTTTCCTTTCTTGAGTCTATTGTATTTGGTGTGGCTCCTGATGCTTTGTAACTTGGAAGATTTTTTGATTGTTCCCTAGAGTTTACTATTTTTGGTAACATCGTCCGGGATGATATGTTAAGAGAGTTGCTATTTGCATGTTTTACATTCTTGCAACTTGTATAGTTTTGATGATTCCAAATATTATTATTTTATGTGTAGTTATCTCCTAACACTTTTTAGAAAATTTATTTTTGCTTTTGTGTGTACTAACATTTCAGGAAAATTGAACTTCAAACTACTAAAGACTTCAAATCAAATTCAGCATGAGATATCTTGTATTTTGAAGCTTGTAATTTTTGTATGAATTAAGTTTGAGAGGGAGTGATTATAATTGAGTGAATAAACACACACACACACATGAGGAGATCTTAAAAATTTTATACCGATCGTACGGGACGAATATAATTCGTACAGGACGATCAGGTTAATTATCTCCTTATAAGAGCAATGGAATGAACAGGTTTTAGAGAAAATTTTTTCTAAGTCCTGATCGTCCAGGACGAAATTATTTTCATCCCAGGACCAGCTAGGCTCTATAAATTTTTATCCAGATGAAATTATAATCGTGCCAAAATGAGCTAGGCTCTGTAAAATTTTCATTCAAACGAAATTATTTTCATCCCCAGACGAGTTGGGCTCTGTAAAAATTTTGTTCAGACGACATTTATAATCGTGCCTGGATGAGTTACTCTTTGTAAACATTTCGTCCAGACAAAATTCTGTTCATCCCAGGATGATGGGAACCAACTTAAGTAAGTTGGTTACATCCTGTAGTTATTTGAGAACCGACCTATGAAAAAACTGTTCGTCCAGACGAACCTAGTTCGTACGGGACGATGATCATGTACGAATTATGTTCGTACCAATATTCATTAGGATCATTTTCAACACTTTAAGTAAAATCGTCTAGGATGATCCACAATCGTATGGGACGATCTATTTCTTATTGACTTGAATATTTGAAAATTTTTGGACAAATTTTCTTGTCTCTCCTATATAAGGTCCAATTTTTGCTGCCATCTAATCTTTTTGCTCATTGATCTTCATGCCTATTGAAAGAAGAGTCAAGGAGAGAGTGTGAGAGTGCATTCAAAGGAGGATTCCTACCATTGAAGCGTGAAGGCTTCGCTTGGTATTCAAAGGTAAGAATCTCTACTTGTGATTTAGGATTACTTCACTCTTTTCTTTCTTCCTTCTAGAATTCTTATGAGATGATCTGTCAAGGAGATCCGATTCTCTGCCGACACTTGGAGAATGTGAACAGTGGCGGGTTCTCTGCCCACACAAGGAGAGTGTGAAAGGACAAAGGGTTCTCTGCCCACACTAGGAGAGTGTGAAAGGATGAAGGGTTCTCTGCCCACACTAGGAGAGTGTGAAAGGAAGAACGGTTCTCTATCTACATTGGAGGAGTGTGAAAGGATGGACGATTCTCTTCTAGTACTGGGGATAGTGTAAAGGATGACGGTTCTCTACCGCACCGGGTAATGGTGAGAAGAGTTTTTGTAAAGTCTTCTCCGCCTTGCTGTGGGTACAAAAGGAGAGTCACTAGTGGTATCAGTGTAATACTCGGAGGGTGCCTCCGGGGAGTGGATGTAGGTCTGGTTTTGATCGAACCACTATAAATCTGGTGTTTTTATTTTTTTGCTACTTTTTATTTTTGTGATTTACTGTTTTAAAATTGTGGTTGAAAAATTATTTCTACAAAAATGCATTAAAATTTAATTTTAGTTTTAAATACTCAAAAGGGGGATAAATTTTTAAAATACCTATTCACCCCCCTCTTGATTAGCCGTGAGACATAAACTTAGGCTTAATAACCTAATTCATAGTGAACGAGTTACAACAAGGGTATCAGAGCTTTGTTTTAAAATTATAAGTTTAGAATATTTTTTGATTAACGTAGATGGCTACATTTGGAAATCGAAACACACTTGAGGGTTACTCTATAACTAGACCTCCACTATTTGACAATGTACCTTTTGAATTTTGGAAAACTTGCATGTCTACTTTTTTACAGTCACTTGATTATCGTATGTGTATCTTAGTCCAGGAAGGTTATACAAAACCAACTAGATTAGTTGACGGAGTTAGAGTTGAAACACCTTTTACAGACTGGATAGTAGAAGAACATGACTTAGCACAACTTAATACCAAATACTTAAATAGTTTCTTTTGTGCTTAAAAATCAGAAGACTACATACGGGTTTCCACTTACAAAAGTGGAAAGAAAATATGGGATAGACTTTGTATAACATATGAGGGGACTAATGAGGTTAAGCAATTTAGACTTAACATCTTGTTGCATGATTATGAACTATTTCGCATAAAACCAAATGAATCTATTTCTGATATGTACACAAGATTCACACAAATAGTCACCTCTTTATATGGATTTGCTAGGGAGTTAACAAATGCTAAAATGGTTAATAAGATTCTTTGTTGCTTACCTACTGCATATGATGCTAAAATTATTTCAATTATAGAGTCTAAAAAATTAAATATTTACTCTATTGACAATCTTCTTGGTTCGCTTATTACTTACAAGCAAGGAGTTAGCCAAAGAAAGGTTGATGCAGGTGAACCACAAAGGGAGAAAAACATAGCACAGAATGTGAAAGAGTCTGAGAGTGAACACTCACAACTTAAGGATGAAGACGACATCGCATTGATGACTAGATAATTCATAAGCTTTCTGAAGAAGAAGCAGAAGAAAAGTCAGTAGTGGAATAGAGGTAAATTCAATAGAAATGCCAAGGTTTCAAATGAAATTATTTGTTATGAGTACAGGAAACCTAGACATATAAAGAAGGATTGCCCAAAACTCAAAGCTAATTCTAGCAAGGAAAATGTAGAGGAGAAACTAGTTGTAAAAGAAGGGCAAGAAGAAGTTCCAACGAGCTTTTTGGGCAGACTTAGCTTCAGACTCGTTAGAAACAGAAAAGGAAGATAAAGTCACTAATCTATGCTTAATAGCCGACAATCTTGATTAGTCAGATAAGGAAGAGGTATGTGACTTAACTTATGATGAACTTTTTGAAGTTTCTAAACACATGCATGAATCATATAGGGAAATGAAGAAAATGCATGCTAACCTTAGTTTAGAATTGGAAGAGCTTAAAAAGGAACATGAAATTCTTAGGAAAGATCATGCTTTGATTGATAACAACCACATGAAATTACTTAATGAGTTTGATGACTTGAATAAAAATTATGAGAATTTAAAATCATCATATGTAGAACTCGAGAAATATTTTAAGAACTTTAAGGATGAATCAGAGAGCAAATTATATAAAATTAATTATTTAAATCGAATTTTGGAAGATATGAATTCATTTTACAAATTAATGATAAAAGCTCTCGAGGATAATAGGATACCTCCTAAAATTGAAGATTTTACTAATCCGATTCTGTATCCTAAATTTATGCAATTCCTGAAAAGACAGATGAATGTTATAAGACTTATAAAACCATTCTAAATGTAAAATATAATAATTATGGATTGTTTGGATATATAGCTCACACCTGTACTTTGAAGATGAAAACTAATTTGGTGTGGAGACTTAAGATGCATAAACCTAGACATATCATACATGCATCTGATTATAAATTTCAAAAAGGTGAACCCAAACTTGTTTGGGTTTCCAGGTCTAACGTTTGATAATTTTGCAGGGTCGCTCTCACACAGAC
The DNA here is from genome assembly GCA_022539455.1 of Dendrobium nobile. Classification (NCBI taxonomy): domain Eukaryota; kingdom Viridiplantae; phylum Streptophyta; class Magnoliopsida; order Asparagales; family Orchidaceae; genus Dendrobium; species Dendrobium nobile. The sequence continues at coordinate 30,560,228 of CM039734.1, forward strand.
CTCGTGAGAGCATATGGTACCTGTACAGCAGATGTTCAAAGCATATGACTAGAGACACTGCTCAATTCATAACGCTGGAAGCTAGGAGTGGAGGCAAGGTTACACTTGGAGATAACACCACAAGGAAGGTGGTTGGATCAGGTATGATTAGAAATTTTAAGAATTTTTTCATTGACAATGTATTATTGGTAGAAGGCTTAAAACATAATTTATTAAGTATAAGCCAGCTATGTGATAAGGATTATTGTGTAAAATTTTTTCCTACAAGCTGCATATTAAGCCTAAATGATAAAGATGTTTTGAATGGTAAAAGGGTAAACAATATTTACATGCTAGATTTAAATTGCATTAATTCTCCTACTACTTTTAATTTGAAAACTATATCTGATGAGTCATGGCTATGGCATAGGAGACTTTGTTATTCTAGCATGAAAAATCTTAGGAGGATTACTCAAAAGAACTTAGTGAGAGGTATACCTAAACTAGACTTTACTAAAGATCACCTTTGTGATACATGTCAACTAGGAAAGCAAGTGAAGTCCTCTTTTCAGCCCAATAAAGATCTTAGAACTAGTAAACCTTTAGAGATTTTACATATGGATCTTTTTGGATCTGTTGGAACTGTGAATCTAGGAGGGAAGGTATACGGATTTGTAATTATGGATGATTACTCAAGATTCACATGGATTAGATTTCTATTTCATAACAGTGAATCATTTGAGGAATTTAGAAATTTTTTGACTTGGATTCAAAGAAAATTAGGGTATGAAATTATTTTTATACAAAGTGATCATGGAGGAGAATTTGAGAATGAGAAATTTGATGAACTTTGTAAGGAAAAAGGAATTGATCACAACTTTTCTGCACCTAGAACCCCTCAGCAGAATGGGATAGTCGAAAGAAAAAACAGAACATTAATAGAAGCCGCCCGAGCAATGTTGGCAGAATACTCACTTCCAAAATATTTCTGGGCTGAGGCAGTTAGCACTACATGTTATGTTCTGAATAGGGTGAATATGAGATCAAAATTAAACAAAACATCCTATGAGTTGCTAAAAGGAAGAGCACCTAATTTATCTCATTTGCATGTTTTTGGTTGCAAGGTGTTCATTCATAACAATGAAAAATCTACCTTAAAAAATTTGTTCCAAAATCAGATAAAGGAATTTTTGTTGGATAATCAAGTGTCAAAAAATCTTATAGCGTATTCAATAAAAGAACTTTGATAATTGAGGAGACCACACATGTTGTATTTGATAAATCTTGAAATATGAAAGAGCCAAATGTTGAAGAAGATGAAATTGAGATTAATTCTCAAAAGATTGATAAGATGAATTAGGAAGAAAATATGAAAAAAAATTTAGATATAGAAAACTCTTTGCCTAGAGATTTAAGATTTTATAAAAATCACCCAAGGGAATTGATTATAGGTGAACCTAGTGAGGGCGTAAGGACTAGGCGTTGATTAAATAAGGAAGTCAATCATTAAGCCTCATTTCAACTATAGAACCCATAAATATTGATTAAGCACTATCGAATGAACTTTGACCATGCAAGAAGAGTTGAATCAATTTGTAAGAAATAAAGTTTGAGAATTAACTATAAGGTCAAAGGATCAAAGTGTAGTTGGAACTAAGCGGGTATTCAAAAATAAAATGAATGACTCAGGAGTGGTCATTAGAAATAAGGCTAAATTAGTAGCTAAGGGGTATAATCAGATTGAAGGAATTGATTTTGAGAAATCTTTTGCCCCTGTAGCTAGACTTGAAGCAATTAGGGTTTTGTTAGCCTTTGTCTATTTTAGAGGCTTTAAATTGTATCAAATGGATATCAAAAGTGCCTTTTTAAATGGGGTAATTCAAGAGGATGTTTTTGAAGAACAACCTCCAGGTTTTGAAAATTCTAAATACCCAAATCATGTTTTCAAGTTGAAAAAGGCATTATATGGATTGAAACAGGCACCTAGGGATTGGTATGAGATATTGAGCGCCTTCCTAATTGAAAGATCTTTTGAAAAAGGAAGTATGGATACAACTCTTTTTTTGAAGAAATGTGGAAAGGATATACTCATTATTCAAACTTATGTGGATGATATCATTTTTGGATCTTCAAATAAAAATCTTTATAATGATTTTTCTAAAACAATGAGTAGTGAATTTGAGATGAGTCTAATGGGAGATTTGAGTTACTTTCTAGGATTTAGCATTAAGCAAATTAAGGAATGCACATTTCTTAGTCAATCAAAGTATGTTAAGGACATCCTCAAAAAGTATGAATAGATAATGCTAAACCTGTTAGTACACCAATGAGTTCCTCAGTTCAGTTGAATAAGGACCCTAAGGGAAAATCTGTTGATCAAAAGAAATTTAGAGGGATAATTGGATATTTACTTTACTTGACTGCTAGCCGACCCGATATCATGTTTAATGTTTGCTTGTGTGCTAGATTCCAATCAGATCCAAAAGAATCACATTTGACAGTAGTGAAAAGGATTTTAAGATATCTGTTAGGAACTCAGAACTTAGGAATTTGGTATCCTAAGTTTAGCTCTTCATTTGAAATAATTGATTATTCAGATTCTGACTTTGTTGGTTGTAGAGTGAATAGGAAAAGCACTTCTGGAACATGTCAATTCATTAGAAATTCTTTAATCTCTTGGTCCAGTAGAAAATAAAATTCAGTAGCCCTATCTACTACTAAAGCTAAATACATTGCATTAGGAAGTTGTGTGGCACAAATACTTTGGTTGAAACAACAGTTGATTGATTTAGGATTGTCTATAGGTACTATTCCAATTTATTGTGATAACACTAATGCTATTTGCATTTCTAAAAATCCTATTCAACATTCAAGAATCAAACACATAGACATAAGTCATCATTTCATAAGGAATCATGTATCCAAGGAAGAAATTGAACTCATTCATGTTACAACTAAAAATCAACTTGCAGACATTTTTACAAAACCTTTATCCTTTGATACTTTCAGTGCATTAAGAATAAGGCTTGGTGTGATTGATTTAAATGCTTAAATAAAAATATTTTCTGCAACATTGATGTTTATTTTCTAGTTAATGTTTTTGTGTTTGTTATGAGTTTTTAATCTTATTTTTGTGTGATTTATTTTTAATTTGTGTTTTATTATTGTACATGGTGTTTTTTAATGTGTCTTTTGAATTTTAGTTATGTTTGTGTGTAAAATCAATTTTTTTTGTGAAAATCGTCCGGGACAAAAAATTTTTGTACGGGATGATTTGAGTAATGTGTCAAAGTGTCAGATTTGAAATTGTTTGCATGCAATTTTCAGTGTTTAATGGTCACTTCGTCTGGATGATCGTTATGATCGTACGGGACGATTTATTTTTTCAATCAACGGGACGAATGAATGAAGCGGTTGAATGGATAAGGTAGTTTTTAATATGAACTTTGGACGTACGAACCTTTGGTTTGTCTGGATGAACACATGTCGGTTCGATGTAGGGGACGGTTTCAACTGCCATTAAAATGATATAAGTCTTGATCGTCCCGGGACGAACACGTGTTCGTCTGTACAATCAGACTGGTCAAAAGTCTGTACAAAAGGACACTTCATAAGTCGCGTTAATTATGAAAAGCCGTTTCATTCTGGTCATATTGGATCGTCTGTACGAAATATTTTCGTATGAGACGAACAAAAATGTCGTACGGGATGAAAATTTTTTCGTCTGGTACGAACATTTCTTTTTCAATAAATAGGCGGGCTTTTTAGATCAATAAGTCACACTTTAACATCACTTTCAATCCCTTTCTAATTCTAGATAATTTACAAATGGCAAGTTCTAGCAAACGCCAAAAGGTTCTAGCGAAGAAACCTCATAGGAATTCATCTGAGAACTTTCTTTCCAAAGCCAATGAGGATTCTTTTCCTAGGTTTGGTGCAGCCAAAAACACCCCCTCCAGAATTCTAAATCAAGATGAAATTATCTTTCAGGTGATGCATTTATTTACTTCGACACAGTTTCATTTTATCCTTACCCTCTTCCACACCTACAATAAAGAAACCTTTCACTACTTTTTAGCCAATATGTCCTTCTACTCTGACCACTCTGTGATTTGCTCCTATGTCTTCAAACAAAAAGTTAAAATCACCAAGCATGACTTAGGAGCATTTCTAAATTTAAGGACTGAGGGAGGAAGAGCCCATACCTTAATCATCAATGATCAATATAAATGGCATGAAATCAATAGGGTGATTAGAGGAAATAGTTTAGAAGAGCATGTGGCTAGGGTATTCGGTCTTGTCCGTAATGTACACATCATCCAGCACGTTCTTAGAACTTCAATCATTCCAAAAGCTGGTGATAGAGTCAATATTACCCCACTTGTTTCCATGGTGACCTTCTTAATCATGAGCAATAAACCTATCTTTATGGGCTTTCTAAAATTGGCCATGTAGAACAGAAAATAAAGAGTAATATTGCCTTAGGACACTTAGTTAACTATGTTCTGGAGAAGAAATACAACTTGTTTTATCCTGATCAAGAATATGAAGAACTACTCTACTACAATGACGGGTCCTTTTGAGTGATCTTCAAGGAGGAATCAGGTAAAGCATATGTCAAAAGTGATACACAAGAAGAGCTAGAAGGTGAAAGTTCGTTAGGGATGTTAGGCCCTCTTGAACTTAGTCCCAAGCTAATCAAGAGAGAGGTGAATTAGAAAACCTTAAAACCAAAGATAAGATTCCAACTAAAAACACCACAAACAAAGTGCGGAAAAAAAATAAATGCGGAAGCGATAATAAGAAAAGAACACACCGGATTTATAGTGGTTCGGTCAAATCTTTACCTACGTCCACTCCTTGGAGGCACCCTCCATGTATTGCACTAACACAAGTGTCTCTCCTTTAGCCCCCACAGCTAGGCGGAGAAGCCCTTACAAAATCACTTCCACCTTCCCCGGTGCGGCGGAGTCGCCGGGTCCTTTGACACCAAAGAGATCTTCTTCTTTGGTGAACTTACCTCAAGACAAGCCTTGAATCCGATGGTACTAAGGTGCGAGTTGTTAAGATAGTTGCTATTTGCATGCTTTTCATTTTTTGCAACTTATAAAGTTTTGATGATTTCAAACATTATTGTTCAAATGTGTAGTTATCTCCTAACAATTTTGGAAGAATTGTATTTGCTCTTGTGTGTACTGACATTTCAGGAAAAAATGAACTCCAGACTACGAAGACTTCAAATTAAATTCAGCATGAGATACTTTGTAAAATTTGAAGCTTGCACTTTTCTTAGAAATCAAATTGAAAGGGAGTGATTGTATATTGAGAAAATAAAAACATTCACACATAAGGAGATCATGTAGAATTTATACTGATCGTACAGGACGATCTTCAGTTCGTACTGAACGATCAGACAGTTATCTCCTATAGAGCATATGGAACGAATAGGAACTTGCTTGAAATTTTTTCTAAGTCCTATTCGTCCAGGACGAAATAAAATTATCGTCCAGTACGATTGGCTTTCTGGAAAATTCTCGTCCAGACGAAATAAAATTATCGTACAGGACGATTGGGTCTCTGGAAAATTTTCGTCCAGACGGAAATAAATTATCGTCCAGGACGATCAGTCCTCGGGAAAATTTTCGTCCAGACGGAAATAAATTATCGTCCAGGGCGATCAGTCCTCGGGAAAATTTTCGTCCAGACAAAATAAATTATCGTACAGGATGATCCGTCCTCTGTAAAAATTTCGTCCAGACGAATATATTTTCGTCCAAACGATTAACCGACTTAGGACAGTTTTCAGCAGTTTCTAGAATCGACCTTGTAATAATCGTTCGTACTGGACGAACCTAGTTCGTACAGGACGATCAGCTGTACGAAGACATTTCGTACACATATTCAAATAGGGTCGTTTCAGATCGTTTAAGTAAAATCGTCCAGGACGATCCACAATCGTACAATACGATCCACTGCGTACAGAATTGAATACTTGCAGTTTTTGGGCGGTTTTTCTTGTCTTTTGTATAAATAGTTCAAATTAGACTGCCACCCAATCTTTTTGTCATTTGATCTTCATGCCTATTGAGAGAATAGCCAAGGAGAGAGTTGAAGAGAGCATTCAAGGGAGGATTTCTACCACTGAAGCGAGAAGGCTTCACTTGGATTTCAAAGGTAAGAGTCTCTACTTGTGAATTGAGATTACTTCACTCTTTTTTTTCTTCCTTCTAGATACTTGTGAGAAGATCTGTCAAGGAGATCCGGTTCTCTGCAGACACTTGGAGAGTGTGAACAGCCGAAGGGTTCTCTGCCCACACTAGGAGAGTGTGAAAGGACGAAGGGTTCTCTGCCCACACTAGGAGAGTGTGAAAGGACGAAGGGTTCTCTGCCCACACTGGGGATAGTGTGAAAGGACGGACGGTTCTCTGCCAACACTGGGTATTGTGTAAAAGGACGGACGGTTCTCTGCCTCACCGGGGAGTGGTGAAAAGAGTGTGTTGTAAAGGCTTCTCCGCCTTGCTGTGGGTGCAAAAGGAGAGTCACTATTGGTATTAGTGCAATACTCAGAGGGTGCCTCTGGGGAGTGGATGTAGGTCTGGTTATAGACCGAACCACTATAAATCTGGTGTCATATACTTTACTGTTTTTACGTTTCCGCACTTTTTATTTCAGTTTAAAAAACTCTGTGGTTGAAAAATCTTTTTCTACAAAATTTAAAAGAGATTTTATTTCGGTTCAATAATATTTAAAAAGGAGACTTAAATTTTAACTTTGTTTTTTAAAAACTACCAATTCACCCCCCTCTTGGTAGCCGTGGGACATTCACTTAGGCTTAATAACCTAATTACTAGACTCAACAAGTGGTATCAGAGCTTAGTTTCAATATCATAAGTTTGAACTACTTTTTGATTAACGTAGATGGCTACTTTCGGAAACCGGAACACACCTGAGGGTTACTCTATTACTAGACCTCCACTGTTTGATAACATTCCTTTTGATTTCTGGAAAACACGCATGTCTACTTTCTTACAGTCACTTGATTATCGCATGTGGATATTAGTCCAGGATGGCTATACTAAACCAACTAGATTAGTTGATGGAGTAATGATAGAAATACCTTTTACTGATTGGACTATAGAAGAACGTGACTTAGCACAATTAAATGCCAAATGTTTAAACAGTTTCTTTTGTGCTTTAAAATCTGAAGACTACATGCGGGTTTCCACTTGCAAAAGCGGAAAGGACATATGGGATAGACTTTGTATAACTTATAAAGGGACAAATGAGGTTAAACAATCAAGGCTTAATATCTTGTTACATGACTATGAATTGTTTCGCATGAAACCTAATGAATCTATTTCCGACATGTACACAAGATTTACACAAATTGTCACTTCTTTGCATGCACTTGGTAGGGAATTAACTAATGCTGAAATGGTCAATAAAATTCTTCGTTGTTTACCTACTGCTTATGATGCAAAAATTACTGCAATTACAGAGTCTAAAGATTTAAACATTTATTCTATTGACAATCTTCTTGGTTCACTCATTGCTTATGAGCAAGGAGTAAGTCAAAGGAAGATTGATGCAGGTGAACCACGAAAGGAGAATAATATAGCACTAAAAGTGGAAGAGTCAGAGAGTGAACACTCACAACTTGAGGATGAAGATGATGTTGCACTAATGACTAGACAATTCAGAAGCTTTTTAAAGAGGAAGCAGAAGAAACGCCAGCTATGGAATAGAGGTAAGTTTAACAGAAATGGCAAGGTTTCTAATGAAATAATTTGTTATGAATGCAGGAAACCAGGTCATATCAAGACTGATTGCCCAAAACTCGAAGCCACTCCTGCTAAGGAGAAGGTGGAGGAGAAACCTATGGTAAAGAAGGGCAAGAAGAAGTTTCAAAGAGCTTTCTGGGCGGACTCAGCTTAAGACTCATCTGAGATAGAAAAAGAAGAAGAAGTCACTAATCTTTGCTTGATGGCAGACAAAGTGGATCACTCTGATCAAGAAGAGGTATGTGACTTATCCTATGATGAATTATTTGAAGTTTCTGAACACATGCATGATGCATATAGGAAAATGAAAAAGATGCATGCTAGTTTAAGTTTAGAATTTGAAGAGCTCAAGAAGGAAAATGAAATCCTTAGAAAAGACCATGCTTTAATAAATGACAACCACATGAAACTACTTGATGAATATGATGACTTGAATAAGAATTTTGAAAATCTAAAGTCATCCTATACTGATCTTGAAAAGGAATTTAAAAATTTTAAGGATGAATCTGAGAGCAAAACATATAGAATCAATTATACCAATCGAATCTTGGAAGATATGAATTTATTTTACAAACTAACAATAAGAGCTCTCGAGGATAATAGGAAACCCCCCAGACTTGAAGATTTTACAAATCCTAAATATTATCCTAAATTCATGAAATCCCTTAGAAGACAATCACATGGAAGAAAACTTAGGAATATTTTTACTAATGTTAAATGTAATAATTGTGGATTTTTTGGACATATATCTCACACCTGTACCTTGATGATGAAATCTAATTTGGTGTGGAGACCTAAGATGCATAAACCTAGACATATCATACATGCATCTGATTATAAATTGCTAAAAGGTGAACCCAAACTTGTTTGGGTTCCCAGGTCTAACATTTGATATTTTTGCAGGATTGCTCTCACACAAGACCTCGTGGGAGCATATGGTACCTGGATAGCGGATGTTCAAAGCATATGACTGGAGACACTACACAATTCATATCGCTAGAAGCCAGGAATGGAGGCAAGGTTACACTTGGAGATAATACCACAAAGAAAGTGGTAGGATCAGGTATGATTGGTAATTTCAAAAACTTTTTTATAGACAATGTGCTATTGGTTGAAGGCTTAAAGCATAATTTGTTAAGTATAAGTCAGTTATGTGACAAGGGTTATAATGTGAAATTTTTACCTACTAGCTGCATATTAAGCCTAAATGGGAAAGAAGTTTTAAATGGAAAAAGGGTAAACAATGTTTACATACTAGATTTGAATTCATTTTATACTCCTATTGCTTTCTGTTTGAAAACTGTTTCTGATGAATCTTGGCTTTGGCATAGGAGACTTTGTCATTCTAGTATAAAAAATCTTAGGAGAATTACCCAAAAGAATTTAGTAAGAGGTATACCAAAACTAGACTTTACTAAGGATCATCTTTGTGATGCATGTCAATTAGGAAAATAAGTGAAGTCCTCTTTTAAATCCAATAATGATCTTAGAACTAGTAAACCATTGGAAATTCTTCACATGGATCTTTTTGGACCAGTAGGAACTGTAAGTCTAGGAGGGAAGGTATACGGATTTGTTATTGTGGATGATTTCTCTAGGTTCACTTGGGTTAGATTTCTTTTTCATAAAAATGAATCATTTGAAGAATTCAGAAATTTTTCAACTTGGATTCAGAAAAAATTAGGATGTGAAATAATGTCTATACAAAGTGATCATGGAGGAGAATTTGAAAATGATAGATTTGAAAATTTTTGTAAAGAAAAAGGGATTGATCACAACTTTTCTGCTCCTAGAACCCCTCAACAAAATGGGGTAGTTGAAAGGAAAAACAGAACATTAATAGAAGCCGCTAGAGCAATGTTGGCAGAATACTCTCTTCCTAAATATTTTTGGGCTGAGGCGATTAGCACTGCATGTTATGTTCTGAATAGGGTGAATGTGAGATCAAATTTAAATAAAACACCCTATGAGTTACTAAAAGGTAGAACACCAAATTTGTCTCATTTGCATATTTTTGGTTGCAAGGTGTTCATTCATAACAATGGAAAATCTGTCTTAGGAAAATTTGATCCAAAATCAGATGAAGGAATTTTTGTTGGATATTCAAGTGTTGGAAAATCTTATAGGGTATTCAACAAAAGAACTTTAGTTATTGAAGAAACAACACATGTTGTATTTGATGAATCTGGAAATTTAGAAGAGCCAAATATTGTTGAAGAAGAAATTGAGGAAAACTCCCAAAAAATTGATAGATTAAATTTGGAAGAAAATGTGGAAGAAAACTTTGAAAGAGAAAACCCTTTGCCTAGAGATTTGAGATTTTCTAAAAACCACCCAAGAGAATTGATTATAGGAGAACCTAGTGAGGGTGTTAAAACTAGGCGTGGATTAAACAAGGAAGTCAATCATTCAGCCTTTATTTCAACCATAGAACCCACTAATATTGATCAAGCACTTTCTGATGAATTTTGGATATTGGCCATGCAAGAAGAGTTAAATCAATTTGTAAGATATTAAAAGTTTGGGAATTAACTACAAGGCCAAAAGATCAAAGTGTTGTTGGAGCAAAGTGGGTGTTCAAAAATAAAATGAATGACTCAGGAGTAGTCATTAGAAATAAGGCTAGATTAGTTGCTAAGGGGTATAATCAAATTGAAGGAATTGATTTTGAGGAGACCTTTGCCCCTGTAGTAAGACTTGAAGCAATTAGGGTTTTACTTGCCTTTGCCTGTTTTAAAAGTTTTAAATTGTTTCAAATGGATGTCAAAAGTGCCTTTTTGAATGGTGTTATTGAAGAAGATGTTTATGTAGAACAACCTCCAGGATTTGAAAATTCAAAATACCCAAATCATGTTTTTAAGTTAAAAAAGGCATTATATGGATTGAAACAGGCACCTAGGGCTTGGTATGAGAGATTGAGCACTTTCCTACTTGAAAGATCTTTTGAAAAAGGAAGTGTGGATACAACTCTCTTCTTAAAGAAATTTGGAAAGGAAATACTCATTGTTCAAATTTATGTGGATGATATCATCTTTGGATCTTCAAATAAAAATCTTTGTGATGATTTTTCTAATACAATGAGTAGTGAATTTGAAATGAGTCTAATGGGAGATTTAAATTACTTTCTAGGTTTTAGCATCAAGCAACTTGAGGAAGGAACATTTCTTAGTCAAACCAAATATATTAAGGACATCCTCAAGAAATATGAAATGGACAATGCTAAACCTGTTAGTACACCAATGAGTTCCTCAGTTCAGTTAGATAAGGACCTTAAGGGAAAATCTGTTGATCAAAAGAAATATAGAGGGATTATTGGATCTTTGCTTTACTTGACTGCTAGCCGACCAGATATTATGTTCAGTGTTTGCTTATGTGTTAGATTTCAATCAGATCCAAAAGAATCACATTTGACAGCAGTGAAAAGGATCTTAAGATATTTACTAGGAACTCAAAACTTAGGAATTTGGTATCCTAAGTTTAGCTCTTCATTTGAAATTATTGGTTATTCAGATTCTGACTTTGCAGGCTGTAGAGTGGATAGAAAAAGCACTTCTGGAACATGTCAATTCATTGGAAATTCATTAGTTTCTTGGTCCAGTAGAAAACAAAATTCAGTAGCCCTATCTACTGCAGAAGCAGAATACATTGCATTAGGAAGTTGTGTGGCACAAGTACTTTGGTTAAAATAACAGTTGATTGATTTAGGATTATCTGTAGGCACTATTCCAATTTATTGTGACAATACTAGTGCTATTTGCATTTCCAAAAATCCTATTCAACATTCTAGAACCAAACACATAGATATAAGACATCATTTCATAAGGGATCATGTATCCAAAGGAGAAATTGAACTCACACATGTTTCAACTGAAAATCAACTTGCAGACATTTTTACAAAAACTTTAGCCCTTGATACCTTCAGTACTTTAAGAACAAGGTTAGGTGTTATTGATTTAAATGCCTAAACAAAATGTCTTTGCAACATTGATGTTTATGTTTTTGTTTTGTTTTTGATTATGTGAATTTTTGTGTGTTTTGAATGAATTTGTTTTTGAGTGTAAATTTTTTTTTTTTTTATGTTTGGTTTGATTTTCTTAAAATAAAATTCAAAAATTGAAGGAAATCGTCCGGGACGACTTTTGGTTCGTACTGGACGATGTGAGAAAAATTGGTTTGCGTGCATTTTACTAGTTTTGAGAGCAGTTTTTAATTAAATCGTCTGTATGATCTGAATATCGTCCAGAACGAACGTTTTGTTCTCAAACGTCGGGACGATTGAATGCAGCGTTTGAGTGGATAAGACAGTTTTTAATATGGATTTCGTCTGTACGAAATTTTGGTTCGTCCAGACGAACATATGTCGTTTCAGTGTAGGGGACGGTTTTCAAAAGACATTTAAATGAGTTAATTCTAGATCGTCTGTACGAAGTTTTGTTCGTATGTACGATCGGTCAAGTCAAAGGTCTGTACGAAGAGACGCATCGTAAGTTGTGTTGATTACGAAAAGCCGTTACATTTTGGACAAATTTGATCGTCTATACGAAATAATTTTCGTCCAGACGAACGATGATTTTCGTCCAGGACGAACCTTTTTCGTCCAGGACGAACGTATCGTTTTCTTTAAATATGAAGGCTTTCTAACTCAACAATCACAATTTCAAACTTCTCTTTCAATCCCTTTCTACTTCAAATTGTCAATGGCCTCCTCAAGCAAAAGACAAAAGGTGTTAGCGAAGAAGCCGAATAGGAATGCCTCCGAAAACTTCCTTTCTAAGGCAAATGAGGAATCATTTTCTCGTTTTGCTTCCGCAAAAATAACTCCATCTCGCATCTTAATCCAAAGCGAGATAAATTTTAAGGTAATACACCTTTTTGCCTCAACCCAATTCCATTTCATACTTTCTCTCGTCCATTTCTACAACAAGCAAACATTTCTCTACTTTCTAGCCAACATGAGTTTTAACTCCGACCACTCTTCCATTAGTTCCTATATATTCAAGCAAAAAGTAGAAATCACCAAGCATGACATTGGTGCATTTCTAAACCTAAGGACTGAAGGATATAGAGCTCACACCGTTATGACCGAAAACACAATCAGATGGGAAGATGTCAATATGGTAATTAGAAAAAGTGGCGTAACCTATCATATTGCTAGAGTATCTGGGATGACCCAAAATGCCCGTATCATCCAGCATATCCTTAGATCTTCAATCATTCCTAAAGCTGGTGATAGGATAAACATTACTCCTCTCCTTTCTGTTCTAACCTTTTTGATTATGGATCGTCGCCCTATCAACGAAGCCCAACTTATCATAGATCATCTCTATAGGCTTTCAGAAATAGGACATGCTGAACAGAAGAGGAAAAAGAATATTTCTTTGGGACATTTAATTACCTACATTTTGGAGAAGAAATATAATTTGGTGCATCCTGATGAAGAATATGAAGAGCCAGTTTACTATAATGACGCATCATTCAGATTGCTCTTCAGGGAGGAAAAAGAAAAAGAAAAAGTACATGCCAGTGCTTCAGAAGAAGAAGAAGAAGAAGGAGCGCAAACCTCTGCACCTCAGTCAGATTATCAGAATCTGATTGAGAAATTTGATAGATTAGAGACTCATATTGATCAAAGGTTTGATCAATTTGATGCTCAACTTGTGCAGCAACAACATGACATTGGTATAATTAGAAATGAAGTACATGATATCAATACCAATGTAATGTTGATGGCCTCCTACTTTAACCTTTTCGGTGGCATTCCTCCTCCTCCTCCTCCAGAACAGTAGAGATGAATTTCTGTGTCTTTGTTGTACTCGTGTTGTAGTTGTTGTTTTAGTGTTTATGTTAAGTGTTTGTTTGTCTTTTCTTTTAAGTTGTGTTTAGATATTGTGAAATGTGTAATCCTTTCATAAATATCAAAGCATTTCGTACTTGTTTCAATGTTGATTTGTTATTGAAATGTGGTTAATTTTTATGAATTTCAATAGTATTATTTAATCTTCATAGTGCTTAAATTAGATTGTAATTTGAGATTATCTACATTAGAAAATCTAGTCTTTCTAAATTTAAAAGTTGTTTATAACTTGTTGTAATTAGAACTTTTAAATTCATGTCTATTCATTTAGACTACATAAAAGTTAATATTATTATTGCAATTTAGATGTTGTCTTATCTTGTATTTCCTAGTTCAATTAATATTTATGCACTTAAAAAATTTGAGATACTAGATTATTGTCTTTGGAAAGAATTCAATTACTCTTGAAAATTATACAAATGTACAAAATCAAAAGGAATGCGCAACAAAGTTGCAAATGTGAAAAAGAGGCACAAAATAAGCCCAATAAAGAAAGATGCACAAAAATGTGCCAGCTATATGAAAAAGATGCGCAAAGCGCCACTTGTGGTAATTCTCTTCTTTCCAAATTCTTTCAATCTCTTAATTCAAATTGATCTTATGTTCATTTATATTCTTTTGAACTTTGAAATATCGAATTTTTTCTTCATCTCTCTAGTAATGATTTTCTATATTGGAATGTCTAAATTGAATCATGTCTTTGCTAAATTCTTCTTACTTACAATGTTATATCACTTTTTAAATTTCATGAATTTCTATGATTCACCTAATGTTTTTAGTTTTAAAATTGCATACCTTGTAACAATCACCATTTAGATTAAATGTTCCAATGAATTTCATACAATTACTTACATTTCTTGTCTATTTCTTCTTCACTTTTTGTTGTTGTCAAAAAGGGGGAGAAATCATTGTGTTTTTATGCTATGTTTGTTGTATGCTTTGTTTGTTCATATGTTTGTATGTTTGAGTTTCTAGTTTATTTTAGTTTAGGGTTTTTTTTTTGAAAAATAAAATTTTTTTATGCTTCAAATTGCATCCTTATTTTTATGTATTCATCAATTCAGGGGGAGTTTAGGAGATAGAAAGATTTGTTTAAATTGAAATCATACAAACAATAATTGTTTTGCCATCATAAAAAAGGGGTAGATTGTTAAGATAGTTGCTATTTGCATGCTTTTCATTTTTTGCAACTTATAAAGTTTTGATGATTTCAAACATTATTGTTCAAATGTGTAGTTATCTCCTAACAATTTTGGAAGAATTGTATTTGCTCTTGTGTGTACTGACATTTCAGAAAAAAACGAACTCCAGACTACGAAGACTTCAAATTAAATTCAGCATGAGATACTTTGTTAAATTTGAAGCTTGCACTTTTCTTAGAAATCAAATTGAAAGCTAGTGATTGTATATTGAGAAAATAAAAACATTCACACATAAGGAGATCATGTAGAATTTATACTGATCGTACAGGACGATCTTCAGTTCATACTGGACGATCAGACAGTTATCTCCTATAGAGCATATGAACGAATAGGAACTTGCTTGAAATTTTTTCTAAGTCCTATTCGTCCAGGACGAAATAAAATTATCGTCCAGTATGATTGGCTTTCTGGAAAATTCTCGTCCAGACGAAATAAAATTATCGTACAGGACGATTGGGTCTCTGGAAAATTTTCGCCCAGATGGAAATAAATTATCGTCCAGGACGATCAGTCCTCAGGAAAATTTTCGTCCAGACGGAAATAAATTATCGTCCAGGACGATCAGTCCTCGGGAAAATTTTCGTCCAGACGAAATAAATTATCGTACAGGACGATCCGTCCTCTGTAAAAATCTCGTCCAGACGAATATATTTTCGTCCAAACGATTAACCGACTTAGGACAGTTTTCAGCAGTTTCTAGAATCGACCTTGTAATAACCGTTCGTACTGGACGAACCTAGTTCGTACAGGACGATCAGCTGTACGAAGACATTTCGTACACATATTCAAATAGGGTCGTTTCAGATCGTTTAAGTAAAATCGTCCAGGACGATCCACAATCGTACAGGACGATCCACAGCGTACAGAATTGAATACTTGCAGTTTTTGGGCGATTTTTCTTGTCTTTTGTATAAATAGTTCAAATTAGACTGCCACCCAATCTTTTTGTCATTTGATCTTCGTGCCTATTGAGAGAATAGCCAAGGAGAGAGTTGAAGAGAGCATTCAAGGGAGGATTTCTACCATTGAAGCGAGAAGGCTTCACTTGGATTTCAAAGGTAAGAGTCTCTACTAGTGAATTGAGATTACTTCACTCTTTTCTTTCTTCCTTCTAGATACTTGTGAGAAGATCTGTCAAGGAGATCCGGTTCTCTGCCGACACTTGGAGAGTGTGAACAGCCGAAGGGTTCTCTGCCCACACTAGGAGAGTGTGAAAGGACGAAGGGTTCTCTGCCCACACTAGGAGAGTGTGAAAGGACGAAGGGTTCTCTGCCCACACTAGGAGAGTGTGAAAGGACGAAGGGTTCTCTGCCCACACTGGGGATAGTGTGAAAGGACGGACGGTTCTCTGCCAACACTGGGTATTGTGTAAAAGGACGGACGGTTCTCTGCCGCACCGGGGAGTGGTGAAAAGAGTGTGTTGTAAAGGCTTCTCCGCCTTGCTGTGGGTGCAAAAGGAGAGTCACTATTGGTATTAGTGCAATACTCAGAGGGTGCCTCTGGGGAGTGGATGTAGGTCTGGTTATAGACCGAACCACTATAAATCTGGTGTCATTTACTTTACTGTTTTTACGTTTCCGCACTTTTTATTTCAGTTTAAAAAACTCTGTGGTTAAAAAATCTTTTTCTACAAAATTTAAAAGAGATTTTATTTCGGTTCAATAATATTTAAAAAGGGGTCTTAAATTTTAACTTTGTTTTTTAAAAACTACCAATTCACCCCCTCTTGGTAGCCGTGGGACATTCACTTAGGCTTAATAACCTAATTACTAGACTCAACACGAGTTTGCCTGAGCAACCGTGTGGATCCCCCACCACACTCCCTTGAGTTCCTCCCCCTCACAGGATCTTCTCCCTCTCAAACTCTACCCTTTCCTCTCTCCCTTTCAAGCTCTCTCTTCAAGTCTCCCCCATAAGAACGAAGCTCCAATGGCTGCCAAAGACTATTACAAAAGTTGTCATGCCATAGCTTAACTAGAAGCTTTCAAAATGATCTCATTAATGCAAGTTGCCGATATTATCGTCCAGGACGATATGTATATCGTCCTGTACGATCAGTACAAATTAAGCTCATTAGCCCGGGATGATATGGGATGATCAGAAGAAATTTGGTTACATCGTCCTAGCCGATCTCACGATCGTCCTGGACGATTAGTTTAAAACCAGTTCAATCGTCCTGATCATCGCCCTGAATAGAGTTTGGCCGATGTAAATCGTCCAGGTTATCATCTCGGCCGATCTGATCGTATCAATCAGCCATTAATTCTTTCCAAAGATAACAGATCATTTTAGACATAATTGAGTTAGATCGTCCTGGACGATTGGTATATCGTCCTGGCCGATTTCCTAAAATACATGATACCTAAATTGATCATGGCGGCTGATTCTTTCTTAATTGATCATATCGTTCTGGCCGATACAAGTATCGTCATACAAGTATCGTCAAGGATGATTATTATGACGGCTCCCTTAATGAGGATGCTCTAAATAGGGTTTCTGATTTTGGACAGATCGTCCAGGCCGATATTACTATAGTCTCGGACGATGTTACCAAAAACAGAAATCATATAGGGAAAAAGAGAATTTCTACCAGGTTACAAAACATCAGGAGCCACACCAAAAATAATAGACTCAAGAAAGAAAAAAGGTACAAACTGACTCAATCCTAGTCTACCCAATCTTGAGCTGGTTCCAAGTTGTAGTCTGATTGTGTGGACCTGAAACGTTAGTACAAAAAGGCAATCGTAGAGAAATAAGAAATGTTTGCTATCATCAAAATCATAAACCATAGATTTGTAACAGAAGGTGCACCTGCTCCTACAAATAAACCAAATTATCAGAATTTGGTTCAAAGATTTGATCAGTTAGAGACACATTTTGATCAACGCTTTGATCAAATTGAGACTCATTTATAGTAGCAGGCTACTCAATATCAACATGACATGGGTTATATGAGTGTGCAAATGATGATATTAGTACCAATGTACTTATGCTGAGTACATACTTTAACCTCTTTGGTGCTACTCCTCCTCCTCCTCCTCCTCCAGATCAGGGACCATCTAAGTGATAGATGCACTTGATGTTATGTGTTTATGTTGTTATTGTTTTTATTTTATGTGTTAGTTATTATTTGTTTTTAGTAGTTTGATGTATTTCTCTTTTATTTTAGATATTTTATTTTGTATTGAAATCCTGATGTATCATTGTAATATCTTCAAAGTGATATCAATATTAGTTCTTGTGTTTTGATTTGAACTTATTTCTGAAATATTTATAAGTCTTTATGAAAATAATCATATTTTTTAATCTTAATTATTCTATAACCTAAATTATAAGTTAAAATTAAATTCATTAGAAAATCTAATTATTCCAAGTTTAATTTTTAATTATAATTTAATATTATTAGAATTTTTAATTTTATGTCTCTCTTTTAGACTGCCTTATTGTTAATATTATTATTGCATTTGTGATGATTACTTATTTTATATTTCACTTATCAATTATTATTTATGCACTTAGAAAAATTTAAAATTTTAGATTATTATTTTTGGAAATGATAAAATTACTCTTCCAAATTGTATAAAGGTACAAAAAATCAAAAGGAATACGTAAAGGACCGCAATGTGAAAATGAGGCATAAAATAAGTGCAAAGTAAAAATGATGCACAAAAATGTGCCACAAATGTGAAAAAGATGCGCAAAGAGCCACATGTGGTAGTTATTTCTTTCCAAACTCTTTTAATCTCTTAATTCAAATTAATCTTATGTTAATTTATAATTGATATTGTAATTTGAAATATATAATTTTTTATTCATCCTTAGTACAATGATTTTCTCTATCTTAGTGTCTAAATTGACTCATGTCTTTGATAAATTCTTTTTATTATCTATGTTATATCACTTTTTAAATTGTATGAATTTCTATGATTTGTCTAATATTATAATTTTATTTGCATACATTATTTCAAACACTTTTAAGGTTAAATTGTCAAATAATTTTCATATTTCTACTTACATTTTAATTATTTTTCTTCTTCACTTTTTAATGTTGTCAAAAAGGAGGAGAAATTATTTGTTGTGTCTTATATATTAGTGTCAAGTGTATTTTTGTATTTTTTTATTCGTTGTGTGTGTGTTTTTTTTTTTTTGTGATATTATGTTATGTGTGATATTATTTTGATTTTGTTTAAAATCTTTGAAAAACAAAAATTTTGAATCAATGCCTCTTTATTTTCATGTATTCATCAATTTAGGAGGAGTTTAGGAGATTCTTAGAATTTGAAATCCTACAAATAACAATTGTTTTGCCATCATCAAAAAGGGGGAGATTGTTAATAGAGTTGCTATTTGCATGTTTTACATTCTTGCAACTTGTATAATTTTGATGATTACAAATATTATTGTTTTATGTGTAGTTATCTCCTAACACTTTTTGGAAAATTTGTTTTTGCTCTTGTGTGTACTAACATTTCAGGAAAATCGAACTCCAAACTACTGAAAACTTCAAATCAAATTCAGCATGAGATATCTTGTATTTTGAAGCTTCTAATTTTTGTATGAATTAAGTTTGAGAGGGAGTGATTGTAATTGAGTGAATAAACACACATGAGGAGATCTTAAAAATTTTATACTGATCGTATGGGATGAATATAATTCGTATAGGACGATCAGGTCAGTTATCTCCTTATAAGAGCAATGGAACGAACAGGATTTGGAAAAAAAAATTTCTAAATCCTAATCGTCCAGGACGAAATTATTTTCATCCTAGGAAGAGCTAGGCTCTATAAAATTTTCATCGAGATGAAATTATAATCGTGTCAAGATAAGCTAGGCTCCGTAAAATTTTCATCCAGACGAAATTATTTTTGTCCCCGGACAAATTAGGCTCTATAAAATTTTTGTCTAGACGACATTTATAATCATGCCTGGACGAGTTACTCTCTGTAAACATTTCGTCCAGACAAAATTTTGTTCGTCCCAAGACGATGGGAACCGACTTAAGTAAGTTAGTTACATCATGTAGTTATTTGGGAACCGACCTATGAAATAATTGTTCGTCCAGATGAACCTAGTTCGTACGGGATGATGATCGTGTACGAATATAGTTCGTACCAATATTCATTAGGATCATTTTCGACACTTTCAGTAAAATCGTCTAGGATGATCCATGATCGTACGGGATGATCCATTTTGTGTTGACTTAAATATTTGTAGTTTTTAGATGGTTTTCTTGTCTCTCCTATATAAGGTCCAATTTTTACTGTCAGCCAATATTTTTGCTCATTGATCTTCGTGCCTATTGAAAGAAGAGTCAAGAAGAGAGTGTGAGAGTGCATTCAAAGGAGGATTCCTACCACTGAAGTGTAAAGGCTTTGCTTGGTATTCAAAGGTAAGAATCTCTACTTGTGATTTTGGATTACTTCACTCGTTTCTTTTTTCCTTATAGAATTCTTATGAGAAGATCTGTCAAGGAGATCTGGTTCTCTGCCGACACTTGGAGAGTGTGAACAGCAGCGGGTTCTCTGCCCACATTAGGAGAGTGTGAAAGGACGAAGGGTTCCCTGCCCACACTAGGAGAGTGTGAAAGAACGAACGATTCTCTACCGACCTCAGAGGAGTGTGAAAGGATGGACGGTTCTCTGCTAGTACTTGGGATAGTGTAAAAGGATGGCGATTCTCTACCGCACCGGGTAGTGGTGAGAAGAGTTTTTATAAAGGCTTCTCCGCCTTACTGTGGGAGCAAAAAGAGAGTCACTAGTGGTATTAGTGCAATACTCGGAGGGTGCCTCCGGGGAGTGGATGTAGGTCTAAATTTGACCGAACCACTATAAATCTGGTGTATTTATTTTTCTGCTACTTTTTATTTTTGTGATTTACTGTTTTAAAACTGTGATTGAAAAATTATTTCTATAAAAATTCATTAAAATTTAATTTTGATTTAAAATACTCAAAAGAGGGATAAATTTTTAAAATATTAATTCACTCCCCTCTTGGTTAGCCATGGGACATAAACTTAGGCTTAACAACCTAATTCATAGTGAATGAGTGAGTTACAACATCATATTTATATCATCTTAGACGATCTATTCAAAAGTAGAAACCCTAATTAGGGTATCCTCTTTAAAGCATCCGTCATTATGTAAAACACATCATTCTGGATGATTTTTATATCAGCCAGGATGATAGGCCCAAAATAGAAAGAATCTGCTGTCATATCTATTTAGGAATTACTTATTTTTGGACAACATCCAGGTGGATTGTCCGTGACTCTAAAATATAGATCAGGACAATCTAGGACAATTTTTTCAAAATTTCTCTGGAATTTAAGGAAAGCAATTATGACTTGATTGCACGATCAAATCGTCCTGGATGATCGCTAGATCGTCCTGGCAAATTTTCTTGACAATTGGACATCGGACAGCTCTTTTTCAGGGCGATGTTCAGGATGATATTCCACAATTTATACTGATCATCCAGGAAGATATATTATCATCCGGGATGATAAGAACAAATTTCCTATGATCATCTCAAATCGTCCCGGCTGATTGGGCTTAAATTGTACTGATTGTACATGATGATATACATATCATCCTGGACGATAATATTGACAACTTGCATTAATGAGCTCGTTTTGAGATCTTCTATTTAAGCTATGACATGACACTTGGTAAGTGTCTTTGGCAGCCATTGTAGCTTTATTCTTTTGGGGGTAACTTGAAGAGAGAACTTGAAGAGAGAACTTTAAAGGTATACCAATTCACCACTCTCTTTATTTAGTCTTGGGCCAGTTCATAAGGGGCCTAACATCTCTAATGAACTTTCAAATTTGACCTTTAATAAGACACAATTGAGAAAAAGGATTCATGTAGTCGACCCACATAGTGGGATAAAGGCTTGATGTTGTTGTTATTATTGTAATCAGTAATATTTGGCATCATAAAAAAGATGAGATTATTGCAACTCAAGCTCATAAGTTTTTATTTTTGATGATAACAAATATTATAGCTCACATTCTTATATCTACTTGTATTTATAATGTATATTTGTTTAATTCTGTACTAATATTTTAGGAACATCATGCACCATCGAACGAAAATTAAAAGTTCAAAATTAGATAGGATAGGTTATGTTGTAAAGATTTATATAATATTCATGGATATATTTTTTATTTTTTAAGTCATGTTCTAAGGGTGTATAATAGTTTGATGATCATTCATACACACACTTAGGGGGAGTGAGATTGAGTCAAAATTAGAAGCTCAATTTTGAACTAATTATATTATACGATTTATATTATATTGTATGATCAGCTCATCTAACTAATTGTATTTATCAATTTAGGACATTCATGATGACTAGTTATGATTATGAAAAATAGTTGCCAATTATAGTTTAGAAAAAAATTAAAATTTCATATTTTATTCTAATTGTCAAAGATGATGTACATCATACTAGATGATCTATGACAATCATACCTAAATTGATCCAATGATTGGTCAATCAAATTGGCTTAATTTTGATATTCTGATTGTATTGTATGAACTATATCATACTGTATGATCAATATGAATGTTTTTGATCATCCCATATTTCATCCTCGATGAATAGCATTTTAGTTGAACTAATCATCTCAGATGATCTCAAAATCATACTTGACGATATGTTCAAATACTTGAACTAATTGTATAGGGCATGTATTGAGTCTTTATTCATTTAGAGAAAATTTGAAGAGAGAGCCTTAAGAGGGAGAGAGAAAAATATGGAGTTTGAGAGGGAGAAGATCCTTGTGGGTTTTAAAAGAGTGTGGAGGGGGTTTCACGCGGTTGCTCTAACAAGCTTACATCTTAATACTATCAGATTAAATGTTTATCTTTAGGGAAGTTTTGGAAAGAATTAGATCTCTTTGGTGTCAAAGGACTTTGCTACTTCATCGCATCGAAAAGGGTAAAACTAATTCAAGATTCTCTTCCTGTGAAAGGATTGTTAGTCCTCTGTCATCTCCTAGAAGGAGAAAAAGGATTATGGTACTCCGTCGTACCTGAGAAGGTGAAAGTAATTTTGTTAGGGCTTCTCTACCTAGCTGTGGGGGCTAAAGGAGAGTCACTAAAGATTTAGTGTAATACCTATAATGGGAGGTTTTGGGAAGTAGATGTAGGTTAGATTAACTGAATCACTATAAATCTCTAGTATGTTTATTCTTTATTTTATTTTTTTGAACTTTATTTTTCACATTAATTTTTAGATATAACTATATGGTTGAAATCTGTGATTTATATTACGTTCTATTAATTATATATTTTTGAATTTTGAAAAAGCTTTATGAATGGGATTTTTCTTTGTGTCTAAAGAAGTTTTCTAAATCACGAATTCACCCCCCTCTTGGTTAGCCTTGGGATTACTTCTTTAGGGTTTCTCAACCCTCAAGAACTTTTTAAAAAGCTACATCCAAAGAGCAGAAAAGACCAAGCCAAACTAGAAGCAATCAAAAATCGAGGACACATAGGACGGAAGCTATAAGAAGACTCAAAAAATAGAGAAGTAATAATACACAAAACCTAGCACCAAAGGTAAGAAAGAAAACATACAACAAGCCAACATGAAAACTAAAAAACTAGCTAATATAAGGGAATCCAACAACATCCAAAAGATAACTCCCATTCAGAAAATAGGGGGAACATTATAAGGTTAAACCAAAACAGACCACTATAAAGAGTGTCTTCCTTCGCCAACCAAAGAACACAAACATTACCCGCCTTTTAAATAAAAGGAATCCTAACAGCAAACTTAGAAGATCTTTAATTTTTAATATGTATAAAATAAATAAAAATTGAGACAAGAACCCTCCTTGATAAGAGATATTTAACTCACATATTCATATTCAATCCATAAACATTGAATATTAAAGAAATCACAAATCCTTAAAGTATTATACAAAGTTAAAAAGTTAATAGGTAAAGCATCAGTCTTAGAATAGGATGAAGCAAAGCCAAAAATGAAGTTACCCTTTTGATTATGAATCAGACCACTAAAATCACACCTAGAATAAAAAAAATAGCTGTATGAATGTTAAGTATGAATTCACCAGAAGAGGGGTTCAGAAACTTTACAGGCCAAGAAATTGGATAATGAATAATATTATCATAGTTTAACTTAAAATAGGATAACCAATTACCCCTCCCACTAAAATGCCTTGTAGTTAACACAAAAGCCTTAAAAGCTCCTATATTTTTAAATCCAAATTGCAAAGAAACCTTTGGTAACACATCTTAATATCCTTATACTTATAATTATTTCTTCCCTCCCTAAACATCTAAAATTCAAGTAAGGGAATAACAATATTAATATGGCTTTTAGCTTTCTTCTGAAACCAACCATGTAAGATGGCTAAAACATTGTTCAAAGTAAAGCTAGTGTTAAATATCAAGCCTCTCAGTAGAGCAAATCCAAACATAGTCTACTACAGGACCATTAAGAAACACATGAGGTATAGTTTCAAAACTAAAGCATCATTAACATTTGGAAGCCAACTTATAATATATTATATATATATATATATTTATATATATTATATATATTTATATATATATATATATATATATATATATATATATAACATTTGGAAACCAACATAAAACTTTGCTTTAGAACCTGCTATCAACAAGAATAAAGCCTTTTAAAATGCTCAAAGTTAATAAAGATGAATTAATTACAGTAGCAGAATTTTGAATTTTACCAAAAGCATAATTAATACTTTCTTGTATCTTAAAAAAATGCAAAGTATTCTGAAGTTTGAACATACCATCATGAGATAACTTAGTAGAATTTGATCATTGCATTAATACTTTCTTGTATCTTAAAAAAATGCAAAGTATTCTGAAGTTTGAACATAACATCATGAGATAACTAAGTAGAATTTGATCATTGCAATTAACATTAAAAAGGATATCACAAATAATATCTACTAAACTTTGAGGAACATATACCAACAGACGACTAGTGGACCACTTAGAACTAAAGCGTGCATGCATACAATCTAACGCATATAATCATAAATTTCCTTCATCTCATTTATCACCTCCTCTCTCTTCGTTCGCCCTAGCCGCTCTGGCGATTTAGGGTTCCCCTCCTTCCGCTCTATCCGGCCCTGTTTTCCTCTGCCTTCCTTATGTTTTCTTGAGTGATCGTTGTGCCTTGGCTCCCTTTTGCGCTCTCTGCCCCTTCTGGGCCTTGTTCTTATGGCTGAGATTGCTCCTGCCTCCTCTTGGGGGAAGGTTTCGGAGCCAGTGACGCAAAAGAGTAAGGGTTTCTTCAACCTGGTTGACGATTCTCTGAAATCTCCTTCTAGATCTAGATCTTTCAAAGAGGTGCTTGCTGGTAAAGCTTCTGCAGGTGATGAGCTTCCATCTCTTACTCAAACTACTTTTAATGGCGTTCCTGCGATTTTATTGTCGGATGAAGAGGTTTTGAAGTTAGCGTCTCCTTTCAAGTTCACTCTTGTCGGTAAATTTGGTCTTCGTAGACCTAATCTTGATGCGATACGCCAATTTTTTGCTTCTTTAAAACTGTCGGGTTTCTATTCGGTTGGTTTGCTCGATTCTAGGCATGTGGCTATTCAATTATCGAATGATCTTGATTATAGTCAGATTTTTGCTAGGTGTTCGTATTTCATCTTCAACTGTCAAATGTGAATTTTGAAATGGACACCTTTTTTCGATATCAAAGAGGAATCCCCCATCATGCCTGTTTGGATTTCATTCCCTAACCTTCATCTTCATTTTTTCAATCAACTAGTTTTGCATGCTTTAGGCTTAATTTTTGGAAGACCGTTGCAAACTGATCAAGCTACTGCTTCTCGTACTAGACCTTCTGTTGCCCATATTCTTGTTGAGATTGAGGTTTCGAAAAATCACCCCAAAGAAATTTGGGTTGGATCTAAATCTTTCGGTTATTTTCAAAAAGTGGAATTTGATAGTGTGTCGGATTTCTATTCTCATTGTAAAATGCATGGGCACGCACAGAATGAATGCTTTAATCCTTGAACTCAAAAAATCTAGAGTTATGTCTAATGGGAAGCCTGGCTCTATTGATTCTCATAAAATTTATGTCCCGATCGACAAAGAAAACGAGAATGTTGAGAATTCCGAGAATCTGTTGGAACCGCAACCCATTATTCATAACTTAGATATTGATGATTTGAATCAGTTTGACAACATCTTAATCAATGAAGTTTCCACTGTTAATGCTTTACAGTTAACTAATAATCCTGTTTTAGATGATATTCTTGAGCATGATACCAAGGCTACGAACGTTCCTGTTAATGATTGTGTTGCTATAAATGAACCTAATTTTTTTGTTTCGATTGCTTCCATGTTCAATGAAGAGGGCAATGGTGTTTCTTTTGAAAAATGTTTGCCTCCTGTTGTTTTAGATAAAAATGCTCTTATTTCTAATAACAATGTTAGTGAGGATCATGAAGAGGGGGAATTCATACCTCCTTTCTCAGGGAATGTTGTGCCTGGCTCTTGCACCGAGAAATCTGGATCCGATGTTTGCAAAGTTACTTCTAATAGTCCTCTTGAGGACAATTTCATACAGGTTTCTAGGAAAAAGGGTAAGCAGTCCAAACATATTTTACCACCAAAAACCAAATCTAATAGACCTCAAAATTCCTCAAAACATTGCAATGATTAAAGCCCTTTTATGGAATGTTAGAGGTATTGGTGGTAAGGACTCCAAACTTCGAGTTCGTAATTTGTGTAGAATTCATAATATTCAGTTGCTTGTTTTGATTGAGCCTTTAATTAAGAATATCAATATTGCTTCTACTGCTAAGTTATTAGGTTTCTCTAATTGTCATGCTAATTGTTCCAACAAAATCTGGATTTTCTTGAATAATGTTATCTCTTTAAATGTTATTGATGATCTTCCTCAAGTTTGCCACTGTTATATTTCTCTTTTTAATGTCAATTGTTATACTTCCTTTGTTTATGCTGCTTGCACCAGAACCAATCGTTTACCTCTTTGGAATCAATTAAAACAATTTGCCTCTATTATTAATGGTCCTTGGTGCATTGGTGGGGATTTTAATATTATTTCAAACTCCTCGGAGAGACTTGGTGGTAATGCCCCCAATGTTAATGCGATGGACAATTTTAATTCTATGATAACTGATTGCAACCTTAATGATATTGGTTATTTTGGTAGTCCTTTCACGTGGTATAGAGCCAATTTGTGGCAAAGATTAGACAGATTTCTTTTTAATGATAAATGGATTGCTGATTTACCCTCTTCTAGCATTGAGCATCTGAGTAGAACTCTTTCTGACCATTCTCCACTTCTTTTGAGTGTTAACAAAATTTTACATCACAATGTTTTATCTTTTAGATTTCAAAATATGTGGATGTTACATGCTGAATTATCTAATCTTCTCTCTACTAACTGGAATGCTCCGGTTTTTCCCGATAACAATATTTCTGGCATGTTAAGACTCTGGTCTAAGCTCTCTAGATTCAAGCAGTGCTTAAGGTGGTGGAATAAATATATTTTCCAAAACTTATTTGCTAATATTAAAGATGTTGAGGATAAAGTTTCTTATTTGGATACTATCTTCCAATGCAATCCTATTTCTAATAACATGACCTCCCTTAATCAAGCTAAAGACTCTCTTCTTCTTCTTCAGCGTCAAGAAGAATGCTATTGGAATCAAAAGTCCAATGCTAAAGTTATTGTGGAAGGTGATAGAAACACTAAATTTTTTCATTCTTTAGCCAACAAAAAGAAATCTAGAAGCCATATTCATAAGATTTTTGATGCTGACGGTTCTGTTCTTAATTCTGATGAGTCTATTTGCAACTCCGGTGTGGCTTACTTTAAGAATATTTTTACCTCCTCTTCTACTTGTTTTCCTATTACTAACTCTCATATTATTCCCAACATTATTTGTGAGGATGATAATAATATGCTTTGCCAAACCCCTTCTGAAGATGAGATTTTTAGAGTTATCAAGGATCTCAATAGTAATGCGGTTGCGGGGCCTGATGTTTTTACTACTAAATTCTTTCAAGACAATCATAATATTATCAAAGAGGATGTTATTAATGCGGTAGAGGATTTCTTTGCTGGTAACCCCTAACCTAAATTTTTCTCTTCTACTTATATTGTGCTCATCCCTAAAATCGAGGGCCCTAATCACTGGCATGATTTTAGACCTATTAGTTTGTGTATGTTTCTCAATAAGTTGAAGTCTAAGATCATTGCTAATAGACTTATTAATATTTTGCCCAACATTATTTCTTTGAATCAAACGGGCTATGTGATAGGACGTAGCATTTTTGATAATATTTTGTTAGCTCAAGAAATCACTCATGATATCAATGTTAAAATTAAAGGTGGCAATGTGATTTTTAAGCTTGATGTTTCTAAAGCCTATGACAATCTCAATTGGAATTTCCTCTATAAGGTTCTTTCTCTTTTTAGTTTCAACAGCTCTTTTATTTCTCTTATCAAGAATAGTATTGAAAATTGTTTTTTCTCGGTTATTATTAATGGCAAGCATAATAGTTTTTTCAAATCCTCCAAAGGGTTAAGACAAGGTGATACTATGTCTCCTGCTCTCTTCATTATTGCTATGGAATTTCTCTCTAGAGGTTTAAATGATTTATACTTGAGACATCCTAATTTGAATTATCGTACTATTAGAGGTTTACCTATATCTCACCTTAGCTTTGCTGATGATTTCATTCTGTTCACTAATGGTTCTATTAATAACATTTTTTTACTGTTGAATTTCCTTATTAGTTTTTATAATCATAGCGGTTTATCTATTAATAAAGATAAAAGCACTTTTATTGTTAGCAATTCCATTAATCAGAACAGAATTCAAAGCATTCAAAGATTATGTGGTTTTCTGCCTAAAGCTTTACCTATTACGTACCTTGGCACCCCCATCTATAAAGGTAAAAAGAGAAATTTTCTTTTTGATAATATTTTTGTTAAGATTGAGAAGAAGCTCAACAATTGGTCCTCTAAATTTTTATCCTATGGTGGTAAGCTCACTCTAATAAAGTCTGTTTTAAACTCGATGCCTATTTATCTTTTTCATACCTTATTGCCCTCTACTTCCATCTGTTCTAAATTAGAGGGAATTTTAAACAAATTTTTTTGGGGCTCCTCTTTTAACAATAAAGGCATTCATTGGTCCTCTTGTGATAGAAATTATGGTGTGCTTTCTGAAGGTGGCCTTGGTTGCAAAACTGTAACTGATTCGGCTAAAGTGTTTTCTTTTAAATTATGGTTTTCTTTTAGATCTAACGTCAGTCTTTGGGCTCGCTTCATGAATACTAAGTACTTCCTTAATACTCATCCTTCTTTATGCTTTCATAGAAATACTGACTCTTTTATTTGAAAGAGGCTGTGCAATATTAAGTGGGAAGGTGAACAGTTCATACAATGGGGTCTTGGAAAAGGTGATATTTTCTTTTGGCAAGATAATTGGCTCGGGTATTCTTCTATTGACACTTTGCTTAATACTCATTCTATTAGTAGTATTAAAGTTTCTCAGTTTTTTAACAATAGCTTTTGGGATATTACTAAACTTAGAGAGATGGTTCCTCCCTTCATTGTTGATAAAAGTTTAGAGGTTCCCCTTCAACTGCAAGATAAAGACTTAATTTTATTCTCTTTGTTTTCTTCTGACAATTTTATTTTAAAGGATATTTGGAATTATTTCAGAGTTAAAAAGGATAGCTCCACTATTTACTCAGCTATTTGGCACATTAATTTTCCTTTATCTTATTCTATTTTAATTTGGAGATGTATCAAAGGATATATTCCTATGGATTTTAGGCTTCAAATGAAAGGCTTTCAACTTGCCTCTAAATGTTTTTGCTGCTCGGATATTGAAACTATTGATCACCTCTTTGTGTCTGGAGTCATTGCTCAAACTGTTTGGAATTACTTTGTTAACATTGCTAACAGACCTTTGATTGCTTCGAATGATGATTTTATTTCTGTCATTAAAGGTTGGTTCCAAATTTCTGAAGGTCACATTTTAAATCTTATTCCTATTCTTATTGTTTGGTTTATATGGAAGTCTCGTAATGATGCTAAACACAATAATATTGGGATGGATGCTACTACTATTATTTCTAATGTTAAACACAAAATTCTTCAAATGCATTCTTACAAGCTTATTTCGAAGAAGAATTTCAAAAACTGCATTCATTTGGCCAATTCTTTGGGCATTAATTTTGCTGATATTTACACTACTGCTGTTGATAAAATGGTGAAGTGGATCAAACCCAAACCACCTTACATTAAGCTTAATACTGACGGTTCTCTTGGCCCTAACGGTGCTGGTGCTGGAGGTATTATTAGAGATGAGGTTGGCAAGGTGTTAGCTACTTTCTCGGCCCCTATTAACTGTAATTCTGCGATTACTGCTGAGATTTTTGCTCTTCTCCTTGGGCTGAATATTTGCACTAACTTAGGTATTAGTTTTATTTGGATTGAAGTTGATGCTTTGCTTCTTATTCAGATTATTAAGAATATAGTTCCTGGTAAACCTGAATACTTTTATCTTATTAGAAAGCTAAAGCTTTCTCTGTCCAATTTTCGTTATTTTATCTCTCACATTTTCCGTGAAGCGAATGTGTGTGCCGATTGGTTAGCTAAGCGGGGTTGCAATACTTTGCATTATGAAGAGTTTAATCCTTCGGATTTGCATCCTTTACTTCAAGGTATGATCATGTTAGATAATACTGGTTTACCCTATATCAGGTATGGTTAATGTCTGGATTTCTGTGTTGGTTCCTGTGTTTCTTATTTGCTATATGTTCTACTTCAATTGGGATCATACCGTTAGGGATTCTTTTCACTCTGCTGTGTTTGCGGAGCGTGCTGATCTGGGCTGTTTCTCTATCAATTTGTTTATGGTTTGCATTTGGATGAAAACTGGCTACTTTTCTTCTCTATACTGGTCTATTTCTTATCTTCTAACGTTGGTCTGTGTCTCTCAAGCTGTTGTGTCTTTTGTGGCTTTTTGGTTTTTTGCGGTGCAGTAGAGGTTTCTTAATACTCATATGGCTCTGTTTTATTGCATCCCGAGCATTTCTTCTTGCAGCACCATGTCTCTGGTTGCTCCTATTCTGGATGGCTGCAACAATCACTTTTTCTATTTCTCTATTATGTTTTATTTCATATCCTCTTATTTGGTTTTTTTGGAGAGTACTGTGCAGGTTAATTTCAACTCATATTCGCTTTACATGCTTTGTTACCCAGGTATTTCTCTGGTTGTTTCTTTTTGTGCTTTTTCTCTTGCCATCTCATTTTTGCATGAAGTGTATGCTGAACTCTTATCTTCAGAGCTTCCTTTTTGGGGCGTTGGTTACTCACAACACCATTAGCAGCCTCTTTTATTTAAAGTGTATTATTAGGACAAGGAACCACGGGCTCGTAGGTCTTTTTTACTTTTTGATTGTAGCTCATTCGAGCATTAGAGAGTCTGTGGATCCTTTTAAGGACTATGTAACATCTTTTTTGTTATTAACGCGTAGGCCCCTTTGTGGGTTTTAATTAAAAATAATAATAATAATCATAAATTTCCTTATTCTATAAAAATTTAAAAAAATCCTACAAAATAAATAGACAATAAAGATAAATTAATTTTTAAAACTATATATTTTTGATGTTTTGTTTAAAATTAAGGCTTCATTTGGGACAGCTTTCTTTCTGCTTCTTAAAGCAGCTTCTAGTACAAAAAACATTTTTATACTAAAAAGCTGCTTTAAGAAGTAGTAAGAAAGCCGTCCCAAATGAAGCCTAAGTCTCCCATGAGTTTGAGTTTTCTATTGTTTTGTTAGGATCATAAATGTAATTTCATTTAACTTATGTTATCATATCCAATATGCATGTCTTTTATTTTTGATTTATTACTTTTAATCAACGACATCATCCTCTTATATGTGTTGAATTCATGTGGCTCCTATATGATGTTGTAAATATTTTCATATCATAAAAATTCAATGCACTTTATCATAATTTTTAGAAGCTTAGGACATGTAATGCACATTTTTAATAAATTAACAGACTAATATATTATTTATAAATTTAAAAAAAAAAACTTATATTTCCATTAGCAATCTTTTATTATTATTTCTTATATCTAGTATGTTATTGTTAAGGTTATATATCATCAAATATTGGGGGGTCTTTTAAGCAAATTAAATGCATACTAACACACACAATAAATATGCCTGTTTTAAATTCAAGACCTTTTGATTCGAATAAAATTTAAATTTTCAAACAAAAAAAAAAACCTTTTGATTGGAAGTCTAAACTCTATCAAGATGAGCTACATACTCTTTATTTACATATATGTTTAGTATTTTATTTTATTTTATACAATATTAAGCTTTGGTATTTTCTTTAAATTTCTAAAATAAATACATATAAATTTAATCTATATTGAAATGAAAATATACATAAAGCTTTTATAGGCTGAAGTGTCAAGAGCATGAATACTTTAAAAGTTACATTCATGAAAGAGATCCGAATCCACAGTCCCCATCTTTCCCTCTCTCAATGATCCGTCGCTCTCCGATGCGCTCAGCCCGAGATAATCACAGAGGGCCTCAGACCTATCACCACCCAATCTTCCCTAGAGAGAGAAAGAAAGACTCCATGCAACTATTTCCGCCCGAAAGAAAAATGTTCTTTTTGATCGTTTCACCATAAAAATGCTAAGAACAAAAACCGATAAAATGAACTAACATTTTAACAAGAAGCTCACAGAATATATAAATTTCCAATAACTTAGTGATTAATTCTCTTACATTAATAATTCAGTTTTTGCCAATTTTAAGCCGTGATTCATACATAGAAAAATTCAAAAATCTAATTTAATTTTTAATTTAACTGATTTTTAATTAATTCACTTTTTCCGCCAAAAACAAACAATCAAAATATAATTATATAAATCGACAGGTAAACATTTCAAACCAAAAGACCTTGAGGGGGATAAGTCTAGCTTGTAATAAATAAAAGTATTCACAGCAAGAAAATGGCCGTATTATTAAACGCGGTCAGACATGGCACGCGAGGTAGTACGCACAACCCTTTGGCCATTGCCTGATAATGGAAACCCAGCTGCTACTTTTTTCCTCCCCAGCCTTACATGCCTTCATTTCGTCTCTTCTGCCTCCATTTTTATAAGCTTACTTTGAACCTTTTCCTACCCTTATCAATCTCATCTCTTTTGCTTCTGTTGCTTCGGAGAAGGAGAGAAAGAACGAGAGAGATCCATGGGGAGGGGGAAGATAGAGATAAAAAAGATAGAGAACCCTACGAACCGGCAGGTTACTTACTCGAAGAGGAGAGCTGGGATCATGAAGAAGGCGAGCGAATTGACAGTTCTCTGTGACGCTCAGCTCTCACTTGTAATGTTCTCGAGCACGGGCAAGTTCTCTGAGTATTGCAGCCCGTCCACGGAGTAAGTTTGCTTTTGAACGTTTTTTTTCTTCTCATTTTCTTTTGCTCTTCGAGTTTCCCATTCTTAGGGTTTCTGTTGCTTACGTACACCTATTGCTTCCAGCTCGAAGAGTATATATGATCGTTACCAGCAGGTGTCCGGCATCAATCTGTGGAGCGCGCAGTACGAGGCGAGTGTTCTATATTAGACAAAACCAGTATAAGGAGTTACTTGCATATAAAAAATTTATCAGGAATTCATAAGAGTCGAAAAATAATAATAATTCTTTTTTTTATATTTATATGATTACTTTGTATTTTTTTATTAGGATTTATTGTCCGTTGTAACATGGTAGGATGGCGGAGAGTTAGATGTCCAATTCTTATTACTCTCAATTATAATTACAAAGAATCCTTTGTCTTTGATAATGATTTGCCTCTGAAAATGTGTAAATCTAAAAAAGATAATTATTATATTATTAGAACTACTTAATAAATCTGAATCTTAGTACATATTTGTTCGTACACATAACTTCTGATGCAAAGCAAGATTTGTAAGGTACTTTTTTTTCTTCTTCTTCTTTATTCAAAAATTTGAAAAGAATTTCTCATATAATTCTTTTCATTTTCTTTCCTAACTCTAATATTTTTTGACATTCTTTTTGTTGTTATTTGAAACTAATAAGTTCATTGCTTCATTAATCGGAGCAGAAGATGCAGAATACGTTGAATCATTTGAAGGAGATAAACCACAACCTAAGGAGGGAAATAAGGTGGGGCAAAGAGTTTTGTGTTACAAGTAGCTAAGAAACCTATAATCTTTAATGATTTCATTAGGATTTCTCTATTTTTGGAGCTTCCGTCTTCCTAGTTCATTTTTTTGTTAATTTTCGGTTGCATTTGATTAATCTTTTTTGAAAAATTTGTCGTCTCATGATCACTGTTAATGAGAAGGCAGAGGATGGGCGAGGATCTAGATGGGCTGGAAATCAAGGAACTGCGTGGTCTTGAGCAAAATATGGATGAAGCCCTGAAGCTTGTAAGGAATCGAAAGGTGATGTCCCAAATTGTGTCCAATAAAAATCATTTACTACTTTTCTCTCGAAGTTTTCCTAGATAATTCTTTCCTCTTAAGATCTTTTGCTTTTTTCCCCTGGCATGGAAATGCTTGTCGTAGTAATTTCTATGGTTTTATGTAGAACAACTAAAGAATAATTTTACATGGCTAATTAGAAAATTGTGTTCTTCGTTTAAATAATTTACTATGATCAAATAAATACAAGTATTGTGCAAGTGTTGATCCGTTTTCTTTTGTATAAAATTGAATCAAATGTTGAAAATTAGGAAGAAGATTTCTATCAAATGCTGTAACATACATTTTATTAATTTTGAAAATTCTCTATCAGTATGTGCACTGTTAATGCATGTTTGGCGATTGGTTGCTAATACTTCGAATTAATTTTTGGCAGTATCATGTAATCAGCACCCAGACAGATACCTACAAAAAGAAGGTATTTTTCCTTTTTCTTTTATTTAGTTTAATCATCAAAACACCTTTTGGTAGTGCATCCAGCATTTTCTTATAGTAGATCAAACTTGCCATTTTTGTTTAGTAACATCCAACATAAAAAATTTAATAGAACATTTATTTAAAAAATTGATCTTTCGTAAGGGTGTTATATTTATGAGCTTAATGTATTGCTAATTTAGTATGATGAACATGAAATTTCATAATACTAATTTTTACGCCATAGATTTGATTGAATAGTATGTTTCAAATATTATAATATTATAGAAAAAGAAAAATAAAGGGTGAAGATAATGAACCATCCTCTCATAAAAATTATATATATATACATATTATATATATATATATATATATATATATATATATATATATATATATAATGTACTGGGCAACTGACATCTGAAATACGATTAGTTGCCACTCATCCTCCAGCTTTCGTGCTTGGACTTTGTGTTCTACAGAAAAGCCATTTTCCATGTTGATATTGTTAAATTTTATATAGATAACCATAATTCCTCGACCTTTGGTCCTTTGTTCTCTATTGTTAGAGACCCTTCCGCATAGAAAGGAAACCAACAATTATTTTTTCAAATGCTGAGGTTGAGAACCTCGTCACCCCTTCCGAAATCTGTCAAGTGCAGTTCACCTTGTGCGCACAGTCGTTAGAAATCATTCGTAAGTTTTTCTCTGCGCTTAGCATTTACAGAAGACACGTTCTTATTCAACTCCATCGAGAGAACTATTCAAGAAGTTTTTGTCGACGCTCTTACTCGATTTAATGGGTTTATTATGGGGCTCTTTAATGTTTACTCCAAACTTTAATGTTAAAACTGAATCCCTCATGTTGTTCCTTTGCTTTTTTTCCTTAGCTCAGGTCCACTTTATATTAACCATTTTTTTTTCTCTCTATTGAATATATCTTTGGAGACTAACTAAATTTTTTTTTTTGTGACTGTTAATATTTCCTGGCATTCCACTGGTGGAATGCTTATAGAGCTCGACGTACAAAAAAAAACAGTGATTTGAGTTTTCACAGTATTCAAATGCGGATGTTGATAAATTTTCTGCTTTTGGTTCTTGTTATCATATCACTGGTAACACTTTTCAGGACAGTTCTAAGCTTCATCTTGAGTTCAAATTTCAGGAAAACAAGAAATCCATGCTGAACACCTCAGCAGCTAATTCCTCTTAGTAAAATAACATTATTGCTATTGCTCCCCATAAATCTATTTTTTTTTAACCTATACTTTCAACATCATTTACCCATCGTCCAGGAGTGATCAACAGATTGTTAAAAATAATATCACTTCTGAGGTCAACACTCAATTGAATACCCCAATTCCATAGTGCTGCTTTCGAACTCAAATATGTTTCGAAATGAAAGTAGATTTGTTTCAATTCTCAAACATATTTTACTCTCTCTGAACGATTCCCTCTTATTTCGGAACCTACTCAACCCACCTTTCAGAAATTAAAACCTTTTTCAAACTCACTTCACACAGCCCTCCCACAAACGAAGTGCGCCAAAAAACCATATTTCTCCCTTTGGTGATGATGCAGCTCTCTAAATTAACTGTATCCTTAATCACCAAATAATAATAATAATAATAATAACAATAAATAAATAATTAAAAACGTAACCTTAAACACCATTCAACCAATGTATCTGCACTCACGGTGCTTCAAAATTAGATATCATTGAGCATTTCTATCGCCAGCTACTCCTCAACCAAGACCAGCTTCTTTTGCGACTCATGTTGAGGTTCTCAAAATCAAACGGCAGAAGAACTGCCTCATGACCATGGATCAATTAACTTAGCATCCACCATTACTCACAAACCTATCTCTTTCATGTTGCTTGTCAAGAGTGTACCATTCCTTGGACTGATGTTATTAGAGACCCGCCATCAAATCTTCTACTCGAGATTATTGAGAAATGGCTTTATTAAAACTTCGTTGAACGAAATGGATCATTTGACAAAGACGAGGTTTTGCTCTTTTTCTTAAAGGAAACAACATCTCACTAATGCTCCGAGAGCAAAAATTAAAATAGAAAATAAAACTTATAGAGCATAGGTTTCCTACTAAGAAACACTCAAAAGTAAAACAAGGTTGGTACGGTAAGAAGCCAAACCCAAAAATAAGCGCAAGCATGAATATGCTATAAGAACAATTAGGACCTCCTAGAGAAGCATGCAAAAAACAAAACAGTAGACCATAGATGATACATATTCCATGAAATTCCAAAGCTGGTATTGTCCCAAATTGCACAACCAAATGACATTGGGGCAACAAATCACATGAAAATGAAAAAAACCACAAAAGATGCACCATAGCAAAAAAGATACACTAAAACAATGTAAAGCAAAAAAAAAGGAGGAAAAATGGCGGGAGGCAAAACAACACATCAAATAAAAAATCACCCATCAAACATATACCAAGCTAACAATTACTACATCATCAATAACGATAGAAAAATTAATTAGCACAAAATAAGTGGGAAAACATCAACAAACATACAATTTAGAATATCTTAGCAACAAAAGATAAGTAGCAAAATAAGAAAAACTGAATGGCCAAATAACAACACAATAAAAAGTCAAAGAAAATGAAACATTAAAACCAAGGAATCACTATACAATCTGCTCCAAATCATTCAAACAATAAAACATAACTATACATAACGCACAAGTAGAGAAAATAAACGGAAACAAAAACTAATAGTCACAAGCTAAGAAACAAGAAGATGCGTATCTTCCTTTTTTGGGTGCTGATTGCTCATAGCCCTTATAGTTTTTTCTGCATTTCTTGTACTCTTAGGATAAGGAACCACAGGCTCGTAGGTCTTTTTTCCTTTTTGATTGTTGCTCTTTCGAGCACTAGTGAGCTAGTGGATCCTTTTAAGGACTATGTAATCTCTTTTTTGCTATTAACAAGTAGGCCCCTGTGCGGGTTTTAACCAAAAAAA
The DNA here is from genome assembly GCA_022539455.1 of Dendrobium nobile. Lineage (NCBI taxonomy): Eukaryota > Viridiplantae > Streptophyta > Magnoliopsida > Asparagales > Orchidaceae > Dendrobium > Dendrobium nobile. The sequence goes on from CM039734.1 coordinate 30,598,005, forward strand.
AAAAAAGAAGACAGAAGAGTAATACTACAATAGCAAGAGTTCCATAAGTATGTAGATATTAGCAAGATAAAACCAAAAGATAGTGAAAAAGCAAGTAAAGACAAAATCCCCTACTAAAAAAAATATAAGGATAATGAAAGTAACTTAAAATAAAATAGAAACAGGCCATTAAAAATAGAAGCAAAATCATGAAAAAGCAAGGCATTAAGATCTAATATTTGGAATTACTAAAATTATAAGCCTGATTATGCCTTTGAGGATACTAAGGTTAGAGTCATTGTAAAAATAAATCTTGTTAGAAGACTTAACCCTTCCTTAGCTAACCAATAAGCACAAGCATATCCTACCCTCCAAATATGGGAAATTCTATAATTCACTTTGTTAAGCAAGGCTAAACTCCTATTGAACTGGTAAAATTACTTAGCATTGTGGCATTTATTAGAACTAATTGAAAGGATTTGTATTTTAGAATTAGATTCAATCCAGGCGATATTCATAATATTTTTTTCAATGCAAAGTAAAAGACTCATATAGAGAGCACTCAATTCAGTAAATAGGATACTCTTATAGAGAGCACTCAATTCAGTAAATACGATACTCTTATAGAGAGCACTCAATTCAGTAAATAGGATATTCCCATTAGAAAAAAAAAAAGGATATTCCCATTAGGAATTCTAGAAGCAAAGCCAAAAAGCAAAATACATTGACGGTCCCTAATCTAACCACCACAACCAACACCTTTTTTTTTCAAAGAACCATCAACATCGAGTTAAAACTCATGTATTTGAGGTTTGATCATGTCACAAATTTGTGAAATTTGATAATGTAATAATTTTAGCAATTATATTAAAAATGGATCCAACAACTCTTTCTATTCATATGTATGGATTTCAAAACTTTACCAATAAAAAGTTGCTTAACTTTAGATTTTAAGCCAATCATAATATTTTTTTAATTCATTTTGGTATTGTTGTACTCACAGTTGTTTCTCTTCTCTCCAACCACAAGGATTTGGTTGACCCTTATTTAGGTATTAATTTCTTTTTAAAGATTAGAAACAAATTCCTTTTAGTTATATATTAAATGGGGACATAAGGCTCATTGTATAGAGACTTAAGGGATAAACCTTACTAGTATAAAAGATAATGGAAAACACTCGTAGATTTTTTTAAAGGGGCCTCCTTTGATGAGCTCATTTTATAAAGGCTTCAGAATTCACTAGCTAATCTAATATCTATAAGATATAACCTAATATAATGCTAAGAAATAGTGGCAAGTTATGACCTACTTCATCATCTTAGATGTTTCAATCAATTGATACCTTCTCTTTTAGCTTCCTTTTGTAAAAAGAAGTTATAATTTTCTTAATATATATAATCTTTTGTAATTGATCTCTTATCTTTTTTATAATCTTCGTATGATTTGATCCCTATGAGATATATAGGAATACTTGTATAGTCTTAGCATAACTATTGAAGATGCAAGCTTTTTTATTATTTCCATTTTATCTAATTGAAGTTAAATGTTATAAAAAGAAAATTCATTCCTGGAAAAAATAAATATGAATTTAACATAATTAGAGTAATTAAAATTTTTCTTAAAATATATTAATGATTAGGAATGCAATTAAATTTTTAAAAAATAAATACATTTAATACTTTTTTTCATTGAAGCTTATTGTATAATAAATGCTCTTGCTTATCAAATCCACCATCTGATGCTAGTTACGTAGGTTAATACTATGAGGCTTAAGAAGGCTAGTATAGGTTTGCATAACTAGATGATTTGATATTATAAGATAATGGTGGTGGTAGATAATAGCTAAATTATGCCTATGATGGATGGCAATAATAGATAAGCCAATATTGGGGTGATGAAAATAAAAAATATTAATAAGATGGTCCAGTATGTGTATGATTTAAAGAGTGGTAGAATGAAATGGTAAAGATAAATTATTTGTAAGAGTGGAAGAAGAGATGAGGAATTTCTACTAGATTTCTTTCTCTTGCACATCAAAATGACAAAGCTAAAGGCCTTTTTATACTTTTACAATGATCATTCTTGAAACACAATCAAGAGATTTCCATAATAAAAGTTCAACTAACAACTATCAAATGTTATTTCATATTCTAGAGATATCTTCCATATAATTTTCTAAAAATAAACAATACTTGCTATTTAATTTTGATTATATTTTCAACACTCAACTTTAAACAACAATTTTATCAACAGCTTCAAGAAGTATCCTTAATTTTATATATCATTCTGTAGCTAATGACTTTATTAAAATGTCTGTAATTTGATCTTCAATTTTCACATACTCCACTTGAACTTCTTTATCCTTGATCTGATCTCTTATATAATGAAAACAAACATCAATATGTTTACATCTCTTATGATAAATTAGATTTTTTTTATAATGTAAGCTATTGTTGATTTTATATAAACATAGTTTTTTGTAGCTTCAACTTGAGAATATCTAATCTTATTCAGTAGCTTCCTCAACCATATTGCATTAAGTACACATTGATGATGCAACAACATATTCATCTTCACAAGTATAGAGAGAAACAAATAGTGATTTTTGTAAGCTCCAAGAGAATATAGTGTCACCATATAAAATAAAAATTTGCTTGTACTTTTTCTATCATCTTGGTCTCCAGTACAATCACAACCTGAATATCCTGAAAGTTGATATTCATTAGAATAGAATATAAAAGTCTTTAATTTTTTGTACCTTTAATATATCAAAGAATTCTCTTATCTGCCTTCAATTGTGTCTTAGTGGGATTTTCCATGTAGCGGCTAACAATTTCAAATATATATATAATGTCTAATCTTGTAATTATTGGAAATCTCAGGCTTTCGATCAAACTTTTGAACATAGTTTGCTCTACTATCTTTACTTCTTCTTTATTTTATAGTTTGATTCCACATCCCATTGGAGTGTTTATCGAATTACAATTCACCATGATAAATTTCTTTAGAACTTCATTTGCATATATTTCTTGTGTTATAAATACTCCTTTATTTTGCTTTACTTCAATTTCAAGAATAAATAACATGAGTCCAAAATTTGTTATCTTGAATTCTTTCTCAATAGTTGCTTAAGCTCCTTGAAATAAAGAGGATTATTTTCAATAAAAAAAAGATCATCCACGTATAAACAACTAAGTAATATATCTAAATTATTACATTTCTTCACATAGAGAGCATTCTCATAAGGGCATTGGATATAATAATTTTGTTTGAAGTATTAATCGATTCTTGCATTCCATGTTCTTGTAGCTTGCTTTAACCCATATAAAACATTTTTTAATTTGTAAAATTATATTCCAAAGGCTATTTGACATAAACTTATTTTTCAATAACTCCATTTAAAAATATATATTTAACATCCATTTGATAAATAGACCAATTATTTTGTAAAGTAAGATAAATAATTAAGTAAATTGTTTCCATATGAATAATAGGAGTAAATACATCATTGTAGTCGATGACTTCTTTCTTCTTGTATCCTTTTATTACTAGGCATGCCTTATGCTTTTCTAATTCACCTTAATTTTGCATTTTTTTTCTTCACTTTGTATACGCATTTTATAATAATAGCTTTATGTCTTTTTAGTAATGTTGTGAACTCCCACATTGCATTTTTTACTAGAGATTTGATATCTTCATCCATATCATATCATCATATTTCTTCTTTTATGGCTTCTTAAAATTCTAATGGTTCATTATTTAAAAGTAAGCAAATAAAATGAAGCTCGCCAGTTACTTCAGAAAGCTCTCTTGAATTTCTTATCTTCCTTTTTCATTGATTATCTTCAAAAGTATTTAGAGAACGTGAATCTTGTAAATTTGTAGGCAATTGTTCTTCATCTTGTAGCTCCCCAGATACTTGATCTTCCTTTTGACTATCTTTATTTTGTCAATCCCATGCTCCATCAAACTCTACATCACTACTATTTTTTTTTCAAGTTTTAAAATCAAATAGTTTATAAGATTTAGATTATTACTCGATGAAGATGAGTTTGGAGTTTTTGTCATCCAACTTAGTCCTTCTTTGTTCAAGAAAATACACATATTCAATGCTCCCAAAAACCTTCAAATGAGATTTATATGGCTTTCTTCCTATCCAGGTTTCTTGTGGTGTCATATCTTGTAAGCTTGAGGTTGAGCACCAATTGAGTGTATAGCTGGACAACACATATCACCTCCTCGGCCCAAAATTCATTAGGCATATTCTTTCTTTTGATCATGCTTTGTACTATATTTAGAATAGTGCAATTTTTTCTCTCCGCTACTCAATTTTGTTGTGGGTGAAAAAGGTGCTGTTAATTGATGTTGAATGTCACGTTCTTCATAATATTCTTTGAATGCTTTGGACATAAATTAGCCTTTTTGATCTGATTTGATGGATTTTATTGAAAACCCACTTTCTTTCTCTGTACTTTCTTTGAACATTTTTAACATAATGAAATACTGATTTCTCTATTAAAAAATAAATAATGTTTTTCTTGAATAATCGTCAACAAAATTTAATAACTATCAATCATTACAAAAAGATGTTGGGGTAACGGGTCTTCATACATCCATGTTGATTATTTCAAGAAGCTTCTTTGCTCTAAAGCTTGCTTCATTTGGAAATCTCTTTCTAGGTTGTTTTTCAAATACATAACCTTCACAAATGTGATTTAGATGATTGATATTTAGTAACCTATATATATATATATATATATATATATATATATATATATATATATATATATATATATATATATATATATATACTATTTCTTTTTTGGCATATTATTTAATTCTCCAATATTTAAATGCTCAAGCCTCATATGTCAAAGCCAAGATGGATATTTCACTCATGTCTTTAAATATTTCATTACTCCATTTTTATATTAAGAATAAGCATCCTATTATTTGTCATCTTCACTTGGGCAATTAATTCATTTGAATTATTTTTAATTGTGAACTTTTTATCCTTCATATGAATGTTAAATCCTTTCTCAAGTAATTGCCCCAAGCTTAAAATATTACTTTTCATATCTAGCACATAATAAATATTAGAATTAAATTGATAAGTTCCATCTTTAAGAAGAATCAGGATTTTACCTTTTCCTTTTACCAAAAATTTTGAAGAGTCACAAAAATAAATTTGACTCTCCATTGGCTCCATTTTTATGAACATGTTTTTATCCACTACAGGAAAAACGTCATTTTCCGGCGGACATTTCTGTCGGAAAAATGGCCAAAATCCGTCAGAAAATAGCATTTCCGGCGGATTTCCGACGGAAATTTTTGCGCCGGTTTCACGCGCGTCGCTAAAGGACTTCCGGCGCAACATAATGCGTCGGAAATATTTCCGGCGCATTTCCGACGAAATTTACGCTGGAAAAATATTTCCGTCGAAATTTTTATACGCCGAAAATTTTATGCAAAAAAAAAAAATTCTATTACACAACAGCTGGCTCCTTAATTCGCGCTCCACCACAGGCCCCAGACCGCCAGACGCGACCAGACCGTATGCAAGCCGGTCTAACAAGCCAAGACCCGCCTGCCTGCCCGCGGACAAGCCCATGTGCTCAGCGGGATTCGAACCCCGCCCCCCCTGTACCCGCCTTCAACCCTTCTACCATCTAGTCATGAAACCAAAACCTGTTAACTATGTTACTTTTTTTTTATTTAACCTATTCGAGACGTTATTTTTAAAATTTGTTAATTGAATTTAACAAAAAACTTAAAAATTAATTAACTTAAAATAAAAAATATTTAATTTTAAAATAATTAACTTAAAATTGTTACCGGCAGAAATAAAAAAATATTAACTTAATTAATTCAATAATTAACTTAAATTTAAAATAAAAATTAAAAAATTAAAAAAATTAAAATTAAAAATTCAATAACTTAATTGATACCGGCAGAAATAAAAAAAAATTAAAAAGTTAATTAACTTAATTAATTCAATAATTTAAGTTTTATTTTAAAATAAAAATAATTAATTTTTATTACGTCGGAAATCTGCTGGAAAATCCGCCGGAAATGACTTTGAAAAAAATCTGTCGGAAAATCAATCAAAAATTATGTCGGAAATTCGGTGAAAAAAATCCGTCGGAATGCCGCCGAAAAATTCGCCGGAATTTGCGACGAATTTATTTCCGCCGGAAAATCTGTCGGAAATGAGCTGTTTTCCTGTAGTGATCCTTGCATATATAATTACTTATTACAGTCTCAAATTACCAATTATTTTCTTTTTTATCTTCTTCTCCTTTCACTGCTAATAATAAAACTTGTTCCTCTTCCTTCTCTTTAATGAAGTTGTCTTTCTCTTGATAATGATAATATTTAGAAGCATAAAGATCAAACTTTTTGCAAATATAACAATGAATATGAGATTTTTTTGTCCCTTTGTAATCTTGGCTCTTTCTTATACTCTTCATTTCTTGAGTTTTAACTTTCTTCATTATTTCTTTGATATTCAATACATCCTCATCCATGTCTTCGGCCTCTTCCAAAGCCACAACCACGACCTCGATCTCGACCACGGCCTTGTCCATAAATATCTTCATCATTTAATTATCTTTATATTTTGTATCGTCTTTGTCATCTTTTAATGAGAACTTTGATTGGAGAACTTGTTTGATAGTATCCTATTTTTTCTTATTTATTTGTGCTCATAAGTCATTAAAGAGCCCATTAGTTGATCAATAGTCATTGTGTCTAAATCTTTAGTTTCCTCAATAGCTACTTCAATATCCTCAAATTTATCATTTACTGAACATAAAATTTTTTCTATTACTTAAATATCTTCTATTTTTTCTTCCTACCTTCATAGTTGCTTGACGATAATCAAGACTCTTGTGAAATAGTCCTTTAAATTTTCTGCTTCCTTCATTTGAAGTGCCTTAAATTCAGCTCAGAGAGTTTGAAGCCCAATCTTATTTATTTTGTCTATGCCTTTATATGCAACTTGAAGTATCTCCCATACTTGCTTAGAGGTAGATGCTCTGGCCACTTTCTAAAAGTTTTTCTCATCTAGTGCTTGATAAATGAAAAAGAGTAATTTCTTATCTTCTTTATACTTTCTTTCAACAGTTCCCTTTGGGTTGTTGATAATGCTGCTTTATCTTGATTCTCGACATAGCCTTTTTCGACTATCTCCCAAATATCTTGTGAACCAAATAATGCCTTCATTTGAAGACTTCAATTCTTATAATTCTCTTCTGTGAGGTGAAGCCCTTGTAGATTCATACTACTTTCCCTCGAACTTGGCTATGATATCACTTGTTAGAGATAAATTATTTGTAAGAGTGGAAGAGAATATGACAAAAGAAGATAAATTTCTATTAGATTTCCTTCTCTCTCACATCAAAATGACAAAGCTAAAGACCTTTTTATACTTGAACAAAGATCATTCTAAATACATAATCTAGAGATTTCCATAATAAAAGTTCAACTAACAACTACGAAAAGTTATTTCATATTCTAGAGATTTCTTCCATACAATTTCCTACATACAAAAAAAACACTTGCTAATTAATTTTGGTTTATATTTTCATTATGAGTTGTGCCTTAGTGGCATAGTATAGGTTTCAATGATGGAAATAATACAGATTTTAGTGTGGTTGTCATAGTCGTAATAAATAATGTCATGGAAATTTGGGGGTAAAAGTATTATTTTCAATCTCTTGTGAAAATGGATGGTATCAACATAAGATAAGGTTCCTGCCCACCATTAGATAATATATAAGTTGAAGGTTTAAAATTAATCAATTAATATCAAAACATAAAAAATAAGTGAGAATGATTATAAAATACTAATTGATAACAAAAATATATAATATTTTTTTTAAAGAATGCAAGCATAATCAAAAGTATTAAATAAATAAGATTAAATTATATTACAAAAAAGCATATCTAATGTTTACCTCATCTAACTCATTTATGGTGTTTAAAATGTGTTTATTTTCTTCATCATCCTTTGTATTTTCCATAATGAATTGATCAAACCTTTTTTATTTTTTGGGAAAACCCACTATCGGGGTCTATGCATTAATTAAAATAAAAGTTAGAAGTCCTTATTAGCATTCTACAGCTTGCTATGCTCTAGGGGGCTACATGTCGAAAAGAAAGAAAAATAACCTAAAGAGCAGAAGATCCCTTCTAATTACAAAGTTGAATAAAAAAATTTAAAACTAGGTAGGCTAAGAGCCATCACCCAAAAGAAGAGATCGTGAAGATCCTTAGCAAAAAAAGAGCATTGATCCCTGCAAAAAAATGATACCTGCATAAAGATAAAGGAAAGGAAACCATATATAGCAAAAAACTAACCAGCAAGGAAAAAAGATAGGATCCAAAAGAAAAAGCATCAAAATACAATTCCAAATCAAACATAACAATGAATCATAGACCAGATGATGACCCAAATCTAAACTCTGAATCAAACATAACCCATAAACAAGATAAAGCAACACACAAAGACTAAACTCCCACACGAAGAGGAGAATACGTGCCTAATAGATAACAAGAAAACAAATGAAATTGATAGGAAATAGGTAGTAAATCCCACATTACAACAGTAGAAGAAAATGGAGAAGGCAACAAGAATGAGCTAGGAAGAAACATCCAGCAACAAACAACAATGATCAGACATATGCAATCCCAGACATATGGAAACCCAACTAGAAAGCAAACATAACAAGAAAGGAAATAGAGCATAAGACATTAGGAAAATAACAAGAAAGAAAATAGATGATCAAACTTAAGGCATCCCAACAACATCCAATAGCACATTATCTTTAAGAAATTGAGGGGAAGTAGCCAAAACAAAAAATATATGATTAATATAAAGAGACCCATTCTTTGCTAGCCACACAACATGACCATTTTTGGCCTTCTTGATGGAAGAAATTTCGTACACAAACTTATGAAGCATAGCCTTGATTTTATGCCAAATATAGAAGTTGTTCAAATTCATCTCTTATTCAGCTTGATAGTATCAACAACCAAATCAAGATCAACTTCAATCCAAACATAATGAAAATTTAAAGTGTTACTTTCCTCCAAACTCTTTGAAATGCCAAAAAACTTCGTAGCAGCCACAACATGGATCGAATAAGAGTGGCCAAATGCCAAGATTAGCCTACCATCATAATGCCTTATCAGGCTACCAATCCCACATTAATTCTCAAAGATAGATGAGTTAATATTGATCTTAACCTACCCCATAATAAGCTTATACCATAAAATAAACTTGTGAGGGCTACTAATGATGAAAGTATTTTCAATGCTAATTTTAAAAAAAGAATGCCACTTTTTTCTATTATAATAATGTTTAGGAAAAAGGAGCCAAGTAGCAAAAACTGATGGATCTTAAAACTAAAAGATTTGAGAATTCTTTTATAGCACATCTTAGTCCTCAAATGCTTGCAATTATTCCTCCCACCCCATAACAACCATATTATAGTTAAAGGAATGACCAAATCTATTGCTCAAAATTATTTGATTGAATCATGACATTTCAAAAAGACATAACAATGGTAGCATGTAAAGGAATGACCAAATCTATCATGTATGATACCCCCCATACCAGCGCAAGAATTCTTAACTGAGCAATCAGAATTAAGCTTAACAAAAGGAAATTTAGATTTGATCCATCTAACCACTCTGTCAAAAACATTCAGATTCCCATTCTCCAAAGGAATTGCAAAGTAGACAGCCACCTCCCTACAATTACTGAAATTTCTAGTAGAAATAAGATTACAAGAATAAAGATGCAAAATTTTATGATTAACATTATAAATGATATTCTTAGCATTCATTTTAATGTCACTATACTTAGCTTCATTTCTCTCTTTCCAAATAAACCACACTATAAGAATAGGCAATAAATTAAGAATGTGACCTTTCGAAGTAGTCATCCAAACCTTTAATAAACCAGGTAAGTCATTGGAAATGACCGCAATGTTTAATTTAGCAATATTAATAAAATGATTCCGAACCTATTGAGCAATATTCCCAGTCACAAAAAGGTGGTTTACATTTTCAATGTTAGAGCAACATTGACATTTAGAGGGAAAACTAAAACTTTTTTTCTGAATTAAATCATCTACAGGAATTAATGAAGCTTTTAAGGCACCTCCAAACTAAGATGGCATAAGAAGCAGGGATATTATTATGCCATATGGCAGAGTAAATGAGCGAAGAGTTATACTTAACTCTATAAGTGTCCCAAACCTTTTTCATTTGAAATTTACCAGAAGAAGAGAGAGTGAAGAGCAGTTTATCCTTGCATTGCAAATCTAAAGGCTCCTTCAAAATAATATCAAGTAAGCTGGAAGGGATAACCGTCAACAACTTAGTCACATTCCAAAAATCATTAATAATAAAACTAGATACCTTAGCATTATCAATGGACTGGGTATTTAAAAAATTATCAATAGAATAAGGACCTAACCAATTATCTTGCTAGAAGAAAACAACACCTTTGCCTAAACCCCATTGAATGAACTGTTCCACCTTCCATTTAATATTGCGAAGTCTTTTCCAAATCATATAATCAGAAACTTTATAAAAACCAAGAAGAGGATGAGAATCCTTGCAGTATTTAGCATTCATAAAATGAGCCCATAAATTGGAATTAGCTCTAAAGGAGAACCAAAGTTTGTAAGAAAAAGCTTGCACCATATCAGATAAATTGTTACAACCCAAACCTCCTTCGTTATATACACCACAAATGTTATTCCACGAGGCCTAACGAATGCCATTAATATTATACTTGGAACCCCAAAAAAAAATTGTTTATCATTCTCTCAATTCTAAGATAAATGGCAGCAGTAGGTTGAAGAGTTTGTAGTAAATAAATAGTGATAGAATTTATCACAGATTTAATAAGAACCAATATACCACCAAAAGACAAGAAATTAGACGACCAATGGTTTAATTTTTTTGAAAACTAGTAAAAATATTCTCAAAAAGAGGACTTCTTTTTTTACCTTTATAAATTAGAGTACCCAAATAATTAATGAGAAGCAACTTAGATTGAAAACCACAAATTTTTTGGATATCATAAATCCTATTCATGTTAATAGATTTACTAGTAATAAAGCTACTTTTATCCTTGTTAATGGCCAAACCACTCACCTCATGAAATTGTAAAAGAAAATTTCTCAAAATTTTAAGATTGTTAATAGAGCCATTAGAAAAAAGGATGAAGTCATCAGTAAAACTAAGATGAGACATCGAAAAGCCCCGAATAGTCTAGATGTTAAGCTTAGGGAATCTTAAATATAAATCTTCCAAACCCCTAGAAAGGTACTCCATAGCAATAATAAAGAGAGTAGGAGAAATATTATCACCTTGTCTTAAACCTTTAGAAGATTTAAAAAAACCGTGATTTCTACCATTAATAAGCACAGAAAAATAACAATTATCAATACTATTCTTAATAAGTTTAATGAAACAATCACTAAAGCCAAATAAATAAAGCACTTTGTAAAGGAAATTCTAGTTCAGATTATCATACGCTTTTGAAATATCCAATTTCAAGATAATGTTATCACCTTCAACCTTGGTATTAATATCATTAGCAAGCTCTTGGGCAAAAAGAACATTATTAGAAATACTCCTACCTTTAACAAACCCCGTTTGATTACTCGAGATAATTCTAGGAAGAATATTCACCAATCTATTGGAAATAATTTTAGAAATAAGTTTGTTAAAAAAGAAACAAAGACTAATAGGTCTAAAGTCATTCTATTTATTAGCACCATCTTTTTTGGGAATGAGCATAATATTCGTCAAGGAAAAATATTTAGGGTAAGGTTTACCAGTAAAAAAATCATTGACAGCATCAATCACATCCATAACAATATTCCAAGTTTTTTAAAGAAATTTGGTAGTAAAACCAACAGGGCTAGCTACCGAATCGCCATTCAAATCATTGACAGCATTGTAAATTTCCAACTCAGAAGGTGTTTGACAAAGAATGTTATTGTCATTAACATTAATAATACGAGGATTAACATGAGGATTAAGTAAAGGCCCATTGCTAAATTGGCCATTAAAAATATTCTTAAAATGTTCCACACCAGACTTGCAAATCAAATCCTTCGACTCAATAATACTACCATCATTATTTATAATTTTATGAATGTGACTTTTAGTTCTATTTCTATTGGCCATAGCATGAAAGAACTTAGTATTTCTATCCCCATCTAAATTAAATTTAGTATTAGCTTTTTGCCTCCAGAAAGTTTCCTCCTGACTCTGAAGTTGAACAAGAGAATCTTTAGCACTGTTAAGCCTGTTAAGGAAGTAAAGCGAGGAACTATCCAAATAGGCCTTCTCAAGCTCCATAAAATCTCAGCTTCCTTAATATTAGTAAAGATATTTTTAAAAACATTTTTATTCCACAATTCAAAGCATGTTTTAACCTACTAAGTTTAGCCCATAATCTTAACATACCAGTGATGTTATTATCAAGAAAAATGGGAGCATTCCAATTGGTACTAATAACATTCAAAAAATCAGCATGAGAAAGCCACACATTTTGAAATCTAAAAGTAGAGGAACCAACTTTTTTATTGGCATTAATAGATAAAAGTAAAGGTGAATGGTCAGATAATGTTCTGCTAAGATGTTCAACAGTAGACATATTAAAATTAGTAATCCACTTATTATTAAAAAGAAATATGTCAAGTCTTTGCCACAAAGTAGATTTATTCCAAGTAAAAGGGCTACCTATATAACCAATATCATTTAAATTACAATCAGAAATCATAGCATTAAAATCCTTCATAACAACAATATTAGGGAGATTACCTCCGCTTCATTCTGATGCATTAAAAATAATATTAAAATTACCCCAAATACACCAAGGCACATTAATGCAGAGAGAAAATTGATGAATTTGATCCCAAAGGGGAAAACGATTTCATCTAGAACATGCATCATACACGAAAAGAGGCATAACATTTACTATTTAAAAAATCAATTTGACAATTAATGACTTGAGGGAAATCCAAAATCACACTAACATCAATATTGCTATTCCACATAATCCAAATCTTGTTGGAGCAGTTAGCATGAAATTTAGAATAACCCAAAGTAATAGTAGTAGAACCAAGTTTATAAGAAGAAATAAGAGGCTCAATTAAAACTAAAAGCTGAATATGATACATTCTACACAGGTTTTTAACTATAGCAATAGACTCCTTACGTTCAATCCCCCTCACATTCCTTAAAAGATCCTTAATCATTAGAATGTTTAGAAAAATTTTGAGCTCTAGTAGAATGAGGAGTAGAGGGTAAAGAGGTTTTAGAATTCTTTCCTTTCTTTTTTCCAACTTAGCAAAATCATCATCCTCAGGATATTTCTTAGTTTCAACATCATGACTAGATGATAAAACAACAGCCTTCTCTGGTTTTTACCATTATTCACATTGATAAGATCCACGGCGGTGGGGGGTAAAAATTCACCTTCTTCGCAAGCCTCATTAGACATTTCCAAATTCACCGGTAAATCCCTATCTTTTTTAACATCAGTAATCAAAACAGGAAAATCTACATTAGAAATCTCGGAATTATGCATCATGGATTCAATTGAAACAAAATTTTTTGGATCATTATCTATATCATTAATAACATCAGCCATATGTCTTTCCCCTTTACTGGACACCTCACCATTTGTGTTAATAAAAAGTTCCTATAATGAAGAAGTTTCATTTTTCGGCTTATCAGAAGCGGTAAGCGATTCCACCAGATTCACATCATTTATTTTTCACGACAGGCACGTATGCTTTACCGCTGGATCTAGGCTTCCTGAACGACTGAGCAGCCATTTTTTTAAGTTCCGGATGAAGTTTGAAGCAATCCGTAAGGGAATGACCATGGAGTTTACAGTGAGAACAAAAATCAGGGGCTTTCTCAAATTTAATCTTTTGCATATAACCAAAAGCTTTAGATCCTACCCAAATTTCCTTAGAGTGTTTTTTTTGTAATATCTACTTCAACAAGGATTCTAGCCACAGAAGGCCGCATCCTAGATGCAGTATCCTGATTAGTTTGAAGGGGTCTCCCAAATATCGAACCCAGAGCATGTAATACTTTCATATTGAAAAAAAGCAAGCGTAAATTTGGGAAAGAAATCCAAATGGGAACGATAGGTGATTCTTCCTTAATATCAAAAAAAGGCATCCATTTCAATATACGCATTTGGCAATTATATATGAAGTACGAACGTCTAGCAAAGATTCTACTGTAATCAAGGTCGTTTGAGAGTTGTATGGCAACGTGCCTATAATCAAGAAGGCCAATCGAGAAAAAACCCGTAAGCTTTAAGTTTGTGAAAAACAATTGGATAGAATCAAGGCTAGGTCTATTCAAACCAAATTTACCCACAAAAGTAAATTGAAAAGGCGATGCAAGCTTAAGAAATTCATCATTAGTCAAAAGAATAGCAGGAACACCATTGAAAACTGATTGAGATAAATTAGGAAGGACATCACCTGCGTGGGAGCTACTCGAAAGCACCTCTTTAAACGATCTCGATCTAGGAGGCGTGCTCTGATCATCCGCCTCTAGATTAAAGAAACCTTTATTTTTAATCGACCCAGTCACTGAAGCATTCCCCTAAGGGGTGGCGGACGAAGCTTCTGCCATCACCGACAAGCCCACAAAGGGTAAACCGCCAACAAACGAACATAAAACACAAGAGCAAAGGAAGACACCATAGATCCAAGGAAAAATCGAAAGAGAGAGGACGACAACGAAGGACGATGGTGGAAACCCTAAATCGCCAGAGCGGCTAGGGCAAGACACGAGCGATAATTTGCCTCTTATTAATAAAATATCTTAAAATATATTTATAGATACTCTATTTGGCAATTGAAAATAAATTCTACCTTGAATATATCACCATCATCAGCATTATCTTTGAAACTAACTCTTCAATTAGATTTTATTATTGCTTAAAATAGTCTGAAAAAGAATGGAGTCTCATATGCTAGGCAAGCCTCATAAATAAGATCTTTTATGTGAGCTTTATATTTTTAATTTTATTATTTTGATCTTATTTATAGATCTACAATAGTATTTAAACATATTATATTAAATTCTTGATAAATAAATTAGATACTATATGTGTTGGGTACCATTAATATTAAACTTGGTCATCAAGTAATAACTCATATGATTTATACACTATTAAGTATTCAATTGAGTCAATATAATTAGTGGTTTTATTGATTTCTTCTTGAAGTTTTAGTTTAAAATAATACCATATGTAACCACTTCATATTCCTATAGAACTTTTAATTCATATAACAACGATAATAGACACACATCTATTTTTTAATAAATATTGGGTGAATCAATAATAATTAGTATGGAAAACATGTTTGGAGTTATCAGCACATCTCAGGTGGGAGATTGTACTAGGTAATTATTAATAATTAGCTTCAGTTTGCTGAAGAGACATTGTAATATAGGTTGAAATTATTAGCATATATGGAAAATCTAATATTCTTACTCTCAAGTAAACTTTGAAAATGTTTGATCAAAGTGGTTCCATATTTTAACATCTAATGGTTAGCAATGAACCTAGTTTTCATCTTCTCTTGTGATACAATCTCATAGGATTAATAGTGATCATAAATAAAAATAATATTTATAATCGTAGGATTAGAGGTAAATATAATAACTTCTTAAATGGTATATTCTATTATTTGTGGTTTGCACTTAGGGGCTCCATTGTGTTTTTATTTAACCTTGATCATATCATTATTACAAAATATCATACATTTATTAATACTCTAGTTTATCATCTTTACATTCAGACCTAACCTAAATAGTCTCCTTCAAAAGCCTAGTACTTTTTGAGTCACAATAAAAATATTTTAATGTTGAACATTTTTATAAAAATAAACAATTTAAAAAGGTTATTGTAGTCATAAATGTTGGATATAGAGTAACACATAATAAATTATAAATTATTAAGCTTTACTATTTGGAGGTTCTTCAATGATTTATATACATATCATACTATTTGGAGGTTCCCCAAGGGCATGTAAGACTTGGGAGTTGAATAAATGTAATCTTAGATTAAGGGAATGATATCTAGATAGGAATAATAGGGGACTCCTTAATATCAAACAAGGGAGTCCGCTTCAACACAAACATTTGACAATTATTAATATAATAAACTCTTCATGCAAACACCCAAAAATAATCCAAGTCATTATCAAGTTGTATAAAAAAATATTTGGCATCCTGAAGGACAATAGAGAACAAACAAGATAATTTAAGGTTCATAGAAAACTCATGAATAGAATCAAGATTTGGCCGACACATAGCTAATTTCTCAACCCAAGTAAATTAAAATGGAGCAGCCAGCTTTTCAAAAACTTCCTCTAAAAAAATAACAACAGGGACTCCCTTAAAGGATTTTTGCATGAAGGAAAAAGGAGGAGATCACGAAGAGATCATACCAACCACCACATCTTTGAAAGAAAGCGAATTAGAAGAAATATTATTACTAGAAACACCAAATAGGCCTTGATTCTTAATTGTCAAGGAAAGTACTTTTGATGAACCCCATGGATTAGAAGGAGGTGCCGCCATCCAAAGGATAAGAACCTCAAACACAGTGCTAGAACAACCTCAAATAGAGAAGACGACTAGTAGAAATGAAACTAGGGGTTGAGAACAAACCTAGGCCACAAAAAATAACTTTCGATCCACCAAAATCCAAAGAAGAATTGGAGATGGAATAGATAATCACCAAAGTTGGGGGAAGGCATCTAGGGCATTGTGACATTAAAGAATGTTTTGGTTGAAGTTTATTAACTTTAGAGAAAATGCAATAAATTCAATTTAAAAGAAATTTGATGGTTCAAATCAAAGTCTTTGAAATTAGAAGTAGGGAACAAGTCGCCTATCTCGATCTGAACAATTTTTGTAAATGCGGAGAAGCAAATCAGCGATCCAATTGCAACTTTTTTTTTCATCTCTCCTCTTTTCCTCCTGCTTCTCTTCTTCCTTCCACGACAAGAAACAATTGTGAGGGTTGAGGGAGTGATAGTGAGTGGGGAATATATATATATATATATATATATATATATATATATATATATATATATATATATATATATATATATATATATATATATATATATATATATATGCAGTGTAAGACTATAATTACTATAAAATAGAGGCTTCAATGCTGCGGTGGCGATTTCTAGTGGCGCTGCGTCCAAAGTCCCAATGCCGCAGCGTCACAATCAAAGCACCGCAGCGCTGTAGTTCAAACAAAAATTCATATTTATATTAAAAATCATTTTCATAAATTATGGGCTGTTACATGATAAGAAATATAGTTTTAGCATCATTTGTCGTTAGTTTAATGCCATTATTATGATAATGGAAATAGCATAGAAGGGAGACTTGTATTTTGTAAACTTTATGTTTAGTGGGGACATTATTGTGATAATCATCTATGGCCCATCTAATGCTTATTATTACAATGATATGGTTGTCATTAGTAATAATTAAGATCATCTTGACATATAGTCTTGAGGAAGTGGTGAGTGACAACAAATATCATCATCTACGTTGCCTCTTAAATCATAGGAAGTGGGCTAGGCATAAATTATTGATAGACGAGCATTATCCAATATTTAAGTTTCAATGAGAAATGAGATTTAGGCCGCTATATTTTGTGGGTTTCTACGTTGTTAATGCAATGGAAATATGGCTGTCACGATCATATTTTTTGGATGACAAATTTTTTAGGCATATTAAATTGTAAAGAAAAACCTATATAATGTGCTGAAAACGAACCTTATTTTCAGATTTTATGTAGATTTATTTAAGTTCTAGTTAGGGATTTTTTTTGTGGTTTTCATATGCAATGACGAAGATTATGCATGGAATTTTTTCTGCCAAAAGGAGAGTGAACGTCCACATAATCTGGAGGGTTTTTTCAAATTTTTTTCGTTGAGTTTTTTCTGCCGCAATCTTCTATGGTGGTAGAGGGTCGCCGGTCATCCTCCGATGACCGGAATACCTCAACCCCATCTCTTGCCGAGCGTCTGATTAATTTGGATGCAAAAGGCAGGATTATAAGTCATGATTTGATAATCAAGCAACATCCTTTGATCATCAATGAAGGGCGACTTCTTTCGATGCAGAATGACGTGCCGGTAATGGGCAAGGGGAAAGAAACTGTGGAAAATTTAGATAGAAAGAAGAATCCGACGTCTTTGTCTTCACCATCAAAGAATCTATTGTCTAAAGCGGCGAACGATCCAGAGGCCTCGTTGTCTACTGGGTTCAAACTCAAGGTAAATATATTTTCAAATAATTCCTATACTGCGGAAACAGGAGATATTGAATTGAGATTTAAAAACTTCAAAGCATAATGAAGTTTTGAATAATGTGGCTGAATCACAATTGGTGAATGAGAAGATTGTGTTACAGAACCCAATTAATGGGCTTGATGATTTGGTAAATGCATGGTCTAATAACCAGCACATCAAAGTGCCCTGAATCAATTCGGATCAGGTAGAAGATGAGGATTCTGATGCTGTTAAACTTGACATGGACAAGGTTTCTGAAAATGTTATTTTGCTTCAGAAATATCTTGTGGTGAAGGTGTTTGGGAGTGAAGTTCCTTTTTCCCTTTGTAGTATTGAGTTAAGACGTGATTGGATTAAATTTGGTAATTTTCATCTTACCTCATTGGGACTGAACTGGATTTTATGTTCATTTCATTCCTCTCAAGCTATGGAAGAAGTGCTTAATGGAGGTCCTTGGTATGTGGGAGGACACATAATAGGAATGGATAAATGGACACCTCAATTTTCTCCAACATCGTTGAAAGGGCTATCCTCTCCAATTTGGATCCGACTACCACATTTGGCCTTACATTGTTGGGATGAGATTAATATTACTAAAATAGTTTCAAAGATCGGAGTTCCATTCTTATTGGATGGGAAAATGTTTAAATGGGATAGACATGAATTTGCAAGAGCCTGTGTCCGGATTAATCTAGACTCTAAATTATCTCATCGAGTTTAAATTGAAGGCTTATGTGGGAAATTTTTTCAGAGGATTGAATACGAAAAAATATCATCTTTGTGTTTCAATTGTGGCAAGATAGGTCACAAAACTAAAATGTGCATGGAGGTTCCTAAAGATATGGAAAATAAAATTCTTAATGAAGATAAAGGGATTAGATCATTGGGTATTGAATCAAAATCTGAGAAGTCTTTAAGGGAAAAAATTGATAGTGAAGATTCTTAATGTTGCTATGGTCCTTGGATACATGTATAGTTTAAGAATAGAAGAAGAATGAAGAAAGTCCAAAATCAGAAATTTGAAATTATAACTATTGTTAGGAATCCTGAGAGAAAAACTGCTACAGCAAATATGGCATTGGCAGAAGCTTCTTCAGGTAATAGGTTTAATTTGCTGTCTCAAGTATTTGCTGAGGAATTAACTAGATTGGAAGTTGAAGATCCAAGTAAGAAAGCCGAAGATCTTAAGATTAATTCAGATTTTGAAGGCTCGGTTTTGGAAGGAGGAGCTCCTGTTACAAATTTCCCCACAGAATTTGCCTTTGTTGATAGAATTTCTGTCCTATTAGAGGATGGAGAAATTGATCCAGATAAGGAATTCGTTGCTGTGGAAGAAGCTTTGAATGCAAACACTACTCATCAGAAGGATCTTGTGGGAGAATACGTTGATTCTCCAAAACAGGATAGATGCAATATAGGAAAGTCAGTAAGTGTTAATGATGGAGAGGCTATTGAAACAATAGTTAGAAGTGTTCCAAACTCGAAACATGGAGAATGTGCTGTGGCTTCTCACTGGGCTTGCAAAGAAATTGTGAAGAATAAGAATAAACTGATAGATGAAGAAGCTGATTTGAATAATAAAGATGGTGGGGAAGGTGGTTCAGACGTTTTAAAAGATGTTCGTGATCCTGAAAATGTAAATCAGGTTGTGATTACTCCTTTGGCAAAAACTGATAAGTTGAATGGGAAAGAAGCTCTTTTTGAAGATGGAAAATTCCGACTGCCATCTAAATCGAATCAGCTAAAGAAGTTTTATAAAGAAACGAATTTGTTTTGTCCAATTAAAGCAGGAAGTCTTAGAGGAAGGAAGATGGGTATACTTGGTGGAAGTATTGGAACCACTTCATTAGTTATCTCATGACATGCTTATAATGAGGAAAGGGGAAGTGGAAGTTATAGAAGGAATTAAAATCAGGCTTGTGGATAGTGTGAAGATGTTGGAATTTGATAATGGAAGAACTTGGGGAACTATCAAGACCCAAGTTTATACTTTGGCGGCTTGTTTTGAGGACATTTCCTTTTCTTTTTTGACAAATCTTGTTTTTTCTAGATTTACTTTAAGCATAGGATGGCATTTGAAAAAAAGGAATTCGATTAATGGGGATTAAGATTCTCTCTATTTCTTATTTATTACTTAATTGAGAATTTTGGGATACTAATCAATCTTTTTGGTTGTTTAATCTTTGGTATCCCCTTCACCCCAATTGATTTAAAATGATTAGTAGAGGTCCTTATTTTCATTATGACATTTTCTTTTTTTCTTATATTTTCATTATGCTTAATATGCTTATAAATAAGCCTTCCTTTCCTTTGTTTTGAAAGGAGTGCCTAGTAGTTCTTTTCCTAGTTTGTAATAGTTTTTCCATTTTAATGCTATATGCATCTTCTCAAAAAAAAAGAAGAAGAAGAAGAAGAAGAAGATTATGCATTTGCATGATCGCATTCTTTTCAGATGTGCCTCAACTTTTAAGATGGCGGGTAGCCATTTACAGCTGAACAGCGTTGGCGTGGTGGCGAACATTGTGGATGAAAGCTCTGATCGATGATTTCAATATATGGAATTGTAGGCATCCATATCATGAGCCCAGGATGGTATATATTAAATTTTCAATATTTAAATTTGTAGAAATAATTTCAGTAGAACTCATTGCTTACTACGTTGGGTTACTCGAAATTGCTGATAACGCCACACTATTTTTATTTGGTCAATCCTTCTCTTCAAGAGAAATTTTTAGGATGAATGACACATGAAATAGTTTAGTATCGAAGTCAAAATAACTTCAAGAAATTTTAATCTTTTGAAACAAATTTTATGGTAACGAGAGGACACTGGCATGATCAAAGCCACATCTAGCATACTGTTTGCGATGAGATGTGCTTGGGGGTCGGTCCTTCTCCCTTTCCCTCTGGCTTGCAGCTAGCGGGAGAACTCGTTCGAGTTTCTTTCGGGAGTATACCGATAATTGGTCGTTAAAAAAACAAAAAGAAGGATGTTACGAAACCTGAACTTGCAAATTATTAATGTTTTTTTAATTATTATTGATTTTAATTATTTTTTAAATTTTTAATTTTAAGGACCTTTAAGAACTTGTAAAATATTTTTGAATTATTATTACTTTTAGAATAAGATAACAGAATATTATTATACCAAATAGCCGATAAAATAGTAGACTTATCATAAGTAGTTCTAAAAGTGTGCCAAGCTTTGTTGAGAGCAAAGTTACCATTGAAAGATTTTTAGTTTTGTTCTAGCCTAGGCCCCCGAAATGTGCAAATTATTTAGGTTTGTTCGAGCCCAGGCCCCCGAACTAGTATACCAAATATGCAATATTTAATGTGTCGAGTCGATTCAATCTATTATGTTATCTATTCACACAGACCTCATCTTGGCCTGTTGGTTGAGAGCTTATGCTTCCAACTAAGAGGTATTGGGTTCGAGTCTTTGTTTATGCGTTGTGTGTATGAGTTTGCCTTAAATGACCTAAATGTAAAAAAAAAAAAGTTATCTATTCACTTAATGTAATAAATTTAATATTATACTGAGGTTTTCATATAATTTTGAGCTTGTTTGTCTTTTTTATTTAGATTTTTGAGTAAACCTAAACATTTATTTGATTGTTTTTATTATTTTGAAATGAGTGCCTTTCCGGCAAATCAAATACCTGTTGACATAGGAACTTACTGTTCTCAATCTTTTAAGTATTTTGAGATGTTAATTTTTTTTGGTTTTTCAATGTTTTTACGAAATCTGATTCACTTGTCATCTAAATATAAAGAGACAGAGAGAGAGATAAAATCCACAAATCTTATTATTTGCATCTTGAATTAATGCTTGCTTTTTATATTATTACTTCATATGATTACAATATTCTCTCCTCGTAGATGCTTTGGTATTAAAGATAGTTGTGTTTCTAACAAAATTTTATTCAATATCATGAAAACTCTGTTTCTTTATTCTCTCATGCCACCTTGTCTTCAGTTGAAGAACTCTCAAGAAACCCACAGGAACTTACTACGAGAGATGGTAAGTATAAAATTTCCATGCAATGCCACCATTATTATCAAGCATCATCGTGATGTTATTGTAAAGGAAGCCGTCGTAAGACCAGCTCTGAACAGCAAACTCCCATATGGATGCAGGAAACGGAGCACGCAGTCTATTATGTGGATGATGATCCGAGCAACTATGATGGCGCGCTTGCACTAGGAAATGGATCTTCCTACTTGTACTCATTCCGTACCCAACCAAGCCAGCCAAACCTTCAAGGAATGGGATATGGCCCTCATGATCTACGTCTCGCTTGATCATTTGTTATCCAAGTAACAACTGCTTAATTATATTTATAGCAAGTGGCATCTTTGACATGTACTGATGTTTCTATGCTCACTAGTAGGCTCTGTTTACTGCAATATATATACTGGCTGACCACGTACTATATATATACTATGCAATTTATATGTTTTAAATGGAGAAATGCATGTCTACAAGTATGTTATGTAAGTGCTACTTGATTTTATCGGAATGATCTTGCTATCTTGAAAATCTTGCTCAAAGTAACAAATGCTTTGTTTTGCTGCTTCCTGTCTGATTGGAGTTGTTTTTGGAGGTAACAGCGTCTTTTACTTGATTAGTTTTGAATTCATAGTTGTAATTAAGTTCATTACACATACCCCAGTAAATAGCTTGTGATGCTGATTTCAAATAGATGATGAATGTGGCTTAAGTAAATTCCCCAGTAAAATTAAATTCATTATCCATTTCTGTTTGAAAGAATGAGACTACGTTTTTTATGTTTAAATTACAATTAATTCGGTAAAACTGGTCTATGTTGATTTACCAGTTCACTATTGATTGCATAATGATTGACAATTATTAATCAAACAAGTACCTCTTTTATTCAGCACAATAGAAAACAGTAGACCAATGTATATGTTATAGAATTTTATTTAATAATTTATTTCTACCACAAAAAGAAAACGGCTTTAGATTTATAAATCATAATTGTGGAGAAATTAATGGTTTCCTTGCAAGTTTTTCAGGAAAAAAAGCAACTACTACATATCAACTTGAAGTATATATATATATATATCTTTGGTAATGATAGATGCCAATTAGAGAAGAAGTGGATCGATGTAGCCATGGTCTTGGTTGTGGATTGTGGGCTCAAAAATTCGACTCCAGCCTCCCGCGCTGATTTTCTTTTGGGGGTATTTTAACGGATTATGTTTCGGGATAAATTTTTGGAATGCAAATGAGTTTGTAGATATAACACTACTCAGAGATTTCACCCTCATTTTTGCATGGAATTTATGATATGTGTTCTTGTTTCCTATAGGCGCAATCCCCTGTAGTTAATTGCCCCTCTCAATTACGAGAGAGAACTTTCGATTAAGGCTAGTCATCAATAATATATATATAGAACTAAGTGTTATCTGGCATATAGTAGCAGCATCGGCTTTTGGAATTTGGGGATTTAAGGCTTGATATTTAAAATTTAAAATTTCATCATCCTATACTTAAAGTGGATGGTGGGGGAATAGATGATAGACCCAACTATGTTCCCATAGTTCTGTTGTCCCGAGTCATCAGGGTCCCTGGTCTACTTAATCAGAGTAGGTAGTCGACCCAACTTGATAGAAAGATCCTTGTCAACAACCATTGGTTAATTCATCCAAGGTTACCTTGTCAACCTATGGTGGATGTTTGTCTAAGGGGATAAATTTGAATCCATTTTAGTTAACAGAGGGCTTTATGCCGTATCAATTATATCTTATTGATTCATATCTCAAAGATTTGATTCCATTAAGGAACGTATTGGCTCAGGCCATAATCATTATCTCGTGGTGCCATTTGGCAGCTAAACCAATAACAAAATTAATTGTTAAAGGATACATGCAATGTCTTTACTAGCAGGAGATTATTTGAGAATGAATCATAATAATATTTTTTACTATGCATTAGCTCTTTATGAGCTGAAGTAGTTTTCAAATTATCAACCTAATAAATAGTTACGGAGGGTACATGGATTTTGCTTTAAGTGTTTTGATAGTTTATTTTAATTTGAATAATTTGGGCTTGATATTTTTAGAATTTTAAGCTTTCGTGGGTATTTGAATGACATTTTGATTATTTGAACTAACCACTCTAGTTGAGACAAGCATTCAACACAGCCATCATCGAAGTGTTTGGGGTCATTTTTATTTGTGAATTGAACATTGTCGACTCTTTCAAGTTGTCGGCAAATGATTGGGTCCATAGGCTTTATGTTCTTATTGATGAATTTCTTTTGTTATAGACCTTGAAGGCTTTACATAAACCTATAAAATAGATATGCTATTTGACACCATGTTCATATATGTGCTTGATAATTCAACCAGTGTAAACTCCTATCTATCCATATTGAAGGATCAGGCTAGAATAATAGTTCATTTAGTGAACCGTGCAGCATCCCTAAATATCACGTATGTTCCTATTACATGCTCGTCGGAGCCCATACAGATATTTTAAGGCATTTTATAATTAATTGTTGAACCTTGTTAACTCCAATTTAACTGTTTAGGAGAATCGGGTTCAAGTTTATTGACCTGCATAATATCCTTAGATATCACATGTGTTTCTATGACACTCTTGCTGGGGCCCATATAGGTCGTGTGATTACATCCCTTTCTATGTATCTATGTGTATGCATATTACAGTGCATGTGCAGAGAAATTCCTGAAATATTTATATACACCTTCTATTTGGTTGCATGGATGTTGTGGATCCGGTGGCATGGAGTTGAAGCTTCTAGATGCCTTATATCTACTTATATAAGTATTGTAAATCAGGTGGCATGGAGTTGAAGCTTGTAGACATCTTTTGCATTCTTATATGAATGTTACAGATCTAGTGGCGTGGTGTCATAATATTTTTTTGCCCATTTCGTACAGATAAAGTGTCGTGCACTACTTGTCACTTTTTACAAGTGAATTACAGTGCACAAATGAATCTCCTTATTTGTTTATTGATGACTGCATTCACACGATACCTTTGTTCGTGGTCACAGGCATTTATATTTGTTAAAGTTATTTTGCATTTTACTTGTGGTTAACACACCGGGTGTACAATGAATCTTCTATGATAGCTCGTAAAAATTTGCATTTGCTATAGTCATTTGAAATTTTGTTCATGGATGATATTTTGAGCATATAACATGCTTCATACAAGAACCCATAGACATTTGTATTTAGTATATATCATCTGCCCTTGGCTTGTAGAAGATCAGCGTATTTGATGGCCATTAAACAGTGGTAGATCATAGGAGTATTATAACAATTACAACTTACTATTGTGTAACACCTATGGGTGTGTCGTTGTGTATATAACAAATGTTTCTCTATTTTTAATAAGTATTCACATTCGCCGCACTCTCCTATCCTTACTCACAAAGGATATGTCACATATTTGTGTCCCCATAGGATCTATCAAATTAGCAATACCTTCACTATTATTATTTGTAGATAGGGTTATCGCATGAATGAAGCACCTCCTAAAGTGGCTTGGAGGAGTTTGTACACTTTGAAAGTTTGAGTGCACTTACTTGTATATTGGCTTCCTTGCTATTATTCACAAAGGATCTTTGTAGTGGCTTGTTATTATTTATGTGTGGACTACTGTATGTGTTTCAGATATCCAGCTATTACCCGTAAGCACTATATTTCATAGAAGAGTTCCTATGGTGATTAGTACAAGTTTAAATTCAACATGGATTTGTTGTTTCACTTCATATGTGGATTGCTATGAAAATTATTATTCTTCCACTACTGCTTGCAGGTAGTACATCGCATGCATCCTGTATGCGTTAAATCATCATGTTCATTACAATTGACCCCTTCTACTTGTAGGCAGCTCACTACATCTACTTGAGATTTAATTATTGTTGACAATGAAGATTTTCTACATTCATGATGTGCTCTTCACATTCCACATAGCATCTCATATTGCACTTTGATTACAATGATTCAATGTATGTATTTCACCATTAAGTAGTATTGATTGTGGACTAGCTTTTAGGTATTCTTCTTGAATGCATTATGATTCTCACTGCCACCATCTTGCCACACATTTTTGCTTGTTAGTGTATTATCCTATTCACCATAAGTCCTCAACATATGTTTGTATGTGAATGGTCATGATCATTACATGTTCCTTATAGATTGTTCAAGTCTCCTATTATTGGAGTTTGATTTAAGTAGAGGTTCCTTTTGATCATTAAATTCAAGTTTGAATTTGAATTCATTTTAGGTTTAATGTGCATGTTCACTTGAGTTTAAGTCCTCTGCTTAGTTCATTTGAACTTGAATCCACACGACCTTTACTCAATTTATAGTAATTAGTTAAGTTCAAATTTTGTTCAAGTTCACTTAAGTAAATTTCATCGACGTTTTCTTAAGTCTAAGTCCCCTGTCACTAGAAAATCTGGTAGCCTCCAGACGTCTCCCATATTTAGGAAAAAACTATATGAGTTTGGGCCTTCCCACCATAATATTAAAGCGTGTATGGTAGGTGTCCTTAGACACATACCACAATTATGTCTTCATTCCCACCACACATAATAAATGCGTGTATGATGTCTTTGAATGCACCTATTTAAAAAAATATATATAATTGGATTTCCCTGACTCAAGGGTACTTTTAAGTAACCCCGCCTCGCCGTAGGCATCGCACCAGGTTCCCATCCCACCACCAAAACAGAAATGGGGGTTTTGGATCACCCACTTCATTGTGAGCACCGCGACACACTTTCTCCCACCACACTAACAAAAGTGTGTATATGTGATTATTTTGTCGCACTACAAGCAGCGAAGATGGGCTCTCAGATTTACAAAGTGCACAAACTATAATTTTTTTCTCTTTTTTTTTTAAAATATTACTCCATTTTTTCTTCTATTTTTGTTTCCCTCACACACATACACACACACACACACACACACACATATGTATATTTATACTTAATTATATTAATATGATAATAACTAAATCAATATTATTCATAATAGAAATTAATAGATGGAGAGAGAGGGATTACTGTAAGTATTTGGAGTCATGTGAATGCACAGGGATCAGTTAAGATTGACGGGAGTTCATTTGACTGGATGTGTCGAATAAGGCTCAGTTTGGAGGTTGAGCTCAGAAAGGAGCTCGTGGGTTCCGTCTCTGGGAAGAGGAGGCGTCAGAGTTAGTATCGAGTTAGGACAGAGGGGGAATCAGGCAAGAGATAGAGGCAACGGGATGGGGAAGACCAGTCTGCTGTTGAAGTCAGATGGAAAGGAGGAGACGAGGTTTGGAGTCAGCGGTCAGGCTTGAGGCCGGTCGTGTAGGGCTTCATGCAAGCAGGAGGTAGAGGGAGGTCTAACCCGTGGCTTGCAACAGAGAGGGAAGGAGGCAAAACTTACTTGTCAGCTTTGGTTTGGGGTTTGACTACAAGTTCAAGGGTAGAAGTTAGAATGGCTGATTTAGCTTAGAGGCATCGGCACAGTGACAAAAAAAGAGGGAGGAGGTTTGGCCAGGTTTTGTGAGCAGAGCAGAATTTTGGGATTATATGGATTTTTTATTTCTTCTTTTGACTTGCTGTTGAGGTCAATATGGATGAGGATGTGAAGAAAGATGTGGCTATACCAATAACGTGAACAATGAAGATAAGAGGACAAATACATAAACTGAGACAAGTTGTGGAAAGGATACTCCTTGTCAAGGTCGAAAAGACTTCTTTCAAATGCTAAAGTTACCATTAGTTTGACCATTACACAATTGTGTGTGGAAGATCAACAAAAATTGTGTGCAAGGCTAACTTTTTAAGCAAAAAGAATGAATAAAAATGAGGATGTTGCTAGTGTGCAATAATAAAGATATATGACAAGAAAATATAAATTATATCTACATTGGTGGAAATAATAACAAGGGTAGAGAAACAAGTACATTGTAGATCTCAATGAAGTAGTATATATAATTATCATTTTTGGAGATAAATTAAAAAAAACTTGTTGATGTTAAAGATAAATTTCTCCTATGCATAAAGAATGGAGGCCTTTAATTCATCTCAAAAATTTCTTTTGTACATAAAATAAAGTAAAATTTGACTTTGGGCCAATTTTAGAGAAAGGCTATGATATTTACTTGAAATAAAATGGTTTTCGAAGAGGTGATAGAAAAGTTTTAATAAAAGGCTTATGTTAAAGACTAAAATTTTTTTCATGTATATTAAATGTGAGGATGGAAATCATTTAAAGGTTATCCTGGCTATGAAATTTATGATATGAACACCTCAACTTTAGTGGCCTAAAACTTCTATAAAAAATTGGAGATAGTGAGAGGCCTGCCTTATATCACTACAAAAATAATGTTTATTAGGGCACATTAAAGTTCTATAATATGTATCTATTAGGGCACATGATGTATTGGGGCATCAATTAATGGTGTCACTTAGGCGGCTGTTGGCATAGGGTCAAGGCATCTTTATGTGCCCTAAAAAATCAACTTTCATGTCATATAATTTTGATGTCATAATCT
This sequence comes from Dendrobium nobile, assembly GCA_022539455.1. Taxonomy (NCBI): domain Eukaryota; kingdom Viridiplantae; phylum Streptophyta; class Magnoliopsida; order Asparagales; family Orchidaceae; genus Dendrobium; species Dendrobium nobile. Next base: position 30,626,922 of record CM039734.1, read on the forward strand.
GCATAATGACATCTATATTGTGTCCTAATAGGCAAGTTTTTATAACACCTTCAAATGATGAAATTTGTGAATAAGTAAGAAAAATATTAAGTGCCATAACATGCTAACATTTCTAACACATTTATTTGATGGAATATGCTTAATAATAAGGCACATTTAAGTTGCCCTAAGATAAATGATTTCCCAAAACTTCAATTTAATGAAATACATTTAATAAAATGATAATATTATGTGCCTCAATACATGCTTTATCCATATAAATTACATTCAATTGTCAAATAATTATGTTGTCTCGTAATATTTAAATTACAAATACTTAATCTCCAATAAAATATCTAAAAATCTAACATATAAAAGCTTGCATAAGATATATATTTTCAAATAAAAAGTTTATTTTAAAAATCTTAAATTACATGAATTTTCTACCTTAAAAAAATGTGTACTTCAAGCTTCCTATATATATAATCAATCTATTACAATAAATATCCCCACAAAACATTACTAAAAAAATCCAAAAAAGTGCCCCTTCATCACTTGTACTCATCACATGACTAATAACAAAAATCTCTATTTTCCTTACACCCCTACACTCGTTGTGAGCCGAATAATGTATTTTACATTAGTTTCCATCAGTTTCTATATAAGACATTCCGTTAAAACCTTGATTGGGAGTAGAGAATTTGATGGATTTAATGTCTTTTGTGAACTGAAACTTCATATTAATCAGCTACTTTTTGCAGAAGTTGGATTTTTTGGAAAATTGTATTTAGCCAAAATAGGTAGCAAACATCATCTTACCTGGCTTAACATTTTGATTTTCTCCATTACATTACAGATACTTGTCACAACCAACAAGTGAGAAAGATTCAAGAAAAAAAAAATCAGAATAAACAAATAATGGGGGTAACAAACTAGTTGTAAAATATATCACATTAAAATGGAGGGGAAAATGAGGGAGGAAGTAGAAGGAATGTGGGTGGGTGTTCAATATGGGAAAAAATAATGTTGAATCCCCTTCAAGTACTCCATGAAGAAGAGGCAATTTCAAACCTACAATACATATAATCCTTTAATTTTTGGTCTAGGCACATGACGGCTACTAATTCCTCCTTAGATGAGTTCAAATCAAGTTTGCAAAAAAATCCAATGCTTGAAAATAAGTTTATTCTTTTACTTAAAGAACCACATCATGTAAAAGATGGATATTACAGGATTACCTTTGAATCAAAAATAGGTTTTTCAGGATCAATCAAAATCTCATGTTGGCATCATGCAACAATAACAAATACTTATGTTTAAAAGTATGGTAAGTTGCAGATGTAGTAAGATTTTTTAGTTAAAATGAATGTACTATAATCATTAAAGCATTCACAAACTCACCTGCATCTTTATTAACCCAATATAACTTGCAACCATTGCAAATTGCATCATAATTTCTATAACTTAAGCCCAAATATTGAATTATCTTTTTTGTCTCGTAATAAAACTTTAGTAGATGAATATCTTCAATTGATTCCCTTAACATGTTAAGCAACATTGTAAATGAGTTCTGAGTCTAATTACCAAGACATTTAAGTTGAAGTAGCCTAATAAGGAAATCAAGTTTTGAAAACTTTTTACATACATGAAATAATTCTTTTTGAGAGTCACTTATCAACTTATAAAACTTTGCAGCATCCTCATTTGGTTTTTTAATTTCATCTTGTTCATCTTTAGTATTACTTTCAAATCAAAATGCATCATTTAATAGACCTTCCACATCATCATTAAAATCATCAAAAATGAGGGAATGTGATCCAATGTCATTTCTAAATGAAGATTCTCCATTAGCAGTCGAATTGTAATATCCGTGTTTTAATCCTCTTCAAAGAAAAAGAGCTTCAACAGCATCTCTTGCCCTGCAAATACCTTTTCCACAATCTCTACATGGGCATAATATCATTCCACTTAAAATTCTATTACTGAATGCAAAATTTAGAACTCCTTTAAAAGCCATGTTACTCTTTGAGCAATACATCCAACTTCTATCTATTTCCATATTAGAACTTTCATATAGCAAATGAGAAATAAATATTAGAAACCATGAAAGCTAGTGGATGCATATTCAATGGGTATAAAGTACACTCTTTGATTTAAATTATAAATAAATTAGTGATTAAGCAAGGAGTAAAAGAAAACATATGAAGTGAATTTACTTTTCTTGATCTTAAACAAACAATCTTTTGCTTTAATTGTTGGATCTAGAATCCTTTCATGAACTCGAAGGACTTATGAAGTTTTTTTTTAGCTCTTTCTTTACTGCATGTGAGAAAAAGATAATATGAAGACATCATTTTGGAATGGAGAGTCATTATGAGGTATTTGATAATTTCAAGTCTGTGTAAATGCATATAAAGTATATCATAGGTTTAAGTGAGAGGGAAGTAAAAAGGGATAATATTTGAGGGTACTATAAGTAGAAGTTGGTGCTACAAGTGGAGAGGAGAAATAAGACAATTTCTCTCCTATCGCTTTGAACCTACGGCTTTGTTTGGAAAAATATAGATAGATGGTGGTCTCTATAGAGTTTCAAAAATTAATTCCTACACCATTTCTCATGAAAACTTATTAACTTGTTGATGATCCATGCACTGATCACATAGTGTCTTGAAAATAAGAAGCTACCAACTTTGTGACCTCAACAGTTTATAAGAGATATCCTTCAGAATTACTTCAAACACAACAAACTTTCAAGGTATGTGAGGTAGCTTAACACCTATGTAAGTTTTCATTACAACCTTATTCTAATACTTTAGAACTATGTCTCCTTACCTTTTATTATCAAATGTAAAGCTTATTCAACTGTTCTCATAGGTGATAAATGAATTGTTTAAGAACAGTTCTTGGAGGTAGTTCACTAACAATTTCTTAATGGTAAAAGAGTTCTAATAATATTAGTTCTTATTTTAAACTTCAAGAGTAATGTTTTCACATTCACGACTTACATTAAATTTCTTCCAAGTGAGTTTTTTTTTTTTTTTTTGAAAATGTAAGAAGGGATGTAAGTTAGTATTTCTTTGCATTCTATATATTATAACAAAATGAAGACATTCAATTTAATATCAAGTGTTAGTTAAGTTCAAATTAGACCATTATATGGTCGGGGGTCCAAAGGGGCACGACCACTAGTGGGGCCCCCGGAACAAATTTCAATTGTGGGGTATTTTTGGTTCAACGATCCCTATTAAATTTGGGTATCAAGAAAGCTATCATATTTTAAATGCATAGACTTGTTAATAAAAAACATCAAAAAAGAATAAGTAATGCAGTGTTGTCATAAAACTGTAATCAAGTAAACTAAAGAAAATAATAAATGTTTAATGTAGCAAGGAGTCATTTTGATATACACAGGGAAACAATGAATCCACCAAGAAAATGAAGCAAACAAAATTAGACCAACATCCTAATGAACTTCAAGATCAACCAAATATTTACCTTTTAGTAATGTACAAATAGCTAGTGTTTGGCTGTTGATCATTTAGAAATGCAATGATCTTTAGAAATCCTAGACAATGAAAAGAAGAAAGAAGCAAAAAGATTTTAAAATGAGCTAAGGAGAAGTAGAAAGGGGTGAAAAGATTGAAAGTTGAGACAAGAATAACCTAATGCGGCGGCTGCGATTGTCCGATGTAGCGGCAATGATCGTCTAGGATTGTTAGAAGAAGAGAATGCATGTCGAAAGGAGGGCACAAAAACTTATCACAGGATAAAGGAGGCGAATAAATTTGAAGAGTACAAAAACTTATCACGCGCATGATCTCACTCTCTTATCACAAAATTGTTTTTTTAGCGCCAAATTAGAATATGCCTTAATAAATATTTTTAAGACACTTAAATATTAATGTATTAATATATATGTCTTTAAAAGTTAATTTTTTTAGTGTAACATCAGTCAACCTGATCAGCTATTGCATAATAGTTACTTAGAAAGCATTCTTGCAAAAATATTCCAAAGAAGCTAACTTTAAAAACGATGAATCTACTCGATGTTATACACAATGTTGTTTCTTATCTATTAGAAAAATGTACTTTGGTAAGATGATGTTTCTTCATTTTGTTCGTTACTGGTTTTAATGAATATATGGATGTATTTTGTAAATGTGATATCGAAACGAAGGGTTTAAAGCTTGAATAATGAGTTGAATTGAAAAAAAAAGAGGTTCAAGGATCAATGTTTACAAGTTTAATGGGTCAAACCAATGGTTGAATAAAATGGTGCAAAGAATATTAAAATTATGTCAATATGACTTAAATAATATAATAGTGACATGATAATGCCAATTTTTCCAATCTAATGTAGAATTTCCTTAATCAAAGACTTCACTATTAATATTTTTTGAATTGGATTCTAAACAAAATTTATTGGACATGATATTTTTCTAATTTTTCATTAAGCACAATATATATATTTATACACTTGTAAAAATGCTTGCGAAAAATATTTATAGCTTATCCACTTTATTAGAATGTCAATGCAAATAGAAATTATACTAAATTTGATCTACATCTCCTCTTTTTTTTTTTTAATATATTCAACTTTAAGGAAAAATAGTAATTAGCTTAATAGTTCAAAAAAAAAAAAAAGAATAAAAGAAAAAGGGATTGAACCTTTTATAACTCTGAGTGAAAGGCTAAGATATGCCTGAAAGTCTAGGATATGCCATGAAGATGTGTTTATGTAGTCTTTTAAAAATAAGTTGTTTATTATTTCTAACCATTTAATCAAAATAAAAAAAAAACATAAAATTTGATCAATATTAAAATTGAGTGGTACATAAAAAAATGAGGTTGAATAAATTTTTTTCCATAATTCATTCATCAATTTTAATTTTAATTTTTGATAAAGCATTAACTACATTAGTACAAAACCAAGTAGAACCAACTACAGACTATCACCTACCGATTCCTCCTTCCACAAATCTAAAAATGAAGGAGGAACCTTAATAAAAATTACATCCTAACAAAATGAACAAAAAATGGCATAGTTAGCACATAAGTCCGCTAACTTATTACCCCTACTATCTATACAATTAAAGACCACATATTTAAAATCTTTAGGAAAAGAAAACTTTTCAATATCTTTCCCATTCTTTTTGTAAGATTTTTGGATGAGCTTGATAACATTTGCATTATCTCCTTCTATCATGATGCCTTTATATTCCATCATCCAATCTTTAACCATCTCTTTAATAGTCTTCATAGCAAGAAGCTCCAAATATGCACTATCCCAATGTTAACATGTTTTACCAAAAGAAAAGAGGAACTTTCCTTTGTAATCTCTGAATACACCACCGATCCCTCCTTTGTAGGATGATAATAATGCTGCATCAACATTCACTTTGATCCAATCGGGTGGGGGAGGATGCCAAGCATTATCTAACAGCAAGTGCTGATTGGCATTCAACCTTCCCGAAGTGCTCCATTCGAAACCTCTGTTCACAGCTGCAAAATTGATTGATTCGGAAGCTATATAACTAGCAGACCTCTCATTTATTCTATGGACAAGCTCATTCCTTCCTTTCCATGTAAAGTTAACAATGTTACAAAAGATGTTTACCATAAAAGAATTTGTATTCCTCATCCAATTCCATCGATCTTCAAATTTTGTAGCCATTGGAATATTAAACCCCCATTGATTTAGAAGAAGAATAATATCATTAATTTTTTTACAACTTACAATCAAATGGTTTGCATCTTCTACTTCATTGCACCCCCTTGGACAGCTGCCGTTCTGTTGCAATCTTCTATATGACAAGAAACTGAATGTTGGTATAGCATTATTCAGTACTCTCCACCAAAATGTCTTCGCCCTTGTATTAGCTTAGCATTCTTCAAACATCTCCAGAATCTGTAATCTCCATAATTTTGTTTAGCTATCGAACAAGCCAATGCTGTGATAGTCTTTCCCGAATCTCCTTGAATGAGCTCCAGTTCATCTTCCTGCTGATTTAAAAAAAAATTAAACTTTAAAAATCGTCTCTATTAGCTCATCTCCAAAGTATTTCTTCAACACAACAATGTTCCATCTACCTTCAACCAGTAAATCCTTGATAGTTTTCTCATTACCATCTAAGCTCCCCACAAATGTAGGCCACATGTTAAGGCTCTTATCCATAATCCATATATCATTAAGGATATAAATTGATTTCCCATTTGCAATCTTCTATCTAACTATCTTTTTAAGATAATTGCCTCCATTCTTGATTAGTTTCCAAGCTGGTGAAGAAGATTTCATTCCAGCATTTTGATTCTAGATTTTCCCATATTTCGGATGTAGACATTTATGCAACAACAAGTCATTATCTTGAATATATTTCCATGCAAGCTTAGCTCTTAAAGATCCCATTTTAGAAGAACATGAGTGCAATCCATGCCCACCATCTTTCAAAGGTCTATACATGTTATTCCAACTCATATAATGAAGTCCTAGACCTCCATTCATCTTCCTCCAAATAAAAGTTCTGCACAGCTTATTTATCTCATTCAAAGTACTTATTGGAATCAAAGAATGAGTAGAATGGAAAGATGGGTATAAGAGTAATACCGATTTGACAAGTGTGATCTTCCCCGCCAAAGAGATGAATTTGGTTCCCCAAGTGTTTAACCTCTTCAATACTTTGTCAATGATAAATTGGAAGTCCATCCTTCTTAATCTTCTTAAAGCCACCTTAACTCCAAGGTAGAAAAATTTTTTGACTGATTTGAATCCCATGTTGTTTGAAATAGCTTTCCTTTTCCGTCTTCTCACTGTTTTACCAAAAAGCATAACATATTTGGTTTCATTAACTTTCTATCCAGTCCTTCCATAGAATTCTTTCAAAATGCCTTTAATCTTCTTGACACTTTTAATCTTTGCATCTGAGAATATCACTATGTCATATGCATAAATTAAGTGGGAGTTCTTTGGGTCGTTTGTACTGATTTTTATGCCAATTGAGTCCTCTTCGAATAGAGCATTAGATAGTACTTGAGAGCAAAGAATGTACATGAATGGTGATAATAGAACCCCTGCCGAAAACCACACTTTGCCTTTATCCCATCAGTTTTAATCCCATTAATCAACAAAGAAAGAGATGGATTCATAACAAAATCCATGATTAGTTTTGAGAAAAAAAACAGGAAATCCAAAGCTCTCCAAAGATTTGTTTAGAGCCGGCCAACCCATGGAGTCAAATGCTTGCTCCATGTCAATTTTGAATGAAACAAGCCCATTTGAAGATCTAGAAGTTCTGAATTTATGATAAATTTCTTGAGCTATAAGACTGTTATCTGAAATAGATCTACCTTTTAAGAAGGCCACTTGCTCATTAGAGATTAATTTTGGGATCAAGCAAGACATTCTATTCAATAAAACTTTGGCCATTATCTTGAAAATAGTTTTGCACAAACTAATAGGTCTATAATTGGATGAAGTTGAAGGGTTACTTACTTTAGGAATCAACACAATGATGGTTTCTTCCCAACTCTCACACATATTGGCTGAATTAAAAAAAAATGGTTCAAAGCATTCCGAACATCCTCTTTGATAATAGACCAATAGTTTTTGAAAAAAGAGTATGATATGCCATCCTCCCTCGGAGCAATGAATCCCACTGAATCTTTTACCACTTTCTCCACTTCTTCAATAGAAAATCTTTGGTTCAAGAAAGATCTATCCTCCTCATCCAGCATACATCTTGATTTTTGCCACCAGTTAGTGAGCAGTTTTTTTCTCCCCATTTCTTACTGAAGAATCTTAGCAAAACATTCTCAATCTGATTTTAATCCTCCACAATATCTCTATGTTCATCTTTTATACTATGGATAAAATTTTAGTTTCTCTTAGCATTAACAAATGATTGGAATAATCTGGTATTGTTATCACCATCCTTCATCCACTGCACTTTTGATCGCTGCCTCCACCAAGTATTGAGGCGCAGTAATGTTGAATTGAGTTCACTGATTTTGGTGTTTGAGCACCACATGTCTTCAGCCGATAGAAATCCTTCTTCTCCTTCTTTTAATTGTAATTGACCAATTTCTTGCTTTAACCTTTCTTTTAGTTGATTCAAGTCCTTCAATTTTGCTCTACTTCAAAAGAATAGGGACTTGAAAGCCCTCTTCATTTTCTGATTAAGCACTTGAGCTAAACTCCCTGTAGTTTTCATGTTCAATTCCTTCCTCACAATACCTGTAGAAACTGGATATGAAGACCAAATTTCTTCAAATTTGATATTTCTTTTGGCTGAATTTTGAAATCCAAAAATGTTCATCATAATGGGGCAATGTTCTGAAGCTATTCTTGGAAGGTGTTTAACCACTAACCCATGAGTAGAGTTAATGGCCCAAGAATTCACAAAGCATCTGTCTAGTCTTTTTAGGATCTGGTCATTACCCAATTGGTTGTTAAACCAAGTAAATTTCGGCCCTACAAAATTTACTTCATGGAGGTCTTTGCAATTAAGAAAGGTCTTCATCTCTTTAGGACCCAAAGAGAATGTGAAACTCTTCCCACCTCTTTTATCCTCCTTGTTAAGTAAGCAGTTGAAGTCACCACCTATGACCATAGGAAAATCAACATTAACATAATCTTCCAACCTTTCCCATTGATATCTTCTTTTGTAAATATCTTTGTTGCCATATATAGTAGTAATCCTCCATTTGCTTTTGTTAGCCACTTCCACATCCCCAATGATATACTGGGAAAAGAATTCTAGAACATTGAAAGATGCCAAACTGCTTCTCCAACTTACCACAATACCTCCAGATAATCCTACCGAAGGGACATGAAAGTGATCCCAACCAGAACCAATCAAAGAATTGACATCATTGTTGTCAATATTAGACAACTTAGTCTCCAAAATACCCTTGAATAGAACATCATAATCTTTCACCACCTCCTTGAGATATAGAGAAGCATTCTTCTTCTTGGCTCCTCTACAATTCCAAAACAATAATGATGTCATTTTTGGGGTAGAGGGGAAGATTTCCCCACCTTTACCCTTGAATCTCCTTCCATTCTTCTACTTCTAGATTCTGATCTGATTGGACCCAGGCTCTTCAATTGCTTAGCACCTTTCTTTTTATGAACATAATTTCCCTCTTCCTTATAATTCCCTCTAGGATTTAAGCTTTTGACAAAATTTGCACCATTCTCACAACCAATCGTTTGCACAGGGGTCTTCACAGGAGAATCAATAACCAAATCTCCTTCCTCATTAAGATTGTTTAAACAATCAAATTTGTTACCATTGAAGTAGTTATCATTTTCCTTACATTCCATGATATTTCCCAGATCACCAGTCAGAGTCAGATCAGATTTCTTGGGCTGAATTTCCGAACTGATGCAATTTCCATTTGATTGAACAATAATTTTTCCTTTTTTGGATTGATCTCTATCAATCAGGATAGATGGATTATCTCTTCTAGGTTCTTCAGGCCATTTAGCTTTAGCATTATTTCCTTCACTCACAGTTACTATGCCAGTATTTTTAGCAGCTTCTATTTTATTTTTCAGCAATACAACATTCCTTCTAATGGGAATCTGATCTTCAAGATTGTTCACAGCATTCTTCTTATAGATTTGTTTTTTCAATAGTTTAAAATCTGGCTTTTTTAGATTCTTCCTCCCATAGTTCACATGGACCTAAGCTCCATAGTCATCTCCAGCATCATGTTCATTTACATGAGTATTCCTTCTATCAATTTCTCCACCAAAACCTACATTTTCCTTCAGGTTTTCATTCACTGCTTGTGACTGATTGGGAATTACTCTTTCATTGCAATTTTCTTTCAAGTGTCTTAACTTCCAACAATTAGAGCAGAATATGGGAAGTCTTTCATATTCAATGGATTGGAAAAATTTACCCAAACTTCCTTCAACCCAAACTTCCAAGGGAAGTTTTTCATTAATCTTTACCCGGACACAAACTCTTGCAAATTCTCTTCTCGCCCATTGAAACATGTTTCCATCTATCAAATAAGGAATGCCTACCATGGAAGCAATCCTGCAAACGTTGATCTCATCCCAGCTTTGCAATGGAAGATTCAGCATACGGATCCATATAGGAGCAGTCAATCCTTTAAAGGAAGTAGGAGAGAATGATGGGGACCATCTATCCATCCCCACTATACTCCCATTCACGTACCACAGCCCGGTGGTGAACACCAGGTCCATTACTTCTGGATTCTCAAAAGTATAGAGAACCCAACCCATACCAAGTAAGGTCAAGTGAAGCGTTCCAAAAACTCCCCATTGCCTCCTTAGTTCCATACTAATGATATGAAAGTGAATGCTATCACCGAAAAATTTAATCACCAATGCTTTTTGAAGTCTGTTTGAATTCTCCAGCTCCTTCCCTGTGTGCAGTTTAACTGTTGTACCATTTTCAATAAATCCTAATCCCAGATTAATATCAACTACTCTTATGTTTGTTTTCTTACTCCAAGCATTCTTCAGTTCATTACCAAACTATTTTTTAGTGCTATCCAAGCAATTAGAAGGCAATTTGAAATTCCCAAGATCACCAAAAATACAGTTCCTTACACTGTTTAGTTTAGAGTTATTCTGTTTAATACAGGAAATATTTTGCCCCAAAAAAATAGAACCTTTATCACCTCCTACCATAGCTTCCAAGTTCTGCACACTTGGAACAGGAATGAGTTTTTCCTTCTCAGACCTATCTTCGATGGTAGCTACTCCCTTATTTTCACTGAAATTGGCATTTTTGAATTGCCAGATATTCGCTTGTCATTAGAAGGAAGATTATTGTTAATCTCATTTAAGAAATTCACATTTATCCCTGGCCTGAGGTCAGGGATTGGATTGGAATAACCAAATTTATTAACATAAATCTTCATATCTGATAAAGAAGCTTCAAATTTATTAGATTTCTGGTGCAATTCCACTTTAGCCTTCAACATTAAGGGAGTAGTACATGTAGAGCTATTCAAAATTTCTTTACCTTTTCCTTCCACAAAATCAATCTTCTTCTTATTGGTTGAATAACTCACCTCCTTGATTATCAGAGGTCACATAGGCAAATGCGCATGGCTCTTATCCATACTAAGATTCATCCAACGATGATGAACACCTTCTCTAACTTGTCCACCTAATCCTCCAGCTTGACCAGGAGAACCAATTGAAGGTCTGGGGCCATCTGCTGCCATCGCCTAAATGTCGGCGATGATGGAGGTCTACAGCCATGAAATGGAAAATTTGAAAATTGAACGGGAGTTTCTCCCTCTAACCAATTCATCAGTTTTAATTAGTGCTAGTGTATTACATGAAAAAATAATTTTGGGATTGGATAGAATTGATTAAAGGGCTTGTTCAAGGTTTAACTAATTTGACTAACTAGCTAAATTTCATTTTTAAAATCATGATAAAAATTGCTTAAATATTTGAGTAAGTTAAAGGTATTATGAAGAAAAAGTTGTCCATAAAGGCTATTAGATTTGATTTAGGTGAGTTCACATCCATATAATTCCATAGTATTTTGAAGACCATAAAATTCATTGTCCTCTAATGAATCATGATCCCCAAACAAATAAAGTTGTAAAGAGAAATAATTTAACCTTTATTAGTACATATCACATCATGCTTAAAAATAATAGCATTCTTACAAAGTTTTGTGGTGAAGTAATAAGTTTTGTGATATACTTAAAAATCAATTCCAGATAAGTAGTGAGCATGAAAATACTTTATAGAAAATATATAGTCGAAGGACACAAAGAATTTCTAATCTCAAAGTCTTCTAAAGTATTTTATATTTTCATAACTTAGATGAGAAGAGAAGAAAGACTAAAAGTGAAAATCATGAATTCATCAATTATGTCACAAATCAACTCAACTAGTTTTTTATCATGTTGAGCTATGATAAAAAAATCATAGGATCTAGTTTTGAAAATGTTAGTAATTCCCTTTAAATAAATATTTTAAACAAATAATAAACTACAATGGGGCCTAAAGAGATGTGACCACCATCTAACAAAACTTTTGATCCATTAGAGAGAGAAAGATTTCAAAATTTCAAAATTGCGTTCCCAATTTTGCTTCCTATTTTTCAGGAGTTGGTGGGGAAGATGGCGTCTGAGTGCCGCCAGCCATCATTGGCTTTGACAGCGAGGAATTCTTCCTTCGTAGGAAATGCAAAGCAATTTTTGGAGGGAAATAGTCATCTGATTGCTGGTTCAAAACTGAAAGATTTAAACCTGATTAATAAGATTTTGCAAGGTGCTTCGGTGATTAAGGAGACATCTGATGTTGCTACTAAGAAGATCATTCATGTGGAAGAAAAAGGTAAGTCTATCTTTGAAGATTTTGATACTATTACTCCTCAAATGGATAAAGGTTTATTCGCTTTGAACTCGATCGATCCTTCTACTTCATCCTCAAGGATGTAAATTTTTGTTAATAGATTTGAGAATTCAAATGCAATCCCTGGACATAGTGTGATAAATGCGAATTCACCTATTTTGGTTAACAAAAATTTTCTTGGAAATGATCCTAGAGTGGGCGAGAAGAAGGATTCTACTGTGGATAAGATGATTGGCAAAATGCCAACTAGAGTTGTTAATGAGGTTTATGTTAATCCTTGGAGTAAGAAGCCATACATCAAATTGAATTTTAAGGAAGAAGATATGGTATTGTCGGAGGATGGAAAGGCTGTTAAAATGAGTGAAGAGAATGAGATTTTGAATTCAAATAATTATTGAATTTATTGGTAATTATGGTGTTTGGAAAGGAATTACCATCCCATATGGTGTCAGGGGAAGTGAGGCGGCAATGGAGTCAATTTGGACAATTTCATTTTACATCTCTTGGAAGGGGTTGGTTTTTATGTTCTTTAAATTTTAATGAGATGGTTAAAGCTATTCTTTCAGGTGGCCCGTGGTTTGTGAATGAGCATATTATTGGTATGGAAAAATGGACTTCTAATTTTTCTCCATTATCCTTGAAGGGGCTGACCTCTCCGATATGGATAAGAATGCCACATTTACCTTTAAAATGTTGGGATGAGGTGAATGGGCAAGAATTGCTTCTATGATTGGGAAACCATTAATGTTAGATGGAAACATGTTTCGATGGGGGAGGTGGGAGTTTGCAAGGGTTTGTGTATGGGTGAAGCTTGACTAATGCCTTCCTTTAAGAGTGAGGGTGGAGAGTATTTCAGGAAAGTTTTTCTAAAAAGTTGAGTATGAAAAAATCTAAACATTTTGTTTTGAATGTGGAATGATTGGGCATGTGAAGAATGAATGCAATCATGAAATTTCTTCCACCAAGGAACTGGATGTTGTTGCTAGTAAAGGTAGATTGGGTATTGATGCTGGGAAGAGGCAAGAGATAATCAATAATCCTACTTATGGTCCGCGAGTCCTTGTTAATCATAAGAGAAGTAGAAGATCTACTCAAAGAAACACTAATGTTAAGCCAACAAATCTGAAATATGTAAAGAGGAAATTGAAGCCTGTTCTGGAGGTTCAGGAGGACAGGATCGATGTGGTTTATGGAGACCGGAATGAATCAATTGAGCTGGATCTGAAGGATTTGAAGATCAAATTGAAGTGGGTTAATTTACATTGGGACAAGATTAATGTATGGAAGAAATGCAAGCTGTTGGAGCTGAGGAGTTTGATGGTTAGACCAACAAAAATATATAGAAAGCTAATGATGATATGGGTATGGTCTTCACTCCTGTTAGTTCTTTCTTACCAATGGCTATTAATAAATTTGATATATTGAGTATGGATAATGATGACTAGGTGGAGTATGGTGTGAATAAAGAAAAGTTAAGTGATAATGGTATTGAAGGTGTTGCTTCTATGGTTGATGTTGTTGGCTTATGGAAGGATAATGGCTGTGGAGGAAGGAATAGTAGTAACAAGTCTGATTGTGGTGTGGTTAAGGAGATTGGTAAAATTGGGGAGATGCCCAAGGTTAAGCTTGTTAATTTAGAAGTTGGTAGTAAAAAAAGGGATGGGGACTCATCCCCTAGGGTGATCTAATGAATTCTATTGCTTTTTGGAATTATAGAGGGGCTAAGAAAAAAGAAGCCTCTCTCTATCTTAGGGAATTTATTAAAGATTATAATATTTTGTTTGTGAGGTTGGTGGAGACTAAAATTAATTCTTTTGATAAAGTAGCCTTTGAGAAGGTAATGGGACCGAATTGGGATTTTTTTCTTCTTCTGTCAGATGGTTTATCTGGTGGAATTATGGTCTTATGGAGATCTAATTTGGCATCATTTTCTATGATAAGGATGTTAAATAAATGTGTTATTTGGGACCTTAAAGTTTATAATAAAGGTGTGTGGATGATTTCAATTGTTTATGATAGTAAGGAGGTTCACAAGAGAAGGATGTTATGGGATTTTATTCAAGAGGTTGCTCATAGGAAGGTTCTTTCTTACCAAATCCCAAAAGAAATCTACCCTCATCAGGTTCCTTCAGTTGTAGGTGGGGATTTCAACTGTATTTTGTCCCAAGAAGATAAGAAGGGTGGAAGGATGTTTGTGTTTTCACAAGGTCCCAAGGAAATGGTTAATTTTATGAATGTAATTGACTTTCATGAAGTAAGGATTGTAGGACCAAGATTCACTTGGTGTAATTATTAGATTGTTGGGGGACGAATTCTTGAAAGGTTGATAGGTGTTTTCTTAATTCTTTGGCTATCAATTATATCCAGGTGGTAGTGGTTAAACACATTGCCAGAGTGGCTTTGGATCACTGTCTTATTGTGTTGAAAATTTTTGACTCTGCTATAAAGATGAAGGGGGTTCTAAAGTTTGAAGATGTGCGGATATGCTTCAAAGCTTCAGCTCATATAATTGCTAAAGTATGGAAGAAGGCTTTTGGTGGGGATGATATGTAAATCCTTAACAAAAAATGTAGTAGAGCTTTGAAAGATTTGTTTTATTGAAGTAAGGCTAAATTAAAGGAATTCGATAAAGAAAAAGATAGGTTGAAAGTGGAAATTTTTCAGCTACAAGAGGAGAAAGCTAGAGACAGTTGGTTGAATGAAGAGAAATTATGGTTGCTTAGATCAAAAGTCAAGGAGCAAAATGTTAATCTTTGTCATTTGAATACTTGGTGGAATCAAAGAGCCAAAGTGAAGTGGATCAAGGAAGGAGATTCTAATACTAAAATTTTCCATGCTTTTGCAAGTGCTAGGAAAAATGGTAATTTGATTTCTCAAGTTAGAAATTCGAATGTTGTTCTTACCGAGGAGCCTAAGGAGGTGGAGGAGGTTTTTTTTTTCAGAACAAGTGGAAGGATATGATGTGTTGTTTAGAGAATTGGCCTACTCCTTGGAAGGTTTTATAAGATGAAGACAAAAGAGGACTGGATGAAGACCTCTCTGATATAAAAATTATGGAAGTAGTTAGGTTCCTGGGTAACAACAAGGCTCCTGGATGACATGGGATGACTTAATCTTTTTTCAGGGCTTATTGGAATATTGTCAGGGATGATGTTTGTAGAGTAGTGAAGAGGCTTTTTTCTTTCCAGAAAAATGTGCAAGGAGTAGAAGGATACTTTTGTTGTGCTAATTCCCAAATCCAATAATCCATCGACTCCTTCTGGTTTTCATCCAATAAGTCTTTGTAATTCCATTTACAAAATTGTGGCTAAAATTTTATTGAACAAATTGCTTTTGGTCATTCCTAAGATTATCTCTAAAGAATAGGTGGCTTTTGTAAGAGGTAAATCTATCTCAGATCATTTGTTACTAGCTTAGGAGGTGTTCAACAAATTATGGTTTTCCAAATCAAGCAATGGATTATTGGCTATCAAGCTAGATATTGAATAAGCCTACGATAGTATGTGTTGGAATACTCTTAACAAGATGATGGTTATATTGTGCTTTCCTAAAAAGTATGTAAGCTTGGTGATGGTGTGTGTCTTGGAACCAAGGTTTTCAATCCTGATAAATGGCGGTATTTCTAGATTGATTGTGGGGAAGAGTGGTTTCCGTCAAGGTTGTCCGCTCTCGCCTTTTTTATTTATTCTATGCTCAGAATTTCTTTCTAATTCTTTTTCCAACAAAGGCATGTATTTGGGCATCAAAATTTCTCCAAAGGTACAAAAAATTTCTCATTTGCTTTATGCAGATGATGTTTTATTATTTTCTAATGATAAATTGAGGAGTATTAAGAAGATGAAGAGCATTGTAAATGACTATTGTATTTGGACAGGTCAAAGAATAAATCTTCAAAAATCTTTTATGATTTATGGAAAATCGGTCGTGAGAAGAAGAAGGAAACAAATTATAAAGATATTGGGGTTTAAGCTTGTTGAAGAGATGGAGTATTTGGGAACTAAGATTGCTCTAAGAAGACTAAGAAAATCTAATTTCCAAATTCTAATAGATAGATCTTTGAAGAAGTTAAATGCTTGGGTTAATAGGTACATTTCTCTTGTTGGAAGACTTGTTTTAGTGAAGACTATTTTTATTAACCTTCCCTTATTCCTTATGTGTCATTCTCTTGTTCCATTAAGTGTTTTGAAGGAATTTGAGAAACTATGCAGGAATTTGATTTGGAATAAATATGATAGAAAATATGGGCTGCATTATGTGGCTTGGGATGTGCTGTGTAAATCGAGAGCACTAGTAGGTTGGGGGATCCAGGTTACAGTGTCCATGATAGGGCCATTGAGGGCGAAATTTGCATGGAAATTATTGGAAAATCCTTCTACCTTGTTAAACATAAATTTGTTGGCCAAATATGGTGAAAGTTGGTGGAGTAATGAGGTTATCAAGGGTGGTTCTTCATCATCGAAGATCATTGCTAGTGGATGGAAGGTTCTTAGTAATTTTGTAAGATGGAAAGTCATTATGGGTACAAATATTAACATCTTAAAAGATATATGGATCATGGACAAGAGTTTGCTTAAATGGCCTACTTTTGTTTCAATCTTTGAAGATGATAAAACAACTCTTGACTTCTTCATTCATGAGGGAAGTTAGGATTATGACAAACTATTTTTATACTTGGGGAAGATCTTGTTTATATGATAAGCAGTATTCAGATTTGTCAAAATCATGATGAAGACTTTATGGAATTAAAGAAGAAAATGAGTGGAATATCTATCTCAACTATGCTTATTTAAGATGGCTTGAAGGATGAGATGATTGTGGATCCTGTTTCATGTATTCACAAGTTGAAATTGAATGCTCTAATGGAGCTATTTTTTGTTACAAATATGTTTTCATGGTTTATGATTTTGATAATAGTAAACACTCTTATTTATCTACGACTGCCTTATCAACTGACATTTCAGGTTCACAAGATCAGACTGCAATTTGGAATCAGCTCAAGATTGGGTAGACAAGGTCTTAGTCAGCTTGTACCCTTTTTCCTTTCTTGAGTCTTTTATAATTGGTGTTGCTCCAGATGCTATGTAACTTTGCACACACGCACCTTGGAAGATTTTATGACTGTTCCCTAGAGTTTAATATTTTTGGTAACATTATTCGGGACGATATTTATATCGGCCTGAACGATCGATTCAAAAATAGAAACCCTTATTAGGGCATCATCCTTGTTATGGAAGACATCATTAAACACATCATCCTGGATGATTTTGTATCGGTTAGGATGATAGGCTCAATTCAAAAAGAATCTGCAACTAGATCTATTAGGAATTACTTTATTTTGGACATCATCCTGGTGGATCGGCCTGGCCTATCAAGATCGGCCTGGCTGATCCAGCATAATTTTTTTTAAATAAATCTGGCAATTAAGGAAAGCAATTAATGGTGATTTGCACAATCACATCGGCCAGGCCGATCGCAAGATCGTCCGGGCCGATTTGACATCAGCCAGCTTCTTTTCAGGGTGATGTTCAGGACGATTTTCCTCATATTTGAACTAATCATTCAGGACGATATCCTATCGACCTGGACGATATGACCAAAAATTATCTAATCGTCCCTAACTGACAAGACTGATTGAGCATAATTTATGCTGATCGGCCAGGCTGATATTTATATTGGCTTGGAGGATAATGTCGGTTTTACAAATCTATTTAAAGACCTCTTGCTTTCTTATGAAGAGTGTCTTTGGTAGCTATTGTAGCTTCGTTCTTTTGAGGGGAACTTGAAAAGAGAGCTTAAAAGGGAGTGAGGAATTGAACGGGTGAAGTCTCAGAGAGGGAGAATATCCTGTGAGGGGGGACTTAAGGGAGTGTGGAGGGGGATTCCATACGGTTGCTCTGACAGGCTTGCACCTTAAATACTGTCGGATTCAAGGCTTGTCTTGAGGGACGGTTCACAAAAGAAGAAGATCTCTTTGGTGTCAAAGGACCCGGCGACTTTGGCACCGGGGAAGGTGGAAGTGATTTTGTAAGGGCTTCTCTTCCTAACTGTGGGGGCTAAATGAGAGACACTTAGTTTAGTCCAATACTTGGAGGGTGCCTCCAAGGAGTGGACGTAGGTCAAGGTTTGACTAAACTGCTATAAATCGGGTGTATTCTTTTTTTTATTACTTCCACATTTAATTCCCACAGTTTGGTTTTCATTGTTTTGAATCTTGATTTAGGTTTTAGTTTGAGTTTTATTTTAAATACCGATTCACCTCTCTCTTTTAATTAGCCTTGGGCCGGTTCATAGGGCTTAACATCCCTAACTCCATGGCTAATTTTTGTAATCATAATTTTGTGGAAAGTTATTCAATCACTAACCTTTATTTGAAATATTACATTTGATTTTTGAAAAATTCGTATGTCTACTTTCTTGCAATTGATTGATTTTCGTATGTAGCATGTGATTTTAACTGGTTATTCATTACCGTCACATATTATAGATGGAGTTAAAACTAATATTCCTTTTAATCTATAGAATAAAGAAGAACAAGTCAATGCTCAATTGAATGCAAAATCTTTAAACTATTTTTTCTGTGCTTTAAATTCTGATGATTTTATGATGGCATCCACGTGTACTACTGGTAAGGAAATTTGGGATAAACTACACACCATATACGAAGGCACTAGTGAAATCAAGCAATCCAACTTGAAAAGGTTAATGCATATATATATATATATATATATATATATATATATATATATATATATATATATATATATATATATATATATATATATATATATATATATATATATATATATATATATATATATATATATATATATATATATATATATATGTGAAAAGAGTTTCAAAAAATAAAAAGAAAAGATTTCTCTAAAAAAAAGAGCTTCAAAAAAAAAAAAAAAAAAAGAAAAGAAAAGCCTTATATACATACATATGTATGTATGTATATATATATATATAT
Source organism: Dendrobium nobile (assembly GCA_022539455.1). Classification (NCBI taxonomy): domain Eukaryota; kingdom Viridiplantae; phylum Streptophyta; class Magnoliopsida; order Asparagales; family Orchidaceae; genus Dendrobium; species Dendrobium nobile. The sequence goes on from CM039734.1 coordinate 30,646,232, forward strand.
GTGAAAAGAGTTTCAAAAAATAAAAAGAAAAGATTTCTCTAAAAAAAAGAGCTTCAAAAAAAAAAAAAAAAAAAAAGAAAAGAAAATATTTTCCAAAAAAAAAAAGAAAGAAATTTTGCAAAATTACGAAAACCTATCTCGACGCTTGTAACGTAGCGAACGACAACCTATGCACGCTTTTGTCTATCGTGGTAGGAGGGAGTTTATTGTGATGCTTGCGATGGGGCAGGCAATCTCCTAAAACTCCATTTTTTGGCATTAGTGTCGGACCTGAAAACCAACTCATGCTTGCTTTTCTCTATCATGGTGGGAAGGGAACCCGATGCGACGCCTACGGCGAGGTGGGATCAAATATTAAATTGCTTATTTTAAACCGGTGCCCAAAAACCCATGCACGCCTTTCTATGGCACGGTGGGGAATAAAGATTTTTTAGCCGTGGTGCCTCGTACGAGGGCACCTATCGTGCACGCTTTTCTCTAGTGTGGTGGGAGGTCCAATTTTCCGTAGTTCTCCCCTAAACGGGGAAGACTCCGGGAGGCTACCGAAATTTTGGGTGATCATACAACTAAATTTGGGACTTGATCAAACTTTAAATGAACTTGATTGGATTCATGAAACTGATATTTGAGCTTGAACGAACTCAAAGGACAACAGGGGACATGTATTTGAACTAGAACTTTGACATTGAACTTGAACAATGAAATGGACTTGTATTTGGACACAAAGCAAATAATTAACAAAATATACTTGAATATAATAAGTTCAAATTTGGACCTAATTTTGAACAAAGAATTTGATTCAAACATAATTTTGAACATTTGAACTCAAGCAAGGACTAGAACTTGCATGGACTACAGGGGACTTAAATAAAGGGAAGAGGCTCATCTTAAGCATGAACTGTATTTGAACTTGAAACATTTGAACAAGATTGAACTTGAATTGAATAAAAATTCAAATTTAAATTCAGTTAAATGTGAGCCTAAACAAATGATGAGCAACAAAGGACTTAAATCAAATAAACTAAGTGTTGTATACAACAGTTCAAATTGATCTCTTGCTTTAAACTTGAAGAAATGAGCATGAATTAAACTCAATTTGGACTTGGGGTCTTGCGTTAATCAAATTCAAGATATCATATGATTTGACATATATTCAAATGAACACCAATAGAAGAGCAACAATGAATTCGATTTGAAGAATGAGCAAGATGTGAATGGAACTATTATTCCAATGCAAGTGCTAATCAAGAAGTATGATCCATTCAAATGTCATACATGCAAAGTTCTTGGTGTGGTTAAGGAAAATCCCCACATCTTGCTAACCAACATTTATAAATAATGAAGATTGAAAGCTTTATTATGAATGGGGGATAATCAATAGCATGCTCAATCAATTGTCTAGAAGGGAGGAAACTAAGAAGCATGCAATGATCATGACGATGGGTCCATTGTCATATGCAACGAATATGACAAGATTGATATGTCAACAATATATACAAATCACCTACAAATTGTTGTAACAAGAGGTGATGAATAAATGTCAAAATGCTCACACAGCTGACAACAAATAAATTGCTAGCAAATAAATTGGTTTCTTACCAGCATTGAAAAGTAATGTGTAATGAACATCAATGAACAAGAGAGGAGCAAGTGCAAGTGAGGGTCCCACCAACTAGATTGTATGTAAAGAAAGATCTGTAATACATAAGCTCTCTCAACAAATATAGATGTATATACTACATGCTATTTGTGGGTAGATGCAGAAAGACTTCAGTAAATGCAGTATCCTGAAGTCAATTTCAGCTTATAAATGAACACATCTACCTGCTTATAAGAAACAAAAGCAAATGTACTGAAAATGTCAAACAATGTAGCCACATATTGTACACCTAATACTTCGTCGACAAGAGAATCATAAGAAAGTTGCAGCAGATGTAAGCACATACAACTTAAGGCAGTATATTAGTTAGTGCACTATGATCTACCTGCAGAAAGCAATAAATAGTGCACAACTATCTACCTGTACAAAAAAATGAATAAGTCAATCTAGAAATTGCTACGCCGTGCCACCGAATCCGCAACATTCATACAAGCGGAGAGAAGGTGTCTATGAATATTCCAAGAATACTTCCGTACGGGCATCATAGTTGGTATGCACATAGGTACACTAAAGGGGTAAATACAATCACGACCCGTAAGGGCCCCGACGAGAGTGTTATTAGTACACACATGACATCTAAGGATGTTGCGCGGGTCAATAAAGTTGAACCAGATCCTCCTAAGAAGGTAGGTAGGAGTCGACAAGATTCAACAAATAATTATAAAGTGCCCCGAAACATCCGTATGGGCCCTGACCAGTGTGTTATTGGTACACGCGATGCTACGCAGGTCAATAAGTGAATTCAAGTTTGAACACGATCATTCTATGCGCATCAATAGGAGTCGACAGGACTCAAACCATTAAATAAATATGTGGTTGTGGCGACCGATATATTTATTTTAACAAATTCATATTAGGCCTTCAAAGCCTAAATCAATAGCATTCACTAATAAATGCATAAAGCCTTCAAAACCTGATCCTCTATCGACATATAGACAGAGTCGACAAGGTTCAAACTACAAATAAAAATTCCCCCCTAAACATCCCGATGATGGCCGTGTTGAATAATAAATCTCAACCGGAGGGGTCCATTCCAAATACTCAAAATTCCATCGAAATATCCATGAAAATCCAAAAAAAATCTCAAAATCCCAAAATCGAAAAAAATTTAAAATTGAAATCAATCATCAACCACATAAAGCAAATATCCATCCACCCTCCATAATAGTTTGCCAGGATGGACAAATTAAAATTTACTTTAGCTCACAAAGAGCTAATGCCTAGTTGAAAATATCACTAGGATCCATTCTAAAAATAATCTCCTGTTAGTAAGGACGTGGTACATGTCCTTTAACCGGAAGTTTTGCGGCCAAATGACATTGCAGGATAAACGGTTATGACCTGGGGCCCTCTGAACCGAGTGGTTTTGCCGCCAAATGGCACCACAAAATATTGGTTATGGCTAGCCAATATATTCCTTATTGGCATCAAATCCTTGAGATATGAATCAATAGGATATGATTGATAGGGCACAAAGCCCTCTGTTAGCTAAGGTGGATTCAAATTAGTCCGCTTAGATAAATATTCACCCCAAGTCTACAAGGTCCCCTTAGACGAAGCAACCCATGGCTACCGACAAGGATCCTCCTATCAGGTTGGGTCGACTACCTCCTCTGAATAAGTAATCCAGGGTACCTCCCTTGAATAAGTAAACTAGGGACCACTAGGGCTCGAGATGACAGAACCATGGGATGTTGATCAGGTCCATCATTCATTCCCCTTCCATCTGCTTTAAGTGCAAGATGGTGTAATTTCTATTTTAAATATCAAACTTTCTAAACCTTCCCAAATTCCTAACTTCCAATCAATTTCCAAATCCAACTATTTCAAATACTAATGTCCATTGCTTCTACTATATTACAGATAACACGTATTCTATACGTATCTGATTGACGACTAGCCTTAATCGAAAGTTCTTTCCCATGATCGGGAAAGATTAACTAAAGGAGCTTGTGCCTATAGGAAACCAGAACTCAGATCATAAAGTCCTCACAAAATGAAGGCGAAATCTCTGGGTAGTGTCTTATATACAAACCCATCTGCCTTCCCAAAATTTACCCGGGAACTTATTCAGTTAAAACTCTCTCGCCAAAGAAAAAAGCAAACCATGTGCGGACGGATGCCGGGGCCAAATTTTTGGAGCCCACAATGTGTTATTGGATATTTTAAGATCAACAACAAGGGTGCTTGGAGGATTACTACAATATATGGTCATAAAGATATGTATAAAAGAAGGGAGCTTTCGAAAATTTTGGAGGTTTATTCCACGGCTAACTCTCCAATGGTGATAGGAGGAGACTTCAATTATCTTACTTCTAGAGAAGACAAAAGAGGTGGGAGAAGGTTCCAATTCTCCCAAGGACCCAAGGAGATGAGTGCATTTCTTTTCAAATAATAATTACCATGAAATTGGATTCATTGGTCCAAGGTTTACATGTTGTAACATTAATGATGGTGGTGGCCGAATTCTAGAGAGATTGGATAGGTGTTATCTTAACTCAATGGAAATTAATTCTTCTCAATAAATGGTTGCAAGAAACCTTGCAAGGATCTCCTCATATCATAGTCCCATTCTTCTAAATTTTCTGGATGCCGAATTTGTTAACAAGAAAGTAATCCGATTTGAGGATGTCTGGATTTCAAAACCTGCAGCTTACTCATTAGTGAAAAAGGAATGGTGGAAAAATTATCAAGGCAACTTTCCTCAAGTGCTGAACTCTAAATTCAAGAAAACACTTAGAGCATTATTTTTCTTGATCAAGAAGAAAAACAAAGATTTGACCATGCTGAAAAATCAATTGCTGGATGAAATCATGGAAATGCAATCTAAAGAGGCTAATTCTGGTTTCCTGTCAGAAGATGAGTGCTGGATGCTGAAGAATAAGATTAATGAACTTAACTCTATTATGGCTTGTCTTAATGATTGGTGGAAGCAGAGAGCTAAAGTAAAATGGTGGGTTGATGGCGATAGCAATACTATGTTCTTTCATTCCTATGCTAGTGCTAGAAGAAATTCTAACACTATCTTCAAAATTAAAGATGATATGGTAATGTGGTGGAGGAATAAAAGCAAATTGAGGGTATCTTAATCCAATTCTTAACTCAAAAATGGAAATACAGAGCATCTTCATCTCACGGGTGGCCTTTACCACAAGCCACATTGAATACTGAAGATAGGAAAATTTTTGAAAGTTAATTTTTGGTATCAGAAATTGAGAAGGCCATAGAGCATACTAAAGGTAATATTGCACATGGAATTGACGAAATTTCTTACTCATTTATCAAAGGTTACTGGAGCATTATCAAATCCGATTTTCTGAATGCCATTATGTATTTCCTGTAACATGGTGAAATGGATAAAAGCTGGAAAGATACACATATAGTCCTTATTCCCAAGGTTAGCAATCCTTTGATTCCTGCTAATTATAGACCAATTAGCTTATGCAATGCGGTTTATAAAGTAGAAGCCAAGGTGATCTTTAACAGATTAACTATGGTGAACCCCAAACTTGTCTCAATGGAATAGGCGACATTCATCAAGGGGAGATCTATTTCAGAACATGTGTTGATTGCTCAGGAAATGTTTCATAAATTCAGGTACTCTAAGTGTTCTAAAGGGCTTATTTCATTTGAAATTGACATGGAGCAAGAATATGATTCTATGAGTTGGGAAACAGTTAAGAATGTTTTGATTTACTTTAACTTTCCTTCAAAGTTCTTGAAACTTATTTCTGAATGTGTGGAAGATCCAAGATTTTCTTTGATCATTAATGGGAATTTTTTGAATTAAATAATAGCTAGAAATGGCTTCCATCAAGATTGTCCACTTTCTCCTATTTTATACACTCTTTGTTCCCAACTTCTTACAAATGCTCTTAATCAAACTAACATTGGAGTAAAAATTAGCCCAGGCAGCCCAAGGATTTCACATTTACTTTATACTAATGATGTGATGGTATTCTCTGATGCTACTAAGATATCTGCAAAGAGGCTCAAGGTGGTTCTTACTGATTTCTGTAAGTGGACAGGTCAAAGCATCAATTTTAATAAATTTGTGACCTTGTTTGGCAAATTTGTTAATAGAAGAAGTAAGAAGTTGATCTCATGTATTATGGGTTTCAAAGTAGTCAAAGAACTTGTGTATCTTGGCATTACGATTGCTCTTAGAAGACTTGTAGCTGCTGATTTTCAATTTATAGTGGAAAAAGCATTGAAAATTCTTAATGTATGGGGAACCAAATTAATCTCTCTTGAGGGAAAGATTACCTTGGTCAAATTGGTATTACAATCATACCTATTATTTCATTGCTCTCATTCTCTTGGTCCTCTAAGTATTTTACATGAAATTGACAAGCTTTGTAGAAGTTTTTTGTGGAAAAAAGCTAATGGGAGATTGGGTTTACACTATGTTAATTGGAATGAACTTTGCAAACCAACCAAGTGGGGAGGATGTGGGTTGTGCTCATCCAGTGATAAGGTAGCTCCTCTAAGAACCAGACTAGCTTAGCACTATTTTCATAATAACGATTCTCTGCTTCACAAATTCTTGTTCCAAAATATGGGAAGAAACCTGATGCAGGAGATAACAAAGTTAATTGTTCAGCTGCATGGAAATTGATTTTGGATGGTAATAGAATGTTGTTATCATTGATAAGATGGAAGATTCCAAATGGCTCTTCTATTGATGTTTACAGGGATACTTGGATCTTGGACAAATGCTTAAATAAATGTCCTACTTATGTAGTTCCTCAAGAGGATGAAATTATCTTGTTGGATAAATTTATTAAAAATAGATCATGGGATGTTGAAGAACTCCTCAAATATTTTGGGAAGGATTTGGTACAGTTGATAAGCCAAATTAAAGTTGATCAAGAAGCTCGGGAAGAATACTATGAGCTGTTATTCCAAAATTCTAAAAAATCACTATCAACATTAGCATTTAAAGGAATGTAGCTAGCCAAACTGAACAGAAATTTGTCAAGTGGATCAAAGGAGCCAAATTGTCACCTCATGTTGAAATTTTCTGGTGGAGACTGCTTAAAGATGCCATTCCTTCCTTCCATTTTCTTGCTAGAAGAAAGTTACAAACTTCTAATATTTGTCCAAGGTGTGGTGCTGAAATTGAAAATGTGGAGCATATTGTTATCAAATGCACTAAAGTAAGAGAAGTTTTCTTACTACTAAACAAATGGGGATTTGATATTCCATTATTTGATAGTTTATAAATATGATGTGCATGGATGGAGATTATTGTCCGTAACAATGGGTTGCTAAGTAATCATTTTCGCAATGTGGTTTTCCTTTCTTGGAAAGCTAGAAATAAACTGATCCATGATAAGTTTGAAGAAAGCCCCACTATTTTTGCTGCAAAAGAAGTAAGTTTCACATCTACTTCCAAATTGGTTTGCAATTCTATCTCGGACAGGTGGGATGCTCATCAGTAATCTAGACTGTCTAATTCTTGGCAACCCCATCCACCCAATTGGCTCAAAATCAACGTGGATGCATCACTGGTATCATACTATAGAGATGGAATGGGAGGCGTCATACGTGACTGTAGAGGCAAATTTTTGATGGCATATGGGAATTCTTGTATTCATTGGGACATCTACCAATTGGAGTTGCTAGCTATCAAAGCACTGAAAGAATCTGTTAAAGATTGGATGTTCAAATTCAAAGGTGTTATTATTGAGAGTGATAATTCTAATGTTATTGCATTTCTTCAAAAAGCCACGGCTGACGGGTTCAAAGGTGAGGAAGACATACACTTTCTCAATGATTTTAACTTTGTTTTGTTCAAATGTATAGATAGAAATAATAACAAGCTAGTTGACATGTGTGCTAGCTTTACTTTCATTTCAAATTTTGCTTGGGGTGACATTAGCTTAAATAAGAATCCTCCTTCCTTTGTTAGCCTTTTGAAGGAGGAATATACTTTGTAGTTCTACAGTTTTAGTGATTAATGCATTATTTGCTTATTTTCAAAAAAAAAAATTCTAATAGAGAATTAAATTAAACTTAAACAAAGCAAGAAATTTTTTTTTTATATCAATTTATCAAAGAGATACAATGAACTCTCAGATGATATCAATAAATTAAAACATAGTATCAAAATACTGACACAAAATAAGTATATATAAAAAAACACTAAACAAACACAAGTAAAAGATCATCATATCACATCACTACGCACTGGTAAAGACAATCACATAAGCAATACATCTATAACACTGAGGGGCCCTAATCTAGAGGAGGTGGCTAATTGAATAAGGAAAAGTAACTACTAATCATAGCCACATTGGTGTTCACCGATTCAAGCTGACTTCGAATCCAACCCAAATCCTGCTAATATTGAGCATCATACTGGTGTAGGTGAGTCTGAATTTGATCAAAGCACTGATCAAAATGACTCTCAAGTCTGTTAAAACACTTGATTATTTCCTGAAGGGCTGGTCCACGAGCAGGCACAGGTGCAGGTGCAAGAGAAGGTGCTCCCCCTTCTCCCTTAGAATCCTCACTTCCATTATCTATCCTAAAAAGTGCTTGGAATGAAGCATCAATGAAGTAGATGGGCAATTCTAGATAAGGATCAGGATGAACTAGATTGTACTTCTTCTCAAGAATATAGGTCACTAGGTGTCCTAAAGAAATGTTCTTCTTTCTCTTATGAGAGACATAACCAATTTCAGAAAGCCTATGAATATAGTCAATAATGAGTTGGGCTTCATCTATAGGTTGACCATTTATGATAAGGTAAGTCACAGTCAAAAGAAGAGGAGTAATATTGATATGGTCACTAGCTTTAGGAATTATAGAGGTTCTAAGAACATGCTGGATGATCCTAGCATTTTTGTTCAAAGTGGACACCCTAAGTAAATGACACACTTGTTTAATCCCTCTAAGCACTTTATTTATTTCAGTCCAATCAAAATAAGAAGTAGAGGTCAAAGTGTGGGCTTTAACTCCTTGAGTCCTTAATTGCAAAATTGTTCCCAAATCTTCTTTAGTTATTTTAACTCACTTTTTTAAAGCAAGAGATCTAATCCTACTTTGGTTAGTACTAGTGGACATGTTGGCTAGAAAGTAGTGAAAAGTCTCCTTGTTATAGGAGTGAATCAGGGTCAGGATAAAAGCGAATTGGTTGGCAGCAAAAAGAGGCATCACTTGAAAGTTAATATTTTCTTGGAGAAGGATTCTAGAGGGTGTAATCTTGGAAAAATTTAACCTAAGAAATGATTCCTCATTAGTCTTGGACAGAAAGTTGTTGTCTTCACTTCTGGAAGATAACCCTTGATGTGTCTACCCCTCTTGCTAGAACTTGCCATTGAAGGATTGGAAGATGAGAAGGATTTGAAAGGCTATTGAAGTGAATGAGATTTGAGTTCTAAAACCCTTCTATTTAAAAGAAAAATGGTCTTTCATACGTAAGAAAATAGAATCGTATAGTATAATTGATGGTTCGTACGTACGAAGAAAAAATTTGTATGTACGAACTAATGCATTCAAAATGAAATGACTTTTTGTAATCACACAATTTATGAGGCATCCTTTCATACAGAGTTTTTGACCATACAATCGTATAGATGAATAGCTGTTCATCCGGGATGATTGGTTATTTAAGATCATTTTAATGACGGTTTGATTCGTCCCCCACATTGAATAACATATGGTTCGTATGTACGAACTCAAGGTTCGTATATACAATCATATATAATAACTGATTATATTCGTATAACAGTCTATATGTGTACATACAAATGAATACACATCGTCTGGGATGATCTGGAGATCGTACAATATAATATGTATTGAAAAAACAAAACTATATGCAATCAATCCAACCCAACAATCGACATGCTATAGAATTCATACAGCACAAAAATAATTTCATACAGTACGAATAGAACACTTAGAAAAATTTGCACGATCGATCAGAAATAGAAAATCTGATGTGAAAAGATTTTAAAAACATATAAAATATAAAAACATAAAACAATCATAAAAATAAATACGCACATAAAATTACAAAAATAGAAAACACACAAATACACATATCAAGTTTGCAAAAAATTTTAATTAAGCATTTAGATCAATCACACCAAGCCTTATTCTTAATGTACTAAAAGTATCAAAGGCTATTGATTTTGTAAAAATGTTTGCAAGTTGATTTTCAGTTGAAACATGATTCAATTCAATTTCTTCTTTGGATACATGATCCCTTATGAAATGATGTCTTATATCTATATGTTTGGTTCTAGAATGTTGAATAGGATTTTTTGAAATGCAAATGGCACTAGTATTATCATAATAAATTGGAATTGTGCCTATTGTAAATCTTAAATCAATCAATTATTATTTCAACTAAAGAACTTGTTCCCCATAACTTCCTAAGGCAATATATTCAGCTTCAACAGTAGATAGGGCTATGGAATTCAGTTTTTTACAAGACTAAGAAACTAAAGAATTTCTTATAAATTGACATATTTTAGATGTACTATTTCTATCAACCCTATAACCTATAATGTCTGAATATGAATATCCAATTATTTTAAATGAAGAGCTAAACTTAGGATACCAATTTCTTAAGTTCTGAGTTCCCAAGAGATATTTCAAAATACTTTTCACTGCTAACAAATGTAATTCTTTTGGATCTGATTGAAATCTATCACACAAATAAATACTAAACATAATATCAGGTTTGCTAGTAGTCAAGTAAAGTAAAGATCCAATATCTCCTCTAAATTTCTTTTAATCAATAGATTTTCCCTTCGGGTCCTTATCTAGCTGAATTGAGCAACTCATAGGTTTACTAACAGGTTTTGCATTATCCATTTCAAACTTTTTGAGGATGTTCTTAAAATACTTTGATTGACTATGAAACATTCCTTCCTCAGTTTACTTAATGCTAAAACTTAGAAAGTAACTTAAATATCCCATTAGACTCATCTCAAATTCACTACTCATTATTTTAAAAAAATCATCACAAATATTTTTATTTATAGATCCAAAGATGATATCATCAACATAAATTTGTACAAAGAGTATATCATCTCCAAATTTCTTCAAAAAGAGAGTGGTGTCCACACTTCCTTTTTCAAAAAATTTTTTAAGTAGGAAAGTGCTCAACCTTTCATACTAAGCCCTAGGTGCTTATTTCAATCCATACAATGCCTTTTTCATTTAAAAATATGATTTGAGTATTTTAAATTTTTAAATCCTAGAGGTTGCTCAACATAAATATCCTCTTAAATTATCCCATTTAAAAATTCTCTTTTAATATCCATTTGAAATAATTTGAATCCTCTAAAACAGGCAAAGGCTAATAAAATCCTTATTGCTTCAAGTCTTGCTACAGGGGCACAAGTCTTCTAAAAATCAATTCCTTCAATCTGATTATACCCCTTAGCCACCAATCTAGCCTTATTTTTAATGACTACTCCTAAGTCATTCATTTTGTTTTTGAGCACCCACTTAGTTCTAACCACACTTTAATCTTTTGGTCTTGCAATTAATTCTCAAATATCATTTCTTACAAATTGATTTAATTCTTCTTGCATTGTTAAAATCCAAAATTCATCCAAAAGTGCTTAATTTTTATTTGTGGATTCAATCATTGAAATAAAGACAAAATGATTGACTTCTTTTCTTAGTCCATGCCTAGTCCTAACACACTTACTTGGTTCACCTATAATCAATTTCTTTGAGTGGTTTTTAGAAAATCTCAAATCTCTAAGCATCGAGTTTTCTATCTCCTGGTTCTCATCCAAAATAAAATTTTCAATCTTTTGGGAGTTAATTTCTATCTCATCCTCTTCCAAATTTGGCTCCTCCAAAATTCCAAATTCATTAAACACAACATGTGTTGTCTTCTTAATTATCTAGGTTCTTTTATTAAATACTTTATATGATTTTCTAACACTAGAGTATCCAAGAAAATTTCCTTCATTTGATTTTGGATCAAATTTTTCTAAGGCAAATTTTCTATTATATGAATGAACACCTTACATCAAAAAATATATAAATATGAAAAATTAGGTGTTCTACCTTTAGGAAGCTCATAGGGTAGTTTGTTTAATTTTGACTTGATGTTCATCCTATTCCGAACATAACATACAATGCTAACTACTCCAACCCAAAAATATTTAAGAAGTGAAAATTCTATCAATATGGCTCGAGCAGCTTCTATTAATGTTCTATTCTTTCTTTCAACTACCCCATTCTGCTGAGGGGTTCTAAGTGCAGAAAAATTGTGATCAATTCCTTTCTCTTTACAAAAATCCTCAAATTTTTCATTTTCAAATTTACCGACGTGATCACTTTGAATAGCTAAAATCTCATATCCTATTTTTCTCTAAATCTAAGTCAAAAAATCTCTAAACTCCTCAAATAATTCACTCTTATGAAATAAGAATTTAACCCAAGTGAATCTAGAAAAGTTATCTACAATCATAAATCTATATACCTTCCCTCCTAGACTTATAGTTCTAACTGATCCAAAAAGTTTTATATATAAAATCTCCAAAGATTTACTATTTTTAAGATTCTTATTGGACTGAAGAGAGGACTTCACCTGTTTTCCTAGTTGACATGCATCGCGAAGGTGATCGTTAGTAAAGTCTAGTTTTGGTATACCTCAAACCAACTACTTTTGGGTAATTTTTCTAAAGTTTTCCATGCTTGAATGATAAAATTTCCTATGCCATAGTCATGAATCATCAAAAATAGTTCAAATAGAAAGCATTCGGAGTTTATATACAATTTAAATCTAGCATATAAACATTGTTTACCCTTAATCAATACAAAACATCATTACCATTTAGGCTAAATATGTAGCTAGTAGGAAAAAAATTAACATTGTATCCTTTATCACATAGCTTGCAAATACTCAAAAGATTGTGCTTTAAGCCTTCTACATGTAGTTTATTTTTTATGAAAAAGTTTTGCAAGTTTCCAATCATACCTAATCCAACCACCTTCCTAGTGGTGTTATCTCCAAGTGTAACCCTGCCTCCACTTCTAGCTTCCAACAATATAAATTGCTTAGTATCTCTAGTTATATGCTTTGAGTAACCGCTGTCCAGGTACCAAATGCTCTCATGAGGCCTTATATGAGAGCATGCCTGTAAAATTATCAAAAGTTAGACCTGGAAACCCAAACTAGTTTGGATTCACCTTTTGGCAAATTAAAAATAGATGCATGTATGATATGTCTAGGTTTATGCATCTTTAGTCCCCAGACTAAATGAGTTTTTTTATCTAAAGTACAAGTGTGTGATATTTGTTAAATTATTCCATAATAAATAACATTTAACTCTAGGAAATGGGTTTCTTAAATTTCTAAAATTTTTCTATCCGTTCTTGAGTTTTAAAAACTTTAGATACAAAATAGGATTAGTAAAATCTTTAAGTTTTGGGGGTTTCCTATTTTCCTCCAGAGCTTGCACTTTTAATTTCAAAAATATATTTAAATCTTTCAGTATCTTCTTATCAAAATTCAAATAGTGCTATCTATTTTCAGATTCATCCTTAAAATTTTTAAATTCATTTTCTAATGTTGCATAGGATGATTTTAAAATCTCATTCTCCTTATTCAAGTTATCAAATTCATCAAGTAAGCTCATATGGTTGTTATCAATCAATGCATGATCTTTCTTAAGGATTTCATATTCTTTTTGCAATTCTTGCTTTTCAAGATTAAGACTAGTATTCATTTTCTTTAGCTTCCTATATGCATCATATATTCTCTTAGATACTTCTAATAATTCAGCATATGTTAAGTCACATACCTATTCTTCATATGACTAATCAACATTATCAACCATTAAGAATAAGTTGGTGAGTTCCTCCTCCTTTTTAGTTTCTGATGAATCAAAAGTCTGCCTAAAAAGTTCTTTGAAATCTTCTTGCCCTTTTTCATATTTGGTTTCTCCTCTACTTTCTCCTTACTAGGAGTGGCTTTTAGGTTTAGGTAGTCTGACTTTATATGTCCAGGTTTCCTACACTCATAGCAAATCACATCATTAGAAATCTTAACATTTTTATAGAACTTACTTATATTCCACTGTTGTCGTCTCTTCTAATTCCTTCTAAGAAAGCTCCTGAATTATCTAGTCATTAAAGCTATATCATCCTCATCCTCAGGTTGCAATAGATCACTCTCCGACTCCTCGAATTTCAGTGTAATATTCTTCTCCTTTCGTTATTCTCCTACATCAATCCTTCTTTGACTCACTCCTTACTTGTAAGCAATTAGTGATCCAAGAAGAATGTCATAGAGTAAACATTTAAATCTTTAGACTATATAATTATAGTTATTTTAGCATCATACAATAGGTAAACAATAAAGAATCTTATTAACAAATTCAACATTCATTAGTTCCCTACCTATTGCATGCAAAGAAGTGAATATCTGTGTGAATCTTGTGTAAATGTTAGAAATATATTCATTGGATTTCATGGAAAATAATTCATAGTCATGTAACAAGATGTTAAGTCTAGATTACTTTACTTTGTTAGTCTCTTTATAAGTGAGACAAAGTCTATTCCATATGTCCTTTCCACTTTTGCAAGTGGAAACCCGCATGCAGTCTTCTGACTTAAGTGCACAAAAGAAATTGTTTAAATATTTTGCATTAAGTTATGCTAAGTCACGTTCTTCTACAGACCAATCAATAAATGGTGTTTCAACTCTAATGCCATCAACTAATCTAGTTAGTTTTGTATACCCTTCCTATATTAAGATCCACATATGATAATCAAAAGATCGTAAAAATATAGACATGTGTGTTTTTCAAAAATTGAAAGGGATGCTATCAAATAAAGGAGGTCTAGTGATCAAATACCCTTTAGGTGTATTCAGATTTCCAAAAGTAGCCATGCTCATTTATCATAAAGTGATATAAACTTATAGTTTTGAAACAAAGCTCTGATACCACTTGTTGATTCTTATTGAATCTCGAATAGGTTGTTAAACCTAAACTGATGTCCCAAGGCTAACCAGGAGGGGGGGGGGGTGAATTGGTAATTTTAAAAATTACTCTTGGATTTAAAAGTTTGAAACCAATTAATAATTAGTACCAAGTTAATTAAGTTTTTAAAAACTTTTTCAATCACAAAAAAATAAAACTTGTAGTAAGTAAATAAGCAGCGGAAAAATAAAATGACATAAAGATATATAGTGGTTCGGTCAAACATGACCTAAATCCACTCCCTGAAGCCTCCTACTTCAGGTATTGCACTATTATCAAAGCGACTCTCCTTTAGCCCCCATAGCAAGGCAAACAAGCCTTTACAAAACTCTCTTCCACCAATCCCTGGTGTGATAGAGAACCGTCATCCTTTCACACCCTCTAGGTGTAGGAAAACTACTCACGAGCAATCTAGAATGATAAGAGGAAGAGTGATAACAATAATTACAAGGAGATCCTTACCTTTGAGTAACCTTATGAATCGTTCACACTCTACTTGCAAGAAATCTCTCTCAAACACTCTCTCACTCTCTCTCCTTCAATTGCCCTTGAAAATTAATCTAGACATGATTTTTAGAAGTTAGTTTTAGTGTATCTTTTATACAAAAGACACAAAAAATTGTCTAGAAAACTAAATTTTTTAATTTTGAACGTACACAATCATATAGTATGATCATATATTCGTATGTACAAATAGTTAAATACTGTTGCATACGAACCCATTGCGAATCAAAATAAAATCATTTTATACCTGATCATCATCTGGTGTGAAGTAAGTTTGTCAGGGATGAACAGTTAAAAAAATTAAATTTTGTATGTACGAAACATCAGGATAAAATGAGCAAGGATAGAATAGAGACGTTCATTCTGGGATGATCATAAATATCATTTGTATAATCTTTGTTTGAGGATAGATTTGAGATGTTTGTCCTGGGATGATCATAAAATATCATTCGTATGATTTTTGTTTGAGGACAGAACATATACGTCCATCCTGTCACGATCATAAATATCATCTATACAATCTTCGCCTGAGGATAGAACAGAGACATTCATCCTGGGATGATCATAAAATATCATTCATATGATCTTTATCCAAGGACAGAACAGAGATGTTCATCTTTTGATGACCATAAAATATCATTCATATAATCTTCATTCGAGGATAGAATAGAGAAGTTCATCCAGGGATGAAATTAAATATCGTCCATACGATCTATAATTAAATTTTTTTTCTCTAGCCTGTTCATTGGGGAAATAACTGACCAGATCATCTCATATGAAGTGATATCATACAGTACGATAAGTTTAAAAATATGAATTTTAAAACTCTCCCCCAGTGTGTGTGTGCTCAATTACTCAATTATAATCACACACTCTCAGACTCAATAAAATAAAAAATATAGACTTCAATTACAATAAACTCTAAATTGTTCTTAATTTGAAGTCCTCAACAATTCGGAGTATGATTTTTCTGAAGTGTTAGTACACACAAGGGCAAAAATAATTCTTCCAAAATACGTTAGGAGAAATAGTAATCAAATCAATAATATTTTGAATCATCAAAAACATACAGTTGCAAGAATATCAAACATGCAAAACTAAGTAGCAACTATCTCAACACTTTTCTTAGTTATGGTTCTCGTGGAATGGCAGGAACAAGGTGAATCTTGGCAAAGTGGAAGATTGTGAAGCGTTGATTGTTGTTAATGTTCTCAGTTTTGTAAGCATGGCCAAATAGATTAAAATCCTCTCAGATTAATGAGTTGTCTATCAGTCTGATGAACAATTTTCTAAAATTTGGCATCCTCTTACTCTCGAGTGCTATAAAATTAACATTAATGCTTCACTTAAATATAATATTGGGGCAGGTAGTGGTGGCATTATTTGAGATAGCAAAGGAAGGATTGTGTTAGCATTTGGTTTTTGTGGTGTTCATTGGGACATAGCACAATTAGAGCTTTTGGCATTCAGATCCTTGAAGGAAGTTTTAAATGGGAGTTTACATGATGCTAAAGGTATTATTATTGAGGGAGATCATAAAAAATGTGATCTAGTTGTTCATAAGTTGTATAGCAAACCATAGAAATTGGGTGGGAGCATTGAAGATGAAGATTTATTATTTTTAAGTGGTTGGAATAATGTTATTTTTCATTATGTTGGTCGAAATTGTAATAGGTTAGCTGATTATTGTGCTAACTTAGCTTTTTCTTATGATTTTATTTAGGATATGTTTTGTGAGAGTAAAATTCTTCCTTCATTTGCTCATTTAGTGAAGGAAGAATGTGATAGGGTGGTTTACTTTCAATAGTTTATATCTAGGTTCTCAGGTACTTTTCTTTTATTAATACAATTTGCAATTTTCAAAAAAAAAAAAAAACAACTACAAAGCTTCTAAAAATATATAGAGCACTAAAAATAAACTCATCCACAAAATCTTATTTTCATTTCATCAAAATGGAATATACTTGATCTACTTATATTTCATCACATTATATCTATTAAAGCACAATTGAACATATTCCATAATTGCACAGTTATTTAAAATGACAGGCAATAGAAAATCTTACTAAATAAAATTCATTATTTTAAAACACAACCAATTACCAAAGATTGTGTAAAACATCATTTTTAGACATTTTTCATAGAAATTGTTAATTTTACATCATAAAAAGAAGAGGTTACTGAATCCTTAAAAGGGGTTAAGAACTCACCAAATGTTTATAGAGTTACAATTAAAAGGAAAAAAAACCTAAAGAGTAACTGATCCCATACTAGTTATAAAATTCAAATAGAAATAAAAAGGCAGACCAGAAACTAAATCCAAACGATCCAACAAATATAAATCATACAACAACAACAACATCAAGCCTTTATCCCACTACGTGGGGTCGGCTACATGAAACCATTTTCTCCATTGTGTCCTATTAAAAGTCAAATTCTCGTTTAAATCTAATAAGGAAAGGTCATTCCTAATTTTTCTAACCAAGTCTTTTTAGGTCTACCCCTACCTTTCTTAACATAAGTCATATCAAATACCTCTACTCTCCTAACCGGGTCATCGGAAGGCCGCCGTTTTATGTGACCAAACCATCTAAGGAGACTCTCTCTAATCTTATGTTCTACTGGAGATACTCCAACCTTTTCACGTATATGCTCATTTCGTATCTTATCTCTAAGGGTAAAGCCACTCATACTGATAGACTAAAAAAAAAAAACCTAAGCAAAATGCAAAACTAGCAAAACAATCAGAAATGAAAGAATAAATAAAGACATAATGGAATAAACTGAACCAAAATGAACAAATAGAAAACCAATCCAATTTTAAAAAACCAAGAAAATGCCCACTATCTAGCAAAAGAAAGACAAAACGATTAATTTAACACAAACAAAATAGGCAAAAACCTTGAAATCCCAAGCAACACCTCAACTAGGGGCCACATAAAAATTCATCCCCATAACCAAATATAGAATCCTAAAACACCTATAAAAAATCTAGTGAGAAAAATTGAAATGAGCAACAAAAAATAAAAAAGGGCCCCCATAGATTAAGGATGCCACACATAACATATTAATGAAACCAAATATAATAGAAGAACATTAACCCACCAAAACATCTACTAATAAAAAACCCTCTCACAAGAAATAATTATAGACAACCAGACATAAACAATATAAAATCCACAAAAAAGAGAAGAAAACCCTCACCTACCTCTCCTAATATAAGGAAGACCTAATAAATCAAGCCCTATGATACCATTCTATTCATGGAGATTAATAGAATTATCAAATATAACATAACTTGCAATTGAAGTACCTTTTTAGCAAGCCAATCAATAGTAATCAGTACAGAAAAAATGTCATTTTTTGGCAGCTATTTATAAAAAAAAATGAATAAAATATGTCGATAATTTATTTCCGATGGAGTTTTGACAGTAAATTTCTGATAATAATTCATGCATAAAAAAATAAACACTTGCAAACAAATTTTTCCAGAAATATTTTTGATGGATTTTATTCATGAAATTTTTTCAAAAATTGTTTAGAAAAAAAATAAACTAGTGAACCCACCCTCGGCCTGGTGAACCAAACTTGGATGTGAACTTAAGGTGCGTGAATTAGGCTTGCTCGAGAACCCACCCCTGCACAACCACTTGCTTGTGCTACGTGGAGTTCAAACCTAGCCCACTTCAAACATACCCGTGTGGATAACTCACCTGGGCTGTATTAATTAAAATGTTATTCGAGCTGCATTTTTTATTTAAATTATACTTTCTTATAAATTATTAATACATAATATGTTCAGATTATTTAATCTATTTAATAATATATCTATTAGATTACCTAACTAATTTATTATAATTAGTTAAAATAACATAATAATAATAATTAAAACATTTTAATTATTTAGTTTAATAGTATTTAATTTAAATAATTAAACTTAACAAAATGCCTATTTTAAATATTTATAATACTTATTCTCCCAAAAATTTAAATTTCATGAGAAATTTACAGGAAAATACGCTAGAAATCAGCCAAAAATATTTTGTTAGAATTTCACCTGAAAATCTGTCGAAATTCTAATGAATTTATTTCTGCCAAAAATTCTATCAAAAATTAGCTTTTTTCCTGTAGTGAATGTTGCCTTTACTCTAAATATTAGAAATTCTATAATAAAAATGTTTTAGAATTATTATAATATCTCTAAATAAATAATAATAGCTAGCATTATAACATGATTTAGAAGAAATTATATTAACCAACAATATAGAGTCTGATTCAATCAATTAATGTAAGTTATTTTTATCCAAAATTTTTTGATGCCATGATATAAAGTAGTTAATTTAGGCAAGATAACCTTATATTGATAAATATTTGAGGCATAAGCAAGAAAATAATTACCTTGACAGTCTCTGATTAAACCACCACAACAAGCACCCAATCTGGAAACAAACCATCAATATTCATCTTGTACTGATTCATGACAAGTATTTCCTAATGAAAAAAATTAGGAGTGAATATATGATTAAGAAATGTTCTCCATGAAATTTATAGAATGATGAAGTTTTACATTAAGAAACTATTAATTTTGTAATTAAGAACCATGATGATTCGATTAAAAATTATCTTAATACCTTGATGCTTGTAATTATTTCTCTCTTTCCATAGAAGATATACAACATTCATATGTTTGACTATAAGAAGATGGTCTTTCAGTTTACCAGAGAACCAGTCCATCAATAAAGAAAATACCAATTCTTAATAGACCTAGTTATTAAATACAAAGCATTCTTCAAGAAAATGTTGTTGATAGTTTCTAGATGAAAATAATATTGACACATAGAAGTAATATAAAATAATTTTCTTTTATCCTCTCATCCACATGAATATAACCTTTGATAATCCTCCAAGTAAATATAAAAATTTTAATAAGTGCAGCAAAATTTTAGATTTTGTCAAGAATCTTATTAGATTCTTTTTTAATTCTAAAGAAATTCAAGCCTATTTAAGACTGAAATTCCCATTAGAAGAATATTTGAAAATTGGTTGGTTGTTAACCTTCATACTAATAGGAATTTCACTAATAGTATCAACAATAGATAAAGGAATATATTGAACAAGGATATTATTATTCTACCTCCCATCAAATATGAAGTTGGAGACCATAATTTTGGATAAGGAATTAGTATTAAAAATAGATTCAAAAGAACCACTCCCCAACCAATCATCTTGTAGAAAAAAGATGAACCATTAGGAAAACCCAATTATTGAATACACAACTCACTAAGCCATTTTATTTTACGTACTTTATACAAACTGGTGAACTAACCTTTTTTGAAATCATAGTGATGGGTGTATATTTATAATATTTATGATTCATAAAGTTGTCCCATAATTACTTGTTACTTCTAAACATCCACTTAAGTTTCAAAGAGAAGCCTATAACATATCCAAAAATAGATTTGAAGCCCAAGACACCTTTATTATAAGGACAACAACAAGAATTTTAAGAACTCCAATGAATATTATTCTTGAATAGAGAATATCCACAAAAGAATCTATTCATGAATTTATCAAATCTCATGCAAATATGTACAATAGGATTAATAGTTTGTTATAGATAGATAAACATAGAACAAAGAACAATTTTAATAAGATTAGGCTTGGTTCCCATAAGTAAAAATTTAAATTTGAAGAAGCTAGCTTTTTTGAATATTCGCAAAATATTTTATCAAACAAAAAGCTCTTTTTATACCTTTGAGAAGCAGTACCCTGAGACAACAAATATTTTTAAAAACTAGTAATACACTTAATAATATTAATCATGCCAACTGACATAACCTTTCCCATAATGAACATGCAATTCTTTTTTAATTAAAATGTAGACAACTTTCATTCTTAAAGGCATTGAGATATTGATAGATTCTTTTGACTAAGTTATTTAATCCATTACTAAAGATATTCATATCATCTATAAAGTTAAGATGAGAAATATTAAACCCACTAGAATTTATAAATGACATGCTTTTATACTTAACACATATGATGAAAACCTCTAGAAAGATATTCAACAGTTAATATATACAGGGTAGTGGAAAGATGATCCCCCTGCTTAATTCCCTGACAAGCATTAAAAAAAACTTTAGATCTACCATTAATAATAAAGGACAACCACATATTCTCAATAGTTCATTTAATAAAAGATATACTATTTTCTTTAAAATCATATAGATCCAAAATTTTATAAATAAAGGATAAATTAATATTATTAATGCCTTTGAAATATCCAACTACAAACTTAAGTTATGACCATTAGCTTTATAATTTATATCATGAGTAAGCTCTCGAGTAAGTAGAACAATATTAGAAATACTTCTGCTATTAAAAAAACTAGTCTAATTACTAGAAATAATATTGGGTAGAAAAATAGCCATTTTGGGAGCCATAATTTTAGAAATAATTTTATTAAAAAAAGCAAAAAAGCTAATAGGCCTAGAATCAATCAAGTTTAATGATACTACAACACTAATTTTTAGAGTCTAGATTATTTTTATTCAATAATAACTACACAAATTCTAAAATTCGTAGTAGAAATTTTTTTAAAAATATTTAAAATGTTCAAAATCTCAATATCTATAACAGATAAAAAATAAAATGTGAAAGTTATTCCAGTGCAATGCTATCCTCATTTTTTGGTATCAAAAATATAAATTTAATTCATAAATTTAAAAAACAACTTCATATTTTTGAAAACTAAGATAAGCATAATGTGAACTACCTTGATTCATATAACTTTCACAACTAGACTGACATCTAAAATTGGCCTAAAGTGGCTAAAAAATCCTTCTCTCTCTCTCTCTCTCTCTCTCTCTCTCTCTCTCTCTCTCTTAAAACCCCCTCCTTATCTCTTTACTTAAGTTGCCTGTAGTGCTCAAAATGAATGGAATAGTGATTTTAATTTTTTATTTAATGCGTAGTTAATGGCCTAGATCTACGGCTATATCACCAAGTGCTTCGATGGTACTTATTTTTTGAAAAAAAAAATTGATATTATAATGATGCAATGTCACTATTTGGCACCTTGGCACTGTTGTAGTGCCATAGTGCTCGGACACCCAACACCTTGGCACTCAAATAGTTAATTTTTAGTTTTTTTTAATGCACTCCAAACCCTTGGGATTCATTCCATAACAAATGTATACCATTTTCATACATCAAAACACTTTTAAATGGGTTTAAAACACAAAACTTCAAATTTTTACCATTCTAAATTTAGGTTAGAACATGTAGAACCAATTGCTAAACCTATAGGCATAAAAATTTTTGACTCTTATTCCCAAGGATAAGTTTTATATATAATACAACTAGTTCTAAGAATCCAATTAGCCTTGTTGTGAGGTTTGATGAAGAAAATTATTAAGAATGACCATCTTTATTATAATGAGAAAGAAAAATGAAATTTAGTTATTTAGGTTAGAGCAGTTATAAAGAATCATGCATCCAATAATGCAGTAATCTCCCTAAACACATAGGAAGGATCAACATTTATAACAAGTTAATTATTATGGGGAAAGCAATTATGTATAGGTATCTTTCTCATATAAGAGATTCCATATAAAGAGATAAATATCTTATAAGAAAAGAGGTCCAAAATATTTTGACCAATAAATCTTATCTATATGCATGTAAATTACCTGCTCGAAGTATTATCATCAAAGTGTAGTCAATTTAGATTAAAAGAATGTGGATAACTTTATCTCCCAATAGGGCTAGGATCCCTAAAATGAATTACACTTAAGGACACTTATAAGAGAAACTCTTAATTTATACAATATACCATTATCTTAATATATTTAGGTTAATTATAAAACAAAATATGATAGTTAAAATACTATTTACATGATAAAATTATCTATTCTTAAAGATAAACAATTCTATATGGCAGAGTATGATTCATAGAAACTAAGAAAGATGATCATCATTTTAAATAAAAAGTCTATATAACTATAATTATTGACTCATTAAAGTCTCAATGAAGGAATACAATGAGCCCAAACATGTAATGGTGAGGTGTTAGAAGAATAGGAAAAGGTCAAAAAAAGCTTAGTCAACACTTCATGTATCCAGTTTCATAATGTTGTTAAGGTTAAAATCACTTAGTTTAGAATCTAAGAAACTCAACCTAACCATGAATTTTATAGTCTAGAGTTGTTATCATTATTTGAAGCCAAGAAAGAAAAACTTAGATCACATAGGTTGATGAATTATAAGGACTTACAATATTTAACAATATAGATATTTGTTTATAAAAAATAAGAAGAAATGTAATATACTAGTTATATATAACTAGAGTTATTCAATCAGATATACGATCCCATCTGGGTCAAGAATGCCACTATCTAACACACTAAAATGACATCTAGGATTAGAAAATACAAATAATAAAGTCACCATATTACCTATTACTAATGATAATAAATTGCCATCATCACCAACTAAAGCATATCAGATGGCCCAACATAGTAAAGGAAACATTGGAAAGATGACATAAGCCAATTTGTGTTATCGAGGTTCCACCATAATAGCAAATTATTCTTTTCACATTGGATGAGGGCATTATGTTCTTATAATAAAGCTGGAGACATTTCCAAAAATTTCAATGCAAACTACTCTTCAATATTCATGATGCTGGACTAGTAATGGGCATTGTGGCCTTCTTGTGTTACTTCATCTCCTAATCATTTAGGTGTGGTGCCAGAATTTCTTGGGAGGAGGAATGATAGGAATTCACCAAGGAAATCTTTTTAGGAGCCATCAAATTGAGATTCATTAGCTTTTCTAGTATTGAACCCATGCTATATGTTAAAATAAAAGGTATCATTTTCACCAAAATTAAAGTTGGTGTTAGCTTCTTTCACGACAATAACATTTTCTAATCTTATACCAAACATTCCATCCTCATAGTAACCAAGCTCAACTGTAATTGTCATTAATTCTTGCAACCAAACATTCCTAGAATGATGTTATTCTAAGTGTAGTTTGAGTAAAGAGTACTTGTATGGAAGTAAATAAACATTATGAATACATGTATATATAAAAACCCCATTAGTGTTCTACCATAAGAGATAATTAATTAAAAAGTAACTTATAAGGAAGGTAATTGACTCAAAATTACTTATAAGGAAGGCGATTAATTGAAGTGTGGAATTAAAAGAACATTATTTTAATAAAATTAACTCAATCAAATATAACCTGGTGAAGTCGAAGGATAGAATAACTAAAAATATATAGAAAAATTAGGGAAATTATAGCCAAAATAGTATAACAAGAATGTGGTATATTTGGTCAAAAGAATATGTCTAAGTTAAGGGTATGATCTAACCAAAAAAGCATTATAAAATAAAAAAAGTTAGTCAAAAGTTCATAAATATACTAAACATGGAATTATCCAAAAGAGCATGGATGATCTAAGATGCTTCTCAATCAAAAGAGTATAACCAAAAAGATAAGTAGAATATTGATAATGTTAAAAAATAGTTTGTTCTTAATTTTGGTATGATTATTTTAAGAAGATCCTTAATTAAAGGAATGTGATTGAGTGGAGTAGAAAATATAATTAATATGGCATGATCTTATCAAGAAAAATTTAATGTGGATAAAAATAGTCACAAAAAGTTAAACAAATAGTTTTTTGTATAAATACTTCAAGGAACTTGAAGGAACTGAGGTTGACTAACTAATAATTTTGTGTGATTAGTCCCAATGGTATAATTCCCTAATAATTAGATTTTCAATTATACTAAGCTAATAAATATTCTTAGATATGATTATAAAGTTTAATCCATATAAATTAAGCTCAATCTTGAGTCTTTTAAATTAAAATCGAATATATCAATATCAAATAATAATGTGTAGGTGTAATGGTTGATGACCCTATATATAGCAGTAAGAGAAAAATGATGGTGATGGGTAGCTTTTTGGTGAGATTAATGGAAAAAAAAGATAATAAAATTTTAGTTTGATGCTTAGAGAGGTGCTCTCAAGTTTATGGTGGAGTGATGAGGGGCTTAAAAGGGTAAGCTAGCAGAAATACCAAGATTGGTCCAGTTTGGGTTTACTTGGAAGATTAGTTTAGGGAGTTGCTTTTATGTGAAATAAATGGTTTAAAATAAGGGTGGAAGCTTTTCTTAGGATTTGAAATTAGGATTTGAAGTTTATGGTATAGTTTGGTGGATTTTAAGAGGTTATCGAGGTGTAGGGAATACAATTAGGTTCAAGTGTTCCCTTATTGGGTCAATATTTATGTAAAAGTACTTAAAATGGGTCTAAAATTTTATAAATGGTATATTAATATTAGAAAATACTTCTAAAGTGGAGGAAGAGTTATAAAGAGTTTATAGAATTTGTTAAAAGAAGAATAGTTTGTTGCAACTCGAGCTTACGAGTTTTATATGTTGTTGATGATAACAAACATCTTTATATCTCGTAGTATTTTTCATTTTATATTTGATTGTGTGTATACTAACATTTCAAGAATACGAAATAAAGAATCAGAGCTCAATATTCGGTTGAATAATGTTATGTTATAAAGGGTATGTAATATTCATTAATTTAATTTTGATTTCTTGAGTCAAGTGTTGTAAGGGAGTATGTTTGCTTGGTGACCAAGCACAAACACACTCAGTTGAGTGAAATCTAGTCAAAAATAGAAGTTCAAGTTTTGAACTAATCGTACCCAATGCTTTTGGATCATCTAGGATGATCCTTTATGATCTTAAAAATTCCCTCAAATTATAATTAAGGCAAGATTTTAAGATTCAATTTTTTGTTCTAATCAACCTGGACAATCAATACAAATCATGCAGAAATTGATCACATGACTAAAGGATTGATTATGGTTAAATTGTTAAATCAGATCATCCTGGATAATCTGTATATCGTAGAGGACGATGTTTGCCGACATACTTGATTTTCCTAAATCTTGCAAGATGAAATACTATAATTTTTCTTATAATCATCTAGGATGATCCACAATATCATCTTGAATGATCAGTATAAATTTTTATTGATTATCCTGGACTATCCTGATATCATCCTGGACTATCTGGTCAAATTATGCACATCGTACTGGACGATCCTTCGAAGATACATGACAATTTTTGGAACCGAAATTGAGTTTTTAAGGTTTTCTAAAGCCCTCTTCTAAGCACATCGTATGGAAGGATCCTGCGATCGTCATTGATAAATTTTGCCACCAAGATTAATTTTTAAGGTTTTTTAAAGCCCTCTATTTAAGCTTTATTAAGGCACTTGAAGAGAGAACTTGAAAGAGAGAGAGTAAAGGATTGAGTTTGAGAAAGGGAGAAGATCCTTGGAGGGGGTTTCAAGGGAGTGGGGAAGGGGTTTCATACGATTGCTCAGACAAGCTTGCACCTTAGTACCATCAAATTCAAGGTTCATCTTGAGGGAAGTTTTGGGAAGAAGAAGATCTCTTTGGTGTCAAAGGACCCGGCTCCTCCGCTTCACCGGGGAAGGTGGAAGTGATTTTGTAAGGGCTTCTCCGCCTAGTTGTGGGGGCTAAAGGAGAGTCACTAAAGGTTTAGTGCAATACTCGGAGGTTGCCACTGGGGAGAGGATGTAGGTCATGGTTTGAATGAACCACTATAAATATGCTGTGTTCTTTCTGATTATTTTCTGCAGTTTATTTTTATTATGATTAACTACTTGGGTGAAATCTCTGATTAATCTTTTTATTATTAATTTAATTCATTTCCACTGCAAGATTTATATAGTTTTTTCTTTTAGTTAAAGAAGTTTTTAAATATCCAATTCACCCCCTCTTGGTTAATCTTGGGACTAGTTCATAAGGGCTTAACATCCTTTATTAACTTTTAAGTGGTATCAAAGCGGAATTCATAAAAATGAGTTTTTGAATACTTTGAATTTCGATCCATGGATAATTTTTGTAATCGTAATATTACGGAAGGTTATTCAATCATCCGACCACCTTTATTTGAAATATTATCTTTGATTTTTAGAAAATTTGCATGTTTACTTTCTTGCAATAAATTGATTATCGAATGTGGCATATGATTCTAACTGGTTATTCTATACCGTCACGTGTTATAGATGAAGTTAAAACTGATATTCCTCTCAATCAATGGAGTATGATAATATTTAAAGCCTTTTTTGTGTGTTTTTTATTTTGTGTATGCATGTTTTTATTCGTTGTATTTTTCTTGTGTTTTCTTTGGGTTTATTTTTTCTTCTTATTATTTTTTTTATTTAATCTTTTTATGGTTTTTTATTTCATTAAAATTTTAAATTTGTCTTTACTTTTCTTTTTATGGAGTTATCTCTGATCAACACACACATTTCACTTTTTTATTTCCAATATACTTTAGGAAATCAAATCTTTTTAAAGATCATTTTTTCTAAAAATAAAAATTTTACCTCCTATGTTTCTTAAATTTTTACATTCTTCTCTAAAAAATAGTTAAAAGAAGTGATTTTGTTTCTCTCTTCTTTTAAAGAAGTTATTTTACTTCTAATTTAAAATCTTCATTATATTATAAATTGGATTTTGAAACTGAACTTTTTAATCTCCCTACATTTTATCTATTGCATTGGGATCTTTTGCAAGTTATTAAATTCACCTCATAATTTTCTTAATAAAGTAGTTTATTTTTGTTAATTGAATGGGTTTGCTTTAGTATTTTAAAAATTACAGAAAGGAAGCATATTTGGTGAAAAAAATGGCCAATGAAGCCAAATCAAAAGACGCACAATCACGCCAAATTGAGAAACATACACAAAGTGTATCAAAATTTAAAAGATGCATAAAGTGCGCTAAACAACTAACAAGAGGGATAAAATGAGCCCACAAAAAGTAATTTTACTTTTCTTGTACTTCTTAAATCTTAAGAAAACCCTTTTATTTATTGATATTTTTGATACTTGAGTTTAAAAATCATAATTTTTGATTCACCAATTTTTATATTAATCTTCTATTATATATAATTCTTGAAAGGAGTTTTGAAAAAATTACTGTTTCTTTTTTTAATTTATTCCTTGATTTAGATATTGGATTAAAAAGTTTTTGAGCCTTTAAAATAACTTGAGCTTGGATTAACAATTTCTAAATTTCTAATCTTTTTGGTTATGTGTTGTCATTACATTTCTCACTAAGTTTTTGAATAAAATCAAGAGGTAACTTATTTCAAGAAAATTTGAATTTTTAATCTGATTATTCTAAAAACATTTGCTTCACCAGATCAAGGATTGTTTAATGTTTTGTTTGTCACTTTTTTGACTATTTTAGTTTTCTGTGCTCATCTTCCTTTGGATAATGTCAAAGGGGAGAACATACTATTTTTTTCTATTTATTTTAGTTATTTGTTTTGTTTTACTTATTTTATTTTAAAATAAAAATTAAAAAAAGGGAAAGTTTTGTTTATCCCTATTTTTAAATTTTTATCTTAGTGACGGAGAGTTTAAGAGAAAATACTTTTAGTTTGCAACTTAACTTATAATGTTTGTCATCATAAAAAAGGGGGAGATTATTACGAGTTAAGCTCATAAGTATGCCATAGTATTTTTTATTTTATATTTGATTGTGTGTATACTAACATTTCAAGAATGCCATGCAACATCAAACAAAGAATCAAAGCTAAAGATTAAGTTGAACAATGTTATGTTATAAAGGGTCCATAATATTCATAAATGTAATTTTGATTTATTGAGTCCCCCTATAAGGGAGTATGCTTGCTTGGTGACTATGCACACACACACTTAGGGGAGTGAAATCTAGTAGTCAAAACCAGAAGTTAATGTTTTGAACTAATTATATCGGATGATCCTTTATGATCTTGAAAAATAGTTGCCAATCATAATATAGGCAAGATTTTAAGATTCAATTTTTTGTTCTAATCATCTTAGATGATCTCGATCATCATGGATGATTAATATAAATCATGCAAAAATTGATCACATGATTAGGGGATTAATTATGGTAAAAAATTTAAATTAAATCATCCTAGACAATCTATATATCGTACAAGATGATATTTGCCTACATACTTGATTGTTCTAAATTGTGCAAGATGAAATACCATAATTTTATTCTAATCATCTAGGATGATCCATAATATTATCTTAGATGTTTGGTATAAATTTGTAATGATCGTCTTGGACTATCCTGATATCGTCTGGGACTATCAGGTCAAATTCTACACATTATAATGGATGATCCTACAATCGTCTATGTTGATTTTTTGTGCTAGAATTGATTTTTTAGGATTTTCTAATGCTCTTTTTTTAAGCACATCATACGAGATGATTTTTGCTACCAAGATTAATTTTTAGGGGTTTTCAAAGCCTAATATTTAAGCTTTATCAAGGCACTTGGTAAGTGTCTTTGACAGCCATTGATGCTTCGTTCTTCTAGAGAACTCTTGAAGAGAGAACTTGAAAGAGAGAGAGAAAAGGGTGGAGTTTGAGAGAGGGAGAAGATTATTAAAAGGGGTTTCAAGGGAATGTGGAGGGAGTTTCACATGGTTGCTCCGACAAGCTTGCACCTCAGTACCATCAAATTTAAGGTTCATCTTGAGGGAAGTTTTGGGAAGAAGAATATCTCTTTGGTGTCAAAGGACCCGGCTCCTCCACCACATAGGGCAAGGTGGAAGTGATTTTGTAAGGGCTTCTCCACCTAGCTATGGAGGCTAAAGGAGAGTCATTAAAGGTTTAGTGTAATACTTGAAGGCTGTCTTTGGGGAGCGGATGTAGGTTAAGGTTTGACCTAACCGCTATAAATCTGGTGTGTTCTTTCTGATTATTTTTCACACTTTATTTTTATTATGATTAACTACTTGGGTGAAATCTCTGATTATTCTTTTTATTATTAATTTAATTCATTACCACTACAAAATATAAATTTTTTTCTTTTTGTTAAAGAAATTTTTAAATATCCAATTCAGCCCCTCTTGGTTAACCTCAGGGTTAGTTTATAAGCGCTTAACACCCCTGACAAACTTTCAGTATTATCAGAGTGAGATTCATAAAAATGATTTTTTAAAAACATTAAATATCGATCCATGGCTAATTTTTGTAATTGTAATATTGCGGAAGGTTATTCAATCACCCAACCACCTTTATTTGAAAATATTACTTTTAATTTTTAAAACATTTGCATGTCTACTTTCATGTAATCAATTGATTATCGAATGTGGCATATGATTGCAACTAGTTGTTCTATACCTCACGTGTTATAGATGGAATTAAAATTGATATTTTATTCAATCAATGAAGTAAGATAATATTTAAAGCCTTGTTTGTGTGTTTTTGGTTTTAAGAATGCATGTTTTTATTTGTTGTTTTTTTAGAATTTGTGTTTTGTTTGGGTTTATTTTTTCTTCTCAGTATATTCTTTATTTTTATGTTTTATTTTATCTTTTTTTGTTTTTTGTTTCATTAAAATTTTAAATTTGTCTTTACTTTTTTTTTGTGAAGTTTTCTTTGATCAACACACACATAACACTTTTTTTATTTCCAATATACTTTAAAAAATCAAATCTTTTTAAAGATTATTTTTTCTAAAAAAAAAATTTACCTCTTATTCTTCTTGAATTTTTACGTAAGTTATGACTGACTTTTCTAAAAACAGTCAAAGGAAGGAAGCTCATAATTTTGTCTTTCTCTTTTCTTGAAGATGTTATTTTACTTTTGATTCAAAATCTTCATCATATTATAAATTGGAATTTGAAGCTAAACTTTTTCATCTTCCTACATTTTATTTATCGCATAGGGATATTTTGTAAGTTATTAAATTCATCTCATAATTTTCTTAATCAAGTAGTTTGTTTTTGTTAATTAAATGGGTTAGCTTTAGTATTTTAAAAATTATAGAAATGAAGCATATCTGGTGAAAAAAAAAGTCTAATGACGCCAAACCAAAAGATGCTAAATGACGCCAAATTGAGAAACATACACAAAGTATATTAAAATTTAAAGAATCATAAAATGATCCCATAAAAAGTAAGCTTACCTTTCTTGTACTTCTTTAATCTTAAGAAAATCCTTTTATTTATTGATATTTTTGATACTTGAGTTTAAAAATCATGATTTTTGATTCACCAATTTTTGTGTTAATCTTCTATTAGATATATTTCATGAAAGGAGTTTTGAAAAGATTATTGTTTCCCTTTCTAATTTATTCTTTGATTAAGATATTGGATTAAAAAGTTTTTGAAACTTTAAAAGAACTTGAGCTTCGATTAACAATTTTTGAATTTCTAACCTTTCTGTGTTATGCGTTGTCAATATATTCCTTACTAAGTTTTTGAATAAAATTAAGATGTAAATTTCTTATTTCAAGTAAATTTGAATTTTCAATTTGATTCTTCTAAAAACATATTCTTCACCAGATTAGGGATCATTTGATGTTTTGTTAGTCAGTTTTTTACTATTTTAATTTTTTGTGCTGCTCTTCTTTTTGATAATGTCAAAGGGGGAGAACATACAATTTTTTTTGTATTTTTTTAGTTATTTGTTTTATTTTACTTGTTTTATTTTAAAATAAAAATTAAAAAAAGGGAAAGTTTTATTTAACCCTATTTTTAAATTTTTATCTTAGTGAGGAGGAGTTTAAGAGAAATTACTTTTAGTTTGCAACTTTTCCTTTATTACTTGCCATCATCTAAAAGGGGGAGATTATTGCAACTCGAGCTCAAGAGTTTTATGTTTTTGATGATAACAAATATATTTATATGTCATAGTATTTTTCATTTTATATTTGATTATGTGTATACTAACATTTCAGGAATACCATATAATATTAAATAAAGAATCAGAGATCAAGATTGCGTTGAATAATGTTATATTGTAAAGGGTCTGTAATATTCATTAATGTAATTTTGATTTCTTTAGTCAAGTCCTATAAGGGAGTATGCTTGCTTAGTGACCATGCACACACACACTCAGGGGAGTGAAATCTAGCTAAAACTAGAAGTTCAAGTTTTAAAGTAATCGTATTGGACAATTTTAGATTATTTAGGATGATCCTTTATGATCTTGAAAAATAGTCACCAATAATAATTTAGGCAACAATTTAAGATTCAATTTTTTGTTCTAATCATCCCGAACGGTCTATATCATCCTGGACGATCAATACAAATCATGCCAAAAATGATCACATGATTAGGGGATTAGTTATGATTAAAATTTTCAATTAGATCATCCTAGACGATCTGTATATCGTACAGGACGATGTTTACCAACATA
Source organism: Dendrobium nobile (assembly GCA_022539455.1). Taxonomy (NCBI): domain Eukaryota; kingdom Viridiplantae; phylum Streptophyta; class Magnoliopsida; order Asparagales; family Orchidaceae; genus Dendrobium; species Dendrobium nobile. Next base: position 30,678,638 of record CM039734.1, read on the forward strand.
CTTGATTTTCCTAAATCGTACAAGATGAAATATCATAATTTTTCTTGTAATCGTCTAGGATGATCCACAATATTATCCTAGATGATCAATAAAAATTTGTACTGATTATCCTATACTATCCTTATATCGTCTAGGACAATCAGGTCACATTTTGCACATCATATTGGATGATCTTGTGATCATCCAGGATGATTTTTGGCACAGAAAATGAGTTTTTAGGGTTTTTTAAGCACTTTTTTTAAGCACATCATATGGGATAATCCTACGATCATTTTGGGCAATTTTTGCCACCAAGATTAATTTTTAGGATTTTTTAAAGCCCTCTATTTAAGCTTTATCAAGGCACTTGGTAAGTGTCTTTGGTAGCCATTGAAACTTCGTTCTTCTAGAGAGAACTTGAAAGGGAGAGAGGAAAGGGTGGAGTTTGAGAGAGGGACAAGATCCTTGGAGGGGGTTTCAAGGGAGTGTGGAGTGGGTTTCACACAGCTGTTCTGACAAGCTTGCACCTTAGTACCATCAAATTTAAGGTTCATCTTAAGGGAAGTTTTGGGAAGAAGAAGAACTTTTTGGTGTCAAAGGACCCGGCTCCTCCGCAGCACCGGGGAAGGTGGAAGTGATTTTGTGAGGGCTTCTCTGCCTAACTTTGGGGAATAAAGGAGAGACACTAAAGGTTTAGTGTAATACTCATAGGGTACCTCCGTGGAGTGGACGAAGGTTAAGGTTTGACCGAACCACTATAAATCTAGTGTGTTCTTTCTAATTATTTTGTACACTTTATTTTTATTATGATTAACTGCTTGGGTGAAATCTTTGATTAATCTTTTTATTATTAATTTAATTCATTTTGCTGCAAGATATAAAAAGATTTTTTTTTAGTTAAAGAAGTTTTTAAATATCCAATTCACCCCCCCTCTTGGATAGCCTTAGGAGTAGTTCATAAGTACTTAACATCCCTAACGAACTTTTATAGTTTTTTTTTATGAAACTACCAATTACATTATGCTATAAAAGAAGGCCTAATATAAAAAATAAGTGATAGAATTCCTATCACTTTCCTCCTTTAACAAAGAATAAAAAAGAGAAGGAACCTTATTAGTATATAAAACTTCCCAAAAGAAATCTCCTTTCAAAGCATAGTTAGCACACCAATGAGCTAACTTGTTACAACTTCTATTAACAAAATGAAATAGAATTATCTCAAATCCATTAAGAAAGTCCAATTCTTCTCTTATTGAATGATCTTCCACTCGATTTTCATTACAAACTGAGTTTTGTAAATGCCTTATGACATTAAAGTTGTCTCCTTCAATAATCAAACCTTTAGCATCCATCATCAAGTAATTGATAACTCTCCATAACGAACAAAATGCTAATAGAACCAAGTATCCAATGTCCCAATGCACAACCGAGAATCCAAAAGAAAGAACCATTCTTCCTCTATGATATCTGAAAATACCTCCAATCCTGGCTTCATTATAACTAAGTAAAGATGCATCTATGTTCACCTTAATCCATCCGGGTGGAGGGGGATGCCAAGAAGAAGAAGTCAGCATATAATGCTGGTTAGCACCCCAGTGGTCCGAATAAAGATTATCGCTAGATGATATAAATACATAGGTAATAGCATTAGTAATAATAAAAGTAGCTCCAAGCTCCTATCCTTCATGAATAAAATTATTTCTACTCTTCCATGAATGAAAAACCAAAGCACAATAATTTTTTTGTAATAAATGGATTCACCTTCCCTTGCTTTCTCAAAAGTTCCAAGCATTCTTGTAAACTATTGAAAACAGGTAAGCAAAACCCCCACTGATTAGCCATTTTAATTGCCTGAATTAGCTTAGAACAATTAACAACCACATGCTCCACATCTTCCTTCATATCACAACCTCTTGGACAGAGGTTGTTATCTAACAATCTCCTATGCATTAAGAAATCTATTGTAGGAACAACATTCTTCAAGGGCCTCCACCAGAAATATGATACCCAAGGATTGAGCTTAAGATCTTTAATGCTACTCCAACCTTGCACTATTTGTCCTTCTTCTTCCTAGTTTGCATTATTGTATCTTGCCAGAGCAGTAATTGTTTTTCCTGAAAAGCTTTTCAACAACTCCAGTTCATCTTCAGGAATTTCCACTCCAACCTTTGTTTGACAGATAATCTTCACTAGTTCTTCATCGAAAAACTCATGCAGTTTATCTTGAATCCATCCTCCATCAGAAGTAAAACTTTACAGATTTGGCTATTCTTCATCCCCCATTGCTATAAATGTAGGCCATCTATCTAGGATCCAAATGTCCTTCATAGCTTTAATATTCCACCTCACAATTTTCCTTAAAGCCTTTGCTCCACTCAACAGCTATTTCCACGTTGAAGAAGAATTCAGCCTTCTTTCCCCATCCCAAATACTTGTACCATACTTAGTTGTTAAGGATTTATTAAGTATAGAATTTCGCTTCTTCAAAAAATTCCAAACCAGCTTAGCTCTTAAAGGTTCAATCGTATCCACAGCCGAATGAATACCAAGTCCTCCAAGGCTCTCCGGTTTGCATATGACCTTCCATGCCACATAATGTAGCCCATTGTTCCCATTATTTTTGTTCCATAGAAATTCCCTGCACATCTTGTCTAGCTTCTTCAAGATATTCAAAGGAACCAGAGAAATAGACTAGTAAAAGACATGAATAGATTGCAACACTGATTTGATAAGAACCACCCTTCCAACCGAAGATATTAGATTTTCCCCCCAAATGTCCAGTTTAGAGGCTACTTTCTCTAATATCTTTGAGAAGTCTGCTGCTACAAGCCTTCTTAAAGCAATTTTATTGCCCAAATAATTGAACTCTTTGACCTTCATGAACCCCATAAGTTTAGAGATATCACTCCTCCTTCTTCTTTCCATATTCTTGCTATAAATGATAGAAGATTTTGAGATATTTATTTGCTGACCCATCCATCTATAATACTCCATTGTGACTTTCTTGATCCTTCTTAAATTTCCCATTTTTGCATTAGAGAATATCAAAATTACTAAGGGTTACTACTTAATCTTACCAAATAAATGGCACACAATTTAAACCATCAAGCACCAATAAAATAAAAAGCACTTCTTCATAAATTATTTTATTCTAAAATAAAAAATTACAATACATATTAGCCCATATTTGTAGGTGTTATAAGACTATTTTTTGGAGGAAAACAAAATATAGGGAAAAAAGGGAGGGAAAAGAGGGGATTGGTGAACATGAAAGAGTTAAAACAACTCATCTTTTTAATACCTCATACATATCCAATATTTTTTATTGCTGGCTTACAAGTTTATAAATGGAAAGCAAAATATAAATTATAAGTAAAATATTTAAACTATTGGATTTTTATTGAAGTAATGTAATTTGTCCTTTTCTTTGATAACGTCCTTGGCTTGATTATCTTCATCCATATGAAATGCTACATCAACTTCGCCTAGCTCAGTTTCACGGTACTCTATAGAGTTAAAATCAAAATAGTTTTCTACCAATTATGTAGGAAATGTCTCTAAGTTTGAATGCATCAGCTATGCATCATCACTAGGTGAAGTATTACTCAAAATGGTTAAATATAATCAAGTAAAAAATGCCTAATTACAATATCTAAGACCCTAGCCCAATGAATGGATTAAAGATAATGCAATTATAATAGCCCAATTTTGAGCCCAATAATGAGCCTATAGTTATAAATATTTTTAATATAAATTTTATTTTATTTATCATCAACATGTTTGTATGGTTAGGGCCATTAAAAAATTGCATTGGTGGAACTTTCTTTAATTTCCACCAATGCCTTCCTATTTTCCAACATTTTTATCCAAATGTTAGTCTAGTAATGCCTATAAATATAGGATTATATGAGTTATAATTTTTAACTTAAGAATAAAATAATTTAATAGAGCTGTTATTTTAATTTTGTTGGTGCTTGGTGGTTTCAAGTGTGTATGTCATTTCATTGTTTAGATTATATAGTTATCTTTATTTCAATTATGACTTGTAAATTCTAATAAGTATATATTGTAAACTATTCAAAACTCACAATCCACTTCATAATAATCCTCTAGGACCATTAAACCATCAACTAAAATTGTAAAACCTTTTTAAACACTTCCATATAGCTTTTAGCCAAAATAGGGAACATATGGACCTAGACTTATTCCCTACAATTCAACTTCCTCTTAAACTCCACCGAACTTTACCATCAACTCCAGATTATATGTTTGTGTCCTAAACTAACATTGCACTATTATTTTCAATAATTTATCTTACATAAAGGTCACTATCCTTAGTGATCTACCAACTTAACCCAAACTAGAATAATCTTAGTATATATAATGATAAGCCTCTCTAAGCCCTTTATCATTCCACAAAAAAAACTTTAGAGAACTTCTATAATTATAAAAAATAAGATACATAGTTTTATATTGCCATTAATATTTCCAAAAGAATATCTACCACTATAATATTTTGTATTAGAGAGAATATCAGTAGAATCTCATTAGCTATAATGTCTGGACAACATAGGAGAAAGTTTTCATAGTGAAATTGCCCCTGAAAGCTATTGAGTTACTCCAACAAGTTTGAGGTATGTAAATCCTTATTATGATATTGCATTAATAACTTGAATAAATTGTACATTTCTTACAAATCTATGGTGCAAGAAAAAAACATTTAGTTTGTAATCTCTAACATAAAGTTTAGCCAATATCCATGTGAGAACCAACCTATAAAGTTTTCTATCTACAAAACTCTTATTAAGGGCGTGCCCCACCTTAAGAATCTATAACATCACCTTGATTCAATAAAAATTTTATGTTATTTTCTTTAGTTTTATGTGTTAATTACTTATAGTATAATTTGTTATTATTTACCAAAATTTAAGTAGTTTTTTCATCTTAAGGTCCTAGTGATGTTTATTTTCACAATCCTAGCACAATATAAATTAAGGGTGTTCACTAGAAACTATTTAAGTGTATGTGCCATGAAAAGTAATATAGTAATTAGTCAAGTATCATTCCTATATGGATAATTATGATCATAAGCTTACTTTATTACTACTTATATGATTTTCTTAATTCATCATAGCATGAAATTTTAAAAAGTGGTGTTAATGAAAGCTATTAGCTAAGTTTATTTTGAAAATATGCTATGTTTGGAAAGCCTTAAACTTTTGTTAGTTAAGAGTTAAAGCTAACATAGATTGTACTTCTATTATGTGTTGATGTGGATTAGAAAACTCCCCTCTATCTAATTTATTACATTTTTTAGTAAAGATTGCACTTTACTAAATTTTTTCCATCTCCTTAAGGATCCTCAATTTTCTATCCACCATATATCTATACATGGGAGAAATCTATTATAATTCCCATAATTGATTCCACTACGCCTCCATTGAGGATGTAGATCACACTAAATGTTAAGGTTGTGTAAGGCTTATACATAACCTAAATGAAGCATTTAAGAATTAAAAATAGTGTTGCAAGAAATACAATTTTGAGACACATCTATGTAGGCATGATTCTAAACTAAACATAAGTCTACAAAATAATTTCAGTGAGCTATTATAATTAAAACAACAAAGAAATCTTAATTGTAATGCAAATAAAAGTACTAGAAAAGATAAAGGATTGATATAACCAATAATTTATTGCAAAAATTGATTATAATCTCTCCTTGCAACTTGATCCACATCTATTGGCTCACACACACACAAACTTTGCCCTCCACTAGATTTTGCCTAAGACTTCTTATAAGAGTAAAAATGGTTAGTCTTCCTTAACAAAATTGATCATTTTATTTAGAATTATGACCCATCTTCTTAGGATGAATACAATAACCCCATTATGTTAGAATGATCTTAAAATTTGTTGGTATGATCTATTAATAGATATCATACTGTATGAACACCTTTTTGTATTGAATGATCCATTTAGTCATCAATCATACAATCGAGCCCTCAAGATGAACAAAAAAGATGAAGATTATCCAATATGATTTTAGTTTGTACTCTACAATTTAACAAAATTTTTATATTAATTGGATGGGATGATCCATCTTCTTTTTATTGTATTGTATGATGATCATATTATATGATTTGTAGAATTCTATAAATTGAAAAATGTTTATTTCAAGCACATGCTTCTAATTGTTACTCATTTTCCCATTAAATATCCTATCATTATTTGTTCTAATGGTTGGTAAGCAAGTTTGATTCCTTATAGGAATTTCTTATTATTCTCAAATAAATAATAGGCTTCAATCAGTAGAGGATGAACTTTCCTACCACCATTATAAAGCCATGTAAATTACACTCTTAAGGATTCTAAACCAAGAAATTATTTAAAACTAGGTATTAAATATATTTGTCAGTACAACACTCTAGTTCATCCTTACTCTTGAATTTCCTTTCAATTCTAAAATGACCTTTAAAATTTTTTGTGAGTCATAGAATCAACTCTTAACACATTTCTATCCAATCTTACATTTGTAAGCGGCCTAAAAAAATCACATACCAGGATTTTCATGAACTACTATATAAGTCTACCATGGGCATAAAACTCTATAATGTATGCACCATAAGGGATCATGGTTAGACATAAATAAATCTCACTAATAGAGACACACCCATTAGTCAGCACCTACCATTAATTTAAACTTATCCAAATTGTCCATATCATCCAATACATTTTAGAACTTTAATTATTTCTAAAGTTGGAGAGAGAATCAAAATTATACCCTTATTATCTAATTTCACTTATTTCTATATGACTGACACCAAACTTAATGCAACAGACATGATCAATCATTATATTAAAATTTTAACCACTATAAGATACCTTAGAGCATGTCGTAGAGAAAATCTAGCACTTGAACATATCATGGCCTACACCTTAGATGATAAATATAACATTACATATCTTACCCCAACATGGCAATACCCAATTAATTATAATGATTTTACCTTACACTTGCTCTTTAGTTATAGATGCTGCAGGACAACAAACAAAGAAGGAGCATGATTTTGATGATGAAGAAGGAGCATCACCACTTCATGCACCTTTATATGAAGCACCAACATATATCTTTTTAAAAGTTTGATAAGGATGTTAAGTTTAAGTGAACTTGTCCCTAGGCACACCAAGATGGGGTGAATTGGTAAATTTAAATAACTAATTAATTAATTTAAAAATAAAGACAACATTATTGGATTTTTTTCAATATTTGAAAAATAGGTAGAAACTATCACTTACTGCGGAAGCAAGAAAAACTTACCAAAACAAGAAAATAGTGATGATGAAATTCTAATTAGTAGAATTAAGCGTTGAGTACAATATTCACCAAGTAGTTATAACAAAGTTAAAAATGTAAAAAGTAAAGGTACGAGAATAAAAAATAGAACAAACACAACAAAGATTTATAGTGGTTTGATCAAACAATGAAGTATGTCCACTCCAAAGTGTCCTCCACTATGAGTATTGCACTATCACTATAATGTCTCTCCTTTTTCTCTCTTAGCAAGGCAGAGAAGCACTTACCAAATCACTTCCTTTAAACTCAGTACATTGAAGAGCTGGAAGCTTTGGCACCACCAGGTGATGGCTGGGGACCTTCAATCATTTTCTCTCTCCTAAAAAATTTAGAGAACCTTGGATTCCTTTCTCATGCTCCTGTTGATCATAGAAAACCATATCCTTGGGATGAAGAATTTCTTTGTAGAGCCACCCAAAAAATTTAGACATGCACTTGGAGGAATATATTAAGATACTTTCTTAGAGCAACCATGTGATCACCATACACTACTTCTCTCTCTTACTTAAGCACTCCTTCTTTCTAATGCTCCTAGATCTTCTTCTCAAAGCTCCCTCTCAAGAATACTCATCCGCCAAAAACTTGAAACAAGTCAACGAGAGAAATTAAATAAAAGGCCTTACAAAAAGCCCCCAATTCAAATATAATGACTCTGATCATACAATAAGATCCTGGATCATCTAGTATAATTAGAAAAAAACTCCAGTTAGTACTGTAGAAAGAGTTAAGTATTGTATAATTAATTCAAGAATTGAGTTAATTGTCTAGGATGATTTTGAGAATTATCTAGTATGATTAGTTCAAATGACTTGGATTATCTCCTTGAATAGTTGGTGGAAATTATTTTATCATTTTATTTAGGAATCAAGTTGTACATTATATATACGAATCAGCTTGTACGATACAATTGATAAAATTATCTTGTATGATCTGACTAGTTCAATTAATAAAAATATGTTCCCTAATCACATAATTAATTTAGGCAAGATTTAATTACATCGTATAGTTTGATTTGTTCATCTTGCATTATTTATCACAATTAGCCATCTTATTCTTTTTCTAAAATTCTAACTTAAGGTATTGCCACTAACTCACTCCTTTAAGTGTGTGCATGTATATTTACAAAGCTTAATATCTTCCAAATACATGAATTGACTCAAGAAAGGTAAATATACATAGGAATTGAAATTACAATCATTTCACCACATACTTAACCCTTGTCTACCCAATCTTGAGCTGATCAAACTTGCAAATGTATGGTGGACCTGAAATATTAGAGCATAGGAAAAAATAGATATGTAATAAATAATAGTTGATAGAAGATAGTAGAGTAAGGAATCCAATAATATTTATTATCATCAAAATAATAAGATTTGAGTCTACATTTGCAACACTTTTAGCCACCACCTCTTAACTCATGGGTTAAGCACTTTGATTGATTAGAGGTATAATTTGTTGCAAATCTATTTTTTCATGTCTTATGTTTTGATGATTGACAAACACTACTTTTCTTGGACAGCTTGTTGCTTCTAACTTTTCAGGAATCGACGATCGGACAATCAAAAAGGAGCCAAGTTCAGGAATGCGTAGGGTTAGGGTTGAGTCAGTCTGTACTTTTATTTTTACCTTTTGAGTCCACTTGTAATAGTCAAAAAGACTGATACTTTGTAACCCTTCACACACACACTTGAGAGAATTAGAAATTCTGTTTTTACTCATATCGGCCAGGACGATATATTATATCGGCCTGGACGATCAGCTTAAAACAGAAAGTCTAATTAAGGGTTCTTGATTAAGGCAGCCAACGTTAACCGATCGGCCTGGACGATACGTGTATCGGCCAGGACGATACGCTCAAAACAGAAAGAAGTAGCCGCCATAGACAGGTATGGTATAGCATATCTTTAAATTATCGGCCAGGACGATCCTCGGATCGGCCCGGACGATATTAACAGATTATGCCATAATTGTTCAGGAAATCAAGGAAGTAATTAAGGATGATTGATACGATCATATCGTCCTGGACGATCTCAGGATCGGCCAGGACGATCTAGTCAAAAACATTAAGTTACTTCAGGACGATCAATATCGGCCAGCCCATATTCAGAGCTATTGTCAGGACGATTTTTGTCTGATTTGAACTGATCGGCCAGGACGATCGTGATATCGGCCTGGACTATCAAGCTAATTTTCAATCGTCCAATCTGGCATCCAGGGCTATGCTCTGGCCGATCTTCATTAATTTGTACTGATCGGCCAGGACTATGTTCATATCGGCCTGGACGATAAAGTCGGCAACTTGCAATTAATGAGCTCTTTTGAAGCTCTTCTATTTAAAGAGCTCTTGTTCAACGTTTTTAAAAGACCTTTGGCTGCTGCCTTGACCTAAGAAGACCTTGAGGAGAGAAAGAGAGAGAGAAGAGAGAGAGAGGATCTTGTGAGGGGGAGCTTGTGAGGGGTTTCACAAGGGTTGCTTCAAGGATCTCTTTGCGTCGTCTTCGTCTAGAGTTTCTCGTCCGTGGAAGGGTCGGTAGAGGTAAGGAGTTGTGCTTTTGGTTCTGGTTCTCTGCCAGCTTCAGGAGGAAGCAAAAGGAGAGAGGTTCTCTACCTTGCCGGGGTGGCAAAAAGGAGGTTCTTGTAAGGGTTTCTCCACCTAGCCGTGGGGGCTAAAGGAGAGTCACTTTTTGTGTAGTGCAATACTTGGAGGGTGCCTCCAAGGAGTGGACGTAGGTCGAGTCGACCGAACCACTATAAATCTCTGTGTTTCTTTTTCTTGCTTCCGCACGTTTAAAATTCCGCATTATTTCCGTTGTGTGATTTGGTTTATGCAACTTTATTTCTTTGTTTAAAAAACGAAGTTTTTAAAATACCAATTCACCCCCCCTCTTGGTTAGTTTGGGACTAAGTTCATAGGGCTTAACATCCCCATCGAACTTTCAAGTGGTATCAGAGCCCTGATTCGAAAATTAAAGTTTAAAAACTTTTTGAATTTGATCCATGTCTAACTTTGGAAATCGCAACACTACGGAAGGGTATTCTATTACCCGACCTCCTCTGTTCGATAACCTACCTTTTGATTTCTGGAAAACTCGCATGTCAACTTTTTTACAATCTACTGATTATCGCATGTGGATGCTTATACAAGAAGGGTATTCTCCACCTTCTCGTGAAATTAACGGTTTTAAAACGGAAGTTGCTTTTACCGAATGGACTTTTGATGAACGAGATTTAGCTCAACTAAATGCTAAATGTTTGAATTGTTTTTTCTGTGCATTAAAATCTGAGGATTACATGCGTGTTTCAACTTGCAAAACTGGTAAAGAAATTTGGGATAAATTGTGCATTACTTATGAAGGCACTAATGAAGTCAAACAATCCCGTTTAAACATTCTCTTGCATGACTACGAACTTTTTCGTATGAAACCTCATGAATCGATTTCTGACATGTACACTAGGTTTACTCAGATTGCTACCTCATTACATGCACTAGGAAAAGAGCTTTCGAACTATAAAAAAGTTAACAAGATTTTGAGATGCTTGCCTTCAACCTATGATGCAAAAATTACTGCAATTACTGAATCTAAAGATTTAAACACCTATTCTATTGACAACTTGCTTGGCTCACTCATTGCTTACGAGCAAGGGGTGAATCAAAGAAATCTTGATACAGGTGAAAAGAAAAAGGAGAAAACAATTGCATTGAAGGCACACAAATCGGATTCTGAATCTTCTGGGTCTGAAAGCGATGGAGTTGCCTTCATCACAAGGCAATTCAAAAGCTTTCTAAGGAAGAAACAAAAGCATCATCAAAGTTGGAGAAAAGGTAAGGATCATAAACATATTAAAGGATCTTCTGATGTTGTTTGTTTTGAATGCAGGAAACCTGGACATGTAAGAGCCGATTGTCCTACACTTCAAGATCATTCAAGCAAAGAAAAGGAAAAAGGTGAGGAGAAAGCTAAGTCTAGGAAGGACAAGAAGAAAATCCAAAGAAGCTTCTGGGCAGAATCTGGCACTGATTCCTCTGAGACTGAACCAGAGGAAGAAACAACAAACTTGTGTTTCATGGGAGAAAACCAAAGTGATGAGGAAGAGGTATGTAAACCAACATATGATGAATTGTTTGAAATATGTGAAAAAATCCATACATCATACAAAAACCTTAAGAAAACTCATGCTAGCTTGAAATTAGAATTTTTTAATCTACAAAAAGAGCATGAAGTTTTTCTCAAAGATCATGCAACGATTGATTCAAATCACATGGCTCTACTCGATGAATTTGATGAATTAAACAAGACGCATTTGGAATTAATTGATAAAAGTAATACATTAAAAGCTTCACACACCACACTTAATGATGATCTTAAGAAATCTAAAGAGATTGAGAAAAATCTGAGGATTGAGAATGATGCATTAAAGAGAACTAACTTGAGAATTCAAAATAATTTGGAAACATGTAAGAAAGCTAGGATGACACCAATGTTTAATCAAAGGCCAGAACCTAGGAAGAGGCATTTTTACTCAAACCATTTAAGAAAACCTTTTCCTGGAATTCAATGTTTTTCTTGTGGCATGTTAGGACACATCTCACACACTTGCACAGTTCACCGCAGTACACATTGGGTATGGAGACCTAAAATGCATGATTCAATACATACCACATCTGCATTGCACTCTACATTTCCTAAGAAGGAGCCCAAATCTGTTTGGGTTCCTAAAACTAACTGTTGTTGAATTTTGCAGGAATGCTCCCACCAAAGACCTCGTGGGAACATAGGATAACTGAACATAAGGAGGCTTACAGCTTAATTGCTAAAATCTATTGTTTTATCACTCGCTTGATATCTTTAGTTTTCTTGTGTGAATTTTATTTTTAGTTTTTGTGTTTATTTTTTTTTTTTTGTTGTCTTTAGTTTGCTTATTGTTTGTTTTTGTTTTTCATTTTGGTCTTTATTTATTTTTTGGGCTTCCATATGATAAAACTTCTCAAGCTTTTAAATATTAGAGTTTTTTTGTTTTGATAGGGTTTAGCTTTTCTAAATTGGTTAAAGAGAGTAAACTGGTGATGTTTTTCCTCTTCTGACTTTGTTTAGTGGCATGATTTTTCTTTTATAAAACAAAAAGTCTAAACTCAGTTTAACCAATGGCTTTTTAAGATATCCTTCTAATCTTGCTACATTAAGTCATCTTATGCATAATAGTCAAAATTCTTTGATATCATTCAAGCTTTTGAAATCTTACCATTGCTGTCATCACGTGATCTTGATTTTGTGTTGTGGATTGTTCTTCCCTATGTTAGAGAGAGAGCCCCTATTCTCTAATATTTGGAGGATATACTCACAACTAAGTATTTTCCTTAAGGGTATATTAAAAGAGTTATTAGCTTGCAAAAGATAAAAAGGAAAGAGGCCAATGAAGCCAAATTGAAAAGAAAAATACACAAAAGTGTATTAAAAATCAAAAGATGCTCAAAGAGCCAATAAAAGTGAAAATAGGCATAAAATTAGCCCACTAATTGCAAGCTATCATCTCTTTGATAAAACTCTTAAAACTTAGAAAACTCATTGATTAGGTGATACGTTCAAAGATTTGATTTCAAATTCCATGATTGAGAAAAACTATTTTGGTTTATTATTTATAAGATTCTTTAGTTGTTAACAAGTCTTGATTGGATCTTCTTAAAACCTCTTGTGTTATTTCATGTTAGGACTCTGTTGTTTTTAAAAGATTTTTTGTACCCTGAAAAATGTCCGATCTAGGGTTAATAGAATCAGTTTTTCAATCTTCTTCTAATTAGATTTTGTTAAACCTCTTGATCTCCTAAAAACCTTAAATGTTTAAATTCATGAAAAGAATTCTCATATGATGCCTTCATAAAACAAAAAAAAAATGTAGAAAAATTAAAATCCAAAAATATTCGATGTTTGTTTTATTTTTTCTTTTTGTGTCTTTGACTGTCTTTTCTTTTGTTTTATTTTTGAGGGTCTTGATCATCACCATTCCTTTCTTGATTTCAAATTCAAGTCACATAGGCCTGGCCGATATTTCTATCGTCCTGGCCGATAGGACAAATTCTTTCCAAAATCCATCTGCTGACCTTTTTCTGTGCTTAATGAAAATCATCGTCCTGGACGATACATTATCGTCCTGGACGATTTGATCAAAACTCATGATAATAGTCCTGGCCGATAGTATATTTGTCTGGCCGATGCATTCTATGTACATCGTCCTGGCCGATACACTGGACCGTCCCGGACGATCCACGTGTCAGTACGTTTTGATCTTTAAATTCGGCCCCGGACGATCCATTATTGGACCATCGGCCGGGCCGATCCACTGTTCGTCCCGGACGATACACGTGGCAAGCATTTAAAACGTTTTAACTTCGGCCGGTACGATCAATTATTGTGCATCGTCCTGGACGATACACCTAATCGGCCCGGACGATCTGCTTTTTCAACGGTCGTCCAGACTGACTCCTCGGGCCGATGGCCTGTGTCTAATCGGCCTGGCCGATATCTGATCGGCCCAGACGATTGGACCGCCTTTTTGACCAATCGGCCTGTACGTAATTATTGACACATATCGGCCTGGACGATTCTGCGATCGCCCAGGACGATATGAACGTTTCTTTAAATTCAGGCCGATCCAGCCATGTTTTCTCACACCTTATCCTTTCTCCTTTGATTTTCTGCTTAAAGTTCTCTCATATGGCTGGTGGGAAGCGCGTCCGTCAGACCTCTGGAAGTTCCTCGAGGGCAAGGGTTGACCCTCGGTTCCGTGAAGCAGAAGATGAAGCTGCTTATCATCGCTATAAAGATTGTGGAATTACGGTCTCCAGAATTATCAATCCGACCCACATTTCCTACCCGGTAATGGATCTCTTCGCACACACTTCCTTTTGTTTCATTCTATCACTTGTTTTTCCTTTCAATTCTGAGTTCCTGTTAGAATTCTTTGCAAACCTCCGCATAAACTCTACCTTCACAGCCCTGTCCTCCTATGTGAATCGACGCCCTGTCGAAATCACATATCAGGACTGTGTTGAACTTTTACAGCTATCCACCACCGGAGATAAGCTGCACCTTATTGCCTCTGACCCTGATTTTGACTGGTCCACGGCAAACCACTTTCTTCGCCAGACCAATGCCCGTTACCATGTTGGAGAGACTAGCTCTTTAGTCAGAGATGCTAGGAAAATCCAACATGTCCTTCGCACATCTGTCATTCCAAAAGCCGGCGACCGTGTCCACATTACCCCTCTACTTTCCCTCACTACCTTCTACATCATGGCACATAGGGAATTTAACACTGCAGATCTATTTTTTCGTTACATTGATCACCTCACAACAATTCGCGACCCAGGCCACAGAAGAAAGCCAAATCTAGCCTTAGGACATATCATAGCCTATGTTCTAGAAACCAAATACCAAATTCAATATCCCAATCCACCAGATCTCCCAACTCTCTTCTACTCAAACAATTCCTTCAGCACCCTGCACAGTACTCGTCTCCACCCGGATGAACCACGGGAGGCTAGAGAGGAGGAGGCTCCCGCTCCAGCTCCCTTTCCTGACCCTGTCCCTCTTCACCAACATTCACCGGTAGATCAGTTGATTGCAAGATTTGATCGTTGGGAGACCAGGTTTGATGCATATGTTGCTGCCCAAGAGCAACAACACTCTGAGGACATCGCCCGCTACGAGCATCACCGCGCTGAGGACCTAGCTCGTTTTGACAGTTTTCTTACTCACCAGCAGCAGCAGCATGACCAGGACATCGCCTGGTTCAATGCTCAGTTTACTACCCTTGCCAGTTACTCTCAGCAGCCACCTCCACCTCCTCCATCTGATGATCAGGATCCCTCGTCCTTTTAGTTTGTACTTTGAGTTATTGTTTCTTGTCTTTCTGTAGTAGTCTTTCGTGATGTTTGTTGTTCTTTTTTTACTGTTTCTGGACTCTCTTTTTGTGATGACAAAAAGGGGGAGTAGGATAGGATGTGGTAAGGAAAAGTTGATGTTGTAACCTTTTTTTTTTTTTTTCTTCTAATGAATTTTTTATTTGTGTTTTGTCATCATCAAAAAGGGGGAGATTGTTGCAAATCTATTTTTTCATGTCTTATGTTTTGATGATTGAGAAACACTACTTTTCTTGGACAGCTTGTTGCTTCTAACTTTTCAGGAATCGACGATCGGACAATCAAAAAGGAGCCAAGTTCAGGAATGCGTAGGGTTAGGGTTGAGTCAGTCTGTACTTTTATTTTTACCTTTTGAGTCCACTTGTAATAGTCAAAAAGACTGATACTTTGTAACCCTTCACACACACACTTGAGAGAATTAGAAATTCTGTTTTTACTCATATCGGCCAGGACGATATATTATATCGGCCTGGACGATCAGCTTAAAACAGAAAGTCTAATTAAGGGTTCTTGATTAAGGCAGCCAACGTTAACCGATCGGCCTGGACGATACGTGTATCGGCCAGGACGATACGCTCAAAATAGAAAGAAGTAGCCGCCATAGACAGGTATGGTATAGCATATCTTTAAATTATCGGCCAGGACGATCCTCGGATCGGCCCGGACGATATTAACAGATTATGCCATAATTGTTCAGGAAATCAAGGAAGTAATTAAGGATGATTGATACGATCATATCGTCCTGGACGATCTCAGGATCGGCCAGGACGATCTAGTCAAAAACCTTAAGTTACTTCAGGACGATCAATATCGGCCAGCCCATATTCAGAGCTATTGTCAGGACGATTTTTGTCTGATTTGAACTGATCGGCCAGGACGATCGTGATATCGGCCTGGACTATCAAGCTAATTTTCAATCGTCCAATCTGGCATCCAGGGCTATGCTCTGGCCGATCTTCATTAATTTGTACTGATCGGCCAGGACTATGTTCATATCGGCCTGGACGATAAAGTCGGCAACTTGCAATTAATGAGCTCTTTTGAAGCTCTTCTATTTAAAGAGCTCTTGTTCAACGTTTTTAAAAGACCTTTGGCTGCTGCCTTGACCTAAGAAGACCTTGAGGAGAGAAAGAGAGAGAGAAGAGAGAGAGAGGATCTTGTGAGGGGGAGCTTGTGAGGGGTTTCACAAGGGTTGCTTCAAGGATCTCTTTGCGTCGTCTTCGTCTAGAGTTTCTCGTCCGTGGAAGGGTCGGTAGAGGTAAGGAGTTGTGCTTTTGGTTCTGGTTCTCTGCCAGCTTCAGGAGGAAGCAAAAGGAGAGAGGTTCTCTGCCTTGCCGGGGTGGCAAAAAGGAGGTTCTTGTAAGGGTTTCTCCACCTAGCCGTGGGGGCTAAAGGAGAGTCACTTTTTGTGTAGTGCAATACTTGGAGGGTGCCTCCAAGGAGTGGACGTAGGTCGAGTCGACCGAACCACTATAAATCTCTGTGTTTCTTTTTCTTGCTTCCGCACGTTTAAAATTCCGCATTATTTCCGTTGTGTGATTTGGTTTATGCAACTTTATTTCTTTGTTTAAAAAACGAAGTTTTTAAAATACCAATTCACCCCCCCTCTTGGTTAGTTTGGGACTAAGTTCATAGGGCTTAACATCCCCATCGAACTTTCATAATTGGAGACCCACATCTTGGAGTCCAACACACTGGAATTTGTTGTATCACTAGATATAATAAAATTATGAGGCTGATCATGCTTAGTTTAGTGATCAGATCACTTAACTATGTTGTTACTTCTAGCCACCACCACCATCACCTGATCAAGATCATTTATTGATTATTTTATTTTTTTGTCATGTGTTTTATTTTAATCTCTATTATTTTAGTAAATTTTATTGCTTTATTTAGTGATATCAATGGCAGGAGTAGTGAGTGTGTTAGTTTTACTATTTATTTTTTATTAGTGTAGTTCTTACTTTTAATGTTTGATATGATTAATATTTTATTCTTGCTTATTAAAGTTAAAATTAAAAAATTAAAATTAAAAGATTAAAAAATAAAAAATAATAAAAAAATAAAATAAATTAAAAATAATATTAATAAAAAAATTAAAATAAAGGTTTCTTCCTATTTTTAAAAGAAATCACTTATGGAAGGGGAGAGGAGAGAAAAAATTAAAAAGTAACTTGTAATTTAAAATTCAAACCAATAAATTTTTTTTTAAGAAGCAAACAAGTGAATTAATAATAAAAAAAAGGAATTGCAACCTACAAGATCGATTCAACCTTTAATAAATTATAAAAGGAAGAAGGAACCTTATTAAAACTAAACTCTTCCCAAGAAAATAACTAAAGATAGCATAGTTAGCATACAAATCCGCTAACTTATTACAATTCCTATTTATATAATTAAACATGACATGGTTGTAGTTCTTGATGAAAGTAATGAAAGTTTGTCAGGGATGTTAAGCCCTTATGAACTAGCCCATGGCTAACCAACAGGGGGGGTGAATTAGTATTTTAAAAAATCTTTCAATTAAAAACACAAACTCAAACAGAACCAAAATTCACCATAAAGAAATTTAAAGTGCGAAAATTAAATACTGAAAAGCAGTAACAAAGAATACAAAAATTTATAGTGGTTCGGGCAACTTGACCAACGTACACTACTCGGAGGCGTCCTCTGAGTATTGCACTAAACTCAGTGACATTTATTTTGCTCCCACAACAAGGCGGAGAAGCCTTTATAAAACCTCCTTTCTACTAACACCGATGAGGAAGAGAACCCAACTTTTTTTGCTTCCTCCTAAAGCAGGCAAAGAATCTTGATCAATTGCTAAAGTGAACCTCTCTCGAACCTATAAGAACAAGGGATGAGGATCAGAGAAGATGACTTGGATCATTGCTTGGAGTAACTTTTGTGAAACCCCTCACAAACTGCCCATCATAAGATCTTCTCTCTCTCTCACTTTCTCTCCCTCTCCTCTAGGCTCTCTTAGGTCAATACAACAACAAAAGATAATCTCTTGGGTAGAACAAGAGGTCTTTAATAGAAGAGCTTCAGAATAGCTCTTAATTATAATAAACTAACATTATTATCCAGGGCAATATAAATATCATCATGTAAGATCAGTACAAATTAAGGTCAATCAGTTAGGACGATTTAGGATGATCATAAGGTTTTTGTTCATATCATCCTGTATGATTAGTACAAGTCATTGAATATCATCATGAATATCACCCTAAATGGATGTCTAGATGATGGAATACTAACCTGATCATCCAGGACAATCTCGCAATCATCCTGGATGATTAGTTTAATTCAGTGCATATCATCAAAAGCATCTCCCTAAATAGAAGCTGGCTGATATTTAATCATCTAGGAATAACTATGGTTTTTTAACTGATCATCCCAGTGGATCCTGAGATCATCCAGGATGATATAATCGAGTAATTAAACCTTAATTCCTTTCCTTAATTACCAGATTAATTTAGGCATAATTGTACTACATCGTCCATGATGATGTCCTGGATGATGTCCAAAAATAAAAGCTACTTAAATAGATCTAGCGGATAAATCTTTCTGATTTGAGCATATCGTCCTGACAAATATGAATATCATATAAGATGATGCGCTTAATGATGGCTGCCTTAACCAGGTGCCTTAATTAGGGTTTCTATTTTTAACTGATCATCTAGGTCGATATATAGATCGTCCCGGATAATGTGACTAAAAATAGTAAACTATAAAAATAGTTAGAAATTTTCTTCCAAGTGTGTGTGTGCAAGGTTACTTAGCATTGGGAACCACTTTGTTTATAACTGACTCAAAAAAAGGAAAAGATTACAACTTGACTCAGACCTAGTCTACCTAATCTTGAGCTGAGTCAAATTGCAATTTTGATCTTGTGGACATGAAATATTAGTAGGGAAGGCAGTCGTAGAGAAATAGAAGTGTTTATTATTATTAAAATTCTATTTCTTGAAATCAAATTCACAATAATCTCCCCCTTTTTAATGATGGTGAATACAAAAATAATTAAAGCACTTCAAAGCAGTTTGATGGAAATAGTATGAAGAAACAAACATTCATCTATCTAACATAAAACACAACAGAACAAATAGTACAACTACTCTTCCTTTTGACATCATAAAAAGGAGGAGGGAAACTAGAAAAGAAATAAAGCAGATACCAAACTATAACAAGAAAAAAGAAACAACACCATAAAAACAAACTAAAAGAAGGATGACCCCTGATCATCCAAAGGGGGAGGTGGTAGTAGTAGTGGCTGCTAAAAGTAACTGGAAATAGTGGCAAACTTCTCTCCAAATTAGTGTTAAGATAGTTTCTATTTGCATGCTTTACATTTTTGCAACTTATGAAGTTTTGATGATTCCAAACATTATTGTTCAAATGTATAGTTATCTCCTAACCTTTTTTAGAAGAATTGTATTTGCTCTTGTGTGTACTAACATTTCAGGAAAAACGAACTCCAGACTACGAAGACTTCAAATTAAATTCTGCATGAGATACTTTGTAAAATTTGAAGCTTGCACTTTTCTTAGAAATCAAATTGAAAGAGAGTGATTGTATTTTGAGTGAATAAAAACATACACACACACATAAGGAGATCATATAAAATTTATACTGATCGTACGGGATGATATCAGTTCGTACTGGACGATCAGACAGTTATCTCCTATAGAGCACATGGACGAATAGGAACTTGCTCGAAAAATTTTTATAAGTCCTATTCGTCCAGGACGAAATTAATTATCGTCCAGGATGATTGGTTCACTGTATAATTTTCGTCCAGACGAATTTAAATTATCGTCCGTGGTGACTGGTCCTCTGGAAAGATTTCGTCCAAACGAAATTAAAAATCGTCCAGGACGATCGGGTCTCTGGAAAATTTTCGTCCAGACGAAAATAAATTATCGTCCATGGCGATTGGTCCTCTGGAAAATTTTTGTCCAGACGAAGTCAAGAATCATCCAGGACGATCGGTTCTTTGTAAAAATTTCGTCCAGATGAACATATTCTCGTCCAAACGATTAACCGACTTAGAACAGTTTTCAGGAGTTTCTAGAACCGACCTTGTAATAACCGTTCATACTAGACGAACCTAGTTCGTACAGGATGATCAACTGTACGAAGACATTTCGTACACATATTCAAATAGGGTCGTTTCAGATCGTTTAAGTAAAATCGTCCAGAATGATCCACGATCGTACAGGACGATCCACTGCGTACAGAATTGAAAACTTGCAGTTTTTGGGCGGTTTTTCTTGTCTTTTGTATAAATAGTCCAAATTAGACTGCCACCCAATCTTTTTGTCATTTGATCTTCATGCCTCTTGAGAGAATAGCTAAGGAGAGAGTGGAAGAGAGCATTCAAGGGAGGATTCCTACCACTGGAGCGAGAAGGTTTCACTTGGATTTCAAAGGTAAGAGTCTCTACTTGTGAATTGGGATTACTTCACTCTTTTCCTTCTTCCTTCTAGATTCTTGTGAGAAGATCTGTCAAGGAGATCCGGTTCTCTGCCGATACTTGGAGAGTGTGAACAGCCGAAGGGTTCTCTGCCTACACTTGCAGAGTGTGAACAGTCGAAGGGTTCTCTGCGTACACTTGGAGAGTGTGAACAGCCGAAGGGTTCTCTGCCCACACTAGGAGAGTGTAAAAGGAAGACGGTTCTTTGCCAACACTGGGGATAGTGTGAAAGGACGGACGGTTCTCTGCCAACACTGGGGATAGTGTAAAAGGATGGATGGTTCTCTGTCGCACCGGGGAGTGGTGAAAAGAGTGTGTTGTAAAGGCTTCTCCGCCTTGCTGTGGGTGTAAAAGGAGAGTCACTATTGATATTAGTGTAATACTCAGAGGGTGCCTCTGGGGAGTGGATGTAGGTCTAGTTTTAGACCGAACCACTATAAATCTGGTGTCATTTACTTTACTGTTTTTACGTTTCCGCACTTTAAATTTTAGTTTTAAAAACTTTGTGGTTGAAAAATATTTTTCTACAAAATTTAAAAGAAATTTTTATTTTGGTTCAATAATTTTCAATAGGGGACTTAAATGTTTAAACTACCAATTCACCCCCCTCTTGGTAGCCTTGGGACATTCACTTAGGCTTAACAACCTAATTACTAGACTCAACAAGTGGTATCAGAGCTTCGTTTCAAAATCATAAGTTTGAACTACTTTTTGATTAACGTAGATGGCTACTTTCGGAAACTAAAACACACCTGAGGGTTACTCTATCACTAGACCTCCACTGTTTGACAATATTCCTTTTGATTTTTGGAAAACACGCATGTCTACTTTCTTACAGTCACTTGATTATCACATGTGGATGCTAGTCCAGGATGGCTACATAAAACCAACTAGATTAATTGATGGAGTTATGGTAGAAATACCTTTTGCAGATTGGACTATAGAAGAACGTGACTTAACATAATTAAATGCCAAATATTTAAATAGTTTCTTTTGTGCTTTAAAATCTGAAGACTACATGCGGGTTTCCAGTTGCAAAAGCAGAAAGGACATATGGGATAGACTTTGTATAACTTATGAAGGGACAAATGAGGTTAAGCAATCAAGACTCAATATCTTGTTACATGACTATGAATTGTTTCGCATGAAACCTAATGAATCTATCTCTGACATATACACAAGATTCACACAAATTGTCACTTCTTTGCATGCACTTGGTAGGGAATTAACTAATGCTGAAATGGTTAATAAAATTCTTCGATGTTTACCTACTGCTTATGATGCAAAAATTACTACAATTACAGAGTCTAAAGATTTAAACATTTATTCTATTGACAATCTTCTTGGTTCACTCATTGCTTATGAGCAAGGAGTAAGTCAAAGAAAGATTGATGCAGGTGAACCACGAAAGGAGAAGAATATAGAACTAAAAGTGGAAGAGTCAGAGAGTGAACACTCACAACCTGAGGATGAAGATGATATTGCACTGATGACTAGACAATTCAGAAGCTTTTTAAAGAGGAAGCATAAGAGACGCTAGCAATGGAATAGAGGTAAGTTTAATAGAAATGGCAAGGTTTCTAATGAAGTGATTTGTTATGAATGCAGGAAACTAGGTCATATCAAGACTGATTGCCCAAAACTCAAAGCCACTCCTGGTAAGGAGAAGGTGAAGGAGAAACCTATAGTAAAGAAGGGCAAGAAGAAGTTTCAAAGAGCTTTCTGGGCGGACTCAGCTTCAGACTCATCTGAGACGGAAAAAGAAGAAGTCACCAACCTTTGTTTGATGGCAGATAATGTTGAACAATCAGATCAAGAAGAGGTATGTGACTTAACCTATGATGAATTGTTTGAAGTTTCTGAACACATGCATGATGCATATAGGAAAATGAAAAAGATGCAAGTTTAGAATTGGAAGAGCTCAAGAAGGAACATGAAATCCTTAGGAAAGATCATGCTTTAATAGATGACAACCACATGAAACTTCTTGATGAATATGATGACTTGAATAAGAATTTTGAAAATCTAAAATCATCCTATGCTGATCTTGAAAAAGATTTTAAAAAATTTAAGGATGAATCTGAGAGGAAAACATATCGAATCTATTATACAAATAGACTCTTGGAAGAAATGAATTCATTTTTATAAATTAATAATAAGAGCTCTTGAGGATAATAGGATACCCCCCAAAATTGAAGATTTTATAAATCCTAAATATATGGAATCCCTTAGAAGACAAGCTAATGGAAGAAAACTTAGGAATACTTTTCCTAAAGTTAAATGTAATAATTATAGATTTTTAGGACATATATTTTACACCTGTACTTTGAAGATGAAAACTAATTTGGTGTGGATACTTAAGATGCATAAACCTAGACATATCATACATGCATTTGATTATAAATTGCTAAAAGGTGAACCCAAACTTGTTTGGGTTCCCAGGTCTAACATTTGATATTTTTGCAGGATTGCTCTCACACAAGACCTCGTGGGAGCATATGGTACCTGGATAGCGGATGTTCAAAGCATATGACTGGAGATACTGCACAATTCATATCGCTGGAAGCCAGGAATGGAGGCAAAGTTACACTTGGAGATAATACCACAAAGAAAGTGGTTGGATCTGGTATGATTGGTAATTTCAAAAACTTTTTTATAGACAATGTGTTATTAGTTGAAGGCTTAAAGCATAATTTGTTAAGTATAAGTCATCTATGTGACAAGGGATATAATGTGAAATTTTTACCTACTAGCTGCATATTAAGCCTAAATGGGAAAGAAGTTTTAAATGGAAAAAGGGTAAATAATGTTTACATGCTAGATTTGAATTCATTTCATACTCCTATTGCTTTATGTTTGAAAACTGTTTCTGATGAATCTTGGCTTTGGCATAGGAGACTTTGTCATTCTAGTATGAAAAATCTTAGGAGGATTACCCAAAAGAATTTAGTAAGAGGTATACCAAAACTAGACTTTACTAAGGACCACCTTTGTGATGCATGTCAATTAGGAAAACAAGTGAAGTCCTCTTTTAAGTCAATAATGATCTTAGAACTAGTAAACCATTGGAAATTCTTCACATGGATCTTTTTGGACCAGTAGGAACTGTAAGTCTAGGAGGGAAGGTATACGGATTTGTTATTGTGGATGATTTCTCAATATTCACGTGGGTTAGATTTCTTTTTCATAAAAGTGAATCATTTGAGGAATTCAGAAATTTTTTAACTTGAATACAGAGAAAACTAGGATGTGAAATAATATCTTTACAAAGTGGTCATGGAGGAGAATTTGAAAATGAAAGATTTGAAAATTTTTGTAAAGAAAAAGGGATTGATCACAATTTTTTTGCACCTAGAACCCCTCAACAAAATGGAGTATTTGAAAGAAAAAACAGAACACTAATAGAAGCCGCCCGAGCAATGTTGGCAGAATACTCACTTCCTAAATATTTTTGGGCTGAGGCGGTTAGCACTGCATGCTATGTTCTGAATAGGATGAATGTAAAATCTAATTTAAATAAAACACCCTATGAGTTGCTAAAAGGAAGAACACCTAATTTGTCACATTTGCATGTTTTTAGTTGCAAGGTGTTCATTCATAACAATGGAAAATCTGCCTTAGGAAAATTTGATCCAAAATCAGATGAAGGAATTTTTGTTGGATATTCAAGTGTTGGAAAATCTTATAGGGTATTCAACAAAACAACTTTAGTCATTGAAGAAACCACACATGTTGTATTTGATGAATCTGGAAATTTAGAAGAGCCAAATATTGTTGAAGAAGAGATTGAGGAAAACTCCCAAAAGATTGACGATTAAATTTGGAAGAAAATGTGGAAGAAAATTTGGAAAGAGAAAACCCTTTGCCTAGAGATTTGAGATTTTCTAAAAACCACCCAAGAGAATTGATTATAGGAGAACTTAGTGAGGGTGTTAGAACTAGGAGTGGATTAAATAAGGAAGTCAATCATTCAGCCTTTATTTCAACAATAGAACCCACTAATATTGATCAAGCACTTTCTGATAAATTTTGGATATTGGCCATGCAAGAAGAATTGAATCAATTTGTAAGAAATAAAGTTTGGGAATTAACCTCAAGGCCAAAAGATCAAAGTGTTGTTGGAACCAAGTGGGTGTTCAAAAATAAAATGAATGACTCAGGAGTAGTCATTAGAAATAAGGCTAGATTAGTTGCTAAGGGGTATAATCAAATTGAAGGAATTAATTTTGAGGAGACCTTTGCCCCTGTAGCAAGACTTGAAGCAATTAGGGTTTTACTTGCCTTTGCCTGTTTTAAAGGTTTTAAATTATTTCAAATGGATGTAAAAAGTGCCTTTTTGAATGGGGTTATTGAAGAAGATGTTTTTGTAGAATAACCTCCAGGATTTGAAAATTCAAAATACCCAAATCATGTTTTTAAATTAAAGAAGGCATTATATGGATTGAAACAGGCACCTAGGGCTTGGTATGAGAGATTGAGCACCTTCCTACTTGAAAGATCTTTTGAAAAAGGAAGTGTGGATACAACTCTCTTTTTAAAGAAATTTGGAAACGAAATACTCATTGTACAAATTTATGTGGATGATATCATCTTTGGATCTTCAAATAAAAATCTTTGTGATGATTTTTCTAAAACAATGAGTAGTGAATTTGAAATGAGTTTAATGGGAGATTTAAATTACTTTCTAGGTTTTAGCTTTAAGCAACTTGAGGAAGCTACATTTCTTAGCCAAACTAAATATATTAAGGACATCCTCAAGAAATATGAAATGGATAATGCTAAACCTGTTAGTACACCAATGAGTTCCTCAGTTCAGTTGGATAAGGACCTTAAGGGAAAATCTGTTGATCAAAAGAAATATAGAGGGATTATTGGATCTTTGCTTTACTTGACTGGTAGCTGATCAGATATTATGTTCAGTGTTTGCTTATGTGCTAGATTTCAATCAGATCCAAAAGAATCACATTTGACAGCAGTAAAAAGGATTTTAAGATACTTACTAGGAACTCAAAACTTAGGAATTTGGTATCCTAAGTTCAGCTCTTCATTTGAAATTATTGGTTATTCAGATTCTGACTTTGCAGGCTGTAGAGTGGATAGGAAAAGCACTTCTGGAATATG
Source organism: Dendrobium nobile (assembly GCA_022539455.1). NCBI lineage: Eukaryota > Viridiplantae > Streptophyta > Magnoliopsida > Asparagales > Orchidaceae > Dendrobium > Dendrobium nobile. Next base: position 30,704,492 of record CM039734.1, read on the forward strand.
TCAATTCGTTGAAAATTCTTTAGTCTCTTGGTCCAGTAGAAAGTAAAATTCAGTAGCCCTATCTACTGCAGAAGCAGAATACATTGCATTAGGAAATTGTGTGGCACAAGTACTTTGGTTAAAACAACAGTTGATTGATTTAGGATTAACTATAGGCACTATTCCAATTTATTGTGACAATACTAGTGCTATTTGCATTTCCAAAAATCCTATTCAACATTCTAGAACCAAACACATTGATATAAGGCATCATTTCATAACAGATCATGTATCCAAGGGAGAAATTGAACTCACACATGTTTCAACTGAAAATCAACTTGCAGATATTTTTACAAATCCTTTAGCCTTTGATACCTTCAGAACATTAAGAACAAGGCTTGGTGTTATTGATTTGAATGCCTAAATAAAATGTCTTTGCAACATTGATATTTATGTTTTTTTGTTTTGTTTTTGATTTTGTGAAATTTTGTGTGTTTTGAATGAATTTGTTTTTGGGTCTATGGTTTTGTTTTATGTTTTCTGTGTTTTTGAATGTTTAGTTTGATTTTCTTAAATTAAAATTCAAAATTCAAAAATTGGAGGAAATTGTCCGGGACGAATTTTGTTTCGTACTAGACGATGTGTGAAAGAACGGTTCGCGCGAATTTTAACCGTTTTGAGAGCAGTTTTTAATTAGATCGTCTGTACGATTTGACGATCGTCCAGGATGACATTTTTTTTTCTCTCAAACATCTAGACGATTGAATGCAGCGGTTGAGTGGATAAGACAGTTTTGAAATGGATTTCGTCTGTACGAATTTTTGGTTCGTCCAGACGAACAGATGTCGTTTCATTGTAGGGGACGGTTTTCAAGAGACATTAAAACGAGTTACTTTTTGATCGTCTGTACGAAATAATTTTGTCTGTATGATAGGTCAAGTCAAAAAGCCTGTACAAAGGGACGCATCGTAAGTTGTGTTGATTACAAAAAACCGTTACATTTTGGACGAATTTGATCATCTGTACGAAATATTTTCGTCCAGACGAACGATGATTTTCGTCCAGGATGAAGTTTTTTCGTCCAGGACGAACGTATCGTTTTCTTTAAACATGAAGGCTTTATAACTTAACAATCACACTTTCAAACTTCTCTTTCAATCCCTTTCTACTTCAAATCGACAATGGCCTCCTCAAGCAAGAGACAAAAGGTGTTGTCAAAGAAACCCAACAGGAATGCCTCTGAAAACTTCCTGTCAAAAGCAAATGAGGAATCCTTTCCTCGTTTTGCCTCTACCAAAATAACTCCCTCTCGCATTTTAATTCAAAGCGAGTTACACTTTAAGGTAATGCACATTTTTGCCTCAACCCAATTTCATTTCATACTTTCTCTCATCCACTTCTACAACAAGAAAATCTTCCACTATTTCCTAGCAAACATGAGTTTTAACTCCGACCATTCTTGCATAAGTTCCTTTGTCTTCAAACAAAAAGTGGAAATCACTAAGCATGACATTGGAGCCTTTTTGAACTTAAGAACTGAAGGATATAGAGCCAACACTCTAATGACAGAAACCACTTTCAAATGGTATGATGTCAATAGGGTAATTAGACAAAATGGTCTTGACTATCATGTTGCTAGAGTCTCCGGTATGACCAAAAATGCCTGAATCATCTCGCATATCCTTCGATTTTTAATCATTCATAAAGCTGGTGATAGGATTAATATTACCCCTCTCCTTTCTGTTCTAACCTTTTTGATTATAGAATGTCATCCTATTGACGAAGCCCAACTTATCATAGATCATATCTATGGGCTTTCAGAAATAGGACATGCAGATCAGAAGAGAAAAAGGAACATCTCTTTGGGACACTTAGTTACTTACATCTTGGAAAAGAAATACAACTTAGTGCATCCTAATGAAGAATACGAAGAGCCAGTTTACTATAATGATGCTTCCTTCAGATTGCTCTTCAAGGAGGAAAAAGAAAAAGAAAAAGCACATGCCAGTGCTTCAGAAGAAGAAGAAGAAGAAGGAGTGCAAACTTCTGCACCTCAGTCAGATTATCAAAATCTGATTGAAAGATTTGATAGATTAGAGACTCATGTTGATCAAAGGTTTGATCAATTTGATGCTTAACTTAAGCAGCAACAACATGACATTGGTAACATTAGAAATGAAGTACATGAAATTAATACCAATGTAATGTTGATGGCCTCCTATTTCAACCTTTTTGGAGGCATTCCTCCTCCTCCTCCTCTAGAACAGTAGAAATGAATTTCTTTGTGTTTGTTGTACTCGTGTTTTATGTTTTGTTGTATCAATTTTTATGTTAAGTGTTTGTTTTTATGTTTGTTTTTACTTTTAAGTTCAGTGTATTTTCTTATTTGTTTTTAGATATTATGAAATGTGTAATTCTTTCATTAATATCAATGCATGTTGTACTTGTTTCAAATTTGATTTGTTTTTGGAATGTGGTTAATTTTTATGAATTTCATTAGTATTATTTAATCTTCATAGTGCTTAAATTAGATTGTAATTTGAGATTATCTACATTAGAAAATCTAGTCTTTCTAAATTTAAAAGTTGTTTATAACTTGTTGTAATTAGAACTTTTAAATTCATGTCAATTCATTTAGACTACATAAAAGTTAATATTATTATTGCAATTTAGATGTTTTCTTATTTTGTATTTTTATGCTCAAGTGATATTTATGCACTTAGAAATATTTGAAATTTTAGATTATTGATTTTAGAAAGAATTGGTCTCAATTACTCTTGAAAATTGTACAAAAATCAAAAGGAATGCGCAAAGGTTCGCAAATATGAAAAAGAGGCACAAAATTAGCCCAATATCAAAAAAAAAAATGCACAAAAATGTGCCCAAAAATTTTGAAAAAGATGCGCAAAGCGCCACATGTGGTAATTTTCTTCTTTCCAAATTCTTTCAATCTCTTAATTCAAATTGATCTTATGTTCATTTATATTCTATTGAACTTTGAAATATAAAATTTTTTTACATCTCTCTTGTAATGATTTTCTATATTCGAATGTCTAAATTGAATCATGTCTTTGATAAATTTTTCTTACTTACAATGTTATGTCACTTCTTAAATTTTATGAATTTCTATGATTGACCTAATGTTTTTAGTTTAAAATTGCATACCTTATGTCAATCACCATTTAGATTAAATTTTCAAATGAATTTCATACAATTACTTACATTTCTCGTCTATTTCTTCTTCACTTTTTGTTGTTGTCAAAAAGGGGGAGAAATCATTGTGTTTGTATGTTTTGTTTGTGTGTTATTGTTTTCTAGGTTTTTTAGTTTATTTTTATTTAAAATTTATGGTTCAAAATGCCTCCTTATTTTCATATATACATCAATTCAGGGGGAGTTTAGGAGAATAGTTTAATTTAAAATCATACAAACAATAATCGTTTTTCCATCATCAAAAAGGGGGAGATTGTTAAGATAGTTGCTATTTACATGCTTTACATTTTTGCAACTTATGAAGTTTTGATGATTCCAAACATTATTGTTCAAATGTGTAGTTATCTCCTAACATTTTTTAGAAGTGTATTTGCTCTTGTGTGTACTAACATTTCAGGAAAAACGAACTCCAGACTACGAAGACTTCAAATTAAATTCAGCATGAGATACTTTGTAAAATTTGAAGCTTGCACTTTTCTTAGAAATCAAATTGAAAGGGCGTGATTATATTTTGAGTGAATAAAAACATACACACACACATAAGGAGATCATATAAAATTTATACTGATCGTACGGGACGATATCAGTTCGTACTGGACGATCATACAGTTATCTCCTATAGAGCATATGGAACGAATAGGAACGATATCAGTTCGTACTGAACGATTGGTTCACTGTAAAATTTTCGTCCAGACGAATTTAAATTATCGTCCTTGGCGACTGGTCCTCTGGAAAGATTTCGTCCAAACGAAATTAAAAATTGTCCAGGACGATCGGGTCTCTGGAAAGTTTTCATCCAGACGAAAATAAATTATCGTCCGTGGCGATTGGTCCTCTGGAAATATTTCATCCATACGAAGTCAAGAATCGTCCAGGATGATCGATTCTCCGTAAAAATTTCGTCCAGACGAACATATTCTTGTCCAAACGATTAACCGACTTAGAACAGTTTTCAGCAGTTTCTAGAACCGACCTTGTAATAACCGTTCGTACTGGATGAACCTAGTTCGTACAGGACTATCAACTGTACGAAGACATTTCGTACACATATTCAAATAGGGTCGTTTCAGATCGTTTAAGTAAAATCATCCAAGACGATCCACGATCGTACAGGACGTTCCACTGCATACAGAATTAAAAACTTACAGTTTTTAGGCAGTTTTTCTTGTCTTTTGTATAAATAGTCCAAATTAGACTGCCACCCAATCTTTTTGTCATTTCATCTTCGTGCCTCTTGAGAGAATAGCCAAGGAGAGAGTGGAAGAGAGCATTCAAGGGAGGATTCCTACCACTGGAGCGAGATGGCATCACATGGATTTCAAAGGTAAGAGTCTCTACTTGTGAATTGGGATTACTTCACTCTTTTCCATCTTCCTTCTAGATTCTTGTGAGAAGATCTGTCAAGGAGATTCGGTTCTCTGCCGACACTTAGAGAGTGTGAACAGCCGAAGGGTTCTCTGCCTACACTTGGAGAGTGTGAACAGCCGAAGGGTTCTCTGCCTACACTTGGAGAGTGTGAACAGCCGAAGGTTTCTCTGCCTACACTTGGAGAGTGTGAACAGCCGAAGGGTTCTCTGCCCACACTAGGAGAGTGTAAAAGGAAGACGGTTCTCTGCCAACACGGGGGATAGTGTGAAAGGACGGACGGTTCTATGCCAACACTGGGGATAGTGTAAAAGGACGGACGGTTCTCTGCCAACACTAGGGATAGTGTAAAAGGACGGACGGTTCTCTGCCGCTCCGGGGAGTGGTGAAAAGAGTGTGTTGTAAAGGCTTCTCCTCCTTGCTGTGGGTGCAAAAGGAGAGTCACTATTGGTATTAGTGCAATACTCAGAGGGTGCCTCTGGGGAGTGGATGTAGGTCTGGTTTTAGACCGAACCACTATAAATCTGGTGTCATTTACTTTACTGTTTTTACGTTTCCGCACTTTAAATTTTAGTTTTAAAAACTCTGTGGTTGAAAAATATTTTTCTATAAAATTTAAAAGAAATTTTTATTTCGGTTCAATAATTTTCAAAAGGGGACTTAAATTTTTAAACTACCAATTCACCCCCCTCTTGGTAGCCTTGGGACATTCACTTAGGCTTAACAACCTAATTACTAGACTCAACAACTAGGCCATATCCTGGCTGTGATAGTGTTATTGGAGAGCTACATAAGATTTAAAGTGAGGAATGTCCTCAGCATGTTGCTACTCCAGTAAAGCAATATAGGACTCAAACTGTTTCTCCCACTGGTCAAATCACTCCACCAACTGATCTAGCTGAGAGTGCTGTTAGAGCAGAGCAGGTGTAAGAATAGGTGCAGGAGCTACCACCTCCTCAGCTCCCTCAGCTTCCTCATGCCCTGGGTGGAGATGAGTACTGTGCAGAATATGGAAGGAGTTGTTTGACTAGATGGAAGGATAAAAATTCAGAGGGGCAAGATATTGGAGGTTGTATTTGGATTTAAGACATAGGCAATGATATGTCCTAGGGCAAGATTGGGCTTTCTCTTATATCCTGGATCTTCAATACTAGTCAGATGCTCAATGTATCAAAAAATCAAATTAGAGGCATTAATTTCACAATGGGCCAAAATGTAGAAAGTGGTAATTGAAAGGAGAGGAGTGATATGAATGTGATAACTAGCTTTTTGAAGAATTGAGGTGCGAAGGACATATTGGATTATCCTAAAATCTTTGAGTAAGTTGCTAGATTCTCCAACATGAAAGGAAGCATTAGTGTATCTTAGAAAGTGGTTGGTAAGAGCCTAGTAATAGTCATGATATGAACAAAGGATATTGAGTTTGTCTCCTATGGTGGATAGTTACAGGAGTTCTTGATAGTCCTGATATATGATTTTGACTGGTCATCTATTTATATAGGACTGAAGAGAAGCAAAAGAGGAATTGATGTGAAGGATAGTGAAAAACTCAAACAGTAACTCTGAATTAAAAGGGAAGGTAAAAGTAAGGATAAAAGTGAGAGTAGTGTGAGTAAATAAATTAAGGACAAGATATGAAAGATTATGGGGGATGATAGTTTAGGAAATAGTGATCTCGACCATCTTGTACCTCTGATAGGTGGCTTGATCAGCTGAATCAGTGAATCGAGGGTCCAGATTTACCCTTGAGGAGCTTCCAAAAGGCAAACGAGACATCTTTCTGCCGGCCATAATCAGGAAAATAGAGAGTGAGTAAGAACACAAGAGGGTTTAAAAAGGATTGTGTGAGAAAATCCATTTGAGAGCCTTAGTTAAAAAGAATTAAACTGATCATCCAGGATGATCACAAAATTTTCCAGGATGATCTGCTCAATAATTGTGTCCAAGATGATTGGTAAAAAAGGTGGTAATATCATCCAGGATGATAAGTCACAGGCGATCGTCCCGAGGAGTCATTCTAGACAACCGTTGAAAAAGCATATCATCCAGGATGATTAAGTGGATCATCCAGGATGATCAGTAATAATTGATTGTATCGATCAAATTAAAGTTGTTTGCCAAATTTTGTAATGTTGATCATCCAAGATGAATAGGTGTATCATCCAGGATGATCAAGATTAATTAAGCAGAAATTATGAAGATCATCCAGGATGAGGAGGATCATCCAGGATGTTATAAATAATTAAAATAGAAGATGATCATAACGTCCAGGACGATAATGGATCATCCAGGATGATGAGAAGTAGAAGAGTTAAAATAGCCATCAGATGGAATTCCAAGAGTGAATTGAACAGATCATCCATGATGATATAAATATCATCCAAGATGATGTGAGAAAAATTTTAAAATTACTTGATGGATGAAGATGATCATAGAAGGCCCAAAAAATATGAAAATAAAAAAAAGACAAATAAAATTCAAAAAAGACACTAAAAACTTTAAAAGGAACAAAATAACAAAGTGTTTTTTTAATTAAAGCCTGAATATGATAAATTTTCCATGTGATTGAATTAAAAATTTGTAAGAATTAATGAGTTAACATCATCAAAATCCAATAAATGGTAGAACAACTACCTTGTTAGCCCTAGCTCGGACTTCTCCTAGGGCAAACCATCTTTTGAAAATAAAGATCTAAATCCAAAAAATTAATTGGATAAGTAAAAGAGATCCATCCAAAACTTAGTTTCAGAAAAATATTTTATATAATAATATATCAAAGTAATTAGTCACGATCATGAATTCTGTAATAAAACCTTTAAAATATATCAAGTGACACATGAATTCTTCTAAGATTTAAATAATTTTGAAAGAGAAGAAAGATTTCTTTTGGTGGGCTCATTTTATGCCTTATGTCTATTGATTGGCGCTCTTTACGCATCTTTTGATTTTTGATATACTTTGTGTGTGTGTGTGTGTGTGTGTGTGTGTGTGTGTGTGTGTGTGTGTATATATATATATATATATATATATCAATTTGACGTCATTGCACATCTTTTGATTTGGCATTATTGGCCATTTTTTTATTCACTTATTTTTTGCACACCAGATCCCTTTTTTCAAATTCTTAAATATTCTCAGTTGTGATTATATCTTTTATATATTAGAGAAGAAAAACTTACTCTCTAATATAAGGAAGAATGAATCATAAAACAGAATCAAAAAATCATATGATAATACAATGACAAGATTTCAAAAAATGTGAAGGTAATATAAAGATTTTAAACATTATATATATATATATATATATATATATATATATATATATAAGATAGATTACTGTAAAAAAATTGAAAAGATCTCAATTGTAAAGTCCAGTTGTTAATTTAAGATAGACTTTTATATATAAAAGAAAATTACACCACTAAAAAGAAGTTGGAGGTGAGAAATGCTAAGTAGCGGAAAAAAGACAATGAATTCTAGAGAGAGAATGTCTGGGATTCTAGAGAGAGAAAATCACCTTTATTCAAATTTTTTGTTCCCTCAGTTTTCTACGGTGGGTGGCGCGGCCATCAGACGATGATCAAGTTCCTTGTTGATTGCTATGGCTGCTCTGCGACCTCCAGTATCGATTCAGAATGGTGGTAGAGGCGAAAATGGGATTGTAATCAGAGAAGGGATGAGACCTCCGTCCCGTCTGTCGGTGATCAAAGGTAAAGGAAAGAAGGTGATTATGGAAGATGAAGCAAATGTGAGACGTGATGGTCAAGCGCGGGCAGGTATTTTGAATCTTGATTTTAATAAATCTGGAACTGATTCGTCGATGGATGGTGATTCTATTAGTATTCGTGGTTCGAAAGAGGATCGAGATTCTTGCAAGTTTCAAGAATATGTGAACGAGCTTGATCTTGGTGATAAACATGGTGTGGATATGGAAGTTGAAGGATTGGTGACGGATAAGGCAAACACAGAAGAATGGAATGAGGTGGGTAATGTGTGGTCCAAGCCGAAGCACATCAAGATCGAATGGAACTGAGAAAAAGTTGATCTATCAGATGATGGGGTTGCTGTTTTGCTGAATTCAGAGATGGAGGAGAAAAATAAGCATGTTTTGAGAAATTCTGTGGTTATTAAAGTTTTGGGTAGCAATGTGCCATTCCCAATGTGTAGCTTGGAGCTGAGGAGACAATGGAGCAAGTACGGAGGTTTTCATCTAACCTCAATTGGTATGGATTGGATCCTTTGTTCTTTCAAGACAGAAGAGGCTGTGGAGGAAGTACTTAATGGCGGACCATGGTTTATCGGAGGACACATTGTTGGTATGGATAGGTGGAATGGTGAGTTTGATCCTTATTCTTTCAAGGGGATCACCGCTCCTATATGGATTCAATTCCCCTGTCTGCCGCTGTATTGCTGGGATGAAGACAACTTATCAAGAATTGCATCTCGGTTTGGGACACCGATGTATATTGATGGTAATCCATTCCGTTGGGGGAAGAGGGATTTCGCTCAGGTATATGTTAAAATTGATTTGGAGAAGAAATTATCAAATGGAGTATGGGTTGAAGGCTCAGCGTGCAGGTTTTTTCAGTGGGTGGAATATGAGAAGGTGGACTTGCTTTGTTATCATTGTGGCCGTGTGAGTCACAATAAAGATGATTGCCCTGACGAGGTTACTCAGGGGACTAGAGATCAGGCCTCTTCTAAAGTGGTTGCAGATAAGCCAGGGAATGTAATCCCGGAAGCCAGTTCTGGAATGATCAAGTTAGAATACGGCCCATGGATTCATGTTCACTTCAAAAATAATCGCTCTGTCAAGGCATAGGGAGATGGGAGAAAATTGAATGAGAGAAAAATAAATAAGATGGGTAACGTGATGTCTAAACCTGTACAGAAAGCTGATTATATTGAGCTGAAGAATGGAGTTAATCTCTGTAATTTGAATGTTACGAATGAAAAATTGCTTGTTCAAAGTAAGGAGGATGGTGGACAGCAGAATTCTGTTAAAAATTCTCATCCTATTGAGGTTAACAACAGGTTTGATATTCTGATGATTGATTTAGGCGATGAACTCGTGAAGAACCATGCGGAGGTTGATAATTCTGAGGCATTGGAAAGACAGGGCAATGAGGAGATTAATGAAGGTGGAAACAGTGCAGTGAATTTTGGTGATATAGGTATGAAGAGCTCTGATGTGATAATCCAGAATGGGAGCAGTAAGGCTAAGCTAGTCAAGGAGGTCAGATCTTTGGGACCTATTGAAACAAATAAGAAAAAGAAGAGAAGAGATGGAAGAGGGAGTTCTATGAGTGGGGAGGGTCCCCCAATGAAATCTTAATGTCTACCCTTTTTTTTTTGGAATTGCAGGGGGGATAGGAAGAGGGAGGCCGCCTTGTATCTGAAAGAGGTAGTTAGAGAACAGGATGTTTGTTTTGTTGGTCTTTTGGAGAATAAGATGTCTCATATTGGTAGGAAGGAGATTGATTATCTCATTGGGAATAATTGGGATTTTGTTCATGTCCTAGTTGTAGGCTTGTCTGGTGGTATGGTGGTGTTATGGGATAAGAGAATTGTCTCTTTTGTGGTTAAAAGTACTTCTTCACAAGTGATATTGGGGGATTTGTTGATCCCTAGTATGGGAATGTGGAAGATTGCTACGGTTTATGGGAGTCGTTGTTGTAATGAAAGAGAGGAACTTTGGAGGCAGCTTGAAGAGAATTTGAAGGAACCTATTCCAGCTATCATTGGTGGGGATTTTAATTGTATCCTGAGCAAGGAGGAGAAGAGAGGAGGCAAGAGATTTCTTTTTTCCAAAGGGCCAAGGGAGATGAACCAATTCATGTTAAATTCAGATTTTCATGATGTTAGGAGCATTGGTCCAAAGTATACTTGGTGCAACAACAAAGAAGGAACCTCTCGGATTTGGGAAAGATTGGATAGGTGTTTCCTGAATTCTATTGCTCTTCAGAGAATCCCGACCGCTATGACTAGACATTTAGCAAGGGTAGCATCGGATCATAGTCCAATTGCCATCAAATTAGATGGGAAGAATCAAGTCAAGAGAAATAATATCAAATTTGAAGATACTTGGAGGACTTATCCAACGGCTAGAAGCATTATTTTTCATTCTTGGAAGAAGAATGATTTTGGTGATCATAGTGAAATCCTTCAAAGGAAGAATTGTAGAACAATGAAGGCATTGTTCTTTTGGAGTAGAAGCAAATGTAAAAATCTGAATACTCTCAAGGATGATCTGAAAAAGGAAATCATTGAACTCCAAAATAAAGAGGCGGATGGAAGTGGCTGGACTAATGAGGATCTCATTTTGCTTAGAAGTAAAGTACATGAATTGAATGTTACTTTGAATCGGTTGGCTACATGGTGGAATCAAAGGGCAAAGGCTAGATGGCATGAAGAAGGGGACAACAATTCGAAGATGTTCAACAACTTTGCTTCGGCTAGAAGGAATGGAAATAGAGTGGTTCAAATTAGAGATGTGAATAATATAGTTCATGTTGAAGAGGAGGAAATGGAGAAGGTTTTCACTCATTTCTTTGAAGCTAAATGGAGGAGCAGAAATTGTGAGTTAAATGGCTGGCCCAATGTATCGGAAAAGCAGAGATTAAGCCAAAGATTTGTTGATGAATTGTGCTCAGATTTCACAGTGGCTGAGCTGCAGACTTCGGTTTTTCAGCAGGGCAACAATAGAGCACCAGGTATGGATGGAGTGACTTCTTCCTTCTATAAATACTATTGGGATATAGTATGGAGAATGTTATGGGCAGCTATTAGGAGCTTCCTGAATTCTTGCCGTATGAACAAGTCTTGGAAAGACACTCTCATTGTATTGATTGCCAAGATCAAATGCCCGTTAACTCCATCTGATTACATGCCGATTAGTTTATGTCAGATTAACTATAAAATTGCAGCCACTATGTTGGTTAATAGATTGAAGAAATGCATTGGTAATTTGATTACTGAAGAGCAAATGGCTTTTATGCCGGGTAGATCCATCTCTGAACATTGCTTGTTGGCACAAGAAATTATTCATAAGTTTAAGTTATCCAAGAACAAGAAGGGATTGATGGCCTTGAAGCTTGACATGGAGCAAGCCTATGATAGTATGGGGTGGCCAGTACTTGATCAGATCCTTAAATGGTATGGGTTTCCTTATATGTTCTCTAAACTTCTCATGGATTGTGTTGTAGGTGTGAGATTTTCTATAATGATTAATGGAAGGAACTCTGAATGGATTGATGCTCATAGTGGCTTTCGACAAGGATGCCCACTATCTCCTTATCTTTTCATCATGTGCTTCCAGTTGTTGTCTAATTCGATTGAGCAGAAGGGTCATGATCTTGGTATTAGGGTCTCTCCTCGAGGTCTTAGGATTACTCATCTTTTATATGCAGATGATGTACTTCTTTTCTCTCATGTGTCCATTCCTTTAGCCCCATTCCTTTAGCCAAATCATTGAAGAAGATAGTTGAAGATTTTTGCAATTGGACGGGCCAAAGGATTAATGTTAATAAATCTCAAATCTTATTTGGTAAGGCAGCTGGATACACAATTAAGAAGAAGGTGACCAGATTTCTTGGCTACAAGACTGTTAAGGAGATGAGCTATCTTGGGATCAAATTGTCCTTAAGAAGATTGAAGTTGGCTGATTTCCAAGATCTACTTAGTAATGTGATGGAAAAGCTCATTGTTTGGGGTAAGAAGACTTTATCTTTGGGAGGTAAGATTACTCTTATCTCTAGCTCCTTGTTGACTATGCCAAATTTTCTCATAACCCACTCGTTAATTCCTAAGAAGTTGTTGTATGAGGTGGAGAAACTTTGTAGAAAGTTTCTTTGGCAAAAATCGGGTGGAGAATATAGTCTACACTATGTGGCTTGGGAAGAATTATGTAAACCGAGAAGTTTGGGAGGATTGGGTCTTCAATCTCCTTTGTTACGTGTTGATTCTTTGAGATCTAAGTTAGCATGGGATTTCTATCAGAAAATTGAATCTCTTTGTTTCAGAGTTATCAAGCACAAATATGGAGAGGATTTGAGGAATGGATCACAGAAGAAGTGCACGTCAAATGCTTGGAAAATCCTTTCGGATGGGGGAAGACAGCTGCAAAATATTACCAGATGGGCTGTAGGTAATGGTAATAATATAAATGTCCTTAATGATGTTTCGGTGTTGGATATGAGCATTAACAATTGGCCAACTTTGGTAGACTGTGTTGCTTTGGAAGGAATGTATGTAAGCCAACTGTTATCTGATGAGGGACAATGGAACTATTCGTTGCTTAAAGAATTTTTCCATTCAGATTTCATTATGTTGATCAGCAATGTTCAGATCGTAACTGGGATGGAGGACTGCAGAGAATTGCTATGGATGATGTCGGGTAAGTCCATTTCTGCTATGTCTTTTGAATATACCCTGAAGTGCAACTACAATTTTGAGTATAAGGACTACTTTACATGGTTGTTTAAGCTTAAACTCAACAAGAAAGTTGAAATTTTCTGGTGGAGACTTGGAAAGTCTGCTATTCCCACACAGGTTTTTCTGCATTACCGGAGACTTGGGCTGGATAAAAACTTTGTGAGGGGCTGTAATAGTATTGAAAGCTATGAGCACATTATGGTACATTGCAAGTACCTGATTGATGTTATAAAATAGATACAAGGTTGGGGCATTGGTATTCCTGTTTTTCAAAATATCAATAGCTTTCTAGAGGAGCTGAGGAGATTGTCAAACCGTAAGCCTGGCATTGTGAAGATTTACTGCATTGTTGTGTACTAAAGCTGGAGAAATAAAAACTTTGTGAAGCATGGGAAATCTGCGTTACCCTCTTCTGTGAAAGCTTCAAATGCTCGGGCGTTGGCTAGTATTAAAAGTAGTCCTTATCTTTCAAACTGGGGAACCAATCTCCTTAGGGAGTCTCATGAGTCTTGGTGCCCTCCTCCGAAAGATTGGATGAAAATTAACGTTGATGCTTCGCTGCTTAGATCCCATTGTACTGGAGTGGGGGGAACTTTTAGAGACCATAAGGGAAGGTTTATTCTTGCTTTTGGGGAGAAGAGGAATCATTGGGACATTAACAAACTTGTGATGGAGGCTGTTCTCTCGGTCAAAGACTATATTAGAAGTTGGATGCTTGAGTACAAAGGGGTGATTATTGAGAGTGATAATCTCAATGTTATTAGATCCATTCAAGCTTCATTCAAGAAGAATAATCAGATTGTGGATAGACGGCCTTTGGAGGAGATTCTTTTTGTCAATGACTTTCATAAAGTGGCTTTTAATCATGTTCGTAGAAATTGTAATAAGGTGGCCAACCTTTGTGCTACCATGGCTAGTAGTAGGAGTTTTTTCTTTGATAGCTTTTCTTTTAGTAGCATTCCTTCCTTGCTTTTATGTGCTATCAAGGAGGAATGTGATGCTTTTCATTCTTTCCAAGTGTAATTAGTTTTACTTTTCTCTCTTAATGCAAGTTTTGCAAGCCTTCAAAAAAAAAAAAAAAAGAAGTTGGAGGAAAAGGAAACATTCAATGGTGTTTCCCTCTTTAACTGATTTAGAGATGTCAAATGTTGATTACAAAATTTCAAAAACAAAAAATAAGGTATAAGATATAAATTTAGAAGTGAATAAATGAAAAAAAAAATAAAAAAGGAAAAACTACAAAAAGAAAATAACAAACAATAGATAAAAAATAAAAAATCAATAAGAATCAAGTTCATGCATTTATGTCAATCACACCTAACTGGTCTTTAAAGTGCTGAAAGTGTTGAAGGCTAGTGGTTTAGTAAAGATATCAGCCAGTTGATTATCAGTTGCCACATGGTGTAACTCAATATCTTCTTTGGTCACATATTCTCTAATAAAGTGATGCCTTATGTCAATGTGCTTAGTCCTTGAATGTTGGATAGGATTCTTAGAAATGCATATGACACTAGTGTTGTCACAATAGATCAAAATTGTGCCTATAGGTAATCCTAAAGTTTGAACTTACTGCTTCAACCAAAGGACTTGGGCAACACAACTCCTTAAAGCAATGTACTCAGCTTCAATAGTGGAATGTTCAATAGAGTTTTGCTTTCTACTAGACCAAGAGACTAAAGACTGTCCTATGAATTTGTAAGTCCTAAAAGTACTCTTTCTAAACAACTTACACCCTACAAAATCAGAATTGGAATATCCAATAATCACAAAAGAAGTGCTGTGCCTAGGTTACCAGATTCATTAGTTTTGGGTCCCTAAGAGATATCTAAGAATTCTCTTAACTTCAATCAGGTGTGATTCTTTAGGATCAGCTTGAAATCTAGCATAGAGACAAACACTAAACATTATATCTGGTCAGCTAGCAGTCAGGTAAAGTAAAGATCCAATCATCTCTCTGTACTTCTTTTGATCAACTAATTTTCCATTTCAGTCCTTATCCAACTGAACACTAGAGGTCATGGGAGTATTAATTAGATTAGCTTTATCTATTTCATATTTCTTCAAGATGTCCATTATATACTTTGATTGATTTAGAAAGGTTGCATCATCTAGTTGTCTTATGCTAAACCCCAAAAAGTAGGACAACTCTCCCATCATACTCATCTTAAATTTCCTACTCATTATTTTAGAAAAATCATCACATAGCCTTTTATCAGAAGATCCAAAAAGCATAACATCGACATAGATCTGAACAATGAGTAATTCATCTCCTACTTTTCTCAGAAAAAGGGTGCTATCAATGCTCCCCTTAGCAAACTCCCTCTCTAGTAAGAATGTGCTAAGCCTCTCATACCAAGCTCTGGGTACCTTCTTTAATCCATATAAGGAATTTTTTTAATTTGAAAACATGAATTGGAATTTGGGAACTCTCAAAACATGGGGGTTGCTCTATAAACACATCCTCTTTTTTTTTTTGTTGAGAAAAGCATGAGCTGTATTAATAATAAAAAGGAAAAGAAAGAAACATCTACAAAGGAGATTCCTCCTTCATTATCTTAACAAATGAAGGAGGAACCTTATCCAAGTATAAGTCTTCCCAAATAAAATAAAAAACTAAAGCATAGCTAGCACACAAATCCGCTAGCTTATTCCCATCTCTTGTTATGCATTTGAATAAAACATTATTAAAATCCTTAAGGAATTCCAAATCTTCCAAACCTTTGAAATCTTGAGTCATGGTACGTTGTATGGCTTTAATAACATTTGAATTGTCATTTTCTATGATTGCTCCTTTATATTTGAACATCCAATCCTTGATAACCTCTTTCAATGATTTAATAGCAAGAAGTTCCATTTGATTAATGTCCCAATGAGTAAAAGATTTGCCCAATGCCAATAAGAATCTTCCTTTGCAATCTCTAGCAACACCACCAACACTAGCTTTATATAAAGAGCTAAGGGAGGCATCTACATTGATCTTTAACCAACCGGGTGGTGGGGGATGCCAAATATTAGATAGCCAATGTGACTGATTAACATCTCCATTTTTTGGACATAAGTTAAAAATCATTTTAGAGAATGATGACAAGCTAATTGCATTAGCTGCTATAAATTTTGCCCTTTCAGCAATTCCATCATGTAAGAATTTATTCCTAGCTTTCCAAGAGAGGTGCACAACATTAAAATAAAGGTTAATAAACATACCATTAACCTTGGATGTTGTATCTAGCCATTTGTAACAGTCTTCCAAATTTATGAATACAGGAATTTGAAAACCCAAACATTCAGAATTGAAATCACCTCTCTTACTTTAATGTATTTGAGAAGAATGTGTTTAGTGTCTTCAATACCCGAAGCACATCTAGGACAAGTTTCATTCTCTTGTAATCTCCTATGAGTAAGGAACTGGAAAGATGGCAAAGCAATTTTAAACAGCCTCTAACAGAAAATATGCACCCTTGGATTAATTTTGGCTTTCTTAATCCAATCGTTCCACCTGATAACATCTTGATGCTGAAAGTAGGATTCAATTATCATTCCTGTGATTGTTTTACCCGAACCTGTCATCAACAATTTGGTCTTCATTTATTCTGATATTAATAATCAGATTAATCAAATCAATACCAAATACCTGCTCCAGATCATCTACTTTCCATCTGCCATTTTGAATAAAATTGCTTAACTTGATTTCTTCATCTGTTTGTGGAACAACAAATATAGGCCATTTGTCTATTCTCCTATCCAAGATCTAACAGTCTTTAAAGACATCAATAGCTAAACCATCAGCTATACTCCATTTAATGAAAGGAAAAATAACTCTTCCTCCATCACATATAATCTTCCAAGAAGACGAGGAGCTCTTCTTGACTGCTTCATTACCAACTCTCATACCATATTTTGGTTCCATAAATTTGTGTAGAAGAGAATTTTTATTAGGAATATACCTCCAAGTAATTCTAGCTCTCAAAGGAGCCACTCTAGAAGTATGAGAGAATAAGCCTCCACCATCGCAGCTTTTGGGTTTGCATAAGTCCTCCCAACTGATGTAATGCATACCCTTTTTACCACCAAATTTATTCCAGATAAAACCTCTGCATAATTTTTCAACCTCCTTTAAAATCCTGATAGGGATCAAAGAATGTGTGCTGTAAAAATTTGGAAGAGCTAAAATAACTGATTTGGTTAGCGTAAGTCTTCCAGCCAAGGATAATTTCTTACTTCCCCAAATGTTAAGCCTCTTGAGAGTCCTCTCAATAATAAAATAGTATTCACTAGCTACCAATCTTCACAAGGCCATTTTAATACCAAAATAAACAAGCTCCTTAACTTTTTTAAAGCCCACAGTTTTAGAGATGCTTCTTTTCCTTCTTCAATTAACATTCTTTCCAAAAATCATTACAGATTTTTCAGAATTAATGAATTGGCCGGTCCATTTGTTGTAGCTTGAAAGAATATTCTTAACTTCACGAGCTGCTTTTTTGGTGCTCCGAAAAAATGAGAATGTCATCTGCATACATCAGGTGAGAAATGCGAATACCACTCATGTTTGAAGTGATTCCAACTGAAGATTGTGCCAAAGCATTAGATAAAATCTGGGAACAAAGAATGAACAACAATGGAGAAAAAGGGCATCCCTGACGAAAGCCACTGTCAGCTTTGATCCAATATGTATTTTTGCCATTTATGATGATGGAAAATCTTGGATTCAAAACACATTCCATAATCAGTTTTGAAAACTTGGAGGGGAATTCAAAATAATCCAAAATTTTCGTGGGAGTAACCCAACTCATTGAGTCATACGCTTGCTCCATGTCTATCTTGTAAGCCATCATCCCTTTAGCTTCCTTTGAAAATCTGAGCTTATGAAATAACTCTTGAGCTATCATTAGATGATCAGATATGGATCTACCTTTAATAAAGGCAGCTTGTTCATTCGAAATGAGAGACGAAATCACCTGTACCAGTCTATTCAAAATAATTTTTGCAGCCACCTTGTAAACAGAATTACACAAGCTTATGGGCTTGTAGTTAGATGGTAACAAGGGATTTGAAATCTTGGGAATGAGAATAATCAACGTATCCTTCCAATTTTTGTCCATCTCTCCATGATGCAGGAAATGATTTATAGCTTTTAAAAAGTCTTCTCTAATGATTTCCCAATAACTTTTGATGAAAGAGTAAGTAATTACATCGTATCCAGGTGCAATATTACCTCCCAATTGCTTGTATGACTACTTCAATTTCTTTTGTTGAGAAGTCCCTGGAAAGCAGATCTTTATCTTCATTTTTTAAAACAGTAACAGGTTCCGTCCAACCTTCAATACTTGCTTCTCTCTGTTTCCACTTAGATTTAAATAAATTACATATAGCTTCTTCTACCTGATTTGAATCTTCCACCACCATACCAAGATCATTTTTAATTTTGTTGATACGGTTTGAGCTTCTTCTAGCATTAGCAAATTGATGATAGAATCTAGTATTGCCATCTCCATCCGAAAGCCATTTTGATTTGGCTCTCTATTTCCACCAATCATTTAACCGTGCAAGTGTAACATTTAATTCATCAATTTTGGATTTTAACAGCCAGCTCTCCTCCTCTGAAAGCCACCCTTTATCAGATTCAGAAATTTGTAGTTTAAGAATATCTTCCAAAAGATCATCTTTGAGCAAATTGAGATTCTTCAACTTAGCTTTACTCCAATAAAAAAGAGATTTTAAAGATCTTCTAAATTTTGAATTCAGCACTTGGGAAGGACTACCAGAGTATGTCTTACTCCATTCCTTCTTAACCGCATACATAGAAGCTGGGTATGAAGCCCATATATCTTCAAATTTTAAAATTCTTCTTTCCGAGCCAACAGAGTAATTAATATGAAGAATGATAGGGCTATGGTCTGAAGATATTCTAGCAAGATGTCTCAACACCATATTAGAAGAAAAATAAAAAGCCATATAATTTAGGAAGCACCTGTCAAGCCTTTTCAATATCCGAGCTCCACCAATTTTGTTGTTGCACCATGTGTACCAAGGACCTATGAAATCAACTTCATGATAGTCATTGTTGGTGATGAAAGCCTTCATTTCTTTAGGACCTTGAGAAAACTGAAACATTCTACCTCCTCTTTGTCCATGGAAGTGAGACAATTAAAGTCTCCTCCTATCACTATTGGATATTCTTCCGAAGAGTATTCCCATAGTTCCCTCCTTTTGATCAAGTCTTTGCTACCTTAAACAGAAGCCACTCTCCATTTATCTTGTCCAAAGATGTTTAACTCCCCAATGATACATTGAGAAGTAGAACTAAGCAATGTAAAATCAGCCAAATCTCCCTTCCGTAGGGCAATTATACCTCCTGAAAGTCCAGCCGAAGGGGCCAATACATACTTTAAACCTTCTCCTAACAACTTATTAACTTTGTCAATATTAAAAGAGGTTATTTTTGTTTCTAACAGCCCCAAAAACACAACATTATAAAGTTTAACAAACTCCTTTATGTATAGAGAAGCACCTTTTTTCCTTGCTCCTCTACTATTCTAGAATGCCAACGAATTCATGGTCGAATACTTGTGGGGGAAGACCCCACATTGCCTTTCGCTTCTAGCTCTGATCTTCTTTTCCTTGAACTACTGCTGATAGGCCCCAGATCTCTAAGTTGTTTAGATTTCTTCTTCTTGACAAAGCTGGAATCATCTTCAGGAATAAACTCTATTTCTGCACTTTCTTTGCTCAGATTATCCAAAGTTATCTCCTTTATAAGTAACTCCTTCTCTGGAACGTTGTTATCAGCATCTTGAGCTATTTCCCCATCTTCAATTAATTCACTAAGAACATCAAAATTGATCTTACTGCAAAGAAGAGAATTATTTTTAACAATGGCTGCTGTTTTGGCAAATTCAATTCTGCTGTTTTGGATTAATGCCAGAGTCACCACCACTAACACTATTAAAACCTTCTTCTCTTGATGCCACTCCTGATTTCTTATTGACAAATTCTTCATTAGCAGAATTGAATTTTGCTTCTGATTTTCTTCAAACCTTTTTTGTCAAAGGTCTTTGATTTTCATTCTTGAATGCAGTAACAGGAATCTTCCTTCCATGGTTTATGACAAGCCATGGACCATATTTATGATCTCCATTCCTTTCTTCTTCAGTTTCCTTTACTAGTTTATAACATGTTGTATCTGTGGCAGGAGCAACAACATCCTTCTCTCGATTTTCTGGAGCCACTTTCACCTCTCTGCATACCTCCTGACCATGGCCAATTAAGCCACATTTGAAACAGAAGTTGGGAATGCGTTCATACTCAATTTTTTGGAAGAACATGCCAGAAGTTCCTTCCACCCAAACACCTACCGGGAGCTTCATATCAAGCCTGATTCGGACACAAACCCTTATGAATTCTCTTCTTCCCCATTGGAACATATTTCCATCCAACAAAATAGGTTTTCCAACCATAGTGGCAATTCTGCATATGTTTATGTTATCCCAATAGTGTAAAGGAAGATTTGGAAGTCTTATCCAAATAGGTGAAGTTAAACCTTTTAGTGTTGTCGGAGAGAAGTTTTTGGACCATTTGTCCATCCAAATTATTTTTCCATTTACAAACCATGGTCCATTAGTGAGTACAGATTCCAAATTTTGAGGCTCATGAAAAGAACAGAGAATCCAACCCTTGCTGAGTATAGTAAGATGAAACTTACCATATTGGCCCCATTACCTCCTGAATTCCAATCTAATAACTGGCAATGGAGCTTCTCCTCCAAATATTTTAATTAGCAAAGAGTTGTTGAGTCTCTTGGTATTCTTGAATTCATTTTCTTCATGTAATTTCACAGTAATTCCATCCTCTGCTATGAAGTTCCCTAATTCCAATTCTGAAACTGGAATGTGTTCTTTCTTCTTCCAAACATTTGTCTGATTGGCATCAGTGAAATGCTCAGGAATCAGAGCATTTTCCTTACCTTCATTACTTTCAGCAGAATCAACTTCTCTCACTTTAAAGAGATCCTTATGAATGGTTGAGTTATCCTTTTCAGATTCCAGAGTAGATTTAGAAACTTCCTCAATAATCCCAGTTGTTTCTACAGATGGTGATGATGATACCATTGTATTTTGCACATTATTTATTGCTATCTCCTTAGCAAAATCTCCAACAAAAGGAACTATCTTCTGAATTGGTAGAAAATTGGATAGAGAAGCTTCAAAATTATTGTTGATCAATAATTTTGCACCATTTTTTACCTTCTTGGAGTTCTCTTCCATACAAACAATTTTGCCTTTACCCAATACTTCTGGTTCCTGTTTAGCAACAAATCCTCCTTCATTTATTACTAAGCTCGTGCCTCTGACTTTCGGGATGTTCGCTTAATTCAGAACCACCTTTCCATCACCAAAAGATGGTGGAGAAGACGAATAAGATTTGATGGCCGTGGTTGGATGCTTCAAACTTGAATGGCGATCAATCTGTAAACTTTCGGTCATCGGATTCTGGCAAGAATCCGCCGCCATCTGGGTTTCGCCAAACCCGTGAAGAACAAAATTTGAAAAATTCCGATCCTTACACTCCGTTTCCTCAGACTTTCTCTCTCTACATCCTCCTTTATTACTCCATTTAAATAGGCACTCTTAACATCCATTTAAAAAAGCTTAAATCCCTTATAAAAGGCAAAGGCTAGTAGCACTCTAATGGCTTCCAATCTAGCTACAGGGGCAAAGGTCTCCTCAAAATCAATCCCTTCTATTTGGTTGTACCTCTTAGCCACCAATTTTGCCTTATTACTAATCACTACATACGAATCATTCATTTTATTCTTAAAGACCCATTTGGTTCCAACTATACTTTGTCCCTTGGTCTTTCTACAAGCTCCCAAGTATCATTCTTAACAAATTGGTTTAATTCCTCTTGCATGGATAAGATCTAAAACTCATCAGAAAGGGCTTGGTTGAGGTTGGTGGGTTTACTCATTGAGATAAAGGCAGAGTGGTTTACTTCCTTCCTAAGTCCATGCCTAGTCCTAAAAACTGTAGAAGTGTCTTCTATGATCAGTTCTTTAGAATGACTCAAAGAATATCTCTAATCTCTAGGTAAGGTGTATGTAGGTTCAACCCTTTCCTTCAAATTTGTATTTTCTACTCGGGTAATCTCACCTACTCCTTCAGTGTTTTGGGGCTCTACCCTCTTCTCCAAATTTTCAACTCCTTGGGTAATCTTTCCAACTTTATCTTTATCCTCAACTCTAGACTTCTTTGGATCGGATTCATCAAACACTACATGAGTAGTCTCCTCCACCACCAAAGGCCTCTTATTAAACATCCTAAAGGATTTCCCCACACTTGAATATCTTAAGAACACTCATTCATCAGATTTGTGGTCAAATTTTCCTAAGTGTGACTTCCCATTATTAAGAATGAAAACCTTGCAGCCAAAGACATGGAGGTGAAAAAGGTTGGGTGTTCCAACCTTAAGGATCTCATAGGGTGTCTTATTAAGTTTGGCTTTAATATTCACCTATTCAATACATAATAAGTTGTGTTTACCGCTTCAGCCAAAAAGTACTTTGGAAGTGAATACTCAGTAAGCATGGCTCTAGCAACTTTAATTAAGGTTCGATTCTTTCTTTTAGCTACCCTGTTTTGTTGAGGGGTTCTAGGAGCTGAGAAGTTGTGACTAATCCCCTTATCTTCACAGAAGTCTCCAAATCTCCCATTTTAAAACTCTCCCATATGGTCACTATGGATGGTCAAAATCTCACAACCTAGTATTTTTTGAATCTAAGGGAAGAAGGAGCTAAACTTATCAAAAGACTCATTCTAATATGACAAAAATCTAATCCAAGTAAGCGTCAAGTAGTCATCGACAATCACAAATCCACGAACATTTCCCCCTAAGCTGGTAGTGCTAATGGTTCGAAACAAATCCATATAAAGGATTTCTTAAGGTCTAGAGGTGCTAATGTCCTTAATAGAGTGAAAAGAAGATTGGACTTACTTCTCTTGTTGGTAGACATCACAAAGGTGGTGTTTAGAGAACTCAAGCTTGGGGATACCTCTAACTAGGTCTTTTTGGGTCACTCTCCTAAGGGTTTTTATACTAGAATGACATAACCTCTGTGCCACAACCATGAATCATTAGCAGCAGTTTTTATGCAAAATGAAGTAGCACATTCAATATTATTTAAGTCAAACATGTAAACATTATTGATCCCCTTTCTCTACAAAATAATGTTATTATTTACGCTTATAATGTAAGTATTTGTCAAGAATTTTATAATGAAGCCCTTATTACAAAGCTGACTGATGCTGAGCAAGTTGTGTTTCAGTCCATCTACAAGCAAAATATTTTCAATCAAAAGGTTCTTGGAGTTTTTGATTATATTTGTGCCACCAATTTCCTGGTGGTCTTGTCTCCAAGAGTAACCTTGCCTCCAGCCTTGGCCTCCAGTGAAATGAATTGGTTAACATCTCTAATCATATGTCGTGAGCATCCGCTGTCCAGGTTCCACATACTTTCACGAGGCCTTTTATGAGAGTGAGCCTATAAAATCACCAAACATCAGATTTAGAAACCCAAATATGTTTGGGTCCCTTCTTATGGAAAGAAGAATGCAATGAATATATGTTATGCTATTAATCATGCAATTTGGGTCTCCACACCCAATGTGTACTATGATGAATAGTGCAAGTATGTGAAATGTGTCCTAACATACAACATGAAAAACATCTAACACCAGAAAATGGATTTACTAATCTACTCATGTGGTGATGCTTCCTTTTAATATTATGTGATGCATGTAATATTGATTTTTTATTTTGAAAAGCTTTGAGATTCTCAAATTTCTTAAACTCTCTTTTTAACTTAAGATGAGATGACTTCAAGGAATCATGTGCATAAGATAATTCAATATACTTTTTGTTTAATGCATCAAACTCATTAAGTAGTGACATATGATTGCAATCAATTATAGAGTGATCTTTAAGTAAAATTTCATGCTCTTTTTGCAAATTTAAAACTCTAATTTAAAACTAGTGTATGATATCTTAAGTTTCCTATATGATGAATGAATTTGTTTAGAAAATTCAAGTAGTTACTCTTAAGTAAGTTCACATACTATTGAAACTTTATTTAATATGAATTAGGTTGTTAGACCTAATGTTATATCCCAGCGGCTAACCAAGAGGGGGTGGGGTGAATTGGTTCTTAAAAATTTCCCTCTTTAATTTTTTTTAAAATGATAAAAACTTTTCAACCACACTTTTAAATAGAAAAAACTAAAGTAAAAAAAAGTAGATTAAAAAGCAGCAAAAAATAAAAGACATAAGATTTATAGTGGTTCGGTCAAACAAGACATACATCCACTCCCCGGAGGCACCCTCCGAGTATTGCACTAATACCAATGGTTTCTCTTCTTTTTCCCCATAGCAAGGTGGAGAAGCCTTCACAAAACTCTCTTCCATCACTACCCGGTGTGGCAGAGAATCATCATCCTTTTACACCCTCCAAGTGTAGGCAGAGTACCTCCCGCTGTTCACACTCTCCAAGTGTAGGCAGAGAACCTTCTGTTGCAAATCTATTTTTCATGACTTATGTTTTGATGATTGACAAACTCTATTGATTCTCTTGGGATGTTTGTTACTTTTAACTTTTCAGGATTCAAAGATCGGACGAACAAACGAAGCCAGTTCAAGATTGCGTAGGTTAGGGTTGAGCTAGTCTGTAATTTGGTTTTTCTCTTCTTGAGTCTATTTGTAATGTTCAAAGACACTGATGCTAAGTAACCCTACACATACAAACACTTGAGAAACTTAGAATTTCTATTTTTTACTCACATCGGCCAGGACGATATATTTATCGGCCTGGATGATTTAGTTTAAAATAGAGATTCTATTCGGGATTCTTAATTAAGGTAGCCATCATTAACAGATCATCCTAGAAGATACGTGTATTGGCCAGGATGATAAACTCAAAATAGAAAGAAGTTGCCGCCATAAATAATTAAGGTATTCTGTAATTTTTGGTAATCAGCTAGGACGATCTTGGATCGGCCTGGACGATATTCGCAATTATGCCTTAATTAATCAGACAAATCAAGGAAGTAATTAAGGATGATTGATATGATCATATCATCCTGGACGATCTCAAGATCGGCCAGGACGATCTATTCAAAAACCTTAGTTACTTCTGGACGATAAATATCAGCCAGCATAAATTCAGGGCGATGCTCTGGACGATTTTCCTCTGATTTGAACTAATCGGCCTGGACGATCGTGAGATCATCCTGGCCAATCAAGCCAATTTTAAGTCGTCCAGTTTGCGTTCAGGGCGATGCTCTGGCTAATCTTCTGAGATTTGTACTGATCGGCTAGGACGATGTCCATATCGGCCTGGACGATATTGTCGGCAACTTGCAATTAATGAGCTCCTTTTAAGCTCTTCTATTTAAGAGCTCTTGTTCAACATTTTGAACAATCTTTTGCTGCTGCCTTGACCTGAGAAGACCTTGAGGAGAGAAAGAGAGAGAGAGTGAGAGAGGATCTTGTGAGGGGGAGCTTGTGAGGGGATTCATAAGGGTGCTTCAAGGATCGCTCTGCTTCTTCTTCGTCTAGACTTTCTCGTCCGTGGAAGGGTCAGTAGAGGTAAGGTTTTCAGCAACGGATCGTGGTTCTCTGCCAGCTTCAGGAGGAAGCAAAAGGAGATAGGTTCTCTGCCTTGTCGGGGTGGCAAAAAGGACTTCTTTGTGAGGGCTTCTCCACCTAGCTGTGGGGGCTAAAGGAGAGACACATTTTATAGTGCAATACTTGGAGGGTGCCTCCAAGGAGTGGACGTAGGTCAAGTTGACCGAACCACTATAAATTTCTGTGTTATTATTTTCTTTCTTCCGTACTTTAATTTTCGCATTGTTTTGTCTTGTGGTGTGATTTGGTTTTGGTTTATGATTTGCTTTTGTTAAAAAGAAATTTTAAAATTTCAATTCACCCCCCTCTTGGTTAGCTTGGGGCTAAGTTCATAGGGCTTAACATCCCTAACGAACTTTCAAGTGGTATCGAGCGGGATTCATAAAAAAATAGTTTGAAAACTTTTTGAATTTTGATCCATGGCTAACCTTGGGAATCGTAACACTATGAAATGATATTCTATTACCCGACCTCTCCTGTTCGATAACCTACCTTCTGATTTCTGGAAAACCCGCATGTCGACATTTTTATAATCTACTGATTATTTCATGAGGATGCTTATCAAAGAAGGTTATTCTCCACCTTCTCGTGAATTTAATGGTGTTAAAATTGAAATTGTTTTTACTGAATGGTCTTTCGATGAAAGAGATTTAGCCCAATTAAATGCAAAATGTTTGAACTATTTTTTCTGTGCTTTAAAATCTGAGGATTACATGCGTGTGTCCACTTGCAAAACTGGTAAAGAAATTTGGGATAAATTGTGTATCACTTATGAAGGCACTAATGAAGTTAAACAATCTCGTTTAAACATTCTCTTGCATGACTATGAACTTTTTCGTATGAAATCTCATGAATCTATTTCTGACATGTATACAAGGTTTACTCAAATTGTTACTTCATTGCAGGCCCTAGAAAGAGAGCTTTCAATCTTTGAAAAAGTAAACAAGATTCTGAGATGCTTTCCTTCATCATATGATGCTAAAATCACTGCAATCACTGAATCTAAGGATTTGAGCACTTATTCTATTGATAACTTACTTGGTTCACTCATTGCTTACGAGCAAGGGGTGAAACAAAGAAATTTTGATGCAGGTGAGAAAAAGAAGGAGAAAACAATTGCACTGAAGGCGCACAAATCAGATTCTGAATCTTCCGAGTCTGAAAGCAATGAAGTTGCCTTCAACACAAGGCAATTCAAAAGCTTTCTAAGGAAGAAGCAAAAGCATCATTGGAGAAAAGGTTGGGATCATAAACATTCTAAAGGATCTTCTGATATTATTTATTATGAATGCAGGAAGCCTGGACATGTGAAAGCCGATTGTCCTACACTTCAAGATCACTCGAGCAAAGAAAAGGAAAAAGGTGAGGAGAAACCTAATTTTAAGAAGGACAAGAAGAGAGTCCAAAAGGCGTTCTGGGCAGAATCTGGTACTGATTCCTCTGAGACCGAACAAGAGGAAGAGACTACAAACCTGTGCTTAATGGGAGAAGATCATCTTGAGCAAAGTGATGAGGAAGAGGTATGTAAACCAACTTATGATGAATTGTTTAAAATTTGAGAGAAAATTCATGCATCATACAAAAAACTTAAAAAGACTCATGCTAGTTTAAAGTTAGAACTTTCTAATTTACAAAAAGAGTATGCAATTATTCTCAAAGATCATTCTACAATTGATTCAAATCAAATGACTCTACATGATGAATTTGATGATTTAAATAAAAAGAATTTAGAATTAATTAATGAGCATGTTGCATTGAAAGCTTCACACACCTCACTTGTGTCTAAGTTTAAGAAATCTCAAGAGATAGAAGAAAAGTTGAGGATTGATAATAATTTTATGGAAAATACAAACTTGAGACTAAAGAACGAATTGGATTCACTTAAAGGAAATTGGAAGACACCCACTTTTGATTTAAAGCCAAGACCTAGGAAGAGGCATTATAACTCAAACCATTTAAGAAATCCTTTTCCTGGAGTTAGATATTTTTCATGTGGCATCCTAGGACACTTCTCACACACTTGCACTATTCACCGTAGTACACATTGGGTGTGGAGACCTAAGGTTCATGATTCACAGCATACCACACCTGCATTGTATTCTACTTTTCCTAAGAATGGACCCAAATTAGTTTGGGTTCCTAAATCTGACTGTTATTGAGTTTTGCAGGTGGGCTCTCACTAAAGACCTCGTGGGAGCATAGGATAATTGGACATATGGAGGCTCGCAGCTCATAATCACTTAAACTCGCTGCTTCATAATTTCTTGAAATAATTTTTCTTTAATTAGTTTTGTGTTATTTTTGTTGTGTGCTTGCTTTGTGTTGTTCTAGATTTCTTTGTTTTCATTTTGTTTCTTATGCTTGATTTCCTATATGATTATTTTTTAAGCTTTTAAATTTTGGAGTTTTAGAGATTATGTTTAGCATTTCTAAATCGGTTAAAGGGAGGAATGTTGCAAATCTATTTTTTCATGTCTTATGTTTTGATGATTGACAAACACTACTTTTCTTGGACAGCTTGTTGCTTCTAACTTTTCAGGAATCGACGATCGGACAATCAAAAAGGAGCCAAGTTCAGGAATGCGTAGGGTTAGGGTTGAGTCAGTCTGTACTTTTATTTTTACCTTTTGAGTCCACTTGTAATAGTCAAAAAGACTGATACTTTGTAACCCTTCACACACACACTTGAGAGAATTAGAAATTCTGTTTTTACTCATATCGGCCAGGACGATATCTTATATCGGCCTGGACGATCAGCTTAAAACAGAAAGTCTAATTAAGGGTTCTTGATTAAGGCAGCCAACGTTAACCTATCGGCCTGGACGATACGTGTATCGGCCAGGACGATAAGCTCAAAACAGAAAGAAGTAGCCGCCATAGACAGGTATGGTATAACATATCTTTAAATTATCGGCCAGGACGATCCTCGGATCGGCCTGGACGATATTAACAGATTATGCCATAATTGTTCAGGAAATCAAGGAAGTAATTAAGGATGATTGATACGATCATATCGTCCTGGACGATCGCAGGATCGGCCAGGACGATCTAGTCAAAAACCTTAAGTTACTTCAGGACGATCAATATCGGCCAGCCCATATTCAGAGCTATTGTCAGGACGATTTTCGTCTGATTTGAACTGATCGGCCAGGACGATCGTGAGATCGGCCTGGACTATCAAGCTAATTTTCAATCGTCCAATCTGGCATCCAATGCTATGCTCTGGCCGATCTTCATTAATTTGTACTGATCGGCCAGGACGATGTCCATATCGGCCTGGACGATAAAGTCGGCAACTTGCAATTAATGAGCTCTTTTGAAGCTCTTCTATTTAAAGAGCTCTTGTTCAACGTTTTTCAAAGACCTTTGGCTGCTGCCTTGACCTAAGAAGACCTTGAGGAGAGAAAGAGAGAGAGAAGAGAGAGAGAGGATCTTGTGAGGGGGAGCTTGTGAGGGGTTTCACAAGGGTTGCTTCAAGGATCTCTCTGCGTCGTCTTCGTCTAGAGTTTCTCGTCCGTGGAAGGGTCGGTAGAGGTAAGGAGTTGTGCTTTTGGTTCTGGTTCTCTGCCAGCTTCAGGAGGAAGCAAAAGGAGAGAGGTTCTCTGCCTTGCCGGGGTGGCAAAAAGGAGGTTCTTGTAAGGGTTTCTCCACCTAGCCGTGGGGGCTAAAGGAGAGTCACTTTTTGTGTAGTGCAATACTTGGAGGGTGCCTCCAAGGAGTGGACGTAGGTCGAGTCGACCGAACCACTATAAATCTCTGTGTTTCTTTTCTTGCTTCCGCACGTTTAAAATTCCGCATTATTTCCGTTGTGTGATTTGGTTTATGCAACTTTATTTCTTTGTTTAAAAAACGAAGTTTTTAAAATACCAATTCACCCCCCCCCCCCTCTTGGTTAGTTTGGGACTAAGTTCATAGGGCTTAACATCCCCATCGAACTTTCAAGTGGTATCAGAGCGCTTGATTCGAAAATTAAAGTTTAAAAACTTTTTGAATTTGATCCATGTCTAACTTTGGGAATCGCAACACTACGGAAGGGTATTCTATTACCCGACCTCCTCTGTTCGATAACCTACCTTTTGATTTCTGGAAAACTCGCATGTCAACTTTTTTACAATCTACTGATTATCGCATGTGGATGCTTATACAAGAAGGGTATTCTCCACCTTCTCGTGAAATTAACGGTTTTAAAACGGAAGTTGCTTTTACCGAATGGACTTTTGATGAACGAGATTTAGCTCAACTAAATGCTAAATGTTTGAATTGTTTTTTCTGTGCATTAAAATCTGAGGATTACATGCGTGTTTCAACTTGCAAAACTGGTAAAGAAATTTGGGATAAATTGTGCATTACTTATGAAGGCACTAATGAAGTCAAACAATCCCGTTTAAACATTCTCTTGCATGACTACAAACTTTTTCGTATGAAACCTCATGAATCGATTTCTGACATGTACACTAGGTTTACTCAGATTGCTACCTCATTACATGCACTAGGAAAAGAGCTTTCGAACTATGAAAAAGTTAACAAGATTTTGAGATGCTTGCCTTCAACCTATGATGCAAAAATTACTGCAATTACTGAATCTAAAGATTTAAACACATATTCTATTGACAACTTGCTTGGCTCACTCATTGCTTACGAGCAAGGGGTGAATCAAAGAAATCTTGATACAGGTGAAAAGAAAAAGGAGAAAACAATTGCATTGAAGGCACACAAATCGGATTCTGAATCTTCTGGGTCTGAAAGCGATGGAGTTGCCTTCATCACAAGGCAATTCAAAAGTTTTCTAAGGAAGAAACAAAAGCATCATCAAAGTTGGAGAAAAGGTAAGGATCATAAACATATTAAAGGATCTTCTGATGTTGTTTGTTTTGAATGCAGGAAACCTGGACATGTAAGAGCCGATTGTCCTACACTTCAAGATCATTCAAGCAAAGAAAAGGAAAAAGGTGAGGAGAAAGCAAAGTCTAGGAAGGACAAAAAGAAAAACCAAAGGAGCTTCTGGGCAGAATCTGGCACTGATTCTTCTGAGACTGAACCAGAGGAAGAAACTACAAACTTGTGTTTCATGGGAAAAGATCAAATTGATCAAGAAGAGGTATGTGAACTTTCATATGATCAACTTCTTGAAGTTTCAGAAAAAATTCATGCATCATATAGAAAATTAAAGAAAACTCATGCTAGCTTGAAATTAGAATTTTTAAATCTACAAAAAGAGCATGAAATTTTGATTAAGGACCATCAAACAATTGATTCAAATCACATGACTTTACTTGATGAATTTGATGAATTAAATAAAAATCATGGTAAGTTAGTTGAAGAGCATGATGCATTGAAAATATCACACATATCTCTTGAATCTGATTTTAAGGAGTCAAAAGAAATAGAAAAAAACTTGAGGATTGAAAATGAAATTTTAGAAAACACAAACTTGAAGATTCAAAGTGATTTAGAAGCATGTAAGAAATCTAGGATGAATTCTACTATTAATCAATTGCCAAAACCTAGAGAGAGGCATTATAACTCAAATCACTTAAGAAATCCCTTTCCTGGAGTTAGATGTTTTTCTTGTGGCATGATAGGACATATCTCACATACTTGTACAATTCATCATAGTTCACATTGGGTATGGAGACCTAAGGTACAAGATCCACAGCATACCACACATGCATTGCATTCTTCTCTTCATAAGAAGGAACCCAAACCTGCTTGGGTTCCTAAAACTAACATTTGATAATTTTTCAGGAAGCCTCTCACAAAAGACCTCGTGAGAGTATGTGGTACCTGGACAGTGGATGCTCTCGACATATGACTGGTGATGCTAGCCAGTTTGTTGTACTAGAATCCAGGACTGGAGGCAAGGTTACTCTTGGAGACAACACCACCAGGAAGGTGGTAGGAGCAGGTATAATTGGTAATTCCAAGAACCTTATGATTGAAAATGTTTTGCTTGTAGATGGATTGAAGCACAACTTGCTCAGCATCAGTCAATTCTGTGACAAAGGCTTCATCGTACAATTCTTCACAAATTCATGCATTGTAAGTTTAAGCAACAACACCATTTTGCAGGGAAAGAGGGTAAACAACGTCTATATGCTTGATTTAAATAGCATTGAATGTGCTGCTTCTTTTTGCTTAAAAACTGTCATTGATGATTCTTGGTTGTGGCACAGGAGGCTTTGTCATGCAAGTATGAAAACCCTTAGGAAAGTGACCCAAAAGGACCTAGTTAGAGGTGTTCCCAAACTTAAGTTTACAAAAGACCACCTTTGTGATGCCTGTCAACTAGGAAAGCAAATTCACTCCTCTTTTCACCCCATAAAGGACATTAGCACCTCTAGACCTTTAGAAGTCCTTCACATGGATTTGTTTGGACCCATTAGCATAGCAAGTTTGGGAGGGAAAGTCTATGGTTTTGTGATTGTTGATGACTACTCGAGGTTCACTTGGACTAGATTTCTTTCTCATAAAAATGAGTCTTTTGAGGAGTTTAAAACTTTTTCTACTTGGATTCAGAAGAAGCTAGGATGTGAGATTTTGACCATCCATAGTGATCATGGGGGAGAGTTTGAAAATGAAAGATTTGGAGATTTTTGTGAGGAGAAGGGGATTAGCCACAATTTTTCAGCTCCTAGGACTCCTCAGCAGAATGGAGTAGCTGAAAGGAAGAACCGGACTTTGGTAGAAGCCGCTAGAGCCATGCTTGCTGAGTATTCACTTCCAAAATACTTTTGGGCTGAAGCGGTTAACACAGCTTGTTATGTGTTGAATAGGGTGAATGTTAGAGTCAAATTAGAAAAGACACCCTATGAGATCCTTAAGGGTAGAACACCTAATCTTTCCCACCTTCATGTCTTTGGTTGTAAAGTTTTCATTCACAATAATGGAAAGTCTCACTTGGGAAAATTTGATCCTAAATCTGATGAAGGAGTATTCTTAGGATATTCTAGTGTTGGGAAATCTTTTAGAGTGTTTAACAAGAGAACCTTGATGGTGGAAGAGACAACCCATGTAGTTTTTGATGAGTCTGATCATAAGAAGCATGGAGTAGATGATGATGATGTTGGAGAGATTACAAGTGGAGTAGAAAATTTGGGGAAGGAGAATGAGCACCTAAGCAATGGAGGAGTAGAAGGAGTCACCCAAGGAATAGAAACTTTTGATGAAAGGGGAGAAACTTCACACACTTTGCCTAAAGATTGGAGATACTCTACTAGTCACCCCAAGGATTTGATCTTAGGAGACCTTTCTAGTGGAGTTAAGACTAGACATGGACTTAGGAAGGAGGTGAACCACTCTGCCTTTATCTCTATGACTGAACCCACCACCATTAATCAAGCCCTCTCTGATGAGTTTTGGATGATAGCAATGCAAGAAGAGTTGAATCAATTTGTTAGGAATGATGTTTGGGAACTTGTGGAAAGACCTAAGGAACAAAGTGTAGTTGGAACAAAGTGGGTATTTAAGAACAAAGTGAATGATTCAGGAGTGGTGGTGAGGAATAAAGCAAGATTAGTGGCTAAGGGGTACAATCAAATAGAAGGGATAGACTTTGAGGAGACTTTTGCCCCTGTAGCTAGATTGGAAGCCATTAGAGTGCTATTAGCCTTTGCTTGTTATAAAGGATTTAAGCTTTTTCAAATGGATGTCAAGAGTGCCTTTTTAAATGGGGAGATAAAAGAAGATGTGTTTGTAGAACAACCTCCAGGTTTTGAGAGTTCTCAATTTCCAAATCATGTGTTTAAATTAAAAAAGGCTTTGTATGGTTTAAAACAAGCACCTAGAGCTTGGTATGAGAGGCTTAGCACATTCTTACTAGAGAGGGAGTTTGTCAAGGGGAGCGTAGACACCACCCTTTTTCTTAAAAAAGTTGGAGATGATTTACTCATTGTTCAGATTTATGTTGATGATATACTCTTTGGATCTTCAAATAAAAATTTGTGTGATGACTTTTCTAAAACAATGAGTAGAGAGTTTGAAATGAGTTTAATGGGAGAATTGTCTTACTTTTTGGGGTTTAGCATAAAACAATTGGAAGATGGCACTTTTCTAAATCAAACAAAATACATAAGAGACATTTTGAAGAAATATGAGATGGACAAAGCCAAGCCAATTAACACTCCCATGACTTCTAGTGCTCCGTTGGATAAGGACCCAAGTGGTAAGTCTGTTGATCAGAAGAAGTATAGAGGCATGATTGGATCTTTACTTTACTTAACTGCAAGCCGACCTGACATTATGTTTAGTGTTTGTCTTTGTGCTAGGTTTCAAGCTGACCCTAAGGAATCCCACATGACTGCTATTAAAAGGATTTTTAGATACCTTTTGGGGACACAAGGATTAGGGATTTGGTACCCTAGACATAGCACTTCTTTTGAGATTATTGGTTTTTCTGACTCTGATTTTGCAGGATGCAAGGTGGATAGAAAGAGCACCTCTGGAACTTGTCAATTCATTGGACAATCCTTGGTCTCTTGGTCTAGTAGAAAGCAAAATTCTGTTGCACTGTCCACTGCTGAAGCTGAATACATTGCTCTTGGAAGTTGTGTGGCCCAAGTTCTTTGGTTGAAACAACAGGTATTGGATCTAGGAGTACATGTAAGCACCATCTCAATTTTTTGTGACAACACTAGTGCCATATGCATCTCTAAAAATCCTATCCAACATTCAAGAACTAAACACATTGACATTAGGCATCACTTTATTAGAGATCATGTGACTAAGGGAGACATTGAGTTACACCATGTGACAACTGAAAACCAACTGGCAGACATCTTTACTAAACCACTGGCCTTCGACACTTTCAGCTCTTTAAGGACCAGATTGGGTGTGATTGACATAAATGCATGAAAATTTTTTTTATTCTTTTTGTTGTCTTCTTTTTTTCTTTTCATATACCTTAGTTTTAGATCTTCTCTGATATGATATCTCTTGTCTTGTCTTTAACAATTTGTAGTTAATATGTTTTCATCCACTTAATCCCTAGATAGTATGAATATCTTGTGATTGTGTCTCTTTACCTAACTTAGTATTAGTGGCATAATTTTCTTTTCTAATCAAAAGTCTATCTCAAAATAAAAGATTGCTTATGAAACTAAGATTCTTTCTAAAAGCTTGCTTAAGCAAATCTATCTTATATTTACAATGATTAAAAGTTTTCTTTGTCACCTCATGATCCCTCGTTATTCTTGTCTTCAATTATTAATCCTGCTTGTGGTAATTCTTCCCTATGTTAGAGAGAGAGCTCCTATTCTCTAATATCTGAGAAGATATATTCACAACTAAGTTTTTTAAAAGAGTCTAAAAGGGAATCTAGCTTGCAAAAATAAAAAAAATTTGGCCAATGATGCCAACAAAAGAAGCGCAAAGACGCCAAAAAATTAAAAAATCTATAAAAGGATGCGCAAAGCGCCACAACATTGACAAGAGGCATAAAATGAGCCCACTCAAAAGCAAGCTATTCTCTCTTTTTATATCTTTTAGAACTTAGAAGTTTTGATTCTCAAAGGCTTGATCTCGATTATCGTTCGATTGTGACAAATCTACCTCATTGTTTTATGGAGATATTTTCCTTATGCCAAGTTGTGGGTAGATTCTTTTTCTCATATTCAATTAATTATTTGAGTTAGGTTATTGATTTCAAAAGACGATTCTACCCTAAGACAATGTTTTAGCTAAGGGTAAACCATGAACGGATATTCTCCTCTTCTATGGATTAAATGAGATTGGTAACACATTAACTCACAATTTTTTAAAACAATCACATGGAATACTATATCATTGATGTGCTTAAAAAAAAAAAAAAAAAAAAAAAAAAAAAAAAGTGGGAATTTCTTTTACTATGCTTTAATGTACCCTCCTTTTTGATATGTCAAAAGGGGGAGAAGTTTATGAGGTTATTTTTTCATGGTTGTGATTAAATCCCTTTAATGTGTTTTGTCATCATCAAAAAGGGGGAGATTGTTGCAAATCTATTTTTTCATGTCTTATGTTTTGATGATTGACAAACACTACTTTTCTTGGACAGCTTGTTGCTTCTAACTTTTCAGGAATCGACGATCGGACAATCAAAAAGGAGCCAAGTTCAAGAATGCGTAGGGTTAGGGTTGAGTCAGTCTGTACTTTTATTTTTACCTTTTGAGTCCACTTGTAATAGTCAAAAAGACTGATACTTTGTAACCCTTCACACACACACTTGAGAGAATTAGAAATTCTGTTTTTACTCATATCGGTCAGGACGATATCTTATATCGGCCTGGACGATCAGCTTAAAACAGAAAGTCTAATTAAGGGTTCTTGATTAAGGCAGCCAACGTTAACCTATCGGCCTGGACGATACGTGTATCGGCCAGGACGATAAGCTCAAAACAGAAAGAAGTAGCCGCCATAGACAGGTATGGTATAGCATATCTTTAAATTATCGGCCAGGACGATCCTCGGATCGGCCTGGACGATATTAACAGATTATGCCATAATTGTTCAGGAAATCAAGGAAGTAATTAAGGATGATTGATACGATCATATCGTCCTGGACGATCGCAGGATCGGCCAGGACGATCTAGTCAAAAACCTTAAGTTACTTCAGGACGATCAATATCGGCCAGCCCATATTCAGAGCTATTGTCAGGACGATTTTCGTCTGATTTGAACTGATCGGCCAGGACGATCGTGAGATCGGCCTGGACTATCAAGCTAATTTTCAATCGTCCAATCTGGCATCCAGGGCTATGCTCTGGCCGATCTTCATTAATTTGTACTGATCGGCCAGGATGATGTCCATATCGGCCTGGACGATAAAGTCGGCAACTTGCAATTAATGAGCTCTTTTGAAGCTCTTCTATTTAAAGAGCTCTTGTTCAACGTTTTTCAAAGACCTTTGGCTGCTGCCTTGACCTAAGAAGACCTTGAGGAGAGAAAGAGAGAGAGAAGAGAGAGAGAGGATCTTGTGAGGGGGAGCTTGTGAGGGGTTTCACAAGGGTTGCTTCAAGGATCTCTCTGCGTCGTCTTCGTCTAGAGTTTCTCGTCCGTGGAAGGGTCGGTAGAGGTAAGGAGTTGTGCTTTTGGTTCTGGTTCTCTGCCAGCTTCAGGAGGAAGCAAAAGGAGAGAGGTTCTCTGCCTTGCCGGGGTGGCAAAAAGGAGGTTCTTGTAAGGGTTTCTCCACCTAGCCGTGGGGGCTAAAGGAGAGTCACTTTTTGTGTAGTGCAATACTTGGAGGGTGCCTCCAAGGAGTGGACGTAGGTCGAGTCGACCGAACCACTATAAATCTCTGTGTTTCTTTTCTTGCTTCCGCACGTTTAAAATTCCGCATTATTTCCGTTGTGTGATTTGGTTTATGCAACTTTATTTCTTTGTTTAAAAAACGAAGTTTTTAAAATACCAATTCACCCCCCCCTCTTGGTTAGTTTGGGACTAAGTTCATAGGGCTTAACATCCCCATCGAACTTTCAAGGAATACCGTTGATGGTTTCCCTCCTTCTGACCTTGTTTAGTGGTATAATTTTCTTCTATAAACAAAAGTCTAACTCATTTTGGTCAACGGTTTTTGAAACTAAGATTCTTTTTATCTTCCTACAAAAATCTATCTTGTGCATAATATCCAAAGTTCTTATATATCACTCAAGTTAATTAAGATCTTGCCTTTGCACTGATCATATGATTTTTAGTTTTGTTTTGTGGGTAGTTCTTCCCTTTGTTAGAGAGAGTGCTCCTATTCTTTAATATCTAGAAGATATACTCACAACTAAGAACTTCTTTTAAGAGTTTGAAAAAGAGAATTGAGCTTGCAAAAGATAAAAAGGAAAAGTGGCAAAGATGCCAAAATTGAAATAAAAAGTATATACATAAATGTGTATAAAAATTCAAACGATGCTCAAAGAGCCAATCAAAGATTCAAGAGGCAAAAAATGAGCCCACTAAAAAGCATGCTATCCTCTCTATTCAAAACTTTTAAAACTTAGAAAAACTTATGGTTATGTGAGATTTTCAAAGGCTTGATTCCAAATTCCATGATTGAGAAAAATTACTTTGACATATTATTTATGAGATATTTTCTTTGTAAACAAGTTTTGAATGGATCTTCTTTTTATCCTATTTAGTTATTCTGAGTTAGGCCTCTGTTTTTTAAAAGACAATTTATACCCTAAAGGATGTTCGATCTAGGGTTAATAGAATCAGATATTCTACCTTCTTCCGATTGAAATTTGTTAACCTATTGATCTCTTGAAACTCTAAAGATTAAATTATTTGAGAATTTCTCATATGAATTGCTTTGATAAAATAAAAAAAAAATAAAACATAGAAAAATTTTTAAAAAAAATTTGTATTTGACTTCTTTTCAATTTGCTTGTTTTTTTTTTTTTTTGCTTTTTATCGCTGTTCTTTTTTTTCTGCTTTTCTTTTATTTTATTTTTGAGGGCTTTGATCATCACCATCCTTCATTGATTTTTAAATTCTAGTCACATCGTCCTGGCCGATACTTTTATCGTCCTGGACGATAGGACAAATTCTCTTGAAATTTCCATCTGCTGAACTTTTCTATGCTTACTACAACTCTTCGTCCTGGATGATCCATTATCGTCCTAGATGATCTGATCGAACTCTGTTGCAATCATGACGATAGTCCTGGCCGATAACATATTTCAGCCCGGCCGATGCATTTTATGGTCATCGTCCTGGCCGATACACTAGATCTTCCTGGACGATCCATGTGTCAGCATGTTTAAATCCTTAAAATCAACCCCGGACGATCCATTATTGGACAATCATCCTGGCCAATCCACTGTTTGTCCTGGACGATACACGTGGCACAGATTTAAAATGTTTTAACTTCGGTCGGTACGATCAATTATTATGCATCATCCTGGACGATACACCTAATCAGCCCGGATGATATATTTTTTCAACGATCGTCAGGCTTGACTCCTCAATATGATCGCCTGTCTCTAATCGGCCTGGCCGATATCTGATCAGCTCGGCCGATCGGACCGCCTTTTTGACCAATCAGTATGTACGCAATTATTATACCATATCGTCCTGGATGATTCTGTGATTGGCCTGGACGATATGGCAGTTTCTTTAAATTCAGGCCGTTTCAGCCATATTTTCCACTTCACATCCCTTCTCCTCTTGTGTTTTCTTGCTAACTCCTTACTATGGCTGGTGGGAAACGAGTTCGACAGGCTTTTGGAAGTTCCTCGAGGGCCATGCTGGACCCTCGATTTAGGGAGGCAGAGGATCAGGCTGCTTACCATCGATATAAAGAATGTGGGATAACTGTCTCCAAAATCATCAATCCTACCAACATTTCGTATCCGGTAATGGATCTTTTTGCTCACACTTCCCTTTGTTTCATTCTGTCTCTCGCTTTTCCCTTTAATATTGAGCTTCTTTGAGAATTCTTCGCAAACCTTCGCATAAATCCTACTTTCACAGCCCTGACCTCCTATGTGAATCGACGCCCAGTCGAAATCACATATCAGGACTGTGTTGAACTTTTATAGCTATCCACCACTTGGGATAAGCTGCACTTAATCGTTTCAGATCCTGATTTTGATTGGTCCACGATAAACCATTTTCTTCATCAGACCAATGCACCTTTTCATGTTGGAGAGACTAGCTCTTTAGTCAAAGATGCTAGGACAATCCAACATGTCCTTTGCACCTCCATAATTCCAAAAGCCGGGGACCGAATCCACATCACTCCTCTACTTTCCCTGACTACTTTTTACATCATGGCACATAGAGAATTCAATACTGCAGACTTAATTTTTCGATACATTGATCACTTAACCACAATTCGCGATCCAGGTCATAAGAGGAAACTCAATCTAGCTTTAGGACACCTCATAGCCTATATCCTTGAAACCAAATATCAACTTCAATATCCTATTCAACCCAACCTCCCAACTCTCTTCTACTCAAACAATTCCTTCAGTACCCTTCATAGTACTCGTCTCCACCCTGGAGATGAGGAACCTCGGGGGGCTGAAGAGGAGAAGGCTCCCGCTCCCGCTCCTGTTCCTGATCCTAGTCGTCTTCGCCAGCACTCTCAGCTTGATCAGTTAGTGGAGAGGTTTGATCGATGGGAGACCCGCTTCGATGCTTACGTTGCTTCACAGGAGCAGCAACATTCTGAGGACATGACACACTACGAGCAGCACCGCACAGTGGACTTAGCCTGATTTGACAGCTACATTACTCACCAGCAGTAGCAGCATGACCAGGACATCACCTGGTTCAATGCTCAGTTTACTATGCTTGCCAGCTACTTTCAGCAGCCACCTCCACCACCTCCATCTGATGATCAGGGTCCCTCATTTTTTTAGTTTTTTTTTCTATTTTCTATAGTTTGTCTTACACTTTTTAGTTTCTGTTATTTTTTATTTTTCCCTTTTTCTTTTGTGTGTCTAGGACCTTCTTTTTGTGATGACAAAAGGGAGAGTAGGATGTGGTTAGGATGTGGTAGGAAAAAGTTGATGTGCTTGTAACTTTAAAATTTTAATGAACAGCTATTTTTAATAAGTTTTTCCTACTAGTGTTTGCCATCATCAAAAAGGGGGAGAATATTGCAAATCTATTTTTCATGACTTAAGTTTTGATGATTGATAAACTCCATTGATTCTCTTGGACTATCGGTTACATCTAACTTTTCAGGAATTGAAGATCGGACGAACAAACGAAGCCAGTTCAAGATTGCATAGGTTAGGGTTGAGTCAGTCTGTAATTTGCTTTTTCTCTTCTTGAGTCTATTTGTAATGTTCAAAGAGACTGATGCTAAGTAACCCTACACACACACACTTGAGAGACTTAGAATTTCTGTTTTTACTCACATCGGCCAAGATGATATCTTTATCGTCCTGGATGATTTAGTTTAAAACAGAGATTCTATTCTGGATTCTTAATTAAGGCAGCCATCATTAACAAATCATCCTGGATGATACGTGTATTGGCCAGGACGATAAATTCAAAACAGAAAGAAGTTGCCGCCATAAATAATTAAGGTATTCTGTAATTTTTTGTAATCGGCTAGGACGATCTTGGATCGGCCTTGATGATATTCACAATTATGCCTTAATTAATCAGATAAATCAAGAAAGTAATTAAGGTTGATTCATATGATCATATCGTCCTGGACGATCTCAAGATCGGCCAAGGTGATCTATTCAAAAACCTTAGTTACTTCTGGACGATAAATATCGGCCAGCACAAATTCAGGGCGATGCTCTGGACAATTTGCTCTGATTTGAACTAATTGGTCTGGACGAACGTGAGATCATCCTAGCCGATCAAGCAAATTTTAAATCATCCAGTTTGCATTTTGGGCGATACTCTGGCCAATCATCTGAGATTTATACTGATCGGCCAGGACGATGTCCATATTGGCCTGGACGATATTATCGGCAACTTGCAATTAATGAGCTCCTTTGAAGCTCTTCTATTTAAGAGCTCTTGTTCAACATTTTAAACAATCTTTTGCTGCTGCCTTGACCTAAGAAGACCTTAAGGAGAGAAAGAGAGAGAGAGAGAGAGAGAGAGAGAGAGAGAGAGAGAGAGAGAGAGAGAGGATCTTGTGAGGGGGAGCTTATGAGGGGATTCACAAGGGTGCTTCAAGGATCGCTCTGCTTCTTCTTCATCTAGAGTTTCTGATCCGTGGAAGGGTCGGTAGAGGTAAGTTTTTCAGCTACGGATTGTGGTTCTCTGCCAGCTTCAGGAGGAAGCAAAAGGAGATAGGTTCTCTGCCTTGCCGGGGTGGCAAAAAGGACTTCTTTGTGAGGGCTTCTCCGCCTAGCTGTGGGGGCTAAAGGAGAGACATGTTTTGTAGTGCAATACTTGGAGGGTGCCTCCAAGGAGTGGACGTAGGTCAAGTTTACCAAACCACTAT
The DNA here is from genome assembly GCA_022539455.1 of Dendrobium nobile. Taxonomy (NCBI): domain Eukaryota; kingdom Viridiplantae; phylum Streptophyta; class Magnoliopsida; order Asparagales; family Orchidaceae; genus Dendrobium; species Dendrobium nobile. The sequence continues at coordinate 30,746,033 of CM039734.1, forward strand.
AAATTTCTGTGTTATTATTTTCTTACTTCCGCACTTTAATTTCCGCATTGTTTTGTCTTGTTGTGTGATTTGGTTTTGGTTTGTGATATTGCTTTTGTTGAAAAGAAATTTAAAAATAACAATTCACCCCCCCCCCTCTTGATTAGCTTGGGACTAAGTTCATAGGGCTTAACATCCTTAACGAACTTTGACCTTCCCGTTGTTCACACTCTCCAAGTATAGGCAGAGAACCTTCATGATGTTCACACTCTCCAAGTGTAGGTAGAGAACTTTTTGTCCTTTCACACTCTCCAAGTGTCGGCAGAGAATCAGATCTCCTTGAAAGATCTTCTCAAACGAAATCTATAAGGACAAGAGAAAAGAGTCAAGTAATCACAAATCACAAAGTTGAGATCCTTACCTTTGAGTACCAAGTGAATCCTTCACGCTCCAATAGTAGGAATTCTCCTTCAAATAGTCTCTCTCACTCTCTCCTTTACACTTCTTTCAGTAAGCACGAAGATCAATAAACAAAAAGATTACAAGGTAGTTTACAAAGGACCCTTTATATGAAAGACACAAAAAAGCTGTCGAAAAATAGCGAATTTTCAATTTTGAACGTACATGATCATCCCGTACGATCGTGATTTCATACGTATGAACAGTGTAAAGCAAATACGTATGAACTGTTATATGCATTGGGACGAGGTGACTTTGTACCGGATCATCATCCCGTACGAACTATGTTCATCCGGTATGAACAATTATTTTAAAGCAACGTTGAAACATAACTGCAAACGATCTATATGTTAAAAGAACAGAGAACATCATCCTGGGATGAATGTTCATGTTCTTCTTGACGATCAGTACAAACCTTGAAACCTGAGAAGATAGTCTAGGATGAATGGTGTGTTTAGTCTGGACGAACTGTTCAAAATGAGAATCCCAAGGACATCATCTAGAGATGAACTGAGTTGTTCATCTGGATGATCAGTTCAGAGTAAGGATCCAAAGGAGATCGTCCTGGGACAAATTGGGTATTTCGTCTGGACAATCTATTTAGAATGAGGATCCCGAGGACATCGTCCAGAGATGAACTGGATATTTCATCTGGACGATTAGTTCAAGTTATGAATCTAGAGAAGATCATCCTGGGACGAATGGACCATTTTGTCTGGATGAATAATTCAAAGTGAGAAATTAGAGGTCATCGTCTAGGGATGAATTTGGCATTTCGTCTGGACGATCTGGACTTAGAAATTTTTTTTCACTTTCCTATTTGTTCCATTGCTCTCCGAGGGGTATAACTGACTTGATCGTCCCGTGCGATCAGTAAAAAATTTGACCTTTTAAAAATCTCCCTCAGTGTGTATGTGCTAGGTTGCTCAATTTCAATCATACTCTCTCTGACTCAATAAAGTGAAAAATACGGACTTCAAGTTACAAAATATGATATGCTGAATTTGATTTGAAGTCTTCATTAGTCTGGAGTACGATTATTCTAAAATGTTAGTCCACACAAGAGCAAACACAATTCTTCCAAAAAGTCTTAAGGGGAAAATAATAATTGGAACAATAATATTTGGAATTATCAAAACTATACAAGTTGCAAGAATGTAAAATATGTAAATAGCAACTTTCTAAATAATCTCCCCCTTTTTGATGATGGAAAAAAAATTATTGTTTGTAAATATTTTAAATTCTCAAGCATCTCCTAAACTCCCCTTGAATTGATAAGTCTCTTTTTATTTTATTTTATTTTTAAATACAAATAGAACAGATACGATAAAATAGATACGAACAAAAATGATACAAACACAAACAAAAATGAAACAAACAAATAATATTTCTCCCCCTTTTAACAATAGCGAAAAGAGAAAAAGAAAAAGAACAAAAAGAGAAATGTAAGAAGTTATATGATAATCCTTTGATAATTGATCCTTGAAAGTGATTGAGATAAATTTGCAAACAAAATTAAAAATCATCAGGTAAATAAAATGATTCATACGATTTAAGAAGAGATATAACATCGATAATAAAAAGAATTATAAAAAACATGAGTCAATTTAGACATTGAGATAAAGAATATCATTGCAAAAAGGATGAATATAAAATTTATATACTTCAAATTTTTAATACCAAATAAAATCATACAGAAGATTAATTTGAGTTAAAAGATTAAAAAATTAAGGAAAGAATTAACTACCACATGTGGCGCTTTGCGCATCTTTTTCAATAGTTGTGGCACATTTTTGTGCATTTTTTTTTACTTGTGGGCTTATTTTGTGCCTCTTTTTCAAATTGAAAACCATTGCGCATTCTTTTTTATTTTTGTACATATGTACATTTTTCAAGAGTAATCTTGATCTTTTCAAAATCAATAATAAAAAATTTCAAATTTCTTTTAAGTATAATAATATTTATATTGAAAATAGAAATATAAAATAAAAAAAGCATCATAATTATAATAATAATTTAAAATTTTAAATTAGTCTAACAAGAGACAAGAGATTGACATTCTTAATTACATCAAGTTATAAGTACAACTTAAATTTAAAAAAATTAGATTCTCTAATGAATTCAATTTTGTGTTGCAATTCAAGTTATAGCACTTGTAAGATAAAACATTTTAGGGTTTTTCATATAGGCTAGCACACATTTCAAAACAAGATTAAAAGTAAGACAAAATAAGTTATATTGATATCATGATGAAGAATATTATATTCAGTACAAATGATATCAATGCTCTCACAATCTAAAAACACATAAAACACAAAATACAAAGTATAACATAAAAGCATAACTGCTAACAACACATCTCTGATTCAAACACATCACATCATATTGAAAAGCATAAAGAACTACATTGATCACTCAGACAGACCCTGATATGGAGGAGGTTGCTGGTTGTAGAATTTAAAATAACTGCTCATCATAGACATATTTGAGTTTATACCATCTATTTTCTCTCGCAACCAAGTCATATCCTGATGGTACTGAGCATCCTACATTTGTAGATGAGTTTCAATTTGATCAAAGTGTTGATCAAAATGAATCTCTAAATGATCAAATCTGTGAACCAAATCTTGATAATTTGGTTCACCAGCAGGTGTAGGTGGAGGTGCTCCCATTTCCTCCTTCGAGTCACTCCTAATATATTATTCAAGAAGTTCATCTTTATTAAAGATCGCTTAAAAAGATCCATCATTATAGTAGAGAGGCTCCTCTAGATTTTGAACTGGATGGACTAGTTCATACTTTTTCTCCAAAATATAGGTCACAAGATGTCCTAAGGCTATATTTTTCTTTCTTTTGTGGGTGACATGGCCAATCTCAGAAAGTATATAAATATAGTCAATGATCAGTTGGGCTTCATCTATAGGTTGATTGGTCATAATCAGATAGGTCACTGTAGAAAGAAGATGTGTGATATTGACTTGATCACCAGCTTTAGGAATAATGGATGTGCGAAGAACATACTGAATGATACGGGCGTTGTGATTAAGAGTGGCTACCTTAGGCATATGACCTACTCCTTTACATCCTCTAATTACTTGATTTACTGTTGTCCAGTCATAGTTACTGGAGGTGGTCAAAGTGTGAGCTCTAATCCCTTGAGTTCTTAAGTTTAGAAAAATTCCCAAGTCTTCTTTAGTGATTTCTACTTTCTGTTTTAAAACATAAGACCTAATCATAGATTGGTCAGAGTTAAAAGACATATTGGCAAGAAAATAGTGGAAGGTCTCCTTATTGTACAAATGGATAAGAGTGAGGATAAGGCTGAATTGGGTGGAAACAAAAAGGAGCATTATCTTGAAAGTGAGTTGCTCCTGAAGAAGGACTCTAAAGGGAGAAATTTTGGCAGAAGCAAATCTAGGGAATGATTCTTCATTTGCCCTGGACAGAAAGTTTTCACTAGTATTTTTGGGTGGTCCCTTTGCCCTGTACACCTTTTGTCTTTTGCTAGAACTAGCCATGGAGAAATCCTAAGGGAATAGAGGATTGAAAGGGATTTTGGAAGTGATGAGATTTGAGTTCAAAAACCATCTATTTAAAGGAAAAATGAGTTTTCATATAAACGAAATAAATTTTGTCCCGTATAAATTGTGATTCGTATGTACGAAAAATATTTTGTATGGATGAATGAATTAGTCCAAAAATGAAACAACTTTTCATAATCATGCAAGTTATAATGCGACCTTTTATACAGACTTTTGACTAAGTCAATTGTACAGATGAATAGGTATTCATCCGGGACGATTAGAAATTTAAGATCGTTTTTATGATAATTTGAAATGTCCCTCACCTTGAAATGCCACGTGTTTATATGGACGAACCAAAGGTTCGTACGTATGATAAGGAATAATTAATTTGAACTTATCCGTATAGCTACCTTCACACGTACATACGATTGAATGCACATCATCTGGACGATCGTCACAATCGTATAGACGAACAATGAAATGAAAACTAAAAAACTATATATAAACCATTCAAATTCGGCAGTTAATACACTACACAATTCGTCCCGTACGAAATGAATTTTGTACAGATGATTATCACTTTAAAAAAATTGAGAAAATATTCAAAATCATGAATCTAGATGTGAGAGAACACAAAACAACATGGACAAAAATTCTTAAAACCAAACACAAACACAAACAAACGATAGAAAATACAGAAATTCACAAAATCAAAGGACTCACAAAATACTAACAAAAACACACATCAATATTGCAGAATCATTTTTATTTATGCATTCAAATCAATTACACCAAGCCTTGTTCTTAATCAAATGAGGGTATCAAAAGCTAGTGATTTTGTAAAAATGTCTGCAAGTTGATTTTCTGGTATAACATGAATGAGTTCAATTTCTCCCTTGTATACATAATCCCTTATGAAATGATGCCCGATGTTTATATGTTTGGTTCTTGAATGTTGAATAGATTTTTAGAAATGTAAATAGCACTAGTGTTATCACAATAAATGGGAATAGTGCCTATAATTAATCCTAAATCAATCAACTGTTATTTCAACCAAAGTGCTTGTGCCACACAACTTCCTAAAGCAATGTATTCAACTTCAACAGTAGATAGGGCTACAGAATTTTGTTTTCTTCTAGACCAAGAGACTAAAGAATTTTGAATATGTTCCAGAAGTACTCTTTCTATCAACCCTACAACCTGCAAAGTCAGAATCTGAATAACCAAATATTTCAAATGAAGAGCTAAACTTAGGATATCAAATTCCTAAGTTCTGAGTTCCTAACAGATATCTTAAAATCTTTTTTACTGCTATCAAATGTGATTCTCTTGGATCTGATTGAAATCTAGCACATAAATAAACATTAAACATGATATCGTGTCGGCTAGCTGTCAAGTAAAGCAAAGATCAACTAATCCCTCTAAATTTCTTTTGATAAATAAATTTTCTCTTAGGGTCCTTATTCAACTGAACTGAGGAACTCATAGGTGTACTAACAGGTTCAGTATTGTCTATTTCATACTTTTTGAGGATATCCTTAACATATTTTGACTGACTAAGAAATGTACGCTCCTCAATTTGCTTAATGCTAAAGCCTAGAAAGTAACTTAAATCTCTCATTAGACTCATCTCAAATTCATTACTTATTATTTTAGAAAATTTATCACAAAGATTTTTATTTGAAAATTCAAAAGATGATATCATCAACATAAATTTGTACAATGAGTACATCCTCTCTAATTTTCTTCTAAAAGAGAGTTGTATCACTACAGGAAAACTTGTTATTACCGGCGGACAGAATCCGCCGGAACTAATGTAAACTCCGACGAAAATGTTAGTTTCCGGCACATGTTCCGGCGCAAAGCTCTCCGCCAGTTTCGGGTGCGTCGATAATTTTTTTTTCGACGCATATGTTGCGTCGGAAATAGTTTCGGCGCCGTTTCCAACGCACTACCGGCGCATTAAACGTTTTGTTTGACGACGTGAAAAATGGATGAATTCCGGCGCCTTATGCGCCGGTAATTACCGTCGTAGCATGTGACGGTAATTACCGGCAGATAAGGCGCCGGAGTTGCGTCGTCGAAATTCCACGCTTGGTTTACGACGCAATTGTTGCGCCGGTAATTAACGGCGGAATAGCCGCCGGACTTGCGACGGTAGTTTCCGACGGATCATATTCGCCGGTACGCTCGATACATTTCGTAGTATCGTTGTTTCCGGCGGATTACTGGCGCATAATCCGCCGGAAACCTGTAGCATTGACAAAAAAAAATTGCCTTCCCAGCCAACAAACCCATTTCCACACCTGCAAACCTATCAATTCTAACACATACAAGTTCCACAACAGGTTCACAACAGTTCCACAACTTCACAATAATTTATAACAGTTTCACAACAGTTTAGTACTAAAAATCAACTGATAACATCATATTAAAAGTAATTGTCCAATAACACATGTTCACATAAAAATACAAGTTCATTTCAACTAAATTACACTACTCTGACTCCGTGGACTCCTCCTCAGGTGGAGCTACGTCTTTTCCACTCAGTTGCTCCCTCATCTTGCGCATTTTATCCAGCAACTGATTGTGTTGCTCCGTACTTGTTTGCACCTGTACTTGCAGCTGAGCTTGAACCTGTGCTTGCAGCTGAGCTTGCCAATCAACTTGTGAGTTCTTTACTTGTTCTAGCTCAGCTTGAAGGGCAATTATTTGTTGAGCTTGTAAGGACTCATGCGAACTGGATGCGAAGCTGGATGCAGTAGAGGAGGTCATCCCCTCGTATGCCTGAGCTTGCGCACCTAAGCCATATACTCTACCATGCTGCATTCCTCCGACGGCCTGCGACCACATGCGATACTCAGAATACTCCACAGAGCCGCCAGAAGAGCCCTCACCTGATGCGGCATGAGTCTCTCGAATCCGTGTATATTCCTCCTGTGAAAATCGAATATAAGTATATATATAATTAAACTAAAACTTATAAAATATCAAATATTTATAAAAATATACTTACATGGGCCTTCCTTGCTCTCCCATCAATCCATTGTTGATCCTCCTGTCGCATATGAGTGCGACTATGCAATTCCACAAGAGTTGGTTCTCTACCAAGTGACGCTTTCTGTTACAATTAAGAGAGTTTTATTAATACTAATTATTAAAGAACAATTTTAAAAAATAATTAAAATTCATTACCAAACGACGCCTGTGCTCAGTATGTGGAACGGAGCCTCCTGTATGAAGTGCACTACCTAAGCCCCCAACATCAGAAGCTCTGTTCTATCGATTTTGATCCCTCATCCTAGTGTACTCTTCGCTCCCCAAGCTGCATTCAACTCAGCCCATATCTCCTCTCCAATCCACAATGGTTGCTTCCCAACCTTTCTAACATCTGTGAACATGTCGCGCATCCGAGTAGAGCCACGCTTCTCAAAATTCTTTCTAAGCTTGTCATTGTGTTGGGGCAGCCAACAAAACTCTTTCTGTAATAAAAAACAATCAATTTACCTTCAGTAAGAAAGAATAAATCATTTAACATAAAAACTAAAACACAGAAATACCTCAAACTCTCTAAACCACATCTCCCGGACTTCTTTTGGGATTTTCTTCCAAGAAACATAAGGAGCGTCAAACCTGCTCCGTATGATGTCCCGTATTTTATGTGTTGGTTATTTTGATGGATAGAACCTAAAAAAATAAAGTTATGTAAAACAAATATAAAATATAAAATAAAACAATTAGTTAGTTTAAATAAAAGTTACTATACGTACGTGTCACCCTCGGGTGCTATCAACATTCTACCATCTGTCTGCTGCTCTGCTGTGCTGCTGTCAAAGGTCCAGCTGCTGTCGAAGGTCCAGCTGTAGCAGGCTGATGGGGTGGTGGGGGATAGTATGGTGGAGCATATGGTGGAAATGGATAAGTAGGAGGGGCACCAGCATAAGGTGGGGGTGTGAAGTATGGGTAGAAAGGAGTAGCCTGCCCGAGATCTGCTGAAGGAAATCGGGGGTCCGATGAGTAAAACTGCGGGCTACTGGCTCCAGGAGTGGGTAAAGGCTGTGTAATAGGCTGAGGCTGTGTAGCAGGCTGAGCCGAGGTGGTCTCCTCAGTATATAGTGACTTATGTGGTCAAGTTGTAGTCTTCTTAGTGCGCCTGTTAAAAATATTTTTTATCAACCCTCTACTAGGCTGCTCCTCACCTGAAGCCATCTACACATAAATAAAAAAGAAATATTAGAAATATGAGTTATAACAAAAATGGAAATTAACGCAGTGCAGTAGCTTAAAAAAATGGACTGAAGTAAAATACAGGTAAGTAAAAAAAAAAAATGGAGTGCAATAACTATAAAAAATAGTGAAGTAAAATACAGGGAAGTAAAATAAAAAGCAGTGCAGTAGCAAAAATAAATTTAATTTACCTTATGTTGTTAACTCATCATTTGTTGATTCAATTTCATCAGATGATACACTCCTAGCACAATCAGATTCATCATCACTTTCCTCTATGTTTAGATCTACCTCCTCTAACTGCAACTCGCTCTCATTAAATCTGATTTGGTCATCTACATTGATTGGGAGATCTTTTAAATTAGACATAAACTCTTCTTGGTGTGTTGATGGTATCGTAGTGGTTTTCTCAATTACTCCCCTTGGTTTAGTCTTCATAACTACCAGCCAATCCTGTTTGCCTTGTATTCCGCTTGGATAGTTAGCATAATAGACTTGAGTTGCCTGACTAGCAATGATGAAAGGATCAAACTTTGCATATCTCCTAGCCCGCTTTACTTCTGTTATACCGTAAATTGGATGAACTTTCGTGCCTCTATTTGGTACTGGATCAAACCATTCACAATTGAAGAGATACACAATATTCCTCTGACCGGGATATTCAACCTCTAATATTTCTTGTAATACCCCGTAGTATTCAGAATCATCGCCTGTATGTGTGTTCCCTCTTACACATACGCCTGAATTTTCTGTCTTCCTACCTTCACACAAAGTTTTTGTTTGAAATTTATAACCATTTACCTCAAATATTTGATAGCATTTTACTAATCTATTTGGTCCCCAAGCTAACTCAGATAACCTTGAAAATTGGGAACTGTCTTCAGCGTGTACCTTTAAATGTAGAAGATGTCATTGTTACTAATATTAATTGTAGAAATAATTAACTCATTAAGTAAGAATAATTATTCAAAATATACCGTATTTTTGAACCAAGCAGTGAATTCTTTTTCCACTATCTTCTGGACTTCTCCTTCTTCTGATATACTAAGACCATCAATGAACCTCCTACAAATTCATATCTTGAGTTTAGAAGAAAGTATAAAAGAGAACAAAAAATATAACAAAATGAAATCATACTTACTCGAGATACGGCTCAACTTCATCACAATTAAGCAAGATGTACAATGTGATAACTGTCATATCTTTATCAGTCAAATAGCGCATGGTGCTAGCGCCTAAAGGTTCCCCAATTCCACTAAATACATATATATTAGAGGATTTACCAACATTCTGAGATGTTGAACTTTCACCTGATTGAGATATTGTTTCAAAATAATACGAGCAAAACTGAGTAGTCTCGTATGTTAAATATGCTTCACAGATAGAGCCTTTGGGTCGTGCTTTATTCTTAGCGGTCTTCTTAAGTTTATTTAAATATCTCTCAAAAGGATACATCCACCTATATTGAATAGGTCCACCAACCATAGCCTCATATGGTAAATGAATAGGTAGATGCTCCATAGAGTCAAAAAAGCCTGGAGGAAATATTTTCTCAAGTTGACACAAAATGAATGGAATTTACTGCTCCATATGAATCAAATTCTCCACTTTTAATTTAGAAGAGCATAAATCTTTGAAGAAGACACTTAACTCGACCAAGGGCTTCAAAATCTGATCTGGCAGATAACTGAAAGCAGTGGATAGTAGACATTGCATGAAGATGTGACAATCATGACTTTTCAATCAAAATAATCTCCCTGATCTTATGTCAACACACCGGCTTAGATTGGAAGAATATCCATCAAGTACTCATAGAGTCTTCACCCATTCACAAACTGCTCATTTTTGCTCTAAAGTTAATGTGAATGGAGCTTTTGGTTTGAGAAATTTTCCCGCTCCACCATCCTTCAATTCCAAAGCTTTCCTTCTACAAATCTCCTTTAAGTCCATCCTTGCTTTTATATTATCTTTTGATTTCTCTTTGATGTCCATAACTGTATAGAAAATATTATCAAAAACATTTTTCTCTATATGCATAACATCCAAGTTATGTCTAATCAAGTTTGTTCTCCAATATGGCAACGACCAAAAAATACTTTTCTTGGTCCAATTATGGTAGACACCATATTCCGGCAATCTGAACTCAGCTAAACTTGGAGATTCCATTATGGTGGGCAAGAACTCTACTCTTTCAAAAATTTCTTCACTACTGAATCTTGGTGGAGGAGGAATCATCACCATTTTATTTTTAGTAAAAGCTTCTTTATTTCGCCTGAAGGATGACTTTGAGGCAAAAACATTCGATGACAATCGAACCAACTGTTCTTCCTACCATACTTTAAAGTGAATGATTTTGTATTTTCCAAACAATATGGACAAGCTAACTTGCCTGAAGTGTTCCAACCTGAGAGCATACCATATGCAGGAAAGTCACCAATTGTCCAAAGTAATGCTGCTCTTAGTGTAAAATTGTGTTTGGTGGAGATATCATATGTACTTACTCCTTCTTCCCATAATAAACTTAAATCATCAATCAGAGGTTGTAAGAAAACGTCAATCTTTAATTTTGGATTATGTGGCCCTGGAATTATAAGTGACAGAAACATATAAGGAGTAGTCATACATAACTCTGGAGGAAGATTGTAAGGAGTGAGTATCACAGGCCAACATGAGTACGATGTAGCCGACTGACTGAATGGAGTAAAACCATCTGCGCATAAACCTAATCTGACATTTCTTGGTTCTATCGTGAATGTGGGATGTGTACGATCAAAGTGCTTCCAAACCTCTGCTTCTGATGGATGTGTGATAACACCTTCTTGTGGAATGCGATCATTATGCCATCTCATATGTGCAGCAGATCTCATGGATGCATATAGTTGTTGTAGTCTTGGAATTATTGGAAAGTAGAATATCTTACTAACAGACACATCCTTCTGCTTTCTTCTATTTCTAGATTTGGGTTTAAATCTTGGTGCATTGCAATGACGGCATACAGTTTCTACAATATCTTCTTTAAAGTATAGCATGCATCCATTGACACAACAATCTATCTTTGTGCATGTTAAACCAAGTTTCGAAACTAACTTCTTTGTCCGATATAGATTTGTAAGAATTAAATTATCTATCGGATTGGTTTCCTTAAGCAGCCCAATAAATTGATTAAAACATTCACGAGCAACATTATATTCAGCCTTGATGCTTAACATCTTCACAGCAACAGATAGTTCTGAGTGAGTCGTGCACCCTTTCCAGATTGGTTGCTGTGCAGCATGCAATAAATCATAAAAATTTTGTGCCTCCGTATTCGGTGACTCTTCATAAATTCCAGTTGCATCATGAACTAGTTCCTCAAGATTTGGACGGATGTTTTCAGCCTCAGCAACATTACTACTTGTAGAAGGACTGCATTGATAATCAAATTGTGGCTCATACTCACCTTGACAAGTCCAATACCAATACCGTGGCATGAATCCTCTGTGATACAGATCAACAGTTACGTCATCTGGTTCTAGGATCACTAGATTTTTGTGTTTAGAACATGGACATCGAAACTTTCCTTCAGATATAAAGATCGGCAGCTGTTTCGCTTGCTGAATGAAAAAGTTCACCCCATTGATGAATTCATCTGTTAATGTCTTTCGACTTTGAGATAATCGGTTATACATCCAACTTCGTTGATTTCTAATATCCATAACCTATAAATAAGAGTAAAAAATTAATGGATTTATATATTTCTAATGTCCATAACCTAAAATTATGTTACACTTATTAATGAATTGATTGCTCAAAGTCACAATCCCCTCACTAGGTCTACTAACCACTAAAGCAAAAAGATATGGAGTAATGCTGATCTCCATAATCCAACTTTACCTTCAACTCCCTCTCTAGTCTTATCAACAAGAAGAATATCATTACCCAAAAGCATGCACCAAGGTATATCCTAAAGCAAATGTCTAGTGATAACATCCATGACTAAAGCAAAAAGATATGGACTTAAGTTTACCTTCAACTCCCTCTCTAGTCTTATCAACAAGAAGAATACCATCAACAAAAAGCATGCACCAAGGTATATCCTATAGCAAATGTCTAGTGATAACATCCATGACTAAAGCAAAAAGATTTTTCAAATTTACCTTCAACTCCCTCTCTAGTCTTATCAAAAAGAAGAATATCATTAACCAAAAGCATGCACCAAGGTATATCCTCTAACAAATGTCTAGTGATAACATCCATGACTAAAGCAAAAAGATATGGACTTAAGCTTACCTTCAACTCCCTCTCTAGTCTTATCAACAAGAAGAATATCATCAACAAAAAGCATGCACCAAGGTATATATCCTATAGCAAATGTCTAGTGATAACATCCATGACTAAAGCAAAAAGATTTTTCAAATTTACCTTCAACTCCCTCTCTAGTCTTATCAACAAGAAGAATATCATCAACAAAAAGCATGCACCAAGGTATATCCTCTAGTAAATGTCTAGTGATAACATCCATGACTAAAGCAAAAAGATAGCAAAAAAAAAAATGCAATACCGATTGAGAGAGGGAGATGCTCGGCAGCACGCGACCAGGAGAGAGGGAGATACTCGGCGAAGTCCGGTGACCGTCGGCGGCGAAGTTCGGTGACCGTCGGCGACGTCAATCCACGGCGAGCGATGAACGGCGACGGGCGAAGGAGGCAAGGTGAGAGAGAGTGGCGAAAAGAATGATGGCCCAGAGGGCTCCGATTCGCATTTTAGGGCTTTTAGCGGCGGAAATTCCGGCGGAACGTCCGCCGGTAATGTTACCGTCGAACAATGCGCCAGAACATTTTCGTTGAGTTTAAATAAGCCGGCGCACAATCCGCCGGTAATGTGCGCCGGAACGTTTCCGCCGTAATCTGCGCCGGAAATAATCCAGAGCCCTTTTCACCGGCGTAATTTCCGGCGCAATAGACGCCGGTAGATTTCCGGCGTCAGTTCCGCAAGAAATAATGCTGTAAACTTTACGTCGCATCATTCCGCTGGAACCTGCGCCGTCAATGCCGGCGCAAAAATATCCGTCGGAAATTCCGACGGTAATCGCGTGTTTTCCCGTAGTGTATCCACACTTCATTTTTCAAATGATCTTTCAAGTAGGAAGGTGCTCAATCTCTCATACCAAGCCCTCGGTGCCTGTTTCAAACCATATAATGCCTTTATTAGTTTGAAAATATGATTTGGGTGTTTAGAATTTTTAAAACCTGGAACTTGTTCTACAAAAATATTCTCTTGAATTATCCCATTTAAAAAGGCACTTTTAACATCCATTTGGTACAATTTAAATCCTCTAAAAAAGGTAAAGGCTAACAAAACCCTAATTGCTTTAAGTCTAGCTACAGGGGCAAAAGTCTCCTCAAAATCAATTCTTTCAATTTGATTATACCCTTAGCTACCAACTAGCCTTATTTCTAATTACTACTTCTGAGTCATTCATTTTGTTCTTGAAAACGCACTTAGTTCCAACAACACTTTGATTCTTTGGCCTAACAATTAATTCCCAAACTTCATTTCTTATAAATGGATTTAACTCTTCTTGCATAGCCAAGATCTAAAATTCATCCAAAAGTGCTTGATCAATATTTATAGGTTCTATGGTTGAAATAAAGATCGAGTGATTAACTTCTTTATTTAATCCACTCCTAGTCCTAACACCCTCATTAGGTTCACCTAAAATCAATACCTTTGGGTGGTTCTTAGAAAATCTCAAATCTCTAGGCAAAGGGTTTTCTATCTCCAAATTTTCTTCCAAATTTTCTTTCAAATTTATTTTATCAATCTTATGGGAGTTAATCTCTTTCTCATCTTCTTCAATATTTGGCTCTTCCAAATTTCCATATTCATCAAATACAATATGTGTGGTTTTCTCAATTACCAAAGTTCTTTTATTGAATACTCTAAAAGATTTTCCAACACTTGAGTATCCTATAAATATACTTTCATCTGATTTTGGATCAAATTTTCCTAAGGCAAATTTTTCATTGTTATGAATAAACACCTTACATCCAAAAACATGCAAATATGACAAATTAGGTGTTCTTCCCTTTAGCAACTCATAGGGTATTTTATTTAATTTTGATCTTACATTCACCCTATTCAGAATATAACATGCAGTGATAATCGCCTCAGCCCAAAAATATTTAGGAAGTGAGTATTCTGTAAATATGGCTTGAGTGGCTTCAATTAATGTTTTGTTTTTCCTTTCGACTACCCCATTCTGTTGAGGAGTTCTAGGTGTAGAAAAATTGTGATCAATTCCTTTCTCCTTACAAAAATCATCAAATTTTTCATTCTCATACTCTCCTCCATGATAACTTTGAATAGTCATAATTTCACATCCTAGCTTTCTTTAAATCCAATTTAAAAAGTTTCTAAATTCTTCAAATGATTCACTCTTATGATATAAAAATTTAACCCATGTGAATTTAGAATAATCATCTACAATCACAAATCCGTATACCTTTCCTCCTAGACTTATAGTTCCAACAGACCCAAAAAGATCCATATGTAAAATCTCCAATTGTTTACTAGTTCTAAGATCCTTACTGAACTGAAAAGAGGACTTCACCTATTTTCCTAATTGATATGCATCACAATGGTGGTTCTTAGTAAAGTCTAATTTTGGTATACCTTTCACTAAGTTCTTTTGGGTAATTCTCCTAAGGTTTTGCATGCTAGAGTGACAAAGTCTCCTATGTCAAAGCCATGACTCATCAGAAATAGTTTTTGAATAAAAAGTAGTAGGAGTTTTAATGCAATTCAAATCTAGCATATACACATTGTTTACCTTTATGCCATTTAAAATATCAATACCATTAAGGCTTAATATGCAGCTAGTTGGAAAAAAATTTTACACAGTATCCTTTATCACATAACTGGCTAATACTTAACAAATTATGCTTTAAGCCTTCTACTAATAAAATATTTTCAATAAAAATTTTTTTAAGATTTCCAATCATACGTGACCCAACCACCTTCCTTGTGGTGTTATCTCGAAGTGTAACCTTACCTCCACTTCTGGCTTCCAATAATATGAATTATGCAGTATCTCCAGTCATATGCTTTGAGCAACCGCTATCCAGGTACCATATGCTCTCACGAGATATTGTGTGAGAGCGACCCTGCAAAATTATCAAACGTTAGATCTGGAAACCCAAACAAGTTTAGGTTCTCCTTTTGACAATTTATAATCAGATGCAAGTATGATATATCTAGGTTTATACATCTTAGGTCTCCACACCAAATAAGTTTTCTTCTTCAAAGTATAGGTGTGTGCTATATGTCCAAATAATCTACAATTATTACATTTGACTTTTGGAAATTTATTCCTAAGTCTTCTACTATTCATCTGTCTATTTAGGGATTGCATAAATTTAGGATACAAAATAGGATTAGTGAAATCTTCAAGTCTAAAGGGTATCCTATTTTGTTTGAGAGATTTTATCTTCAATTTATAAAATGAATTTATATCTTTCAAAATTCGATTCGTATAATTAATTTTATAAATTTTGCTCTCAGATTCATCCTTAAAATTTTTAAATTCTTTTTTAAGTTTTGCATAGGGTGATTTTAAACTTTCATGATTTTTATTCAAGTCGTTATACTTATCAAGTAATTTCATGTGGTTGTCATCAATTAAAGCATGATCTTTCCTAAGGATCTCTTATTCTTTTTGCAATTCCAAAAATTTTAAATTCAGACTAGTATGCATTTTCTTTAACTTTCTATATGCATCATGTATGTGTTCATAGACTTCAAAAAGCTCATTGTATGTCAAATCACATACCTCTTCTTGATTTGACTGATCAAGACTATCAGCCATTAAGCACAAATTAGTGACTTCCTCTTCCTTTTCAGTCTCTGATAAGTCTGAAGCAGAGTCCGCCTAGAAAGCTCTTTGGAATTTCCTTTTGCCCTTCTTCGTAATTGGTTTGTCCTCTACCTTCTCCTTGCTAGGAGTGGCTTTGAGTTTTGGGCAGTCTGACTTAATATGTCCAGGTTTCCTGCACTCATAACAAATAACATCATTTAGAACCTTGACATTTTTATTAAATTTACCTCGATTCCAATGCTAGCGTCTCTTTTGCTTCCTCTTCAGAAAGCTTCTAAATTATCTAGTCATTACTGCGATATCGTCTTTATCCTCAGGTTGTGAGAGTTCGCTCTCTGACTCCTCCACTTTTATTGCAATGTTCTTCTTCCTTAGTGATTCACTTGCATCAATCTTTCTTTGACTCACCCCTTGCTCGTAAGCAATTAGTGATCCAAGAAGATTGTTAATAGAGTAAATGTTTAAATCTTTAGACTATATAAGTGTAGTTATTTTAGCATCATAAGTAGTAGGCAAATAATAAAGTATCTTATTAACCATTTTAGCATTTGTTAGTTCCCTACACAATGCATGTAAATAGGTGACTATTTGTGTGAATCTTGTGTACATGTCATAAATAGATTCATTGAGTTTCATGTGAAACAGTTCATAGTCATGCAATAAGATATTAAGTCTAGACTTTTTAACTTCATTAGTCCCCTCATATGTTATATAAAGTCTATCTCATATGTCCTTTCCACTCTTACAAGTGGAAACCCGCATGTAATCTTCAGATTTAAGTGCACGAAAGAAACTATTCAAGCATTTGATATTTATTTGTGCTAAGTCACATTCTTCTACTATCCAGTCTGCAAAAGGTGTTTCAACTCTAACTCCATCAATTAATCTAGTTAGTTTTATACATCCTTCCTGAATTAAGATCCATATATGATAATTAAGTGACTTTAAAAATGTAAACATATGTGTTTTCTAAAAATCAAAAGAATTATTGTTGAATAATGGAGGTCTTGTTATAGAGTAACCCTTAGGTGTGTTTCGGTTTCTAAATATAGTCATGGTCGTTAATAAAAAAGTAGTCTAAACTTCTAATTTTGAAACTAGGCTCTGATACCACTTGTTGAAACTTTGTTCAATATGAATTAGGTTGTTAGACCTAATGTTATACCTTAGCGGCTAACCAAGAGGGGAGGGGGGGGGGAATTGGTTCATAAAAATTTCCCTCTTAAATTTTTTTAAAATGATAAAAACTTTTCAACCACACTTTCAAATAGAAAAACCTAAAGTAAAAAAAAGCAGAGTAAAAAACAACGAAAAAAAAAGACACAAGATTTATAATGGTTCAGTCAAACACGACCTACATCCACTCGTCGGAGGCACCCTCCGAGTATTGCACTAATACCAATAGTGTCTTTCCTTTTGCCCCCACATCAAGGCGGAGAAGCCTTCACAAAACTCTCTTCCACCACTACCCGGTGTGGCAGAGAACTGTCATCCTTTTACACCCTCTAAGTGTAGGCTTAGTATCTCCCGTTGTTCACACTCTCCAAGTGTAGGCAGAGAACCTTCCCGCTTTTCACACTCTCTAAGTGTAGGCTGAGAACCTTCCCACTGTTCATAATCTCCAAGTGTAGGCAGAGAACCTTTCATCCTTTCACACTCTCGAAGTGTCGGCAGAGAATCGAATCTCCTTGAAAAATCTTCTCAAAATAAATCTACAAGGACAAGAAAAAAGAGTGAAGTAATAACAATTCACAAAGTTGAGATCCTTACCTTTGAGTACTAAGTGAGTCCTTCACGCTCGAATTGTAGGAATTTTTCTTCAAATACTCTCTCTCACTCTCTTCTTCACACTTCTTTCAATAAGAATGAAGACCAATCACCAAAAAGATTACAATGCAGTTTACAAAGGACTTTTTATATGAAAGACACAAAAAACCATCCAAAAACTATGAATTTTCAATTTTGTACTTACATGATTGTCCCGTACGATCGTGATTTTGAACATACAAATATTGTAAAATTATTACGTACGAACTCTTATGTGCATTGGGACGATGTGACTTCATACCCGATCATTATCCCGTACAAACTATATTCGTCCGGTACAAACAATTATTTTAAAGCCACACTGAAACATAACTGCAGACTATCTATATGTTAAAAGAACAGAGAACATCGTCCTAGGACGAATGTTTATGTTTGTTGCAAATCTATTTTCATGACTTATGTTTTGATGATTGACAAACACAATTGATTCTTTTGGACTGCTTATTACTTCTAACTTTTCAGGAATCAAAGATCGAACGAACAAATGAAGCCAGTTCAAGATTGCGTAGGTTTAGGGTTGGGTCAGTCTGTACTTTATTTTTTCTCTTATTGAGTCTACTTGTAATGTTTTAAGAGACTGATGCTAAGTAACCCTACACACACACACACACTTGAGAGACTTAGAATTTCTATTTTTATCCACATCGGCCAGGACGATATTTACATCGTCCTGGACGATCAGGCTTAAAATAAAAAATCTAAATAAGGATTCTTAATTAAGGCAGTCGTCATTAATAGATCGTCCTGGATGATACGTATATCGGCTAGGACGATAAGCTCAAAACAGAAAGAAATTGCCACCATAGACAATTAAGGTAGTCTGTATTTTTTAATAATCGGCCAGGATAATCATTCATCGGCCTGGACGATATTCACAAATTATGCCTTAATTGATCAGGAAATCAATGGAGTAATTAAGGATGATTGATACAATCATATCATATTGGACGATCACAGGATCGGCCAGGACAATCTATTAAAAAACCTTAGTTACTTCTGGATGATAAATATCGGCCAGCTCGAATTCAGGGCGATGCTCTGGACGATTTTCCTCTCATTTGAACTGATCAGCCTGGACGATCGTGAGATCGGCCAGGATGACCAAGCCAATTTTAAATCGTCCAACTTGCATTCAGGGCAATGCTCTGGCCGATCTTCTGAGAATTGTATTGATCGGCCAAGACGATGTCTAGATCGGCCTGGACGATATTGTCGGCAACTTGCAATTAATGAGCTCCTTTGAATCTCTTCTATTTAAGAGCTCTTGTTCAACATTTTGAACAATCTTTTGCTACTGCCTTGACCTGAGAATACCTTAAGGAGAGAAAGAGAGAGAGAGAGAGAGAGAGAGAGAGAGAGAGAGAGAGGATATTGTGAGGGGGAGCTTGTGAGGGGATTCACAAGGGTGCTTCAAGGATCGCTCTGCTTCTTCTTCATCTAGAGTTTCTTGTTCGTAAAAGGGTTGGTAGAGGTATGGTTTTCAGCACCGGATTGTGGTTCTCTGCCAAGCTTCAGGAGGAAGCAAAAGGAGATAGGTTCTCTGCCTTGCCCGGGTGGCAAAAAGGACTTCTTTGTGAGGGCTTCTCCGCCTAGCCGTGGGGGCTAAAGGAGAGACACGTTTTGTAGTGCAATTCTTGGAGGGTGCCTCCAAGGAGTGGAAGTATGTCAAATTGACCGAACCACTATAAATTTCTGTGTTATTATTTTCTTGCTTCCGCACTTTAATTTCCGCATTGTTTTTATCTTGTGGTGTGATTTGGTTTTGGTTTGTAATCTTATTGCTTTTGTTGAAAAGAAATTTTAAAATACCAATTCACCCCCCCCCCCTCTTGGTTAGGTTGGGACTAAGTTCATAGGGCTTAACATCCCAAACGAACTTTCAAGTGGTATCAGAGCGGGATTCAAAAATTTAAGTTTGAAAACTTTTTGAATTTTCATCCATGGCTAATCTTGGGAATCGTAACACTATTGATGGGTATTCAATTACACGACCTTCATTATTTGATAACTTACCTTTTGATTTCTGGAAAACCCGCATGTCAACGTTTTTACAGTCTACTGATTATCGCATGTGGATGCTTATCAAAGAAGGTTATTCTCCACATTCTCGAGAAATTAATGGTGTTAAAACTGAAATTGCTTTTACTGAATGGACCTTCGATGAAAGAGATTTAGCCCAATTAAATGCAAAATATTTGAACTATTTTTTCTGTGCTTTAAAATCTGAGGATTACATGCGTGTCTCCACTTGCAAAACTGGTAAAGAAATTTGGGATAAATTGTGTATCACCTATGAAGGCACTAATGAAGTTAAACAATCTCGTTTAAATATTCTCTTGCATGACTACAAACTTTTTCGTATGAAACCCTCTGAATCTATTTCTAACATGTATACAAGGTTTACTCAAATTGTTACTTCATTACATGCCTTAAGAAGAGAACTTTCAAATTTTAAAAAAGTAAACAAAATTTTAAAATGCTTGCCTTCATCTTTTGAAGCTAAAATTACTGTAATCATTGAATCTAAGGATTTGAACACTTATTCTATTGATAACTTACTTGGCTCACTCATTGCTTACTAGCAAGGGGTGAATCAAAGAAATCTTGATGCAGGTGAAAAGAAGAAGGAGAAAACAGTTGCACTGAAGGCGCACAAATCAGATTCTGAAACTTCCGAGTCTGAAAGCGATGAAGTTGTCTTCATCACAAGGCAATTCAAAAGATTTCTAAGGAAGAAGCAAAAGCATCATTGGAGAAAAGGTAGGGATCATATACATTCTAAAGGATCTTCTGATGTCGTTTGCTATGAATGCAGGAAACCAGGACACGTGAGAATTGATTTCCCTACACTTAAAGATCACTCAAGCAAAGGAAAGGGTGAGGAGAAACCTAAGCTAAGGAAGGACAACATGAGAGTACAAAAATCATTTTGAGCAGATTCAGCATCGGACTCATCGGAGACGGAACCAGAAGATGAGACATCAAAATTGTGCTTGATGGCGGATGACAATCTTGATCAAGAAGAGGTATGTGAACTTTCCTACGATCAACTTCTTAAAGTTTCAGAAAAAATCCATGCATCATATAGAAAATTAAAGAAAACACATGCTAGCTTGAAATTAGAATTTTTGAATCTACAAAAAGAGCATAAAATTTTGACTAAAGACCATCAAACGATTGATTCAAATCATATAACTTTACTTGATGAATCTGATGAGTTAAATAAAAATCATTGTGAATTAGTTGAAAAGCATAATGCATTAAAAATTTCACACACATCACTTGAATCTAATTTTAAGAAGTCTAAAGAGATGGAGAAAAATTTGAGGATTGAAAATGAGGTCTTAAAGAGCACAAATTTGAAGATTCAAAATGAATTAGAAACATGTAAGAAAACTAGGATGACATCTACTTTTGATCAATTGCCAAAACCTAGGAAGAGGCATTATAACTCAAACCACTTAAGAAATCCTTTTCCTGGAGTTAGATGTTTTTCATGTGGCATGCTAGGACACATCTCACACACTTGCACAGTTCACCATAGTACACATTGGGTGTGGAGACCCAAGGTGCATGATCCACAGTATACCACACATGCATTGCATTCTACTCTTCATAAGAAGGAACCCAAACCTGCTTGGGTTCCTAAATCTAAAATTTGGTAATTTTGCAGGAGAGCTCTCACAAAAGGCCTCGTGAGAGTATGTGGTACCTGGATAGTGGATGCTCTCGACATATGACTGGTGATGTCAATCAGTTTGTGGTACTAGAGTCCAGGACTGGAGGCAAGGTTACTCTTGGAGACAACACCACCAAGAAGGTGATAGGCGTAGGTATAATTGGTAATTCCAAGAACCTTATGATTGAAAATGTTTTGCTTGTAGATGGATTGAAGCACAACTTGCTCAGCATCAGTCAACTCTGAGACAAAGGCTTCATCGTGCAATTCTTTGCAAATTCATGCATTGTAAGTTTAAGTAACAACATTATTTTACAGGGAAAGAGGATCAACAATGTCTACATGCTTGATTTAAATAACATTGAATGTGCTACTTCTTTTTGCCTAAAAATAGTGATTGATGATTCATGGTTGTGGCACCGAAGGCTTTGTCATGCTAGTATGAAAACCCTTAGGAAAGTGACCCAAAAGGATGACACTTAGTGACCTACATTTTAGAAAAGAAGTACAACATTAGTCATCTTTATGCTCCCATTAAAATGTCAATCTTCTTTCCTGATACTTCTTTTTTATATTTGTTTGAGAGAAATGAGAGTTCTAGTGAGGATATTGAGGGAGAAGGGGGAGTACCTACACCTACTCAGAGACCTGATTAGAATTACTTTCAACAAGTGGTCCAGAGATTTGATCGGTTAGAGACTCATTTTGATCAGCATTTTTATCAAATTCAAACTCATCTAAACCACCAGGATGCAAGATACCAAGAAGATATTGGGTGGATCCGAGGTCACTTTGACTTGGTGAATATGAATGTAGCTATGATGAATAACTATTTCTCAATCTTCAACCAGCCACCACCTCCAGACCAAGGCCCCTATGACTTTTAGTTATACTTATATGATGTTGTTTCTATCAAACTTTAGATTGTGATGTGAGGTTGTATTTTTTTTATTGTTGCTTTGCATGTTTTGTGAGTTAGTTATACTTATGTAATGTGATATTATGTTTGCTTTGATATTGATATCATGAATTGTATGTTGTAAATCTTATTGATATCAATGAAAATTGACATGTTTTTGTAGATATGTGTTTATTACTTAGTTTTTGAAATGATAGTATTCCTATACAAGAAATCTTTAGAAATTGATCATTAAAATTGGATTTAAATTATTTTCCTTTTCAAATTGATTTCAATACAAAAATCTTATCTTTTAAAAAATTTAAATTAAATCTTAACTGGATCTGGATAAGGAAATCAATTTAATGTTTCTTTAGGCAAATATAACAAGAATATAATTATTGCAATTTTGATATTTTAATATTTTTATTTCCATTTTCAATATGTTTATTTTTTTTATTAGTGACATTTGATTTTAGATAACCAATTTTGGAAAGACTTAAAAAGAAAATCAATATAAAATACACAATGTGTGCAAAAATTAGAAAACAAATGTGCAATGGTTTCTAAATAAAAGATATGCACAAAAGGTGCCACAAAAAGAAAAGATATTTAAAGTGTGTCATTCATAAAAAAGATATGCAAAGCCGACAAATTGAAAGTTATTATTAAGTTCTTTCCTTTATCATTTTATCTCTACTTCAAAACTATCTAATTAACAATTATACACTATTTTGAATTTGAAATTAAAAAATCTTCATTTCATCATTTTTGCAATAATCATCCTTATATAAATTTGACTAGAATGAATTATGACTTTGATTATCTTTTCTTTTCTTAGTTGTTCTTTAATTTAAAATTTTGAATTTTTTTTTTTTAGTATGGAATTAATTTTATAATTGCAATTAGTTTGAAAGAAATTTTCAATGTTATTTCTTTTGGTTTATAGTTTGACTGCTCTCTTTTCAAATTCTACTTCCCTTTTTGTTGTTATCAAAAGGGGGAGTATATTGTTTGTGATTTGTGTTTGTGTTTTTTGTGTTTTTGTGTTTAGGTTATGTGTTTGTATTTTATTGTTTTTGTGTTTGTGTGGATTTGTGTTTTTGGATAAAAATTAAAAAAAAAATTATGTGTTAAAATGTTTTTGTTTAAAAAAAATTTGTGTGCTTGGTTTTAAAAATTTAAAAAACAAATTGAGTGCTCTTCATGGAATCTCTCTATATTCACATGTTCATTCTTTTAGGGGAGCTAAGGAGAAATTTAGGGTATACATGTTAACTCAAATAAAAATTATTTTGCCATTATAAAAAAGGGGGAGATTATTAAAATTATACAACCTAGTTTTTTTATTGTTGATATTCTTGCAATATGTATGTTTTTTCATGATTTCAAATATTATTATTTTAATCACTATTTCTCCTAACATTTTTGGATATAGAATTTTTGTTATTTTTGTGTACTAATATTTCAGGAAAATCATACTAGAATGTTGAAGACTTCAAGTCAGATTAAATTAGGTTTTATTGTAATTCGAGTCTTTACTTTTCTTTTTATTGAGTCTGAGAAAGTATGATTATAATTGACTAACTGTGCACACACACACACTAGGGAGTTATTCAAATTTCTAATTTTTAAACTAATCTTACTATACAAATTCAATTCATATGGGATAATTTGTTCAATTTTATTCCCAAATGAGTAGTTATAATTGACGAACTGCAGCAAGAAAATTTTTCTAAGTGCTGGTCATATTGTAAGAAGGGCTCTTCATATAGATGAGGTATAAAGTACGAAATGAATGGATCCCTTTTCATCCAAATGAATTCAAAGCTTTTTCTGAGATGATCATACTATATGATTCATTATTCATACAGATGACGTTCATAGTACAAATTTGATGGGTCCCTTTTTATCTTGATGAATCTCAAAGTACAAAGGAGAGAGAAGCTCCACAAAAAGAGGAAGGATTTTGAAGCTCATTTTGGCTGCAAGCATTGGAGATGGAAGAAGGTGGCCGGTCATCCTTGGATGACCGGAGCACCAATTCCTTTAAATCTACTACGCGTCCAGCTCTACTGGATTCAAAAAGTAGATTTGCATTCAATCGCAGCTTCCCGCGGAATTCATGTTTTTTGAACTCTCCTCTGGTAATTAGAGAGGGAGGTTTGTTCTCTATGCAAAAACCTTTGCCGGAGATAGCAAAAGGGAAAGAAGTAATTGAAGATTTGAACAGTAAGTCAATCTTACCCATGCTGATTTTTATTGCAAATGATATGGAGGCTTCTTCATCAGGTTGCAAAGATAATAACTCTTTGAAGAATGATCCAATTTCTTCTTCTGGATTGAATGATTCTAATTTGTGGATTAAAAAACCACATATTAAAATTAATTTGAAAGAAGTTAATTATGAAAATGAAGAAGCAAATGTGGTCCAACTTGATTTACAAAAAGAAAAAGCCAATGTTCAAGTTTTGAAGAATTCTTTGGTAGTGAAGATTCTTTGTAAAAACTTGCCCTTTTCAAAATGTGCCATTGAACTGAGGAGACAATGGGTTAAATTTGGAGGTTTTCATATAACCTCACTTGGATTAGATTGGTTTTTGTGCTTTTTTTAGTCACAAGGAGAAATGGAGGAAGTTCTTAATGGAGGTCCTTGGTATGTGGGGTGATTCGTCATTGGATAAGATAGATGGTCTCCCAATTTTTCTCCTAAATCTATGAATAAGGTTTCTACTCCAATTTGGGTTCGTCTTCCACATTTGCCTTTACATTGCTGAGATGAAACCAATATTACTAGAATTGTATCTAGAATTGGGACTCTCTTATTGTTAGATGGCAACATGTTTAGATGGGGGAGAAGAGAATTGGCAAGAGCCTGCATTTGGGTTAATTTGAATTCAAAACTCCCTAATGGTATTTGGGTGGGAGGTCTTCATGGTAGATTTTTTCAAAAGTTTGAATATGAAAATCTATCATCACTTTATTTCAAATGTGGGAGGATTGGACATTTAGATTCTATTTATCCATCTCATAATCAGAATCTAGCTATTAAAAATGTCCCTTTCATTTCAAATTTAAATGAAGATAATCCATATAGACCTTGGACGTGAAGTTCAAAAACAAATCTAGGAAAAATTCTAAGGAAAGCAATTTTACGCCAAAGGTTTTTCAGCGAAGGAAAAATTGGATGTTGTTGATGTTAATTTCAAAAATGCAGAAATTTTTGAAGAAGATGAAGAAGATGTTATTGCTGAAACAGAAATTGTTGATGATCCCTTGGCAGATCAAATTTCTAATGATAAAAACTTGGTAGCCGATCCATTGAACCTTACAGAAATTAATTGCCAAATTGCAGAAGATGTTGAAATTAAGGAAGGAGTTGAAGTGGCTGTTAACCATAATTCATATTTGAATGTTGAGCCGGTTGAAGATTTGAATTCAAATTTGGAATTCAATAATTGACAAGCTTTGGTTGCTGAATATAATCTTGAAATTACTAATTCTATTTTGGTGACTGTTCTAACAGATTATGCAGTTAGTTTCGTGAATCATCCAATATCTGCTGAAGGTTTGGAAATTCAAAATTCAAATTTTGAATTCTCTCAAATTCTGGAGGCAGATAAGGAGTTTATTTATTCAGGAACTAATTTGTTTACTAAAAAGTTTGCTGAACCAACCTCAAATAAAGCCATGACTTTAGAAGATGGCTTGACTAAGTCAGAATTGGATTAGGAGCATAATTTGGCTTTGACTCCAACTAAGACAGCAAGGACATTGGAATAAATGTTAATAATGATGGAATAAGAGACGTTCATTATGATACCATTTCTCCTACTTCAATAATCAGTTTAAAATTCAAAAAAACTGTTTTTAATAAAACTGGTTCAACTAAGGAGCATGGTTCTACCGGTTTTAAACTCAAATCGTTTAAGGAACTACAATCTCTAGGTCCAGCGAAAGATCAATCTAGAAGGAAGATTACAGATCCCAGAATGAAGAACTACTTGAGAAGTTCTTCTCAATCAAATCAATAATATGCAAGCCGGTATTATCAATTTAGAAAGTTACCTAAGGATGGAGCATCTTATCAAAGAATTTATCATATCTCTTGCTTATGTCTATATCACTGGAAGTTGAAATAGACATCTAAAATACCTGTTGATGTTATTCTTAGGTGTTTTACGATAATCATTGATTATTTGTAATTTCCCTTTGATTTTCTTTTGTTGTTTCCTTTTTCTTTTAGCTTTTGATTTGTTTTTTAAAATTATTATATTTGCTTATGGTATCAATACTAGATCCTATTTTTTAACGGGTGGGAACTCTGGGAAACTAACCAACCCTTGGGTTGTTTAATATTTTGGTATCCCCTGCATCTCAACGGTTTTAAAATAGGAAACAGTGGGTTTCATTTCAAAAATAATAATTTTAATTTAAATAAATTTGCTTTCAATAAGGATCCCTTTTCTCTTGATAAAGTACCCATTAGTTTCCAATTTTCTACCTTGTAATAGGTTGTTATTTCTTTCATTTTAATGCAAATTTTTTGCATTTCTTCAAAAAAAAAAAAAAAGAATCTCAAAGTTTTCTGAACTGATTATATTGTATGATATCTTGTTAGTACAGACGATGTCCATAGTATAAATTTGAAGGGTCCCTTTTCATCTCGATGAACGTTAAATTTTTTTGAATAGATCATACTGTATGATTTCCTGTTCGTACAAATGACATCCAGAGTTTGAAAATGTGGGGTACCTTTCATCCCAACAAAGTTAAAAAAAATTTCTAACTGTTCATACGTTATGATACCTTTTCATCCCAACAAAGTTGAAAAATTTTTCTAACTGTTCATACATTATGATCTTGCTTCGTACAAGATAATCATCGTGTATGAAAATATTTCGTACAGGTTCACACAAGTCAATACATAATAGTTTTTGAACTATTCCTATATACAAAAATATGATAGTATTGTACGATCGTACATGCTCAAAATGGAAAATTTTATTTTTCTTGATGGTTTTTTATGTCTTTCATATAAAAGGTCCTTAGAAATTGACATGAAAAGATTTGTTCTTCATGATTTTTTAAGGGCAAGTGAAATAGTGATTGTGGGAGAGTGTTTGAGGGAGAGTTCTTGCAAGTGGAGTGTGAAGGGATCACAAGGTTACTAAAAGGTAAGAATCCCTTTTAGTTTTTGGTTACTATTCTTCTTTTTCTTCTTTCTAGTTATTCGAAAGAAGATCTTTGAAGAAGATCTGGTAATCTGCTGACACTTGAAGAGTGTGAACGGACAACGATACTCTACTGACACTTGGAGAGTGTGAACAGATGATAGTACTTTGTCGACACTTGGAGGGTGTGAAATGATGATGATACTCTGCCGCAATGGAGATATGTAAAAGAGTGGAAAATTATAAAGGTTTCTCTGCCTTGCTGTGATAGCAAAAGGAGAGTAACTTTTGGTAATAGTGCAATACCTAAAGAGGGAGTCTTCAAGGAGTGGACGAATGTATTATTGGACCGAACCACTATAAATCTGTGTATCAATTTATTTTCTTCATTTTTATCTTCTACACTTTAGTATTTGTGGTTAAAAAATTTACTTTTGCAAAAATACAAAAATCAGTTTTATATTCAAAAATCCAAGAAATTTTTTAAATTACCAATTCACCCCCCCCCCCCCCCTCTTAGTTAGCCTTGGGACAATTACGTAGGTTTAACAACCTATAGAGAATCAACAACATTTACTAGTGAAAACAACTAAAATTATATAAAATCTTATAAAGTCATTCATATAGGGTCCTTTGTAACCACTAGTACAGGGTTCATGATAATTTTATACTAGGGCAGATATTTATGTTATAGATCATATTGGATCGTCTTTTTAGTTTGCAACAAAACATAATGTTCCCCCTAGTATAAGTAGAAGAATACATGGTAGAGGTAGAGGCATAGATTCAGCTACTCACAAAGAAAGCCTCGATGCTAGAATTTCTCCCTCTTTAGGTCTTTATACTATTGCATCTTCTATCATATTTGATTACTTTAGTGATGATATGGTTTATGCTCCTTATTATTCAGCCCCCTTCCTAGCCTTTAGCATTAAAAGTTCTAATTCTCTTCCAATATTCCATATGGATCAGATACCTCTGGTGGCTTATTTATTGATAGTGACTTAGAAGATCACATAGATTTTAGACATTATACTATAAGTTGACATTCCCTTTCTCATCAAATATATGGGATAAGGGTCAAGGGATCTAATTGACTGACTTTCCTTGCATCTTTAACTAGTGTATGTGGTCCACAAAACTATACTATACACTATGTGCATCAACTGCATACTTTTTATATTCCACCACAGCCTGGTAGGTATGTGATGTTGTTTCATAATGTAGGTGTCACATAGGATCCCAACAAACTAGGACCCATGGAAACCACTATGGATGATGAAGTCATGCATGTTCCTTTCAATTTTATCCTCTTCTTTGGATAGTTGTATTGAGTGGAGTATTGTTCCCTTGACTTGGTCTGAGGGAAAAGCTTTACAGCAAGCCCATATGTTATGAACTGATCTACCTCAAACTAAACAAGGCTTAGGCTATTTTGTGAAAAATCAATATTTATTATTCAACATTCATGTTACCTCTTATGCTGATTCAATTATTTCCATCTCAAATGATAAGGACTAGGATGATGTTGAGAATAAAGTGTTATATGGATAACTTCTTGCTAAAATCAAGATCCACGGACATCAACTTCTAGATCTATGAATCATTTTTTAATACTTGCACAAGCACTATCTCAAGATGAATCCCTAAGAATGTTCATTAAGCATTGCTATAGGGAAGTTCCATCATTTCATTATCCATTATTATGGCTTAGAGATCAATCCCTTCATTATCAAGGCAATCTTAGGCTTGGAATCCCCAAAGAGTCTTACATAATTAAGTTCTTTCAGAGTAAGCTTGCTTTCTTACAAATATTTATCTTTAATCTTATCGGTAGGTGTCATCATTTCACTTCTCTAGTGAAGAAGGATGACCATTTTTTTTAGATAAATATTATTAGAAGGCATTTGAGAGCATAAAAAGCTACTTAATGAATCTCCTTCTATTAGCTGCACCAATCTAAGACCGATCGTTGATCCTTTACAGTATGGCACTGGATGAGTCACTTGGTTTAGTTTTAGCTCAAGAGAAAGAGGAAGGCAAGAAAAGTTATATTATCTTAGTTCATGTTTGTTCATGTAGAGTTAAAATACCCTACTATGGAAAAAGAGTGTTATCTTTTATCTTTGTTTTGCATAAGCCTAAACTTTACATACTTTCATACTAGATTATCTTCATTTCCTAAGTCCACTATTTATTATAATTGATGACCAATCTGACCTTATCTAGTAAATTAGAATGATTTTCCATGATCTTACTGCAACTTGACATTAGTTTTATTCCTCACTTGGTTGTTAAAGGTTAGGTTTTAGTTTATTTTCTTTTTATTCACCATATAACTACATATTCTCCACTCACTGATGATCTACTTGATGAACTAGTTAGAGAGTGGATGAATAGGAGTCACCTAGCTAGGATTTTTACTTTTATGACATATCCTACATCAATTAGCTTAGAATTAATGAAACTCATATTGTTATGGTAGGTTTTTGTCTCATTTTTATATCCCCTGAAGGCCACGCCCTTCATTACACTTATAGTCTCTAATAATCTCTCACTAATAATGAAGCTAAGTATGAAGCTCCAATTTTGGGACTTTAATTGGCCATTTTGATGAAAATTATATGGGTGAGGATCTTTAGAGATTCTTAATTGATTATTAATAAAGTAGTTGAGATCTTCAAAGTTGTTAAGCCTGATCTCTTGACATATTATAGTCTGGCAATTTAGCTCTTTTGTGTCATCCTCGAGGTGACATTTGCTAGGATTTTCCAATCTAAAAATTGTAGAGTGGATGCATTAACTAAACCTTTTAAGAAGTTGGCTGACCCAACTGGAAGTGTAATATATATCACCATCCAGCATCATTATGCCTTATACTATTAAGTATTATCTTATCATAATCAGATCCTGGTATTTTCTATAGAGGAAGATTCATATTTGAACGCCCCTTTTATTTAGTATTTTAAGAATAGTAGGCATATAAGGCTTCCAAATGATTTCTCTCTTGCCACTCAAATCAGGAAGAGAGCTCTACTATTTTCTTATTTGAATGACACCTTATATCGATGCTCCTTTAACCATATCTAATTGTATTATCTCAATAATGAGGAGGATCACAAGGTCATGGGTGAGATACAAGAGGGACTTTATGGTGCTCATCAGTATGGACCTAGGAGGAAGGTTATAATTAAATACCTTGGTTATTATTTTCCAACCATGGTCTAGATTGTATGGATCAAGTTAGGAAGTTTCATCGATGCCAGATCCATTGCATAGTTAATCATCAACTTCCTAATTTGTTACAACCTATCATATCCTCTTAGATATTTTAGAGTTGCATGGATGTAGTGCGTCAAATTTACTCTCCTTCCTCTAAGGGTCACAAGTTTACACTAGCTACCACTAATTACTTCTCTAAATGGCTAGAAGTTGTCTCGCTAAAGGAAGTTAAGTTAGAGGATGTGATGCTCTTTTTTGCGGTCATGTTGTCCACCATTTTCTTGCTCCATGCTGAATTATTTTGATAACAGTGCATCATTTAGGACCACCAAATTGCTAAATTTCATCATTGCCATAATATTAATAAGCATTATTCCTCCATTTATTATCCTAGAATTAATGGATTAGATTAGACTTTTAATAAAACTTTGCTCCAAATAATAAGAAAAATATTTTTAGAAAATAAATGAGAGTGACATGATAATTTATATGAAGCAATATGGGCTTATAGGATCATATGTGATACTCCTTCTCTATCTATGACATATACTCTAGCCTTTCGGGTTAAAGAAGTCCTCCCACTTGAGGTTGACCTCACCACATTATGTATTGAAGTAAGCCAAAAGCTTTCTTATGAGGATAATAACTGATTGTAGTTGGAAGAACTTAATTGTTTAGAGGTGCTATGCTTACAAGCAAATCACAATCTCAGGTTATATCAGATCCGTATGGCTCAGGATCATGATTCCCATGTTCGACCTCAAGCTTTTCAGGTCTTTGATTTAGTTTTTCTCTTATATACACCTATCATCTCACATTGCCTTCAAGGTGGTAAGTTTAAGCCTTTTTGGGATGGTGCCTTTATCATAGTGCAAAAAATATAAAAGCAACACTTATTTATTAGTAGATGGAGAAGGTGTTCATCCCATGCAAGTCATCAATGGTCAGAACATAAAGAAGTATTATGCTTGATGATCTTACATTGCAGGAGGTGTCCATTTTTCACCTGTAAGTGTTCCTCTATATAGAAACTACTAGAGAGGACTTCACTTACTTTTTTGTATCTATATTCATGATGATTTGTCTTCTGCCATGTCATGTTCATCATATAAAGTATTAGGTTATCCTTAAGAGTTATATGAAAATATGTTGTAGGAATATTTGAGCTCATCTACATGCACACCAATTATTTTTGAGTCATTGCTTGGAATATTTATTTTATCCCCTCCCATTAATGTGGTATATCTTATTATGGGCATTAACATTATTTTTATTAGTAAATTCTTATTTCCCATTGGGAAACCACTCATTTTTTTGCTTATCAATATAGTTCTCTCCCATGGGAGTCCTTTTATAGATATGGAAAAAAATGCATTCATATAGAAAATATGGACAATATCGGGTTGAGCATGAACGGTGAGTTGGTATTTCTGGTTAAGGATATAACCTACGATGTGTACTATGGCTATATTTTGTTGTCTACGGGTGTTTAGATGATGAATATGAGTCATGTTATGGAAATAATCAAGAATAAATTGGGCTTCATCAAATTGAGTATTCAACATGATGAGGTAAGTGAAAATAGAGAGAAGTGGGATTATGTTAATCCAATCTCAAGCTTTGGGTATAACAGAAGTGTGAAGTACATGCTAGATATTACAAGCATTTTGATTAATAGTTTGTACAAGGGGTAGGTATAGATTTGAAGTCACATTCTAGATAGTTAGGTTAAAAGAATTTTAGTCAAACTGATGGAAATTTAGGGATTTAGGGCAAGGTCCTTCAATAGAGAGACCTATGTATTCTGCTACATCAGCATTAGTAATCTCTACATTTTAGCAGCAAACAAAGGAGGTAATTGTAGAGACTTCTAGGTTCATCCTAAGATTTCCTAAGAGTTTGTAAAGAAGTTCTAAATTAAAAGGAAAAGTCAAGGTAAGGAGATATTGATTGATGGTGGATGTGAAAAGGCTCATTACCTCCAAGTTGAGGGAAGGTTGGTTTAACATTTAGGAGGGGGTAATTTTTGCCTCTTTATATTTGGAATATGAATCTTCATACTGTGTAGAAAGGAAGATCGTCAAAATAATGACAGGAAGAAGAGATCCCCTGAGTTATTCTTCCATATTTGCTTCCACTGTCCATTGAGTAGGAAGAGGTAGAAAGTAGAAGTGTGAAGATGGTGTGAGTGCTTTGAACTAATTAACCATCTAATTTATAGAATTTTTTATTGTTCAAATAGTACGATCGAGGTATCACATAATATGATCATGGAGTTATTTTGTCTGGAAGACCTATCAAAAAAAGTGGTCAAACCATATAGTACAATCAGTATTGTACTAGACAACCTTAAGAAATTACATTCACTCTGAGGAGTCATTGGTATGGCAATGATGAAAAGCATCATACAATATGAACAGGTATTTGTACAACACAAACTTTAATTATTATCATACCAGCCAAATTAAATTCTTTCCAATATTTTTTGTCATGTGTATCTTATAGGACGAAGGGAGGTACGGTATAATACCAATGGCAATAATTTCATACCAAATAGATTGAATTCCTCAACGGTTATTTATATGTGGATCATACACTACAAAGAGAGATTCATATAGTAGGATGTGTACATTAGTTATTTAATCTGGAACATTGATGCAATAAGGAGCTATGATATGTGTATCTAGACATATTATTCAGTACAAATGTGAATCGTACAGTATGATCAGGGAAAAAAATTTAAAATATTGTTAAGATTCTTTGAAGTGCGTGTGTGAGATGATCAGTAAACTTCTAGAATTTTTTTTTCTTCTTTTTCTTCTTTTTTGTAACAAACAACGTCAAATAAAACACAAATAAATATATAAATAAACACATTTAATTTAAACGCATATAAACGACTCCTTTCAAATGAAAATTAATTTTGTTTTAATTTTAATTTTTTTATTTCTCTTAGATTAAGCATGAATATCTATAACACCTAATTTTGTCCTCATGGTACTAAAGGTGTTATAGGCTAGTGTTTTGTGAATATGTGTACCAATTAATCTTCTATAGCGATGTGGTGCAACTCTATATCTCCCTTGGCTACATGATCTCTTATAAAGTGATGCCAAATATCTATATGCTTTGTGCAAGAGTTCTAAATTGGATTTTTGGATATATAAATTGCATTATTATTATTACACATAATTAGAATGATTTCGATAGATAGTACAAGATCTAAGAGTTATTTCTTTAGCCATAGACTTAAGCAACATAACACCCTACTGCTATACATTATGCCTCATCTATGAAGAGGGCTACTGAATTTTGTTTTCTACTTGACCAAGAAACCAAGGATTATCCTATGAATTAGTAAGTTCAAGAAGTACTTTTTCTATCTACCTTATATCCTGAAAAATTAGAATCTAAAAATCTTATATGTTCAAAAGAGGTGTTGTATAAAGGGTACCATATTCCTAGGTTTTGAGTGCCTAATAAATATCTAAGGATTCTTTTAACAGTTGTCATTTGTGATTCATTTGGATCTACTTGAAATTTAACACAAAGGAAAACACTGAACATTATATTTGACATGCTAGTAGTTAAGTACATAAGTGATCCAATAATTTCCTTATATTTTTTGTGATCCATAGATTATCTATTTGGGTCCTTGTCTAGTTTAGGTATGCCTCTTACGAGATTTTTTTTAGTGTAATTCCTAATTGTTTTCATGCTAGCATAGTATTACCTCCTATGCCATAGCCAAGATTCATCAATTATTTCTTCTAAACATAAGGAATTTGAATATTCAATATAATTTAAGTCTAACATGTAAACATTATTCATTTATTTTCTTTCTAACACAAGTTTATCATCTAAGCTAAATTACATTTATCAAAAATAAATTTTACATCAAATCCTTTGACACATAGTTAACTAATACTTAATAAGTTATGCTTTAAATTATCAATTTACAAAAACATTTCAATCATAAAGTGTTTAGAGTTTCTAATTATACCTGATCCCACTAATTTCCTAGTGGTGTTCTCCCGATGTCACTTTTTCACCTTAGCCTCTAGTGTGATGAACTATTTCATTTTACTAGTCTTATGTCTCAAGTAGTCACTGTCCTGGTACCATATGCTCTCACTAGGTCTTTTGTGAGAGCATCCCTCATCTTGATCAGATTAATAAAGATTATTATTAACCATTAGACATAAATTTGTTACCTCATCCTCTACTTCTTCTTCTAAAATTTCTAAGGTATAGTCAGCCCAAAAAACATTTTTTACCTTTTTCTTGCCCCTCTTATACTTTGGCTTCTCTTAACCATTCTTCTTATTCGGGTGAGGCTTCAGGTTGGGGTAGTCAACTTGAAGGTGACCTAGTTTCCTACATTCAAAGTAAATTATATAATATAAAACTTCAGTATATTTATGGCTTTTACCTTTACTTTAGTTATTTTGATGATGCCTTTATTTTCTTTTTAGAAAGCTCTTTAACTGGTTTATCATTAAGGCTATTTTGTCATCCTCATCTGCTAAAGAGTTGTCACTGTTAGAATCATTTCTATTAGTGCTTAGTTCTCTTATTCTTCTTTTCTCTTGCATCATTTTTCCTAGGACTCACTCCTTCCACGTAGGCAATGAGTGATCCAAGCAAATTATCAATAGAGCAAACATTTAAATCTTTTGATTTATTAATTGCAGTTATTTTTGCATAATAAGAGCTAGGTAAATAACATAGAATTTTATTAATTTTTTTAGAATTTGATAGTTATCTACCTAGTGCATGCTAAAATGTTTCTATCGGGGTGAACCTAGTGTACATTTTAGACATAGTTTTGCTAGGTTCCATGCAAAAAAATTCATAATCATGCAAAAGAATATCTAACCTAGACTGTTTAACTTCACTGATTCACTCGTAGGTGATACACAATCTATCCTAAATTTCTTTCTTGATAGAGCATGTTGAAACTCGTATATAGTCTTTAAATTTTAATGCACAAAAGAAAAAATTTAGACACTTAGCATTTAATTGTGTGAGTTCCCTATCCTCATTACTCCATTCATTAAAAGGAATATCAATTTTAACACCAATAATAATATGTGATGGAGATGAGTAACTGGTTTGAATCATATGCAAAATTCTATAGTCAATGGATTACAAAAATATAGACAAGCAAATTTTCCAGAAATCAAATAGGATGTTTTCATATAAAGGTGGACGGTACTCTATAGTGTTATGTTTAAAAAAATGTGTCATTGATCATTTTTGTCAAGGTTTTCTAAAACCCTATTTTTGAGACCTTACTCTGATACTACTTGAAAGTTTGAGATGTGCCAAGAAGGGAGGTGAATTGATTCTCTTAAAAATAATCTTATACTGGCTTGATCAAGCCATGACCTACACAAAGTGACTCTCTTTTTGCTCCCTCGACAAGGCGAGAATACTTTACAAACTCTCTTTCACCAACCCGGTGCGGTAGAGGACCGAAACTCCTATCAAAGGCAGAGAACCTTGACTCCTTTTTCTCCCTCTAAGAGAAGGTAGAGAACCTTGTGGACAAACTAATAAGCCTTTCTCCCTATAGAGCTTCCATAAGACTCGCTAAGGCTACAAGAGGAGCAAGCGTGTAGCTAGCCTAAACCAACCATGTTATCCCTCTCACACTACTTCTCCCTCATGCTCAAGCTCACCTTATCCTTCCTCTCACAAACCCTAATTATGTTTCGAAGCTTCCTCTTAGAGTTCCTCCTTCAGTCACATTCCTCTCTTCTCATCTCCTTTGAAAAGGTTAAAGAAATTGATTTTATAATAAGCTTGAAAAAACCCTAAAAATTTAAGTTGGTTGTCACTGTTTGAATAATACAATCCATGTTTATATAGTATGATCAGTTCTAAACTAATCCCATCCAGTACGATATAAATAGTCGTTCAATCAAATTATTTAAATTTTATGAACATATCATAAAGTAAGAACTCTTTAATTTCCTCTTTTCATGCAAGAAGATTCTTTGGACAATAGAAATTCATCTCTGTCACCCATCCCATATTGTTCTCATTGTACAATATGATTAGTTATTTTTAGGTAAATTATCTAGTATGATATGACTATCGTATTGTATAATTAGTTCAAAATTTTGATGCTTCGTATGGTATGATTTTTTGGGGGACCAAATTTATCTCTGTTAATCATTTGGTATGATCATCATCTTACTGTAGAATTAGGTAAAAAAAATAAGGTTTTATTTGGTATGATCTATGGGATGACAAGATTTCATCTATGTTAGTTGTCTAGTATGATTGACATCGTATAGTACAGTCGACAGTCATTATTTAAACTATGATTTTATTGACTAATCACGGGGGTTAATTTTAGCAAGAATTCAATTTTTCATATAGTATAATTTGCATCATATAGTACAATTAATTCAAATTATCAAATTCAAAATCTTACTTAATTTTACTTGGTAGCTAGGGTTTTGATCATGAAACAAATCATACAGTACAATATTTATCAAACAATATGATTAGAATATAAAACATAAAGTTTTAATTAATTGTTAAACCATTCTTTGAAATAACTTATCGTACAATATGATTTAAATTTTTACAGTATAATTAGTTTAAAAAAATTAAATTAAAAAAAATCTCTCTCCCATGTGTGTGTGCATGGTCACCCAATTGCATACACTCTAATATATCCTCACTTAAGAAAATATAAAATTAAAGAAAATAAAAATATATACTCTTTTGACTTGACATCCTAACCTACCCAATCTTAAGTCTTTGATCTTATTGAGTATTATACCTGTAACCGTTAGTGCACAAAACACAAACAATATTTAACATATTTCCTAAGAATGTATAATTCAATGAATAGGGTTTATAATCATCAAAATCACAGGCTAGGGATCGCATATTTGTAACAGCATATATGAATTTGCTTCATGCCATCAAAACTATATAATTATAGTTATCAAACTTGTAAATAATTGGATTATAATTTGACCCAAATGTTTTGAAAATTTCTATGCTTAGTTCTCTTAGATCATTCACACATAATTCCAAAGGTGTGTTTTCATCTATATGCAAGGGTTAAAAACATGATTGTCTAATCCTATTCAAACTTTAGTACCATCTAAGGATAAAAATTAAGGTTTATGTCTAGCAAACTTATGAAAATTATAAAATGTTATACACACCAAATAGGAGAGATAATACTATAAATAATTTTATTGAAAAGTACTTCAACTTAATCACTATATAAATACTATGATTATTAATTTTATTTTTTTTAATATTGTATATTCAATGCAAAAGATATTTTTTATCAAACTTTAGTATGTATTATTTAAAAACAAGTAATATTCTATTGTTTGAATTTGATAAGAGAAAATTTGTTAATTCCAAATTGCATATATTATGATATTTTGTGATTTTAGTTCTTATATTTTTTTTTGAAGAAAAGCAATAAAAGCTTTATAAAAAAAATGGATTACAACCTAATATTAACGGATTCCTCCTTTAACACTTTAGTAAAAGTGTGAGGAACCTTATTCGCTACTAAATCCTCCCAAATAAAAGAATTAAAACAAGCATAGTTAGCACATAAGTCCGCTAACTTATTACTATTTCTACCAACACAATTAAAAATGACAAATTTGAAATCTTTAAAAAAAGAAAGGTCACCCACCTCATTGCTTCCTTTCTTCAAAATGCTATTAATAAAATTAAAAACATTTTTATTATCACCTTCAATGATCATACCTTTGTAAGCATACATCCAATCTCTAGTGACTTCTTTGATGGAAAGAATAGATAGAAGCTCCAAGTAAGAGATATCCCAATGTGTTAGCTTTTTGCCAAAAGCCATTAAAAATCTTCCTCTATGATCCCGAAAAACTCCACCAATTCCCGCCTTGTATGAAGAAAAAAGAGAAGCATCAACATTGATTTTTATCCAATCAGGTGGAGGGGGGTGCCAAAATTCATTAAACAACCCAACCGGTTGGTTGACATCCCCGATACCTGGGCAACTTCTATTCACATATCTTGACAATGAGGCATAGCTAACTGCATTAGTAGCTAACAACCAAGAGCTTGAACGTTTGCCTTCATGCAAAAGTCCATTCCTAGCTCTCTAAGAAACATAAACCAAATTACAATAAAGATTTATCAACCAAAATTCTTTGCTCTGAAGCCAATCAAAACAATTGTGAAGAGAACTAAAAATTGGGATATCAAAACCCCACTTCTTCAAAATCTGGATTGTTTCATTTAACTTGTCACATTTCGAAATAATGTGACAAGTGTCTTCCACTTGTTCACAACCCCATGGGCACTTTTCATAATCTATCAGCCTTCTATTACAGAGGAATTGATTGGTTGGTATGGCTTTATGAATGATTCTCCACCAAAAGTTCTCCACTTTAGCACTAAGCTTAATTTTCTTGAGCCATTTCCATATAAATGAATCTTCAGGGTTATCTTCAGAATTTTACATTGCGAAAGCTGTAATTGTTTTTCTTGTAGCAAACTGCATCAATTCCAGCTTATCCTCACCTGGTTCAATCGAAATCTGGACCTCTTTTATCAAATTAACAAGCTCTGGGCCACACAATTCTTCTAACTTTGCAATGTCCCATCTTCCATTGGTAATTAGGTTGTCAACCGTGAAATCATAGTCTTCCTTAGCTTTCACAAACGTTGGCCAATTTTCCAAAGTCTTATTCAAAATCCAGTTGTCTTTAAACACATTCACGGAACTACCATTGACAATCTTCCACCTAGTGATAGGTTTAAGGAACTTTTCCCCTGTTTTAAGTAGTTTCCAAGCAATGGATCTAAAATTAATAGCAGAATTATTGGTCATAACATTACCATACTTTGGAACAAGGAGCTTATGCACTAATGCATCCTTATTCTGAAATTACTTCCAAGCTAGTTTAGCTTTAAGAGGTCTTGCTTTCTTTGCACAAGACGTCAATCCCCTACCTCCCTAAGAGCTTGGCCTACATAAGTTTTCCCAATTAATATAGTGGATGCCTCTTCTCCCATCACTCTTACTCCAAATAAAATCCATGCAATGTTTATCAATTTCATACAATATACTTTTGGGAACCAATGAAAGGGACGAGTGAAAAGTTGGGAATGAAAGCAAAATAGTCTTGACAAGTGTCAACCGACCCGTCCATCTACAAAACTTGTTGATAATATTTCTAACCTCCTTGATCATCTTCATGCTAGCATCAGAGAAAATCAAGATATCATCGGCATATAGAAGATGTGAAATCAAAGGCCCATTTGGAGAAATTTGTATGCCAATTGTATCCTTCTTTTGATAAAGTGCATTAAACAATAATTGAGCACATAAAATGAATAAAAACAGGGATAATGGGCACCCTTGCCGAAAACCACTTCTTGCTTCTATCCAATTGGATAATTTCCCATTTATAGATAAGGAAAAATAAGGATTGAAAACACATTCCAGGATAAGATTAGAAAAACCCGAAGGAAAACCAAAATACTCCAAAGCTTTGCATAGGTTGGCCAACCCATAGAATCATAGGCTTGTTCCATGTCAATTTTAAAAATAACTAAGCCTTTAGAAGATTTAGAATACCTGAATTTATGGAAGACTTCATGAGCAACCAGTACATTGTCGGATAGAGATCTATCTTTCATGAAAGGTGCTTGTTCCACCGAGATGAGTTTGTGAATGAATGTTAGAAGCCTTTTCAAGATCATTTTAGCTGCAATCTTGTAAATTGATGTGCATAGGCTGATAGGTCTGAAGTTAGAGGGATAGAGAGGATTTCTTGCCTTTGGGATCAAAACTATGATAGTTTTCTTCCATTCTTCACACATTTTCCCTATTTTAAAGAAATTATCCAAAGCATTCCAGATGTCTGATTTGATGATTGGCCAATAGGCTTTGATAAATGCATACAAAATTCCATCTTTGCCCGGAGCTATGTTGTTCCCAAGTTTATGTATAATATCCTCCATGTCATTAAAAGTGAATTCTCTGTTTAAAGCCAAAGAGTCTTCAACTTCTAGTGTCCTCCAAGGTTTCGGCCAACCCATTAAAGAGCATTCCCTTTCCTTCCATTTATTCTTGAAATAATTGTTGAGAATGATTTCTACCTGGTTTTGATCTTCCACAATCATCCCATTATCCTCCTTGATCTTATGAATAAAATTCATATTCCTTCTTGCACAAGCATATGCATGAAAAAACCTTGTATTAGAATCTCCTTCCTTCAGCCATTTGACTTTTGCACGTTGCTTCCACCAGGTACCAATACGGGCTAAGGTAGTATTCAGGTTGTCAGTTTTTTC
Source organism: Dendrobium nobile (assembly GCA_022539455.1). Classification (NCBI taxonomy): domain Eukaryota; kingdom Viridiplantae; phylum Streptophyta; class Magnoliopsida; order Asparagales; family Orchidaceae; genus Dendrobium; species Dendrobium nobile. Next base: position 30,787,209 of record CM039734.1, read on the forward strand.
CTTAAGTTCCCAAGCTTCTTCTTCATATAGAAAATTGCATTCAGCTTCTTTGATTTGAAGATTTAAAATCTGAATTTTTAGCTTCTCTTTTGATTGATTCAATTCCTTGTATTTGGCTTTACTCCAATAGAACAAAGCTTTAAGAGCTCTATTCATTTTAATGTTCAAGATGTGAGGAGGATCTCCCCTTGCTTTCCTCCCCCAAGCCTACTTCACAATACCCATAGATGCAGGAATAGAAGCCCAAATCTCCTCAAACTTGATTTGTTTGTCATTTGATTTATTGAATTTTAATAAATTCAGCAAAACTGGACTATGGTCCGAACCAATTCTCATCAAATGCCTCACAATCAGCCTATGAGATGAGTTAAAAGCTGCTGAATTTAGAAGACACCTATCCAGTTTTTCCAAGATTCTTTCAGCACCCTTCTTGTTGTTACACCAAGTTTACTTAGGACCAATGCTTTCAATTTCATGTAGATCATTACAAGTGATAAATGCCTTCATCTCCTTTGGTCCGATTGAATAAATGAACTCCCTAACTCCCTTCTTCTCTTCTCTTGAAAGAAAGCAATTAAAGTCACCACTAATTACCATGGGGTCTTCCTTCGACATATGCTATTCCAGCTTTTCCCAGAGAATTCTCCTTCTATAACAATCCCTGCTACCATAAACTGTTGCAATTCTCCATTTCCCATTGTTTGGAACATCTAAATCTCCAATTACAAACTGATTGGAGGATTCAATTACTTTGAATGAAGCTATATCTCTCTTCTAGAGAACCATGATGCCACCAGATAATCCATTCAATGGGACATAAAAGAAATCCCATTCCAATCCAATCATAAGATTAACATCCATCCTTTGAATTAACATCAACTTGGTTTCAATCAAGCCAACAAAAAAACCCCATTCTCCTTAGTAAATTCTTTCAAGTAAAGGGAATCTTTGCTTTTTTTCGCTCTCCTACAGTTCCAAAAGCTTATGGAATAATTCATTGAAAGTTAGGGGTAGAACTCCCCAAGTCTTCCTTCATATCTCCCTCCATTCTTCTAATTCTTGGATTTAATTTTATAGGACCCAAATGTTTGAGTTGTTTCATTCTTTTCTTCTTTGAAGTAATAAGGTTATCACCAGATACATTCATTTGATTTTTTTCCTCTTCTGCCTTCCCCTTGTCTGTGACAACAGCTATTACATGAATTGTGGGATTTATAAGTTTTTCGGCCTCACTTATTTTAAGTGTACTGCTATCTTCAGGAATTTGTTCCAGCAATTCAAACTGATTACTAGTGTTAAAATCACTGTTAACACTCACTTTTTCTTTAACATTTCTAACTCCAGCAGTTTTTTGACAGCCACCATCAGTTGGTGCAACCAGCACGTCTTCCTCCATAGATTTAGAAACAACCTTATTTGTTATTGAATGATTTTCTGCCCCCTTGCTTGAATTCTCCAGCTATTGGTTGAGTACCTGTTTTTCTTTATCTTTTATCTCTACTGTTTTCCTTGAGTCTTTCCACCTTGGCCTGATCCAAGTGTTCTTGAATTTCAAATTTCTACCTCTTTTCCTCCCATAATCAACATGTATCCAGTTATTATAAGCATCTTCATCTGTCTATCTCATATCTATAGCTGAATTACTGATTTTTGATCCAGGATTAGCACTAGTTTCCACTTCTCCAGCAGCTTATTTTAATTGGCAGTTTACTGTTTTCATCACCCCAGCATTGTCTGGATAGAGGTTTTTCCTGTGACCTATCTTTCCACAGCCAAAACAGAGTTCTCCTATTCTTTGATATTCAAATTTTTGATAAAATTTGCCTGAGATCCCTTCCACCCAAGCTCCTAGAGGAAGCTTATTTTCAAGCTTTATCTTCACACAAACCCTTGCAAATTCTCTTCTTCCCCATTGAAACTGTTCTCATCAACAAGATATGGGGTCCCCACCATTGAAGCAATTCTACAAACATTCTCATCATCCCAACAATGCAGAGGGAGGTTGGGCATTCTAATCCACAACGGAGCCGTAAGCCCTTTCAAAGAGTTCGGCTGAAATGAAGGAGACCATTTGTCCAAGCCAATTATACATCCATTCACATACCATGGCCCATTGGAGATAACTGAATCAGGAGCAGTCAGGTCTTCAAAGGCACATAAGACCCACCCTCCTCCAAGCAGAGTAATATGGAATTTTTCATATTGAGACCATTGCCTCCTAAGCTCAATACCAATATTGTGGTAAGGCACAAAATGTCCAAAGACTTTAACTACAAGGGATTTGACCAATCTGTTGGTATTTTCAACTTCTTTCTTTTTGTTAAGTTTCACTACACCATCTTCCATTGAACATTCTCCAAATTCAAAAGCCACTTTTTTGAAGTTATTCCTTTTCTTCCAAGCATTGAAAGTTTCTTTAACAGGTTGAACTGAGACTTCCTTTTCACAAAAGACCTCTTTGCTACAATTGCCTAATTCAGCTGATATACATTCTCGGACGCTTACCATATCATCAGACAGATGATGACATTCTCCAAAATTACACACAGTAGAACTTTCCTTCCGATTGGATTTCTTCGAACCCGGTGAAGTATCTTCTTCATTCTCCATTCGCACCTTATTTGCCATTTCCAATTCAGGTTGAAGATCGACTAAAACTGAGTCATCCTTATATTTCTGATCATCCATATTCAAATTATTTTTCAGAATAGAGAAATTAGGCATTTCATATATTATCTCCTTCAATACCGCCTTACCTTTTCCAATAAAATCAACAGATTTCTTCGGATGGATCAGCCCTCCTTCATTGATTACTAACGCACCTGAATTCCTGAGTTTCAGTTTAGACTCCCCTTCAAACAAGTAATCTGCAGTTCTGAATGCGGGTGGTGACGCTCCCTTGACTGGACAAGGAAGGATCTTGATCGCATTGGATGATATCCGACGGCCATCAGTGGCGTTGGAAGGTGGTGGATGGCGTCCCTCCACCGTCATTGACCGGCGGAGGAATTTACGGGAAACAAAATTTTTTGAATCGAGATCTTTCTCTCTCTACTTTTTCAAGACCTTCTCTCTTTTAGCCTTAGTTTGGATTTTAGTTCTTATATTTTGTGCAAAAAAATTGTAAGAAACTCAAGAAAATTTAACTAGTGTTGTATCGCCATAAGGTTAGCACCATAGTAATAAAGGTCATTCTAGAGCCACCCCACTATCATCATAGTAGAGAGCTCTCGTAAAATTGACTAGATAGCTTAGCATTAAGGCTCTATCTAGGAATCGTTGCAACACCAGATGGAGCATCCTAGCTCTAAATCCTGTGATGCCATGGTGGGAGACCGTTGAATTGGTGAACCAAAGTGATGAATGGTGAACAAACATATTGGGCTAGCAGCACCACAGACCCACCAAACTAATGCCATGGTGCTAGGTCACTTATATAGAAAAAAATATAACTTGTAGTCTTAATTTTTTTGTTGAGAGGTTGGAGCATTGTAGAGTTATTTTGTGTGTGTGTGTGTGAAAGTGTGATGGGATATTCTTGAGAGGGAGTATTTTGTGTCTATGTTTGGAGTATTGTATTAGTGTGGATCAATGTGGAGTTATTTAAAGGAGCTACATCTTAATTCTAGGTTATTTTTAAATCTTGTATTATATTGTATACCTTATTTTTAAAGCTTTCACATCTAGAGCTACTTAGCTGGCGTGCAGATACTACGCTCCATGGAAATCTATTTCTCTTAGCTCTTCTCCCATGTGGAAAAGTCTATGTGAGGCTGCTTCTTGTGTGAAATGGAGTTTTATCTTTAATGTGAAGGTGCATTCTCCTATCTCCCTAATATGGAACCACTAGTGAAATGGGTAATTTTATCTGAGCTCAATTATAATTCTTCATTTCTGAATGCTGTTCTATTTGATGCTCGTCTCTCTACTATTTTGGATTTTAATGGTTGGAGGGTTCCTTAAGATAATAACGATTATATTCTTGTAAAGATAATGTTTGTCACCATTCATTTTTTATGATGGTGTGGTTAGCTTGAAATGGAAAAAAATGAGAGTAATGTATCTTTTCGTGATTCTTGAAGAAATTTTATAGGGAAGAAAGGGAGGTGGCTTGGTTGAAATCGGTTTGGCATAAACATGCAGCTATTCGATATTCCATTTTCTACTAGATGAGCTTGGTTGGTGATATTAAAACATTATACGTGTTACTAAAAAGAAATATTATGGTGGATCCTTTATGTTGTTTATGCCATATTAAGCCCAAAAATATATCACATCTATTCTTTGAATGTGACTTCACCTATTCTATCATGGTTGACCTTATATCGTGCTCAAGATACTTTCTTTTACATCCAAACTTACCCCAAATTATTAACTTATTTGATAATGTCAACTTTATAATGCTCGGGAAATCTTCTTTCTATTTGTTGTTGCTATTGTGTTATATCTATCACTTATAGATGGAGATAAATGCTAGAAAGTTTGGAAATAATTTTTATAGTACATCCACCGTTCATATTAATGTTATTAAGGCTATCGCTATTAAAATTCTAGTTAGAAGAAGGGGGAGAAACTTAAACACTTGCTCAGTACATACAATTAAAGGTCCTAATGCTTTTTGTTACTCTCTGTAGATGTTGGGTGGATTCTTCTTTCTCGGTTGTTGTTGCCTATGCTTTTTGCAAATATTTCTATTATGGGATGTGAGGGCAAGTTCAATTTTTTTCCTTCCTTTTATTGGTTCTAATGACCTCCATGAACTGGGGAAGGTCTTCTGGATTTTGTTTGTAAGTTGGCTTTTATATACTGGACAAGATTTTTGTTGCCTTGGATGATGATGAATCCATCGCAATACCCCCTTAAATGGACTTTGGGTAACCAAGGGTGTTATTTATATTTGATAGCTATTGTAGAACCTCTTAATTTCTAAGTTTAAGCATTCTTGTGTTCTTTCTTACTCATTTGCTCTTATGTTGGCATATGCTCAATTATAATCCAGTGACCATTTTGATGCAAAATAACCTTCTTTTACAAGCATCCACTTGATATAATATATAGATTGCAAAAAGGTAAACATGTGTTTTTCAAAAACCAAACAGTATATTATCAAATAAGGGTGGTCGAGTAATGGAATACCCTTCCACCGTGTTTTAATTACCAAAGTTAGTCATGGATCTTTAATTCAAAGTTTTCTAAAACTTGATATTTTAAATCCTGCTTTGATACAACTTAAAAGTTTATTAGGGTTATTAAGCCCTTATAAACTAGTCGGAGGCTAACCAGAAAGGGCGATGAATTGACATTTTTAAAAAATTTAACTTAAATAATAAGGAAAATCTTTTTGATATTTTTTATATTTTAAAATAAACTACTTTCATCCCAAGGAGGAAACAAAATAATTTTAGAGAAATTGAATTATGATATATCTACCACACAAATAATCAAGAGTGAATAATGCAAAAATTAAGTTATAATAAAAATAAAAAGAATACACGATATTTTTATAGTGGTTCGGTCAACCTAACCAACATCCACTCCTTGGAGCCTCCCCTCCAGGTATTGCACTAAAACTATAGTGTATCTCCTTTTACTCCCATAGCAAGGTAGAGAAGCCCTTATAAAATCTTTTTATCAATCCCAATGAGTAGAGAACCTAGACTCCTTTAGCTTCCTCCTGAAGGAGATAGATAACCTTGATCTAGTGCTGATGAAGACCTCCCTAGAGCCACCAAGGAGCCAAGGATGATGATTGAAAAATATGACTTAAATCCTTACTTGAAGTAACCTTTATGAACACCTCATAAACTCCCCATCACAAGATTCTTTCTCTCTCTCAATCTCTCCTTCTCCTTCTCTAAGCTCTCTCAATTCAGGGCAACAACAAAAGATTGTATCATCAGTAATTAAGAGAGCTTAAATAGAAGGCCTTGAAAAATGCCCTAATTTTCAACTTGCCGTCAAAGATCGTCTAGGACAATCTGTTGATCATCCTATAGGATTAGTTTAAATCAGCCCTTCCTACCATTATGATCTGGGCTTCTAGTATGATTAAAACATAATGTTTGTTCTGATCGTTTGAGATGATGTGGACATCGTCCTATTTAATTAGTTCAAAATCAAACATTATCATCCAGCAGATAGTTTGGGATAACTAGGAGATAAATTGAGACGATATATAAAAATATAACTGATTTTCCAGGACGATATTGAGATCGTACTGTACGATTAGTTCAAAATTAGACATTATCATCCAAAATATAGTTTTGGACGTCCAGGAGATTTAGGAGAGAACTAAGGTTTTTCTTACAAATCGTCCAGTATAATTTTACTATCATCCTGGATTATATGATCGATCAATCTAACCATAATTACTCTCCTAATCACCTGATCAATTTAGACATGATTGTTACGAATTATCCAAGACGATCATGAGTATCCTATATGATTAGTGTAAATTTAAGAGTTCTAAAACCTTACCTAATTGAGTTTGGTGACTGGCGTTTTCATTTAAGCATATCATCTAGAACGATGGGAGTATTGTCCATGACGATTTGTTTAATCTGGTTTACATGACCCAGATGCCGTAATTAGGGTTATGAGCTTGAACAGATTGTCTAGGACGATATGAAATCATCCTGTACGATTTAGTCAGAAAAATTAATTTTCTCTCTCTCCTTTTACTCACTCTCTTGAGTGTGTGTGTGCAAGATTACATAGCTTCTGTATCCACCATATTATAATTGACTCAAGAAAAGGTAGAATATGCATTTAAATTAAAATGATAGACTTGAGTCAGTCCTAATCTACCCGGCCTTGAGTTGGCTTGAGAGTGAGCTTGTGGACCTTAAATGTTAGTATTCAACAGAGAAAATAGATATGCAATGAACTTTAATTATTAGGAGATAGCTTAGTAAATAAAAATAATAATATTTATTATCATCTAAATCACAAGACTTGAGCCCAGATTTGCAACATATCTCTTAGAGGATTTATAAAGTATAAGTAACCAAGGTGAACTTAGCCCTTTGAGAGACTTATTGCCCTATATTGTTCACTTGATTTAACTTGATGATATAACTTCTCATGAGTATTTTGTAAGGGTTGAGATAAGATTTTAGTCCTACCCAACAATGCAACTTTTTTATTTTCTAAGTATAGAATATCCTTTATGAGAAGAACACCTTCATCTTATTATCCTTTTCCCCATATGATGGATTTTTTGGAAAGGCATGGAGTGGGGTTAGCATTAGCTATAGTATAGAGATTTATGGTGTTTATAGATGGAAGGACAACTAAGGGTTGTAGATTGGATAGAGGTTTATATTGCTAGTTGTTATGATGTATGCAAATATTTTGAAAGATATAGAGCATGAATCATCAATAGCTAGTTTTTTTTAATTAATGTGAGATTATACAAATTTTTGGGAATGCAAAGAATATGACATAGAAAGAGCATATAAGTGGGTGTACATAGTATTCTTTAATTTATTTGAGAGATGGGTTGAGTTTGCATATTTTTTATGATAACTCGTTGATTGTTGTGGTAAGGTTGAGAGTTGTGCAATTAATGTAAATCAAGTGTGGTACATGAATAAAATTATTGTTGAGTAGCTAATCATTAGGATGTTGTTTAAAACTAGCAAGAGAGGCATAAGTGTTAGACTAGGTTGTAGAATAGGTAATATTCAATGTCAACAATTGGTAACCATTTGGCCTAGCTTGCCATGGATTTAAAACCTTATGAGGTTGTGGTGGGATTTGTCTCCCATAAGGATGACAAGCTATAGTTAGATTTATATTAGTTAGAGGAGCAATGCCCATATTTGGAATTGAGGTAGGGTGGTCAACCTTAGCTCAGTCCGTGTGTGGTAACTAAGCTATTTGATGAGCTTGATGCAAATCTAGCACACATAAAAAAACTTCTTGTGTTGGATTGGTCTCCTCGTTATAGAGAAGTGAGTCAAAGTCATCCATGTTATGGGTTGATGACTTTTATCAGTAGTACCCATGAATGCTTGGAAAGTAGGAGGGAGACCAACTAGAGTATAAAAAAATGATGTCGCCAATGTCTGGTTCTAAACCCGCAATGGAAATAACATCGACTTTCGCTTTAGATATTGAGAGATACTAGATCTTAAACTGCTCTTTTAGAATTATATTGTTAAGATCATTCTTGAGTTGAATGATGTGGAATCTGCTGGAGAATTGTCATCGATGATTAATGCATGTTTGTTTGTTTTTTTCACATGAGGCAAGAGTTAGAACATGTGGTAGTAGCCGAGCAAAGATATTGCAATATAGTTTTGCATTGAATTTTTCATTGGCTACCATTCATTTTATATGTTGAGGCGTGGGGGTTATTATCTCATCCTAAATGAGGGTAAGTTTGTTTGGGTAATGTGCCATCGAGATAGCGTTCACAACTTTTTGCTTAAAATAGCATGGGGACTTAAGATCATACAATTCAGTGGTTTTTTAACCAAGCAGGATACCGAAGTTAAGTACATTATATTGCAGAAGTAGAGTGGGAGAAGAGGGCGAAGATAACATAAAAAGAGAAGCATCAAATTTACTTTTCCATTGTATCCTTTGTAATATAGCTACAGAACAATATGTTGCGAACTTACAACTGTCCTATATTCTGCGATAGTATCTCAAATTTGGATGTCAATGATGCTCATTGTGGTTAAATATAGAAGAGAGGATTAGTCCGTTAGAGGCAATGGCTACTTTGAGGCAGTTTTTAGGAGTTTGTAATTATTTGTAGAGCTATTATCTTCATAGGACTTCACCAAAAATATCTGTGTATTTTTAGACAGACCACTTATGTTTTCAATAATAAAAAAAAACTCCACTCCCAAACATTACAACAAAATTCCATCATTTGATTGATTGGGGCAGTATATGATGAGTTAAAAAAAGATCAAAAATTAAGTTATAGAGTTCTAATGGTTGATTTTTAAGTTCAAGTTCATTTTTGAAGTTCAAAATGAATTCGATTAATAGTTTATCAGAACAAATTTCAATCTTTTTAACACTTTTTCAAAAATTTCGATATTGCTCTAATGAAATTCTATCAATTTGTTTAAATAAAATAAAAAATCAACATAACTATCGTATAATATGAAACATCACAAACTATTAGACAATTAACTCCTGATTATTTATAATAAATTTGCAGATAAAAACCCCGACATCATCAATTGTGTTTCGTTGATATCCGTATTTCATTGACATGTTATAACATATGCACACAAACATCAATATGGAATGAACGATGATTAGCATTTCCAATTTCCATATAAGAATTTTCATAAGAAATCCATCAATGATATCTGTCCCATATTGCATAAGTTGTCCTTCATCAAACTAAACAAAAAATAAAACAAAATATGCTGCAGATCCTGAATTCGGCAGGCATCCGCAGAATCTCGCGTGAGAGGGAGATTTACATTTTGGTTATGGAGCTCACCTTCCATTCCCAGATTTTGGCGGATGGATGCCGAATTCCACATTTTGACATTTTTCAAAAGAAAAGAATAATAACGACAGGACAATCCAACATTAGAGCAAACCAACTCCTCTTTCATCGCATATCCACAGCCAAATTCCTGCCGACACTGTAACTCGAAGTATCAGCCATCACTCCATCCTCCTCCTCTTCCTCTTCATTCTTGTTATCCCCCACCTTAACCTCCGATCCCTCTTCCTTAACCCTCACGCCAAGCCCAAGCCCAATCCCCCTTCGCAACACCTCCACTACCTCAATCATCGTCGGCCTGTTATCGGGATTCCCATCCGTGCACTTGAGCGCCAAAACAAGCACACTCCGCAGCTGGGTCAGATCGACCCGCCCTGCCATCCTCTGGTCCGCGAGTTGGTCCCACTTGCTCTGCTCCATGAGCGGCCTTGCCCACTGCAAAATATCGCGCTTCTTACCGGTGGGGAGCTTCTCAATGGGCTTCCGGCCGCTGACAATCTCTAAAAGAAGAATGCCGAAGCTATAGACATCGCAGCCTTCGGATACTTTGCCCCACATGGCGTATTCGGGTGCGAGATAACCTAGTGTTCCTTTCACTCTTGTGGTAAGGTGGCTGACGTCGTCGGGCATAAGTTTGGCGAAACCAAAGTCGGCAACCTTCGGGCGGAATTTGGCGTCGAGGAGGACATTGCTGGCTTTTATATCTCTGTGAATTATATGGGGATTTGCCTCGTGATGCAGGTACCTTCATGTGTGCGGAGCAGAGTAGGAAGATAATTGATTTTATTCTTTCAAAATAAATAAATCATTTTATTGAGGTACTTAGGACTATTTTTCTCCAGCATCAAATTAGTATTTTCACAAAAGAAATTATCTTCTTATTGCGAAAATATATTAAAATTTAAAATATTTTGTTAAAATTGGAAGATAAAAATTTTATGTTGGGATAAATAACAATTCTATGTATAAAATTATAAATTAAAAAAAAATTATATATTTTTTATAGAAGCATCATATATTTATTCATGTATCATTTTATACGTGGGAAGCTAGAATTTTTTCCATACTGAACTAAATTATGCTTTTATTGATAAGCAAGCCTCCTTTTCTGCATACCTTTTTCACATTTAATCCTCTCCATTGGCTTCTAAGAAACAAAATCTCCACCCTGATTTTTAATCAATCTCTGCAATGTGCAGCCTTTTGCATACCACATACCTGTATGCACAAACTAAAAACCCGCATGTAATAGTTTTAAATTATAATGTTTATATACAGTTTAATTTCTTCTGTCTGCTTTGGTTGTCGGGCTTTGTTTTCTAACATGTGTCCAGGTTCGGCAAGCTTCAACCATCAGAGAGAGTTATCTTCTATAGCTTCTCCCACTATAGCTCTCATCTCTTAGCAGCAATTAGGCTCCAGTGCCTCATCCAACAACTGGATACTTGTCTCCAGAGCTTCTTCCCTCCTCACCCATGATCTAACTCTTTTGCATCACCCCACCCCTTACACAAGTTTCGACTCTATTCTCATTGGCAACGACTCCTTACTGATCACTTACAGCGAGCAAGGCCTTCATTTCTCCTCTCTCACATAATCTTTAATCTATATTCAAATTGACCTAGTATAATAACTTCTTTATCTTATTTGATGCTTTTGGTTTTTCTAAAAAGGACCTCTCCACCCAATAAATTCTCTTTACAAGATGCAGTAAAAATGGTCTGTATCTCCTACCCTCATCATCCACGTCCACTATAGCTCTCATGACTCACGCCAGCAACACCATGCTCTGTTATGATTGCCTCGGCCACCTAGATCAAGCCACACTCTCATCACTTGCGAAGCAAGTTTAGTTATCTTTATCTACCACTTTAGTTCATTATACTTCTTGTAATGTTGCCAAGATCCATAAACGTCTGTTTCCATCACTACAGGAAAAATGCCGATTACCGGCGGTTATATGACCGCCGGTAATACCGGCGGTTTGTCGGCAGTGTGGCCGCCGGTGGATTACCGGGGGTTTTGTAACGTTAAGCCGCCGGCAATAGCGACGGTCCTGTAACCGCAGGCTAAACTGCCGGATGTCAATTTTACCGGTGGTGTACCGGCGGCGAGTACCACCTTTGATAAGTGATGCCAATACCGGCGATCATGACCGTCAGAAGACCGCCGGTAAATGCCCTAAAATTAACAGGCCCGAGCCTCGCATTTCATTCCTATTATTTCCTTCTCTCTCTTCGGACGAGCTCTACCGTCGCCTCCTCCAGCCTCCCGCTTGATCGAGCGCACTGTCTTGCCACCGACTACCTCTCTTTGACCGCCGACAAACTCTCTCTGACCGTCGACCCCACACCGGCCGCCTATCGCGCGATCAAGCTCTACTATCTTGCCGCCGTTGATCTCACACCGGCTGCCCTAGTTTTCATGTGAGTTGAAGAAAAATTGGGATTTGATGGTAATCTTTAATGTTTTTTTGTGATTATTTATTCTTACTAGGCATTTGCAAGAAATTGTAATTTATTGTATGATTTTGATAGTAATCTAGACATATGCAAGAGGTAATCTTGTAATCGTTTGAGTGGATCTAAATTTCCATTTATTAAGTGTAAATTTAGTAATGATAGATCTAATGGGTTGATTGTGACTTTGGGTTAGAGCAAAATAGCAAGAGAGGGAGAGGGAGAGAGAAAAAAGAGGGAGAGAGAAAAGAGAGAGAGAGGGAGAGAGAGAGAACAAGAGAGATAGATAGTTAGAGAGCAAGAGCGAGAGCTAGAAAGAGGTAGAGAGATATAGAGAGAGAAAGAGAGCAAGCAAGTTTTAGAGAGAGCAAGAGAGAGGGAGAGTGAGAGAGCGGGAGAAAAGAGAGAGAGAGAGAGAGAGAGAGAGAGAGAGAGAGAGAGAGAGAGAGAGTGAAAAGGGAGAGATAGGAAAAAGAGAGAGGGAGAGAGGAAAGAAAGAGAGATAGATAGAGAGAGCAAGAGAGAGTTAGAAAGAGGGATAGAGATATAGAGAGAGAAAGAGAGCAAGCGTTGTAGAGATGAGGATGCTAAGGTGGATGAGTGAGTTCACTCATAGGAATAGAATGCGAAACGAGAATATATGTGAAAAGTTTGGAGTAGCTCCTGTGGTACATAAGATTAGAGAGAGTTGCCTTAGATGATTTGGTCGCATAAAACATCAACCTTTATGATGTCCCAGTTAGAATAGCATATTTGTTACATTTGATTATAAAGCTTGTGTTGATGATTATAGACATCAATAAAAAGACTTGATTATAAAGTATTAAAAATAAACTTTTCTTTTGATGTAAACGAGAAACTTACTCTTAACAGTACACAATGAAGAAAAAGAATTCATGTAACTTAACCCACGTAGAGGGATAAAGAATTGATGTTGTTGTTGTTGATAGTTGATGTAGATGGTTAGTTTGTGTTGATGATTATCCTGTAGCCAATATTTGGGTTTGATTATCCTGTTAGGTTGTAAATAATTCATTGATATCTAATTTGAATGTGACAAAAATAAGAATGTTAAGATAGATGCGTGAATAAAGCTTAAGAATCATGAATCAAGAAAAGCTTAAGAATATCATACAACTAGAACACACATTAGAAGTCTCCCAGTAGAGGTCGGAGTGTAATTTTTTAAGACCACAACTTCCAAGCTTATACAACATCTTTAATTTTCATCCTCGTATGAAGTTGTAGTCACAAGCTATTATATAGCCAATTTTTGGGGTTAATGCCCATTGCTCTGGAGATTAATTTCATTGAAAATTATACTATGAGTAAATCCACTCATCCACCTAAAGTATAACACATTTGCACATGTGTTCTAATAAATTTTTTCATAACTATGTAGGGGAACGTTTGCTTCAACGTCCAAATGACTATCCAAGAAGAGAGATATTGGATGTATAACAGATTGTTGCCGGGTCGAAAAGGATTGAAAGTTGAATTTATACAGGGAGTTAAAACTTTCATTCAAGTTGCATCTCAACTGCCTTCCTTTCAGTTTGATAAAATGTTTAGATGTCCATGTTCGAAGCATAAAAAGCATTCCTCAAGCTCGATGATGTGAAGATTGATTTATATCGTAGGAGATTTGTTCCAAACTACTGGAATTGGACATCACATGGCGAGTACGAGCCACACAGAGATGCTCATGCCGGTTTATCTACAGCTTATGAAACATTTGATGAAGATCAAATGAGTAGACCCTATGAAGACCTTATTTTTGATGTAGCAGGTAATAATTTAAGGTCTAGTGTGGAAGAGCCACCAAATACAGAAACACAAAAATTCTTTAAGTTATTACATTCAGCTCAAAAGCTAATTTGGGATGGTTGCAGTATACATTCAGAATTATCCATTGTAGTGAGAATGCTAAGTATTAAAACTGAGTATAATATTCTCCTTGATTGTTTTAATAACTTTATTGGTCTTATGAAAGAAACTAATCCAGCGAGCAATTTAAATCCCTCAGACTTGTACCGAACAAAGAAATTAGTATCAAAGCTGGGTCTCACTGCTATAAAAATTGATTGTTGTATCAATGGATGTATGTTATACTACAAGGATGATGCAGTAGAAGTTATTTGTCGCACCTACAATGCTCCTCGGTTTAAGCCAAACTCGGGAAAACAACATCGTCCATATAAAGATGTGTCATATTCCTATTTATTTTATTTACCAATTATTCCAAGACTTCATTGACTCTATGCATCAATGAGTTCAGCAGGTCATATGAGATGGCATAAGGAGAAAATAGCAAAAAGTGATGTTCTTTCTCATCCATCAGATGCGTAAGCATGGAAACATTTTGATCAAGTGTATGCTTCATTTGCTGCTGATCCCCGCAACATAAGATTGGAATTATGTGCTGATGGTTTTACACCCTATAGTCAAACAGCGACACCGTACTCTTGTTGGCCAGTTATATTAACACCATACAACCTTCCACCAGAGATGTGTATGACTACTCCATACATGTTCTTAACTCTTATAATACCTGGACCACATAATCCGAAAGTAAAAAATTATGTTTTTTTGCAACTATTAATTGATGACCTCAAGTTATTATGGGAAGAAGGAGTGCTCACATATGACATATTAACAAAACAAAATTTTCTCCTTCAAGCTGCATTGTTGTGGACCATTGGTGATTTTCCAACCTATGGTATGTTATCTGGTTGGAGCACAGCAAGAAAATTAGCATGTCCTTACTGCATGGAAAATAACAAAGTTTTCACACTAAAATATGGAGGAAAAAATACTTGGTTTGATTGTCATCGTATGTTTCTACCTACTAATCATCAGTTTCGAAGAAATAAGGAAGCATTTATTAAAAACAGAATTGAGCGGTCGCCTCCTCCACCCAGATTAAGTGGTGATGTGGTCTTACAGAGACTTTCTGACATTCCAATAACTATTGATTTTTCATCAGAGTCTAAATTTCCGGGTTATGATGTTGAACATAATTGGATTAAGAAAAGTATTTTATGGACATTACCATATTGGAGAATTAATTTGATAAGGCATAATCTAGATGTTATGCACATTGAGAAGAACTTTCTGGACAATGTTTTTAATACAATTATAGATGTTAAAGGTAATAGTAAAGATAATGTCAAAGCAAGGATGGACATTAAAGAGTATTGCCGGCAAAAAAATCTGGAGTTAGTAACAACAATCAACGGTAAAATAATGAAGCCCAAAGCTCTGTACTTTTTCACGTTAGAGTAAAAAAGATCGATATGTCAGTGGTTTAAATGTTTAAAATGCCTGATTGCTATGGATCAAATATAAGCCGATGTGTTGACATGAAATCTGCAAGGTTATTTGGACTCAAAAGTCATGATTGTCACATAATTATGGAGGTTCTTCTTCCAAGCATAGTATGTATGTTACCCGAGTACATATAAAATTCGTTGATTAAGCTGAGCATTTTCTTCAAAGACCTATGTTCATCTAAACTAAGCGAAGATGCTTTACGGAGGTACGAGGATAATGTACCGATCATCCTCTGCAAGTTAGAAAAGATATTTCCCCCTGGTTTTTTTGATTCTATGGAACATCTTCCAGTCCATCTACGTTACGAAGATAGAGTTGGTGGACCTGTACAATATCGTTGGATGTATCCTTTCGAAAGGTAAATGGGTTTAGATTTTTATTAAGTCTCAAA
Organism: Dendrobium nobile; assembly: GCA_022539455.1. Taxonomy (NCBI): domain Eukaryota; kingdom Viridiplantae; phylum Streptophyta; class Magnoliopsida; order Asparagales; family Orchidaceae; genus Dendrobium; species Dendrobium nobile. The sequence continues at coordinate 30,802,873 of CM039734.1, forward strand.
TATTTTTGAATAAGTTGAGATAACATAATTTTATTAACTTGATGATTGTAATTGTTTAATAGATATTTAAACAAGTTGAAGAAATATGTTAAGAATAAAGCACGACCAGAATGATCAATATGTGAAGCCTACTTGTCTCAAGAAATAACTCACTTTTGCTCCAACTACTTTGAGCCCCATGTAAGTAGTACAAGAACAAAGATCGGTCGTAACATGGATTTCGATGTAGAAGAACAATTAGAAGGCTAGGAAAGCCCAGTGCAAATGTGTTGAAAGATTTCTTAACGATTTAGAAATAAATACAGTGAATTTGTATGTGCTACTGAACTGTGAAGAAGTTGAGCCAATCTTAGAGTAAGTTCTTGCATCATGTTAATAATGAGAAATATTTATTAATTTAAAATACTAAAGTATTATTTATCACCAAGTATTTCATAAGCAATTTATCATTGACAGATTCGTTGGATATTGAGCTAGTAGTTGCAAATGAATTTCTAACTTGGTTCAGATCATATGTGATCACATCAATTTTAAAAATTTAAATCTTATTTATTATAAAAAATATTAATATTTAAAAATGTTTCTAGGTATAAAACCCTGATAATAAATGTTTTGATAAAGGTTTGCAAGCACTAGCATGGGGTCCAATGCGAAAAGTAAGAACTTAACCAATATATATAGTGAATGGGTTCAGATTTCATACCAAGTCTAGGAGTGAAAGAAGAAAGATTGAAAATTGTGGAGTATGTGTTAGATCATGAAGAAGATGAGTGTGATTATTACGGTATTTTGAATGAGGTTCTTGACCTGGAGTACTCAGGAGAAGATGAGAACTTTGTATGCTTGTTTAACTGTCAATGGTATGATCCAGTACAGAATAGAGGCACATGGATTCATCCTGCGTATGGTTTAGTAGATGTAAAACATAGTAGAAGATACGGGAAGTTTGTTCCATTTGTGTTAGCAAGTCAAGCTATTCAAGTTTATTTTAGCAAATATCCCAATGGTCGTAGAGACAAATAAGATTGGCTAGCTGTCATAAAAATAAAAGCACGGGGAATAATTGATCAACAATACATTATAGCAACTGCACATCAAGATGATGAGATGTCAAGTTGTAGGCCTGTTGAAATTTAGGAGATGCCAACTACAACCTCTAGTATTGAAATGGAGTTAGAAGTTATGAATAGTTTAACTAGCTTAGCCGAAGATGAAAGTGAAGATACCCTTGAGAGCAATGAAAATAGTTTTGATGATTCTGAGTAGTTTTTGTAATTTAGTATTATAGAATTTTACTTTTTTGTAATATTTTAAAAAGTACATTTTGAAATCTAAGAAATGAAAATGTTAATTTCCAACTTGTATTCTAGCATTCTTTTTTTTTGTAATTCATGAACTACTTTATTAATTGCTTCTTGTATTTGTATTCTATTATATTTAGAATTATAGAATTATACTTTTTTATTAATTGCTTCTTTTATCTATACTTTTTATATATTACGATGCTTTACTAATTGTTTCTTTTAATGTAGATGGCTTCAGGCGACGATCCTCCTCGTAAATCATTTGCCTCAAAGTTCCGGCGAAAGAAGTTTACTGTTAGTAGAGCCACACAGCCTGATGAAGGTGAGGGACCTTCAGTTCCACCTGTTGATGTACCTACACCACCACCACCACCTAGGGGCCAACAGCAGTCCCCGAGTGAGTAGGGTTAGGGACCTTCAGATCCAACTACTGTTGTACCTCCATACTTCCCTAGCCACTTTCCTCCTCTCTCGACGAGTCCTCACTACCCCTCTCCAGATCAGACACATGCTTCTCCATTCTATCCATATTACCCCCCACCATCATTACAGGCAGCTGATCCATCCACTGGTCCTCACCCTCCTTACCCTTACCCATATTACTACCCATATTCGGTGTAAAATGAATAGGGTGGACCATCTAGACCACCAGAGGTTGGCGCTAGCGATCATGCAGCTGTAATAGAAAAGCGTCAATATATTGAGCCTGAGGGCAATAAGTAAGTCAGTTTATGTTATTAAGTTGTTTGTATTTTGATATATTACATGTTATTGACAAAAAAGCAACCTACAGCTTCAATCCTTCAAGGCCACCTATACATATGATCCGGGATATGATAAAGAATAAATATGTTCCTTACTTATCCTAGAAGAAGATCACAAAGCCGGTTAGAGATATGTAGTTTGGAGAATTTCAGGTATATTTTTTTGGTATGATTTTAAATATGTGATTTAATTTGTACTAATCTTTTTGGTATTGCCTAAATTTTTACAGAAAGAATTTAAGTGGTTGCCTTAGCAAAGCACGAGGATCAGAACAAATTTTGAGAGGAGAGGAGCGACCCGTCTCAGGGACATGTTCATAAATATTAAAATGTCCGGGCAGCATCCTAATTGGATTGGAGAGGGCGTTTGGGCTGATTTGAGTAGTGCTTGGGCGACCCCTGAGTTTATAAAAATGAGAGAGCAGAATAAATAGAACAGAGCCTCTGACTGTGGTGGTTTAGGAAGCTCTGTTCATACTAGTGGATCTGTACCTCATACGGAACATAGGTGGTGAATGGTAAGTGTTTTGAATTAGTTTATTAAATATATTTATGTTATTACAACTAAGTATCAAATTTTTAGAAAGAGCACCTTGGTCGGGAGCCAACACCATTGGAGTTGCATAAAGAACTCATCAACATCAAGCTGACCATCAGTGGGTTGATGAGAAGGTTGAGAAGGCTCATATGAGTAAAATTTTTTGGAGTTTTAGAATAAAATTTTATTTAATAAAACTAATTATAATATCAATATATTTTATGGATTTATTCTCACGGGATGATTTTTTACGAGCTCGAGAAAGTCGGCAATCCACTGGCAAGGGATCATCTTCAGGATCGGCCCACATTTCTGAGTATCATACATGGTCAGATGTTGTTGGTGGAAGATAGAGAGGGGAGGGTATATGGCATGGGTTCACAGGATTTTGCTATTGAGGGCAGTTCATATACCTCTGCATTTTATGATCCAAGTGGAGCTGAAGAATCTGTAAGCGAGAGGGTTGCTGTGCTGACTAGAGAGATTGAAGAAATGAGAAATGTTCAAAATGAAATGCAAGCAGAGCTGCAATCCTACAGAGTTGAAAATCAAAGGAAGAAGGAGCAAGAGGAGCATCCATCTCCAGACAGTGAGGATACAGCTGAGGATTAGATCTTTTTTATGTTTGATGATTGTATTTAGAACTTGTTATTGTAACCTTATTGAATTTAGAACTTGGTGAACTTGTTTTATGTTTGATGAACTTATTTAGAATTTTTTAATGTTTGATTGTAAACATGTTTGTTTAATTTGTTGTTATGTATATAGTTGTGATGAATATAGGGGCGTGTTGCCCAAAATATCTTATTATGTATTGTTATTTCTGCAGGTTTAGAATTTAGGGTGAACCTCCCTCAAATAGAGGGAATGCTGACAATTTTTTTTTTCAGGTTCTACAGGTTTCCGCCGGCCAACCAGCAGTTTGGCCGCTGGAAACTACGATATCGGACGGCTAATTTACCGGCGGTTTACTGATGGCCGACGGCGGTTATCCAGTGAAAGCCCGGCGATGCCTACTGCCAGTAATATCGTCGGTTATGATCATCGGGTAACCGCCGGCAATGTTACCGGCGGTGAACCGACGCTTGAGTGGCGGTTATTCAAATGCACGACGGTCGCTGTAACCGCCGGCATGCCGTCGGTACAGTGACCGCCGGTTAGCCGTCGGTAAAATAACCGGCGGCGTAACGGCCGGAACACCGCTGGTACAAAATCTAGTAGTCACCGACAGTTATAGCCGCCAGAAAGCCGCTGCCTAATCAAACTTCCAGAAATACACCGCCGGTAAATGTTTCCTATTCCATTTTTACCGGCAGTTTGATAACTGCCAATAAGCCGCCTGTATATTTGAAAACTGCCGGTTTCACAATATATGTCACCAAAAAAAACCGCCGGTTTTTGGCGTTTTTCCTATAGTGCATAACTTATGCTTCTCAACATAAACAATAAGAAATTATACATTACAATGTTTGGGTCCCTTCCTCGTTGCCTTGTTTGTTTTTTTTAAATATACATTCTCTTCATTGACGACTACTCTCGCTTCTCTTGGTTATTTCTAATGCATTGCAAATCGAATGTTATGTATATTTTCACCAATTTTGTTATTATGATTGAAAACACTTTTCAACATAAAATTAAAATACTTCGCCTAATAGAGGTGGAGAATACAACTGTATTCTCTTTCAAAACTACCTCTCTTCTTAGGGTATCATCCACCAATTCAGCTGCCCATATACTTTGGAACAATATGGAGTAATTGAATGCAAACCACGACAAACCATTCCAAAACTGGCTATCTTATACACAAATAAATCTTCTCCTTAACTACTATATACTCCATCAGCTCATTCTACACCTACATCATACTAACAAGACTGAAAAAACCAACCTGGTGATGAGCAATGTCCAATGAATTTCTCGTTCTTCGAAAGTAAGGAACTTGGTCTCTAGTACACTTTCCTCCCAATCAAAACTTGCTTGGCTTCCATTGCACATATAAAACAAAGATGAATAAAAATGGTACCATCAAGTGCTATAAAGCTCGTCTTGTTACTCAAGATTTTAAATTATTTCGACACTTTTAGCCCAATCAACAAAATGCTCATTATTTACCTACTTCTCACTATGGCTCTTCACAATAATTGGCCTGTACACCAACTTGACTTCACTAATGCATTTTTACATAGTGTTCTTCATGAAGTCATTTACATGTCGCAAACTCAAGGTTTGATTAACCAACTCCTTCCACACCATGTTTGGAAGCTTCATAAAATTAAACTGTTTATAGCATAAAGCAAGCTCCTCACCTTCGATTCAAAACTTTCTATAACCATCTCAAAACTCTTGGATTCTCATTCAGCAAACCTGACCTTTCTCTTCTTCTTTACTATCTCAATGACAATAATGCTTATCTCTTCCTATACGTATATGTTATCCCAATTATTTCCAATAATACCACCTTCACTCAAAACATCATTTATTGTCTTCGAAGATAATTCTCTCTCAAATCCTTAGGCCCAATCTCATTCTATCTTAATATACAATTTGAGCACACCTCAATAGGCTATTTTCATCATCAATAAAAATATGTTGAAGACCTTCTCATCAAGTTAGGTATTGCTAACTTCAATCCCGCTCTTACCTCTATGTCAATTAAATCTTCTGTCCAACAGCAGGCATATCTACACGATGTCAATCCCACTCTATTTTGGCAACTAGCATGCTCACTCCATTACCTTACTATCACTCATCCTCATATTGCCTTTACCACAACCAACTTTGCCAATTTATGCTTCAACCTCTCAACAAGCATAATAAAAAACTCAAAAGATTGCTCTATTATATCAAAGGCACAACACATTGTTGACCTCAGACAAAACAGTAAGAATGAAGTTTCAAGGAAAGGTATTTCAGCTGCCCAACTATCTGAAGCTGAAGAAAAAGAAATGGGAAATATTGGGTTGAAGTCATATAAAGATTATTTCTAGGATTTCAAAAGAGCTTAGACTAAAAGTTTTAAGATCTTTCTTCACTGTTGTTAACCTCTAGACAAATAACCAAAATCAACAAAAATGTGGATGAAAATTTGTACCTCGTATATGTCAAAAGCATCCGTGAATCCCACCCGAAATCCTGCTAAAGCCACTGGACTCATGCCTCTTTCCAGATTTTCTGCCCTATCTCGATTGCATCCCGCCATTAGTCGATAAAAGGGAGATGAGAATGAGCTTTCAGTTCTTCTTCCACATACGCAAAAAAGTCTCGTAGCCCCATCTGACTTCTTTTCTTTGAAAGCTCCCGTTGTTGGTCTAATCTCCCCCATCTCATCGCCTCTAACCACCGAAGTCATTCGTATCTTCCAAACCGTCGGACCCTTCAATCTAAATCCAAATAAAAATCCCAGCCCCATTTGATCTTACAACTGTCAAGATCCTCTGGCACCCACTTAATCCTTACACCAAAGTCACAAGATCCAAGCCCCAATCTTTCAATTCTCTTGGTCCAGAGAAAAAGAGAGAGAGAGACATAGAGAAAGAGAAGACTCTTCTCCTTACCTAGCCAACCACCAGCTCTAGCCAATTTCAGTGCACTGTACGCCTCCTCCTCATTGGATCCTAGCTGCAAACCGAGAATTTTATTGCTCCCTTCCTTTCAAATTGCCTACCTAGCTAAAGCCCTGAGCCCCATTCGCCTCCTCAGACAATGGTCCCTTCTTGTTCAATTGGAGGTCACAAAATTTTGATTGGGAGTGGCGATGGGAGCCGCTCGCTGTGAAGTTAACGCTCTCCCTTCCAATCCCTTCCTACCGAACTGAAAGTTACAACATATGATCGGAAGCAATGAAGGGAATTCACTGGTTGAGAAGATAACCTACTCCCTTTTGCGTGCTTCCTTGGTCAGATCCCATGAAGCCGTCGAACCACAGAGAGGAATCAAAGGATTTAAGATTTAACAGTTCCTAAATCCTGTTTAAAATAGGATTTAACTTAAATTCTGCTCAAATCCGTTGAAAATCCTACAACCCGATAGTTCTTTTTGTTTATTTGATTCTTGATTATAATTATGCTATTATAATTATTATTAATTATAATTATTAATAATTATAATTATTTGTTAATTATAATTATTAATAATTAGAATTATTAAGAATTATAATCTCTGCTAATTATAATTTGCAATAATTATAATTATTCTTAATTATTAATATTTATAATTATTACTAATTATAATTATTTATAATTACTATTGATTATAAATTATAATTATTCCTAAAAGAAATAAAGAAGCATGATCTTCTCTTGCCTCGATCTACATGCCAACCTCGCGAAGGTACAAATTTTCCTAAACTCAGATTCTCATTCTCGAAGTTTATGACGGACCAAAAAACCACCTATACACGCCTTTATTGCATGTTGTGGGATGGGACACCAATGCGACGCCTACGACGAGGTTGGTAATCACCTAAAAATCCTATTTCGGAGTTTGTGACGCAACGAAAAACTTCTTATACAGGCCTTTATTGCTTGTGGTGGGATGGGAACCCGATGCGACGCCAACAACTAGTCGGGGTTACTCATAAGTACCCTCGAGCGAGGAAAAAGCATACTGTCTTGTTAATAAGGTACCCTTGAAGGCCCCATATATGCCTTTATTACGCGTGGTGGGACGAAGATCACGGTCGCGGTGTCTAAGGACACCAACTATACATGCCTTATTACACGTGGTGGGAAGGCCCAATTTCTTGTAGTTTCCTCTAAACAGGGGAGACGCCGGGAGGCTGCCAAAATTTTGGGTGAACACAAGAATGTGCTTGGATTTGATTGAACTCAAAAAGATAGCATGAGACTTATACTTGAACTTGTGGACAAAATGCAAATAACTAATTTTGAACTTAATTAAAATAAAATTCTAATGAGAACTTGACTCAAGCTTTTCTTTGAACTCGAATTGAATAACAATAAGCTTGAACTTGAAAGTGATACAAGGGACATGATATACTATAAAGGACTACACTCAAACTTGATTTGAGCATTAAATGAACTTGAACTTGCATTTGATTTGAAAATCAAATGATATGAGCAAACACTTGAACAATTTCAACACAAGAAAATACTTGCAATTTATCTACGAAAGGCTTGAACTTTAGTTGAATTTGAAGAGGGACTTGGATAAGTTGACAGCGGACTTTTGGACTTGATTTGGACTCAAGCAAAACTAGAACTTTGACATTGAACTTGAACAATGAAATGGACTTGTATTTGGACATAAAGAAAATGATTAACAAAATATACTTGAGTCTAAGTGTTCAAACTTGGACTTAATTTGAATATTAAGTGAATATAACTTTAACTAGTTGGATTCAAACTCAAATGAACAAAGAACTTGATTCAAACTTGACTTGAATAGTTGAACTCAAGTAAAGACTTGGATGAACAACAGGGGACTCGTGATGGAGGAAGCTTCAAGTAGATGAAAGCTTTAGTGTTTGTCATAATCCAAGCATAAACAACACAGAACTTCTAATGAGTGATAATTAAAATGCAAACAAGGTTTTTGAAATGTGATATAAGTCATGCACAAATGGTGACCAATCAACAGTATACCCAACAAGTCATTTAGATTCATACAATCAGAAGCTTGTGATGAATATGATGACATGCTAGTCATCATATATGCTCACAAGTGAAATAAGAGAGTTGTGAAGTAAATAATCTCCTTGGCATTGATCAATCATCGATTGACAAACACATGTGACAATCTCTTGTGAATACTAAAAGACATCCGACAAATACAAGCACTACAAACTATGTAGTAGGAGGCAATAACTAAAATATCATCCTTACGAGCAATGTCAAAATATAAGCAAAAGTATTCAATCCTTGCAAGCAACGATGATCAACATATAATAGATGTAGATATATAAAGGCGATGATGGAATGCTTTTTCATATGCCTACAGTGGCCCACCTACATGTGAAAAAGACATCATACATGAAGAGGTTATAATGAAATGGGACTCACCTATGGTCAATGAATACATTAATCCACTACAAGTAGAAGGGTATAATGATGATGTGAGAGACCTATCCCAAATTCAACATGTTCAGTGCAATATACAATAAATGTTAGGATACTCCTATGATCAACAAATAGTCTGGTGCTAAGAAAATACTTCAACCCCCTGCAAGCAGAAGGATTTAACATGAAATGAATGCAAAGGCCCCTGGAGAATGTAGGGGTTTATATGACTTATTATTCATAGACAAATATTATATACCTTCTATGTGTACAAGATACCTACACACCTACAAGTTATCATAATAGAATATAGTGAATGTTTCAACACTCCTATGATTAACTACCATTAAAATGGTTAGCAAACATATTGATTCGTTGCAAGTGGGGGTGAAAGATGCACAACAGATGTAAGCTCCTATGAATTGTCATAATAGACTTGTTGTATGTTTAATGCATCATCCCCAACAAAAGGTAATATGGCTACATCAAGTACAAATGACTATGAACCATCGTAGAAGCTCGTGATAAATGTAGTTATCTATGATCAAAGTAGGAGATTCGTTAATGCACTATGATATACCTATAAAAAGTAACAAGTAGTGCATGACAATCTGCATGTACAAAACAACAAATAACTCAATCCATAAGTTGCTACAAAGCGCCACCAGATCTATAATGTCCTTGCAAGTAGATAGAAGGCATTTACAGATATTTCAAATACTCCTACACATGCACCGTAGTTTGTATACATATAGGTACATAAGGGGTAAGTGTAATTATAAAACATGCATGGGCCCCGGCAAGCATAATTATGGGTACACACATGACATCTAGGGATGTTGTACGGGTCAATAGTGAATTCAAGTTCAAACCTAATCCTTCTATACGTATCAATAGGAATCAAAAGGGTTTGAACCATTAAATAAATATATTATTGTGGTGACCGGTATATTTATTTGAATACATTCATATTATGCTTTCAAGATTTATAACAATAAGATTTCACTAATAAATGCATAAAGCCTATGAAACATAATCCTTTGTCGATGTCTTGACAGATTTGATAAGGATCATCCTCAAAATTCAAATATTTTTTAAATGAAAATGACCTTAAACACCCCGATGAAGGCTATGTTGAATGTAGATATCAACTGTAGGGGTTCACAAAATATTTTTAAATGCCCTCAAATATCTATAAAATTCAAATATTTTTTAAATGACCTCAAAGACAACCTGATAATGGCATTGTTGAATGTTTATCTCAACCGAATGGGTTAACAAAAACTTTCAAATGCCTTATAAGCTCTACCCAAATACCCGCAAAAATCGAAAAATTCCAAAATCTAAAAATATTTAAAATGAAATAATCCATCAAATCACTAAAAGTAAAATTCATCTACTCTCCACAAACAGTTTTCCAAGGTAGATAATTGAAATTTACTTGAGCTCACATAGAGCTAATGCCTAGTTGAAAATATCACTATGATCCATTCTCAAATAACTTTCTACTAGTAAGGACATAGTACGTGTCCTCTAACCAGTGGTTTTGTTGCCAAATGGCACCGCATGACAAATGATTATAACCCGGGGCCCTCTGAACCAAATTATTTTGCAACCAAATGGCACCATGAGATACTGATTATGGCCAGAGCTAATGCATTTCTTACAGGCATCAAATCCTTGAGATTTGAATCAATAGGATATGATCGATAGGGCACAAAGCCCTCTGTTAGCTAAGGTGGATTCAAATTTGTTCCCTTAGACAAATATTCATCCTAGCTCTATATGATACCTTTGAACGAAACAACCCATGGCTGCCGACAAGGTTCCTTCTGTCTTGTTGGGTCGTCTACATCCTCTAGCTAAATAAACCAGGGACCATGATGGCCCGGAATGACAGAACTATGGGATCTTGATCGGGTCTATCATCCATTCCCCCACAACCTACTTTAAGTACAAGAAGGTGTAATTTCTATTTTTAAATAGCAAATCTACAAGTCTTTTAATCCTCCAAATTCCCAAATTCTCAACAATTTCCAAATACCTATGCCCATGCCGCTACTATATGCTAGATATCAAGTATATATATATATATATATATATTTGATTGACTACTAGCCATAGTTGAAAGTCCTCTCTCGTGAGCGGGAGGAATAATTAACTATTGGGGCTTACGCCTATAGGAAACCAGAACTCAGATCATAAAGTCCTCACAAAATGAGGAAAAAATATCTAGGTAGTGGCTTATCTACAAACCCATCTTCCTTCCCAAAATTTACCCCGGAACTTAATTTCTTTAAAACTCCCCCGAGAAGAAAAGCAACAATGGGCAGGCTTTCACTCTAACAAAATTATTGTGCATCACATATAGATTCTACTGACAAACCAGCTGGTCTCCTTACAAAGCCGCTCTCTCCGTCAAGGTTTTTTTTTCTGTTCTCTCATCGAATTGTTAATTTGTGGTGCGGTGATAAGCAGCAATAGAATAAGAAAGCCTCCTTTTTGCACATCTTTTTTAAGATTTAATTCTCTTTATTGACTTCTTACAAACCAAATCATCTCCACCCTTTATTTCTAACCAACCTTTGCCATGTGCAGGCCTTTACAAATCACATACTTGAATAGATACACTGAAAAACATGCAAGTAATGTAGGTGCGGGAGATGATTTGCTCATTGTTTGGTTTAGTTGATTGGAATATTTTATATTATATGATTAAAGTTACTAGATTTCTTACAACTATGAATAAATAGCTTAAAAATTGATAAAGTATGCGCTTGTCATCATCAAGAATTAACTGAAACATTTCTTAATCTAAAATTTTCAACATATGCCAAAATATACATATATTAATTGACACAAACTATGAGAAGTTTGTCAGGTTTTCAATAAATCAATGAAGGGACACCTAACAAAGAATTGGCAATTGTCAACAAGATATTTTTCCAATAAAAAACTGACAAAAAAGTATTGTTTGGAAGGGTATGCTAATTTGTTAAGGCACAAAATAAAGGTAAAAACAAAGAAGGTTATTAATCTTTTCACAGCTTGTACAATTTCAAGCCATATGCATATGAGAATTTCATCCCATGTAATAAAAAAAACTAAAAGAATTATAGGTACTTTTCCAGTATTGACTGCATTGTTATAATAAATTTGAAACAAAAAGCCAAATTACATCATGATTACTAAGAACTTTCCTTTTGTCTTACTACAATGCCTTATCTTCTCTTACCCCCTTTCATTCTCTTTTACACAAATTTGCGGCAATGTTCTTTCTGCTAAAAATTCGATCTGTATCTTTAAAAGACGTGTTTTATTGTGGAATTTAAAAGGAAAATAGAATATGAAGACTGAATATAATTCATAAACAAAAATTTGAAAAAAAAAAATATTTAAAAATTTTCAATTTTGAATATCATTACTATACTTTGCAATTGCTCCCCAGTTCTAGCTCGTGGAGGCCATACCATCTCGAACCCTCACACAATTTGTCAAATATGCTAGGAATAGGGACATACATCCAGCAAATGCGGGCATAATTGTGGTATGAAATATAACAACATTGTTAACTCTACTTTAGCCACTAAAGCTCTCGTCTCTCAACAGCAATTAGGCTCTAGTGCCTCATCTAACAACTGGATACTTGTCTCCAGAGCTTTTTCCATCCTCACCCATTATCCAACTCTTTTGCATCACCCCACCCCTTACAAAACTTTCGACTCTATTCTCATTGGCAACGACTCCTTACTGATCACTCACAGCGAGCAAGGCCTTCTTCCAACTCTTCAAACTTCCCATAAGCTCATTCTCAATGACCTAGTATTCATTTCTCCTCTCTCACATAATCTTCAATCTATATTCAAATAGACATAGTATAATAACTTCTTTATCTTATTTGATGCTTTTGATTTTTCTATAAATGACCTCTCCACCAAATAAAATCTCTTCACAAGATGTAGTAAAAATATTCTGTATCTCCTGCCCTCATCATCCACGTCCACTATAGCTATCATCACTCACGCCAGCAACACCATGCTCTATTTAGATTACCTCGGCCACCTGCATCAAGCCACACTCTCATCACTTACGAAGAAAGTTTAGTTATCTTTATCTACTACTTTAGTTCATTATATTTCTTGTAATGTAGTGAAGAGCCATAAACTTTTGTTTCCATTAACTTATTCTTCTCAACATAAACAATTAGAAATTATACATTTCAATGTTTGAGTCCATTCCTCGTTGCCTTTTTTGTTGGTTTTAAATATACATTCTCTTCATTGACGACTACTTTTGCTTCTCTTGGTTATTTCTAATGCATTGCAAATCTGAGGTTATGTATAGTTTTCACAAAATTTTGTTAATATGATTGAAAACACTTTCAACATAAAATTAAAATACTTCGCTCTAATAGAGGTGGAGAATGCAACTGTATTCTCTTTTAAAACTACCTCTCTTCTTATGGTGTCATCCACCAATTCAGCTGCCCATATGCTTTGGAACAATATGGAGTGATTGAATGCAACCCACGGCAACTCATTCCAAAAATGACTATCTTATACCAAAATAAATCTTCTCCTTAACTGCCATATACTCCATCAGCTCATTCTACACCTACATAATACTAACAAGCTTCCAAACACCCAGCATGGTGATGAGTAATGTCCGATGAATTTCTTGCTCTTCAAAAGTAAGGAACTTGATCTCTAGTAAACTTTCCTCCCAATCAAATTTTTTTTGGCTTCCATTAAACATATAGAACAAAGCTGAATCAAAATAGAACCACCGAGTGATATAAAGCTCGTCTACTTACTCAAGGTTTTAAACAATAATTTGGTGTGGATTATTTTGACACTTTTAGCACAATCAACAAAATGCCTATTATATGCCTACTTCTCACTATAACTCTTCACAATAATTGGCCTATACACCAACTTGATGTCTCAAACACATTTTTACATGCTGTTCTCCATGAAGTCATCTACATGTCCCAAACTCAAGGTTTCATTAACCAACTCCATCCACACCATTTTTGCAAGCTTCGTAAAATTGTTTATAGCATAAAGCAAGCTCCTTACGTTTGATTTAAAACTTTCTCTAACCATCTCCAAACTCTTGGATTCTCATTCAGCAAAGCTGACCTTTTTCTTCTTCTTTACTATCTTAATGACAACAATGCTTACGTCCTCCTATACGTAGATGACATCCTAATTATTCCAATAATATCACCTTCATTCAAAACACCATTTCTTGTCTTCGAAGATAATTCTCTCTCAAATCCTTAGGCCCAATCTCATTCTTTCATGGTATACAATTTGAGCACACCTTAATAACATATTTTCTTCATCAATAAAAATATGTTCAAGATCTTCTCATCAAGTCTGGTGTTGCTAACTTCATTCCAGTCTTACCTCTATGTCAATTAAATCTTCTGTCCAACAGCAGGCATATCTGCACGATGCCAACTCCACTCTATTTTTGCAACTAGCATGCTCACTCAATTACCTTACTATCACTCGTCCTGATATTGCCTTTACCACCAACCAACTTTGCCAATTTATGCCTCAACCTCTCAACAAGCATAATAAAAAACTCAAAAGATTGCTCTGCTACATCAAAGGCACAACACATCAAGGCTTACCCATCACACAAGTTAACTTAACTCTTCATTCATGCACAGATTTAGAATGGGCCTTAGATCCTGTCGACCGCCACTCTATTACTCATTATTGCGCTTTTCTGGGAACCACTCTATTATCTTGGAATGTCAAGAATTAGCCGACAGTTGCAAAGTCCTCCACCAAAGGTGAGCATCGTGCACTAGCTTACTCCACCTTGGACATTGTTTGGCTATGCCTTCTTCTCATGGACTTCGAAATCTTGCCCAGCTCTCCAACACAATTATTCTGTGCCAACACATATTTCTTAGCTCTTGCAAACAACCCAAATTTTTACACACATAAAAATATTTTGAGATTGATTACCACTTCGTCTGGGATTTCATTCGCTCCAATGAAATTATTGTGCATCACATACAGATTCTACCGACAAACTAGCTGATCTCCTTACAAAGCCACTCTCTCCTTCAAATCTGTTCTCTCAAAACTAACACTCCTCTTGCCAGAATGTTAATTTGTGAGGTGGTGATAAGCAACAAATAAGCAAGCCTCCTTTTTGGCATATCTTTTGAAGATTTAATTCTCTTCATTGACTTGTAACGAACGAAATCATCTCCATCCAACCTTTGCCATGTGCAGCTCTTTACAAATCACATACTTGTATACATATACTAAGAAACATGCAAGTAATATAGTATTTAATTACCATGAATTTGTACAGTTTAATTTCTTCTCTCTGCTTTGAATGCCGAGATCTGTTTTCTAACATGCTTCCAGGTACCGCTAGCTCAAACCATTAGAGAGAGTTATCCTGTCTCAATCGGCTTTCAATTATGGCACTGTTTGTTGAAAATTTTATTTTTGGGCTAGATTTTTGTTCTCAATTGCAAATTACAATCTGTTTTGCAAATGATTTAATATGTCTTTTAAAGTAATTATTATCCTTCCACTATAGGTGCGGGAGACGATTTGCTCGTCATTTGGTTTAGTTGATTGGATGATTTTATATTATATGATTGAAGTTACTAGATTTCTTATAACTATGAATAAATAGCTTAAAAAACGAAAAAGTATGCGCTTGTCATCATCAAGAATTAACTAAAACGTTTCTAAATTTAAATTTTTCGACATATGCACAAAACTATATATAATTGACGCAAACTATGAGAAGTTTGTCAGGTCCTCATCAAATCAATGAAGGGGCACCTAACAAGGAATTGGCAATTGTCAAGCAGATATTTTTTCCTCTTTTAATTTACCATTAAAAGACTGACAAAAAAGTATTGTTTGGATTGGTCTGCTAATTTGTTAAGGCACAAAATAGAGGTAAAAACAAAAAAGGTTATTGAACTTGTCTTCTCTTGTACAGTAGCAAGCCATATGCATATGAGAATTTCCGCCTATGCAATAAAATAACTAAAAGAATTATAGATACTTTTTCAATATTGACTGCATTGTTATAATATTAAATGTAAAAAAAAATTGCATTGTTATAATAAATTTGCAACAAAAAGCCAAATTACGTCATAATTACTAAGAACTTTCTTTTTATCTTACTACGATGCCATCTCTTCTCTGATCCCCTTTAATTCTCTTTTACACAATTTTGCAGCAATGTTTTTTATGCTAAAAAATTCGATCTGTATCTTTCAAAGACGTGTTTTATTGTGGAATTTAAAAGGAAAATAGAATATGAAAACTGAGTATAATTTATAGACAAAAATTTGAAAAAAAATTATTTAAAACTTTTCAATTTTGAATATCATTATTATTAAATTTGTATTCTTTGAATAAATATCTCAATCAAAGATAAAGCTATATGATGCGAACTTTCATGTAAAATAAAAAATGATGGGTTCTAGTTGACTTGATTCTTCTACAAGAAATTTTTATGTGATTTCAATGTGGCAGATTAAGATCATATTTTTAATGAATTAATCTACAGATGATATTTAAAATTGTAGAATATTATATAAAATTGTTGTTTTCGTTATAATTAATTTTTAAAGAAAACAAAACCAAGCATCAAATTGGCTAAAAACAGTAGCTTTGTGCTGGAATATAAAATTAAAGAACAAATAATATTATATAAAATTGTTGTTTTCGTTATAATTAATTTTTAAAGAAAACAAAACCAAGCATCAAATTGGCTAAAAACAGTAGCTTTGTGCTGGAATATAAAATTAAAGAACAAATAATATGTATGCGCTGTTAAATGCACCGAAAGCCATCAAACAGTCCGCTTCTCCTTATTTAAACTTTCATCTTGCGAGGATATATAATCAAACAGAAGTAAATAGTTGAACAACTTACGCAATACCCTCAGCTGAGCCAAGGGCGATTCGCATGCGCATCTGCCAGTTGAGCAGCACCTCGCCGGCATTGTGACCATGCAGATGGCTTAGAAGGCTGCGGTTGGGCATATAATCATAGATAATGAGCCGTTCGTCACCGCCGGCGAAGTAGCCCCTCAGCCCCAAAAGATTCTTGTGCCTCACCCTTCCCAACACCTCCACCTCCACCACGAACTCCATCTCCGCCATCGCTGTCATCGTCTTAAGCCGTTTTACGGCTATCTGATTCAACCATTTGTTCAATTAATTAAATTTTGACGGTATACGGCCTTTAAATGCTAGAAAATACGTTCAGTGATAATTTTAAAAATTTTAAACATATCTGACAAATACTTAAATCATTACGAGAATTAATAAAATTTGATATTCGTATAAATGTTTTTATTTTATATAATAATTAATGGTGTGAATTTATGTTTGAAAATTATAATAAATGTATAAGAAAGAGTAATCATCAATTAATCTCTTTCCAGAAGGAAAACAAGATCATGTATATATACAAAAAATGCATATTGAACACATGCAATAAGACATTTTATAAGATCACTAGATCTGATCACCTCAGAACCGGCGGCGGTACGGCCCCAATATACCGTCCCGAAGCCGCCCTCGCCTAGCATGTAGTCATCATGGAAGTTGTTTGTGGCGTGGAGGATCTCCTTGAGGCTGAAAATCTCCCATGGGTACTCATAAACGCCGCTAGATGCGACCAAGCTGCTGTAATTTATTGAAATAATGGTTTACTTTTTAAAAATTAAAGCGTAAAAAATTTTCAATTTATAAAGTTGAATATATGTACTTACTTGTTGGCAGCCTCGTTTTTGCTGATGGACAAGCAACAGAAATTGCAAAGCTTCATGATTGCGATATTCTAGATTGAAAGTGGAGAAAGAGGTTTTGTGGAGTGGAATAAATGTTTAGAGGAAGGAGAGAGTTGAAGGAATGGAGTTTTGAGGCAACATAAATTGGCAAATTCTTTGCCGACGCGGCAACTAATTTTTTGCTATAGAGACAGTTGAGTCCTTCCGCCATATCAACGTTGATGAAATATTCTGCCATATATATATATATATATATATATATATATATATATATATATATATATATATATATATATATATATATAGAGGGTTCCCCATCTCCTTCGTTTCTCCGGCCATTTTCCCCTCCGCTCCGAGTGTTTTCCGTGCGTGTTTCACTAGCTCTGTCCTGCTGGTGATCTCTTGTGGCTTTGGCCCTGTTGGGCTTCGTGAATATGTCCGGGGCTCCGCCTCGACTCCTTGGGGAAACGTCTCCTCCAAGGCGCAAGATTCTAATAAAGGTTTCTTCAACTTGGATCAAAATGCTCCTTCACCGACCAAATCACGATCTTTCAAGGATGTGCTTTCGGGATCTACTTCTGGTGATATTCTTCCATCTCTTACTCAGTCTACTTTCAATGGTGTGCCGACTGTTTTGATTTCCGATGATGAAGTTTTAAAACTTGCGTCTCCTTTCCGTTTTACTTTAGTTGGTAAATTTGGTCTCCGTCGGCCAAATCTTGACGCGATTCGTAATTTTTTTGGTACTCTTAAGTTGACGGGATTTTATTTTGTGGGTTTGCTGGATTCGAAGCATGTTGCAATTCAACTCTCCAACGATTTGGATTATAGCCGGGTTTTTGCTCGCAAATCTTACTTCATTCATAATTGTCAAATGCGTATTTTAAAATGGACGCCGTTCTTTGATGTGAAGGAAGAATCGCCTATTGTCCCCATTTGGATTTCGTTCCCAAACCTTAGACTCCATTTTTTTAACACAAAAGTTCTTTTTGCCCTCGGTTCGATTTTTGGGCATCCGTTACAAACAGATCAGGCGACTGTGTCAAGAACCCGATCTTCTGTGGCTAGGGTTCTTGTGGAAGTGGACATTACTAAGAAATATGCGAAAGAAGTGTGGGTTGGCTCAAAAACTTACGGATATCTACAGAAAGTCGAGTTCGAAAAGGTTCCAAAATTTTGCACTCATTGTAAATCTCACGGGCATGCTTTGGTTGAATGTTTTAAATTACATCCGGAACTAAAGAAACCTACCAACAACTCCAATGGTTCGGGAAGCATCAAAGTGACTGAAATTTTTAAGAAGGACCCTATAGCCCCTGTAGCGCTGGATGTTATCCCATCCAGTGTTGAGTTGGTTGGTAGTTTCCCTATAAATGAAATAGAGAATGGAACCGAGAATGTAGGTGGAATTAACAATTTAGAAAAAGTGGTTGAGCCTGAAAATGCGATGATTTCTATACCTGATAAAGTTTTTATTAATGAAGAAGTGCTTGATGATAATAGAAACAACCCAAAAATATTTATTTCCGTGGAATCTATGTTTCAAAAAGAAGGTAATCTTATGGATACTCTTGGTACGGTTAATCATGATAAAGGGAAGGATGGTGGGGAAGAATGTGAAGAAGGGGAGTATATACCGAGACCTAAATATGATCTTCCTTTACACAATAAAAATGTCTTGGGAGAGGGAGGAAGCCAAGCCAGGGGTTTTGGATCTGAGTTTCGTGAGCTTAATTCCAAAAATCTTGAGGAGGATGGTTCTCCTCAAATGCATAAGAAAAAAAAGAAGAATGGGAAAAATCAAAGACCTGAAACACCTAGATCTACTAGGGCTCAAACAAATCCCAAACATTCTAATGTTTAAAGCCCTTATCTGGAATGTGCGGGAGATTGGGGGGAAGGATTCGAAAACTCGTGTTAAAAATTTGTGTCGGGTTCACAACATTCAGCTTTTGGTTCTTATTGAATCCTTTGTTTCTTCGGATAAAATGGTGCCTGTCACTTCTCGGTTGGGCTTTAATTCTAGCTTTACCAATAGATCTAATAAAATTTGGATTATGTGGAAGAAGATTTTAAATGTTACTGTTATTTCTGATTTTGATTAAGTGGTTCATGTTCAGATCTCTTTTGATAAGCTTATTTTTAATGCGTCTTTTGTTTATGCTTTATGTACTAGAGCTGGTAGAATTAATTCCTCTTTGGGATTATTTAGCTGATTTTGTTAATAATGCTATTGGGCCTTGGTGTGTTGGAGGTGATTTTAATATTATCTCTAACGCTAATGAAAGGATTGGGGGTAATCCCCCTAATATTAATGCTATGGATGATTTTAATCAAATGATTTCTATCTGCAATTTAATGGATATTGGTTTCTCTGGTAGGGCTTTTACTTGGTATAGATCTTTTATGTGGCAAAGACTGGATAGGCTTCTTTTTAATAATGAGTGGGTTAATAATTCTTATTTTACTCATGTTCAACATTTGAGTAGAACCTTATCTGACCACTCTCCACTTCTTATGCAAATTTCGGATAAAAATATCAAGCCTTCTTTAGCCTTTAGATTTTAGAATTTGTGGATTAATCATATTGATTTCTTAAATGTGATTGCTACTAATTGGAATGATAATGTTTTTCCTGACAATAATATTATTGGCATGGCTAGGCTTTGGTCTAAGCTTAGAATACTGAAACAAACTTTAAGGTGGTGGAATAAACATGTTTTTAAAAATATCTTTGATAATATCAAAGAAGCTGAAGGTAAGGTGGTGGAGTTGGAAAGTGTTTTGCTTGATAATCAGTCTGATGAGAGTATTTCCATTCTTGACAATGCTAAGCTTTATCTTTTTAATCTGCAAAACCAGGAAGAGATTTTTTGGAAACAAAAAACCTCAATTGCTTGGACTACTGAAGGGGATAGAAATACCTCTTTCTTTCATGCTTTGGTTAATAAAAATAGATTGAGGAATCATATTCATAAAATTGTTGATCCCCAATGCAATGTTTATGATACGGATCAATTAACTGTTAATTCTGGTATTAATTTTTTTCAAGATTTCTTTAATTCTCCTAAATTAAATTTCCCTGTTGATAATGCTAATGTGATTACTAAGATGGTGGATGAATTTGATAATGCTTTGCTTACTCAACCTCTTACGGAGGATGAAATTTGGACAATTATGAAAGGTATGAATGGAGATTCTGTAGCGGGGCCTAACGGTTTTACTACGAAATTCTTTATTAAAACTTGGGAAATTATCAAGCTTGACATTATTGATGCTGTTCATGATTTTTTTTAAGGTACGCCTTATCCTAATTTTTTTTCTTCCACCAATATTGTGCTTATTCCTAAAAAGATAACACTACTTACTGGAACAATTTTAGACCTATCTGTTTGTGTACTTTCTTTAACAAATTAGTGGCTAAAATTTTTTGCTTCTAAATTATCCTCAATCTTGCCTAAAGTTATTTCTATTAACCAAATGGGTTTTGTGAAATGTCGTAGTATTTTAGACAATATTCTTTTGGCCCAAGAAATGGTTCACGATCTTAATGCTAAAGTGACTGGGGAAACATTTTGTTCAAACTTGACATAACATAAGCTTATGATAATTTGAAGTGGGATTTTCTTTACAATGTCTTACATCTTATGGGTTTTAATGATTAATTTTTGATGTTGATAAAGAACAGTATTGAGAATTGTTTTTTTTTTCTCTTATTATCAATGGGAATAAGCATGGTTTTTTCCCTTCTAAGCATGGTTTGAGGCAAGGGGATCCTCTATCCCCTTCTCTTTTTATTTTAGCTATGGAGTATCTCTCTAGAGGGATTGATAATGTCTATAATAGGATGCCTATGCTTAATTTTTGTACTATTGGTGGCATTCCTGTTACTCACCTTAGCTTAGCTGATGATTTTATCATTTTTTCTAATGCCTCGATTAAAAATGTCAAATGTCCTACTCGATTTTTATCCTCTTTTCAGTTGATTAGTGGGCTGTCTATTAATAGGGATAAGAGCAACTTTATTACTGGTGCTTCTGTTAATCATAATAAAATCAATGACATTAAAAGAGTCTGTGATTTTAACCAGACTTCTATTCCTATTAAGTATCTGGGGGCTCCCCTTTTTAAGGGTAGGAAGAAGATTTTCCTATTTGATAATATTTTTACTACTTTCCAAAAAAAGTTTTTAAATTGGTCTTCTAATTTTCTTTCTTTTGGTTGTAGATTGATTTTGATCAAAAGTGTGCTTAACTCTATTCCGATCTTTTTGTTTCACACTTTGCAACCTCCTTCTAGTGTTTGTATGAGGATGGAGAAGATGATTAATAAATTCTTTTGGGGTTGCACTAATAACAAAGCTTGTATTAATTGGGCATCTTGGAGAAAAGTTTGTGGTGTTTTTAAGGAAGGGTCGCTTGGGTGTAAGTCTATTTTTGATACTTCTCATGCTTTTTCTCACAAACTTTGGTATGATTTTAGATCTAATAATAGCTTGCGGGCTAATTTCATGAATGCTAAGTATTGTAAGAATCAAAACCCTTTGGTGTGTCATTTTAAAAGTTCGGATTCTATGGTTTGGAAAAGATTGTGTAAAATTAAATGGGAAGCTGAAAATTACATTCAATGGGGCATTGGCATTGGGGAGGTTGGGTTTTGGTAGGATAATTGGTTGGGTACTAATTCTATTGATCACTACCTTAATACTCATACTATTGTTAATACTAGGGTTCATGATTTCATCCATAATGGGGAGTGGAACATTCCTAAGCTTCAGGAGGTTGTGCCGTATGATATCATTGAGAAAATCATTCAAATCCCTTTAAATTTGAATGTCAAGGATAAAATTATCTTTAATTTGTCTTCCTATGGTATTTTTAATTTAAAGAATGTGTGGGAGGAGATTAGAGTTAAAGGTGATGTTTCTACTATCTTTAATTCTCTTTGGCATAATACTATTCATTTATCTTATTCATTACTTTCTTGGAGGTGCCTTAAAAGATTTTTGCCTATTGATAACATTCTATGGAATAAAGGTTTTAGTATTGTGTCTAAATGTTAATGTTGTTTCAACATTGAGAGTTTTCAACATGTTTTTGTGAATGGTTCCATTGCTAGTACTGTTTGGTCTTATTTCTTTAATTTAGCGAATATTGGTGGCTTCAATGGGAATTATGACTTGGTTGATATCATCAAGAGTTGGTTTACTAAAAGCAAAGGCCATATTCATAATTTACTTCGTATTGTGGTTACTTGGTATCTTTGGAAAGGTAGAAATGAGTCTAAACATTTGGGTATGAAGATGAATGCTCATCAGATTATATCCAATGTTAGGTTCAAAATCTTACAACTGATTGCTGTCAACCTTATTTCTTTTAAGGACTTTTCTAACAACAAGCTCTTGGCTGAGCACTTTGGGGTTCATAATGTTGCTATTCGTATCAATAGGGAGCATACTGTGAAGTGGTTAAGCCCAATGAACCTTTTGTTAAACTCAATACTGACGATTCTGTTAAGATTTCTAAAGCTGGTATGGGTGGCATTATCAGGAATCATCTTGGTAACCAGATTGCGGTTTTTTCTCGACCTTCGTCTTCTTGCTCTGTTTTAACGTCTAATTTAATGGCTTTGGATCAAGGCTTACAATTATGTTTGAAGATGGGTTTACATAATGTGAACGTTGAGGTTGATTCTACTCTGGTTATTTATATTTTCACTGAGAAAGATGTATGTTTCCCCCAGAATTTTTACACTATTAGAAAGATTAAAATGGCCCTTTATTTGCTCAATTTTACTATTTCCCATATTTATCGTGAAGGTAATGCCTATGGAGGATCCGACGCTTGATCTTCCTGTGCCTCTTAAAGGGATGATTAATCTTGATAAAATTGGTTTACCTTATATTCGTCACTGTTAGTGCTATGGTTGTTTATTTTTTGTCTTGGTCTGTTGTGTGTGTGCTGGGGGGTTGTTGTTTTCTTTGGATGGTTAGGATGTTTTTTGATTGCTTGGTTGTTGGAGCTCTATTTTTGCTCTGCTGGTTGCTTTCTTTTGGTGCCCGGTGTTTTAGTATCTGGTGGAGATGTAGGTGTGCTGTTACTAAGGTGGTGAGTTCTAATGCTTGTTTTATTACTGATTGATGCTATCACTCTTGGAGGTTGTATTTGTTCTGTTGGAGCAGGTTGGTTTTAAGGGGGTGTCTATTTTTCTGTCCGTTTTTCGTTTTGGTTAACACCTGGAGGTTGCAGGTTTTCTGGGTAGATAATTTGCGTAAGAATTGGGATATTATGAGAGCTGAGGTTTTTGGTCTGGGGAATATGTGGATGAAGCTTTTAACGGTGATGTTTTGGTGTGGTCGGAATTTACTGGAGCTGGTCTGGGTATTAGTATCAGTTGGTATTTCTTATTTATTATCTGGCTTATATATCTTTTTTGAGAGTTCTTTGCAGGGATAATTCATCTTTATATTTCCTGATCCTCAATGACTGTAAGGTACTCTTATTTTGGTGTATTTTTTTGGCTTTTCTATTTTCTTTATCAATTTTGCAGGAAGACTGAGCGGAACAGAAATTATCTGATCTTCCAATTTTTGGTGTTGTATCTTCACAGCCTGAGACTTTATTGTTGCAGATCTGTTTTCATGGCTTATAATTTTGATGATAGCAAACACTCTTATTTCTCTACGACTGACTTATCTACTGACATTTCAAGTCCACACGATCAGACTGCAAATTGGAACCAGCTCAAGATTGGGTATGTAATATCAAAAATCTGCTCCAGGATCGTCCAGGACGATTTGGATCGTCCTGGGACGATCAGTGGAATTTTGCTCCAGAATTTGCCCAGGTTTGCTCCAGGTGATTTTCTGTACATATCGTCCAGGCCGATTGAGGATATCGTCCAGGCCGATCGGCACTGTAGAAAATGTCGGCCTGAGAATAGTTCTGGGAACCGTCCAGGACGATCCAAATTGGTCTGATCGTCCTGGGACGATCTGGCGATCGGCCGGGCCGATCTGAGTTTTATAAAGCTGATTTCAAGTCGTTTGGAGGAGAGAGAAAATCATAAATTACGAAAATATATTTTGAGGAGAGAGAAAGTCATGGAATTTTGGAGAAAAGTTGATTTTCGGACGACGCGAAGCCGTTTTCGTCCGAGGAGACTGTTCGAGATATTGCTGTACGCAAGGTAAGACACATTCCGCCTTTCTCAATTTTCAGAACCGTCGTGTTTGGCGGTATTTTCTGTTCGGATTTCGTTTTCGTTAATGATTTTCGTCCGTATCTGTTGATTGGTTCAGTTTTTACCGCGTAACTTTCTGTATATTGTTGACGTGCCGAGTGTGCACATTTTGGTTATTTTCCGAAGATTTTTGTCCGGGTATTTTTGATTCGGCGGTGTTTTTAGTCGACTGCATTTTTCTATGAAATTGAAAATTATCGGTGCAGTAGAATAAATGTTCTGAAATGTGATTATCTACATTCTTTGCGAATTTGGTGAATTTTGATTTTCAGGAAAAATTATGTAAATTCTGTATACTGCCGTTTGTTGACCTCATTTTTGCATGAGGTCTTCATTAAGATGATAAACCCAATCCAGACTTAAATCAATTCAAACCCAATCCAGACTCAAATCAATTCAAACCCAATCCAGACTCAAATCAATTCAAACCCAATCAAATCCAGACCCAAATCCAAGGCCCCAAGGCTTGGTCCTAAAGGCCTTTTCCGGCAAATCTTCCAAAATTTCAAAACCCAGTCAAATGGATTCTGATTCAGCTTCTGTCAGTTTCATATTGATGGGGCATGTCTCTAGTATCAACCCTCCAAATTTGAACCCATCATGAGACCTCTAACACCAGAAACTAAATCAAATTCCAAAGGCTGTAAAACCTTCAAATATTTACAGCCTATGCCACTGGACCTGCCCTTCACCAGATTCTGACCTTAGAGACCTCTCCAAAGCCTGCAATCACTTCCAAATCATTAATCCTGATATGTTCATCAATAAACTGCATTTTTCTGGACTCATTTCAGCCCCCAGTGGTCATGAGCCCAAAATGACCAAAATACCACTATGGGGTCTAAATGGGGATTTCAAACCAAATAACCTCCAAATCAAATCCAACCACCTCCAGCAAGTTTCAAATGTTCAACTAAACCTCTTGAGCCCATTCCCAGCCCCTGAGTCAACCTGGTTGACCAAGTCAACAGGGTTGACCCAAGAAGGCCCTTAAGGGTTCAAATAGTGATTTTGATCAAATCAACCTCTCCAAACCCTGGGACTACATCCTATAAACTCAGAATATCATTTCAAACCTGTTGAACCCATTCCTAGCCTTTGGGTCAACCTGGTTGACCAAGTCAGCAGGGTTGACCTAAATGCCCCCTTAAGGCTCAAACACGGATTTTGGTTGATCTGATCTTCCCAGACCTTGGGACCACTTCCAATGGTCTCTAAAATTATTTCAAATCTTTCCTGACTCAAGCCCACACCCTGAGGCAACCTGGTTGACCCAGTCAACCTAGTTGACTCAAGAACCCTTTGAGGCTCTTAATGGGTCATTTCAACCCATTTGTTCCACTTGAATTATTCAAACCCTCAAACCCACATCAAAACCTATGTCCAATCTATTCAAAATATTTGGAGCCAAATCAAACTAGGTTTGACTTAGTCAAACTTTAGCCCTCGATCAGATCTTGATGGTATTTGCTCCCACCCACTCTAAACCATGATCCTTATCTTGGACTCCTAACTAAGCTACCTTGAATGACATTTTGCATCTCCAAGTGCCATACAATCAATGTTGACTGGGTTGACTAGTCAAACCAAGTCAACAAACCCTCAAATCCTTCCTAAATCCTATTTCATACACCCAATGTTTGGAATGATGATAGAAGATCCCCTCCAAATTAAATCAATAGACCCCTCACTGCCACCTCACCTATCATTGACTGAGTTGACTGGTCAAACCAGTCAACCCAAGGCTTAAAGAACCATTCCTATGGTCAACCCGACTAATTAAACCTTGTCCAGCTCAAACCCGATCCATGCAGGCACCTCATATGGCTCAAGAGCTCAACCCGACTCAATATCAGCAGCCCATGCCCCCATTGACTGGCCAACCAGTCAATGTGAGCTTGAATAAGCTCACCCGATCCACTCAACCTCCCCAGCTAGCTCAAACCAAACTCTTCCAGCCTCTGAAACCAACTCCAGAAGTTTCCCTGTAGCTAGTTCAATCTCCTTCAGCCGTTGGTGTAGCCCTGGACCCGAGCCACCCATCTAGTGGTCCCCTCCACTTGAAAAGGACTCCATGTCTCTTTCACCCGAGGCAGCCACTCCTCCTGCTCCTCTAACGGCCAGGGCCAGGTGTCAACTATCCCAGCATCCCCTCTGATGCATCCTGGCCGTCTCTTTTGGCTCCAAGCAGCTGAATAGGGCAAAAGGATGGGATTTTTGCATTACACACTATCTCTCCCATTCCAGCTATCTCAGAGCTCCCTTGAGTTTCGTTTCAACTCCTCTGAGCTCGACCTCCACTCCTTCATCGTTCCCTGGCGTTTGAAGCTTGCCGGTGACAAGATCAAGCTTGAATCGAGAGGGTACTCGTCCAAACTCCCTCAACTCTCTTTCCAGTGGTTCTCCAAGATCAAAGCCTGAAGGAGATCAACATGTGGACAGTCTACAAATTCAACCGTGAAAGAATCAACCAAATCGATCCATCGTTCGGTGAGAAATCCTAAACCCTAGGCGTTTACATAGTTTCCTAAATAACTCATTGGACAGAGCATCAAATGCTAAGAAAACTATTCCCCAGTCTTCATTAGATCGTATTACGTCTCTGCCTGAAATCTCAAGTCATTTGGTTGAATGTTTTGTGAAAACAAGAGTAAAAAAATGAATCTAGGGCTCTCGGTTCGGACGGAGGAAGAAGACAAGCTGCCGGCCGTTGGATCTGTTCTATCGCGATCAACGGTCGTGATTAAACCCCTCTTAAACTCTGTTCGACCACGGTTCAGCCAGATCGTTTGCTGGCTGAATCCTTGCCTTTGATCCAAACCGCGGGCGAGATCCCGACCGTCCGCTCGATATGCGTCGAGCTGAGCCGCGGGATCTGATCTCGACCGTTAGATCGGAACCGCGGTGTATCCGACGATCTCAAACCCCGCTGACCTGGTTAAGTGGTGGGTCCCGCATGACCGCCGCCATCCGCGTGGCTTCACCCGCTCCCGCCGCGTGTCCAGGTCAGCGCCGCCGTTTGACTGTCATTTAAAATGTCCAAAATAATTATAGAAAATACCTGGAACTTCAAAATTCGACAGGAATTTTATTTCTTGCTCGAATTTGGAGTTCTTAGGCTTGTTCTGTTCATATTCTTGAGCACTTTATTATAAAAATATTAAAAAAATACTTTGAGTATTATTTTCTTAATGATTTAAATAATACATAAAATCTTATTTTATTTTTAAATAAAAATATAAAAACTATCTTGAGCTGAAATTTGGCAGAGGTGTAGTAGGGTTTAGGGTAGACTTCCTATAATTTTCCTAGACCTATTTGATGTAATCTAAACTAGTTTAGGAATTTACAAAAATCTAAGCCAAATTTTGACTTAGATAATTGGAAATTCATAAACCACCCAAACTAAATCTAATCAATGCATGTTAGAGTTCTATGGGATAAGTGTGAAGTCATCTTTCCACTGAAAATAGGTTTAGATCCATGATCATGTAGAACTCGATTAAATTTTATTTCCAAGAGCATGTTAATCTAACTTGAAAAGCTAACAAATTTTATATGATCATGCTATGGAATTGAGTTAGCTTTGATTAAAGATATATTTACATATATCTGTAATAAACTTAACCTAATTTCATTATCTATTCCTTTACAATTAATTATTTAAGCTCATAGGTTAGCATATAACTTATGATTAAAGTAATTCATTGTAAAAACTCCTTCCATAGAACATTAGGTGCACTTCTATTTTGTTCATGATTGCTTTGGTATGTTTGTAACTAGTGTCCAAAAGGGTTAGAAACATTGATTTGATATTCTACAACTTAGTGGCACTTAGGAACAATAATTAAGGACTTGTGTCTTAGCAAATTTAGAACCCATTAGGAAAACTACAAACATCCCTTTTGGGATTGAACTCAACTTAGAAAACTAGTGTCATGTACCAAATGATCTAAAACACCTTGATTGGACATTAATTGATCTTATAATAACTAGTAGATTTAGGATTATCCTTCATTAAGGATCTTTTTCTTTTGTTTTAATAAACTCATAATAAATCAAAATAAAATCCCTAAACATCCTAATCAATCATAATAAACTCTAATCAACCCTAAAACAAACTCACAACCTTCCAAAATTAAAACCAAAGCTTAAATCTCACTAAA
Organism: Dendrobium nobile; assembly: GCA_022539455.1. Classification (NCBI taxonomy): domain Eukaryota; kingdom Viridiplantae; phylum Streptophyta; class Magnoliopsida; order Asparagales; family Orchidaceae; genus Dendrobium; species Dendrobium nobile. The sequence continues at coordinate 30,831,697 of CM039734.1, forward strand.
TTTGATTAATCCTTAATTAAACATTAAAACTTCAAGAAAATGTAATAAATCCAATTGAAATCTAAAAAATATAAATAATACCTCAAACTGATCAGAATTAAACCCTCAACCAATGAAAATTAAAACCAAATTAATTTGACAGCAAATTAAAGATTAATTTAATTTTAAGTGAAATTCAATATTCAATTGATTTAATTAATTAATAATAATTAAAATTCCATTAAATTCCTAATCACTTGGAAATCCCTCCTTAGGTCATCCTTGACCTTCGGATCTGATTTCAAGAAGTTTGGAATCCATTTGGGGCAAAACCATAAAAAGGGGTCTTAATTAAGCAATTTTCAAAAATCCATTAAATATACTAAACTTTGGAAAATCATAACTAATTCAAAACAAATCCAAATTAACCAAACTCAATTGCATTCAACTCATAATAAGGCCTAATATTTATTAAAAATATAAAAATTCCAGAAAATCATCAAATACAAAAAGTCAACAAATTGGTCAATTGTAGGTCAAAACTAGTTCAAAACTTCAAACCTTCATAACTAAATCCAGAAAAATCCAATTTTAGCAAACTCACCTCCTAATTGATCGTCTTAAGGTCTAATATTTTAATAAAATACTAACTTTCCAGAATTTAACCTTAAATAAAAAGCCAACTTTTGACCCCTTAATTAATTGATTAAAATATTCCGATAATTCCTAAAAATTCAAAATTACTCTAAAACTCCAGAATTTGTCTAATCAACTTCAAAAATCAGTAATCCAACACATTTCTAATAAAATTCATTAACTTTCATTTCCTAACTAACTTAAGCTACTTAACTATATCGGGTACCACTGGGTAACCCAGGCCTACGAGGCTATTAGCTTAGCCCCAAGGAAGGTGAAATAAACTTCACGGTCTCGGTGTGAAACAAAGGTGGAATCCAACCAATATTAAAAATCAAATCTCTTTAAATCAAATCTCAAGTCATTAATAATTCAATAAACCTTTAATTCTTAAGATTTCTAAATTCTATTAATTAAAATCCATTAATTATTTAATTAAATTCTAAATTCCTTTAATCTAAATTAGTTTGATAATTTGATTGGTTAAGTTTTCTCTTAATCAATCAGATTTGATAATCAATTTAGATTAAATGAATTCGGGTCTTCTATGCCTAAAGTTGGATTCCTTTTGGAGGATTTCGGGCATTTTGATTTCAAAAGACCCCTAAAACATTTAAATAACAAAAGATCTCATATGGGTTGTGCACAACTCCTTTTAGGAAGGCACTAATCCATTTGGATTTGGAGATCTCCGAATAAAAATAATAAACTACCGACCTTATACAACGTGTTAGATTCCTTCGGGAGGGCACGTTGTATTACATTTGTAAGGTCCCTTTCTCTCTCCTTAATAAATTTTAAGGGCTATCAGAATAAATACCTATCTTCTGTTTAAGGCGGGTATTTATTCTGGAAGTCCTAGGATTTATAAATTGATGATTTCCTGCACTTAGGGAATTATCAATCTATAAATTCTTTATAACTAAATTAAATAACTCCAACATTTAAAATTGGAATAATTCTTAATAAATCTAAATATACTTTATTTAAATTTTAACCAAATTCTTTTGACCTATAATAAATCAATCCTAATAATACATGCAATTTGAACAAATAAACCCATTAGGACTCACCCAAGCCACACAGCTTTCTTCACACACTTAGATGCTTGCTAGGACAACCAACTTTAGCCTAGGCTAGGCCGGTGGTTTATTTGCGGGTGTCTTGCCTAGAGGGCACCTATGTGTGATTGCTTACTCTTCTGTACTGCATAAGCATAGCATATTTACTTTTTCTGTCAGTACACCAGAGAGCGGAGTGAATAAAGTGAGGACCGTTGTACTTACTTTTCTGCCTTTACTTTCCTGCATTTATAACTGTACACTACGCACTCATAATATGCATCATTATATACAACTGCTTTACTTCCTGTCTTCTACATTACTGCTGCAGTAGAATGTTCTTAGGATCTGATGTACTGCTTTCATTTTGTAGAATCGTTGTATATAGATTGAGTCTATACAGTGTCTGGAGTCTGTAAAAGAATTAAAGATAATTGCTTATAAATATACAAATGGGGATCCAAAAAGTAATGTCCTTTCCCTAAAAGAACGTTCCTTTTTGGAATTCCATAGAAGACCCGGGGCCCGAAGACCATAAGCAGTTATATTTAATTCTATTTTCTCATAGGCTTAGAACCCAGGTTTGTTGTCGGTGGGACCTGGCCACCATTACTTTACTGCAAATTCTGGGGTGTAACCGATGAAATTATATAAATAAAATCAGTTCTTTTATTTACAATTGTTTCATGCATCATCAGCATACGAGTAGATTTTTGGTTTTTGTAAGCATGTTGTCCTTTACATTAGATTCTTTAGTAGTTTTCTTGATTCCTAGGATAGAACCACCCTAAAATCTTGCATCATCGGCGAATTGTTGTGATTAGGACTGTTAGCTGGCAGCCCACTCTAGGCAGGTTGTAAGTCCAGATCGTATACACCTTTCTCTGCACATTTCTTCTTCTAAATCAAATTTTAAATCTTTCTAAAGTCAAACAACAACTCTATAATCTAAAGCCGGATCGTGGAAATTTAATTGCCCAAATATTTAATTAAATACCATATATATAATTTTTGAAAAGTATTTAGTCTTCATTTAAATCGAGAGTATTCTCTTAGGAGATGTAATTAACTACAGGGGCTTGCCCCTGTAGGTAGTCTAAAACCCAGAATAATCTAAACCCTACTTAAGTTCTTTTCTGAGGTAGGGGAAAGATCTGTGTGCGTAGATTTAGTCTTATTCATGTTTAGGAGTTATTTCCACAATTAATAATAGACAGACATTCAATTTGTTTTAACGAACAAATTGAATGTATTCTATATTTAATTGTAGAAATAAAATTATAATTCATTAATCTAATCAGGTCGATTAGAGAATGTACTCGTCATCCCTTTAGGATGACTTGAATATTCTCTATACTACACCTGATTAGGAGAATGAATTGTACGGCTTCTCCCTTTAAAATCAATAGGAGGATATTAGTCTGTCCTTCGGGGCAGTATAATATCTGACTATGTAGATCTAATCGGGAGAAATATATCCTAAATATAAATAAAGCGAATCGTGTGAGAAAATAAATGTCTTATTTTTAAAAGAAAACCCTGCTTTATCTATACTTTTATTTGGATCCATTCCTTACAATCAAGAAATAGATAGGTATCTGATTTACTTTCACGAGTAAATCAAATATCGTATGTATACTTGATTTTAAGGATGAATCAATAATTCGTTAATCTAATTAGGTAAGTAGGGAAGATACTAATCATCCTTTCGGGTGATTTGTATACTCCCTACGTCATACCCGATTAGGAAAGCGAATTGTTTGCTCTCTTTCTTTGGAATCAATAGAAGGATATTCGTCGGTCTTTCAAGGCGGTTTAATATCCAACTATACGGATTCAATTGAAAGAGAATGTTCAAAAATATAAATAAAGCAAATTATTTTCTATATCTAAATAAAATATATTTTGTTTTAAAAATTATTTAAAAAAAAAAAAAATCTATCCCTCTCTTCTTCTCTTTCTCTATTTAAATAATATAGATTTATTATACAATATAGATTTTAATATATTCTATTATATTCTATTAAATTAATTATTTACATAAAAGAATTATATTTAAATAAAAACCATAAATTAAAAATAAAGTTTTAGATAGATTTAATTTTCTCACACCGTTGTGCTGCCCGATTTTTGTCTTATTTCTGATTTGCCCGGATTTCTTCTGAATTGATATGATATCTGTATATGCTATAAAAAGGGAGTTATAAGGGGCCTGGATCCTAAGTGATTCAGTCAGTGTCTGGGAAATCTGAAATGAGCTCAAATCTGAAAATCTGATATCTGTTCTGTTCCGGATCCGATGAATTCTGTTCTGGTGCTATAAGCACATCTGTTCTGATGCCGTGAGCACAAAGGGAGGCATAAGGGGCCAGAATCCGAGAGATTCTGTCAGTGTTTGGGAAGGGAGGCATAAGGGGCCAGAAACCACAGCGATTCTGTCAGTGTCAGGGAATCTGTTCTGTTATGTGCTAAATTAATATTTCTGATTTCCGTACGATATGATTTGATATGATCTGTCTGATATCTGATTTGATATGATTTTGAATTCAATATCTGTTCTGTAAACTTTCCGTATCTGTTCTGTAAGCAATTATGTTTCTGATACGATATGATCTGAAATGCTGATTTCTGTACGATTCTGACTCTGTTGATTTAATCTGTTCTGATTTGTATTCCGATTTGATCTGATCTGTACGACTCTGATTCTGATTTGATATATGTCCGTATAAGTTCTGATTTTGATTCTGTTCTGATTCGAGATACGATTCTGTTCCGATTTCTGATCGGATTTTTGTCTGATGAGTTTGGTTTTGGATTCTGAGAGTTTTGATTGGAGGTTTGTTGCTTTGCTGAGCTGTTGAGCTCACTCTTGTTTTCTGGTGGTTTTTAGGTTATGGGAAAGGGAAGGAAGTCCAGGAGTAGATTTCTGAGTTTTGATCAGTATAGGTATTGTTTGTACTTTTTGATTTTTGTACAGTCATGGCTTTTCTGTTATCTTTCTTTCTGTTCAAAAGCCCTGTACTGTATCTGTAGATAATTGTTTTGAGGAGAAAGAAATATAGATGTTTGTTCCGCTGTGTTTCATGATAAATAGTAGCTCTGTGTTTGTGTGTCTGTTGAGTTGATTAATTTGGAAGATTCAGTTCCGGAACCAATTCCAATGCCAGATCCTGGTCAGTCCGTCCGTTTTGCTTTCCGTGTCGCAGCCCGGTGCGAGCGGTGTCCGTTCCGGATCGGGTCGGGTCGTGACAAGCTTTTAGTGGTATCAGAGCACTTGTTTTGGAAATTGGTTGGATTGTTAGACAGAGCTATAGAAAGTGATCAGTGAGTTTGTCTGGGGGTAGTTTTGGGTCGTTTGGCTTTTTATTGTGTTGTTTTTGTGTTGTTTTTATGATAGTTTTCCGGATTTTGGATTTTCTGTATGGATCAGCCAGACCCAGACATGACAGACGGGTAGAGTGCCAGTCAAGCAGCACCAGTGGGGAGTACAGCCCCAGTGGCCGGTGCAGATACATTGTCTCAGTTTGCTACGCTTGTTGCTAAGATGATGAGCGAGACTCAGAGCAGAGCTGTTACTGTCAGATCTGATGATATTGATAGACATTTGCAGATGTTTTTGAGGTTGAAACCTCTGAGATTTGAGGGCGCTGTTGAGCCCAGAGCAGCCGAGGAGTGGCTGAGGAGAATGGAGAAGACCTTCGACGGAATGTAGTGTCCGTCAGACAGGAAGGTTCCGTTGGCTGTTTTTCTATTGGATGGAGAGGCTGAGCACTGGTGGGATGGCCAGCAGGCAGCTAGATTTCAGGGTAGACTAAACTCTTTGATTACCTGGGAAGAGTTCACTGAGTTATTTCGAGATTGGTTTGTTCCCCCTTTTGCACGACAGCAGATGCAGGAGAGTTTTCTGAGACTTGTTCAGGGGAGCAAGACGGTGATGCAGTACGAGGCTAAATTTACTGCATTAGCCAGGTACGCCCCGCAGCTGGTTAGTACTTCTGCTGAGAGGTGCTACAGATTTTTGAGGGGATTGCGAGATAGTTTGAGACAGCCCCTGGTACCTTTTCACATTTCTAATTTCTCCGAGCTTGTGGAACGGGCTCGTCTGATTGAGAATGATCTGATGGCTACTCAGCAGCGGTGGACTGCGAGTAGGAAGAGATTTGGAGGTGAGACTTCTGGCAGTGGTTCCTCTGGAAAGAGGAGATTTGTGACTGGTTCTGGATCTGTTGATTCCAGGAAGAGTGGAGGGTCGTCTGGTACTGCTACCAGCACGACGAGTTCTGGATCTGTTAGTACGGCACCTGTGTGCCAGAGTTGTGGACGACGACACCTTGGCCAGTGCTACAGGATGGCTGGTCTTTGTTTCAGATGTGGTCAGCCGGGATATAGGATTGTAGAGTGTCCACAGACTGGATCTGACCGGCGTTCTGAGTTCCGATCTGAGGGTTCTGTCAGACCTGTCAGTTCAGCAGGAAGACCGAGGACTGTTCCTCCTCGCCCTGAGGGATTTTCTGGTAGAGGTGGTGGTACTAGTTCTGGACCACGGAGACCACCTACGGTTCAGAGGGAGCAGAGTAGTTCTGTTGCTTCAGCTCCTACTCCAGTTCAGCCACGAGTTTACAGTCTGAGTCAGCAGGAGGCTCGTGATGCTCCGGATGTTGTGACAGGTACGATTTACATTTCTGATCAGCCCTGTCGTGTTTTGTTTGACTCTGGAGCTAGTCACTCTTTTCTGTCCGAGCACTGTTTTGAAATTTTACATTTGGACTCATTTTTGCGTCCGATTTCTTTGTTTGTGATTTTACCGGCTGGAAATCCTTTGATTGCTCGGAAGTTTTGTTTGTGTGAGATTGACATTGCTGGCAAGAAGTGAAAAACTAGTTTGATTTTGTTATCGATTTCTTCATATGACGTGATTTTGGGCATGGATTGGCTGAGTCGGTATGAGGCTCAGATTGACTGTCTGAAGAAGCAAGTGAGTTTGCTTGTGGCTGGAGAGAGAGTTGTATTCCAGGGATTACGAGGTATTCTCTCCAGTCTGATTTCTATTTTGGAGGTGAGCAGAATGTGGAAGAAAGGATGCCCAGTGTTTTTGGCTTCTGTGCGGGATCTGAACTTGGAGGTTGGTTCTGTTTTTGAGATCCCAGTGGTACGGGAGTTTGCTGATGTTTTTCCTGAGGAGTTGGTTGGTTTACCTCCGGATAGAGAGGTGGAGTTCTCTATTGATGTTTTTTCGGGTACAGCTCCTATATCAAAAGCTCCGTACAGGATGGCACCGAAAGAACTTTCTGAGTTGAAAGTTCAGCTTCAGGAGTTGGTTGACAGAGGCTTTGTCCGTCCTAGTGTTTCGCCCTGGGGAGGTCCTGTTTTGTTTGTGAAGAAGAAGGAAGGGACACTCCGTATGTGTATTGATTACAAAGACTTGAACAAGGTCACGATCAAGAACAAGTATCCTTTGCCTCAGATTGATGACTTGTTCGATCAGCTTTCTGGATCTTCTGTGTTTTCGAAGATTGATTTGCGATCCGGATACTATCAGGTAAAAGTGAAGGAAGCTGATGTGGTGAAGACTGCTTTCAGTACTCGGTCTGGGCACTATGAGTTTTTAGTTATGCCTTTTGGGGTAACCAATGCGCCTGCTATTTTCATGGATCTGATGAACCGAGTATTCAGGGAGTTTTTGGATCAGTTTGTGATCGTCTTCATCGACGATATTCTGGTATATTCTGCTTCTGAGGATGATCATGCCAGACACTTGAGGATTGTGTTGGAGACTCTGAGGCAGCATCAGTTGTATGCCAAGTTCTCCAAGTGTGAATTCTGGCTGAAGAGTATTTCTTTTCTGGGGCATGTGGTTAGCGAAGAAGGTATTTCTGTAGATCCCCAGAAGATTCAGGCGGTTGCTGATTGGCCAAGGCCGACTACGGTATTTGAGGTACGTAGTTTCTTTGGCATGGCCGGGTATTATAGGAAATTTGTGAAAGGATTTTCACAGATTTCGACGCCTCTAACGAGACTGAATCAGAAGTCAGTACCTTTTGTTTGGACACCGGAGTGTGAAGCTAGTTTCCAGAGATTGAAGGATTGTTTGACTTCAGCTCCAGTGCTAGCACTTCCGTCAGGTACGGAAGGATTTCAGGTGTTCAGTGATGCTTCACTGAAAGGTTTGGGTTGTGTACTGATGCAAAATGAAAGGGTAATTGCTTATGCTTCTAGACAGTTGAAACCACATGAGAAGAATTACCCGACGCATGATTTGGAGTTAGCTGCTGTTGTCTTTGCTTTGAAGATTTGGCGTTATTACCTGTATGGCGTCAGATGTGAGATTTTCACTGATCATAAGAGCCTGAAGTATATTTTCACTCAGAAGGATCTGAATTTGAGACAGAGAAGATGGCTCGAGTTGATCAAGGATTATGATTTGACTATTCAGTATCAACCTGAGAAGGCTAATGTGGTAGCGGATGCTCTGAGCAGGAAATCTTCTGGCTTATCAGGTTTACAGCTTACTTTTGATGATTTTCTGATTCGAGACATGGAGCGATTGCAGTTGGAGATGATTTCCTCCAGTGATTTGGAATTGGCTCAGATGAACATTCAATCTTCTTTGGAAGCACGGATTCAGGAAGCCCAGAAGTCAGATTCTGATTATTCGAAGTTGATTGCTCAGATTGGATCTGGTAAGATTCCTGAACTTCGAATTTCTGCTTCTGGTGCTATTTTCTGTAAAAAAACATGTTGTGGGTACCTGTGTTTGGGGATTTGAGGCAGGAGATTCTGCATGAATCTCATCATTCAGGCTACACTGTTCATCCAGGCAGTGGTAAGATGTATGCTGATATGAAGCTTTGTTCTAGTGGCCTGGAATGAAGAAGGATGTGGCAGAGTTTGTGTCGAGATGCGAAGCCTGTCAGTTGGTGAAGGCAGAGCATCAGCGACCAGGTGGACTGTTGCAGTCGTTCCCTATCCCTGAGTGGAAGTGGGAGGAGGTAACGATGGACTTTGCGATGGGTTTTCCTCGATCTAGACAAGGGCACGATGCCATCTGGGTGATCGTAGATCGATTGATGAAGTCAGCCCATTTTCTTCCGATCAGACAGACCGATCCGGTGGATCGTTTGGCACATGTTTATGTTAAGGAGATTATCAGATTGCACGGTGTGCCTCGAGGGATTGTTTCAGATCGAGATGGACGGTTTACTTCCAGACTTTGGAAAGGTATTCAGCAAGGCTTGGGTACAAAACTGCATTTCAGTACAGCCTTTCATCCTTAGACCGATGGACAGTCCGAGAGGACCATTCAGGTGCTGGAAGATCTATTGAGACTTTGTGTTCTGGACTTTGGCGGAAGCTGGGAAGATCATATTCCGCTGATGGAATTTGCTTATAACAACAGTTTTCAGTCCAGTATTGGTATGGCACCGTACGAGGCTCTGTATGGCAGGAAGTGCCGTACTCCTTTGACTCTGACTGAGATCGGAGGTAGACAGGAACTGGGTGCCACTTTTGTTGGGGAAACTGTTAAGAAGATCAGTTTGATAAAAGAAAGATTGAAAGCGGCTCAGGATCGACAGCAGAAGTATTATAATTAGAAGCACAGGTTTGTTGAGTTTCAAGTTGGTGACTTTGTGTATGTCAAAGTCAGTCCGATGAAGGGTGTGAGCTGATTTGGTCAGGTGAGTAAGCTGAGTCCAAGGTATATTGGACCGTTTGAGATTTTGGAAAGAATTGGAAAATATGCTTACCGACTGTTGCTTTCTGATTCGATGCCTGACGTGCACAATGTGTTTAACGTCTCCACTCTGAGGAAGTGGGTTTCAGACTCTGGGAAGAAGATATCAGCTGACGAGGTTGAGATTCAGGAAAATCTGGCGTACAAGGAAGAGCCAGAGTTAATTTTGGCGTACGACTTCCGAAAGTTAAGAAATAAAGAGATTCCGATGGTTAAAGTCCAGTGGAAGCACCGGACTGCACGAGAAGCGACTTGGAAGAAGAAGTCTGACATGAGACGGTCGTACCCGTACTTGTTTTGACTGAGTTTGAATTGGATAATGTCGAGGACGACATTTTTCTGAAGTTGGGGAGATTGTAATATCAAAAATCTGCTCCAGGATCGTCCAGGACGATCTGGATCGTCCTGGGACGATTAGTGGAATTTTGCTCCAGAATTTGCCCAGGTTTGCTCCAGGTGATTTTCTGTACATATCGTCCAGGCTGATTGAGGATATCGTCCAGGCCGATCGGCACTGTAGAAAATGTCGGCCTGAGAATAGTTCTGGGAACCGTCCAGGACGATCCAAATTGGTCTGATCGTCCTGGGACGATCTGGCGATCGGCCGGGCCGATCTGAGTTTTATAAAGCTGATTTCAAGTCGTTTGGAGGAGAGAGAAAATCATAAATTACGAAAATATCTTTTGAGGAGAGAGAAAGTCATGGAATTTTGGAGAAAAGTTGATTTTCGGACGACGCGGAGCCGTTTTCATCCGAAGAGACTGTTCGAGATATTGCTGTTGCAAGGTAAGGCACATTCCGCCTTTCTCAATTTTTAAAACCGTCGTGTTTGGCGGTATTTTCTGTCCGGATTTCGTTTCCGTTAATGATTTTCGTCCGTATCTTTTGATTGGTTCAGTTTTTACCGCGTAACTTTCTGTATATTGTTGACGGGCACGAGTGTGCATATTTTGGTTATTTTCCGAAGATTTTTGTCTGGGTATTTTTGATTCGGCGGTGTTTTTAGTCGGCTGCATTTTTCTATGAAATTGAAAATTATCGGTGCAGTAGAATAAATGTTCTGAAATGTGATTATCTACATTCTGTGCGAATTTGGTGAATTTTGATTTTCAGGAAAAATTGTGTAAATTCTGTATACTGCCGTTGTGCTGCCCGATTTTTGTCTGATTTCTGATTTGCCCGGATTTCTTCTGAATTGATATGATATCTGTATGTGTTATAAAAAGCGAGTTATAAGGGGCCTGGATCCTAAGTGATTCAGTCAGTGTCTGGGAAATCTGAAATGAGCTCAAATCTGAAAATCTGATATCTGTTCTGTTCCGGATCCGATGAATTCTGTTCTGGTGCTATAAGCACATCTGTTCTGGTGCCGTGAGCACAAAGGGAGGCATAAGGGGCCAGAATCCGAGAGATTCTGTCAGTGTTTGGGAAGGGAGGCATAAGGGGCCAGAATCCGCAGCGATTCTATCAGTGTCAGGGAATCTGTTCTGTTATGTGCTAAATTAATATTTCTGATTTCCGTACGATATGATTTGATCTGATATGTCTGATATCTGATTTGATATGATTTTGAATTCAGTATCTGTTCTGTAAACTTTCCGTATTTGTTCTGTAAGCAATTATGTTTCTGATACGATATGATCTGAAATGCTGATTTCTGTACGATTCTGACTCTGTTGATTTAATCTGTTCTGATTTGTATTCCGATTTGATCTGATCTGTACGACTCTGATTCTGATTTGATATATGTCCGTATAAGTTCTGATTTTGATTCTGTTCTGATTCGAGATACGATTCTGTTCCAATTTCTGATCGGATTTTTGTCTGATGAGTTTGGTTTTGGATTCTGAGAGTTTTGATTGGAGGTTTGTTGCTTTGCTGAGCTGTTGAGCTCACTCTTGTTTTTTGGTGGTTTTTAGGTTATGGGAAAGGGAAGGAAGTCCAGGAGTAGATTTCTGAGTTCTGATCAGTATAGGTATTGTTTGTACCTTTTGATTTTTGTACAGTCATGGCTTTTTTGTTCTGTCTTTCTTTCTGTTCAAAAGCCATGTACTGTATCTGTAGATAATTGTTTTGAGGAAAAAGAAATATAGATGTTTGTTCCGCTGTGTTTGATGATAAATAGTAGCTCTGTGTTTGTGTGTCTATTGAGTTGATTAATTTGGAAGATTCAGTTCCGGAACCAATTCCAAAGCCAGATCCTGGTCAGTCCGTCCGTTTTGCTTTCCGTGTCGCGGCCTGGTGCGAGCGGGGTCCGTCCCGGATCGGGTCGGGTCGTGACAGGGTAGACTAGGTCTGAGTCAGTTTGTAAACAATTTTCCTTTTTTGAGTCTATTGTATTTGGTGTGGCACCTGATGATTTGTAACTTGGTAGATTCACTATTGTTCCCTAAAAGAGTTCCAGTTTGGGTAATATCGTCCTGGACGATATGTCCAAAAATAGAAACCCTAATTAGAGCATCCTCATTAAAGCAACCATCATTATGCAAAACACATCGTCCAAGATGATTTTGTATCGGCCAGGACCATAGGCTCTATTCAGAAAGAATCTGCCGCCAGATCTATTTAGAAATAACCTATTTTTGGACATTGTCTAGGTGGATCGTCTAGGACTATAAAATATCGTCTAGGACGATCCAGATCAATTTTTCCAAAATTTCTCTGGAATTTAAAGAAAGCAATTATGACTTGATTTCACGATCAAATCGGCCTGGACGATAGCTAGATCGTCCTGGCCGATATACTGGACGATTGGACATCGGACATCTCTTTTCAGGGTGATGTCGAGGATGATATTTCACAATTTGTACTGATCGTCCAGGACGATATATTATCTTCATGGACAATGTGAATAAATTTCTTATGATCGTCTTAAATCGTCCCGGCTGATTGGGCTTAAATTGTACTGATCGTACAGAACGATATGCCTATCATCCTGGACGATAATATCAGCAACTTGCATTAATGAGCTCATTTTGAGCACTTCTTTTTAAGCTTTGTCAAGGCACTTGTTAAGTATCTTTGGCAGCCATTATAGCTTCATTCTTTTATGGGAAACTTGAAGAGAGAGCTTGAAAGGGAGTGAGGAAAACGTGGAGTTTGAGAGAGGGAGAAGATCCTGTGAGGGGGGACTCAAGGGAGTGTGGAGGGGGTTCCACACAGTTGCTCCGACAAGCTCGCACCTGAATACCATCAGATTCAAGGCTTGTCTCGAGGGAAGTTCACCAAAGAAGAAGATATCTTTGGTGTCAAAGGACCCGGCGACTCCACCGCACCGGGGAAGGTGGAAGTGATTTTGTTAGGGCTTCTCCACCTAGCTGTGGGGGCTAAAGAAGAGACACTTGTTTTTAGTGCAATACTTGGAGGGTGCCTCCAAGGAGTGGACGTAGGTCAAGGTTTGACCGAACCACTATAAATCCGGTATGTTCTTTGTTTATTTCTTCCACATTTAATTTTCACATTTGGTTTTCTTTGTGGTGATATTGGTTTTAATTTGTGTTTTGATTGAAAGATTTTTTTACCAATTCACCTCTCTCTCTTAATTAGCTTTGGGTCAGTTCATAGGGCCTAACATCCCTAACGAACTTTCTAGTGCTATCAGAGCACTTTCAAGTGGTATCAAAGTCGTATTCATAAAATATAGTTTTTAAAAGCTTTTGAATTTCGATCAATGGCTAATTTTTCAAATCATAATATTGAGGAAAGTTATTCAATCACCAGACCACCTTTGTTCGAAAATATCTCATTTGATTTTGAAAATCTGCATGTCTATTTTTCTGCAATCAATTGATTTTCGCATGTGGCATATGATTTTAACTGGTTATTCATTACCGTCACATAATTTAGATGGAATTAAAACTGACATTCCTTTTAGTCAATGGAATAGAGATGAACAAATCAATGCTCAATTGAATGCAAAATCTTTAAATTGCTTTTTCTATGCTTTAAATTTTGAAGATTTTATGTTAGTATCCACGTGCACTACTGGTAAAGAAATTTGGGATAAACTACACACCATATATGAATGCACTAGTGAAATCAAGCATTCCAAGTTGAATATGTTAATGCATGATTATGAACTATTTTCCATGAAACTTTATGAGACAATCTTAGAGATGTATTATAGGTTTATCCAAATTGTAACATCATTGCATGCTTTAGGAAAAGAATTTTCAAATTTTGAAAAAGTTAACAAAATTCTTTGTTTTCAACTAAATAAGTTTGATGGTAAAGTAATTTTTATTTGTGAATCAAAAGATTTGAATGAATATTCTATTGATAATTTGATTGGCTCACTCATTGCCTACAAGCAAAGTTTGGGTCAAAGACTTGTGGATGCAGGTGAAACGATTGTTCTAAAAGCTGAAGATACGAAAAAAGATAGCTTAGTTGGTGACGAATGCAATGACTTGTCAAGCAAATCAAAAAGCTCACTAAAGCATAATCATCAACAAAAGTGGAATAAAGGTAAAAATGGTAAGGATGTTAATATTTCTTCTAACGTTATTTGCTTTCGATGTAGGAAGCCTGGACATATGAAAAATTTGTGCCCTAATTTAAGAATTCTTTCTACGGAAGAAAAGGGTAAAGCGAAGCAAATTTTAAACTGGGGAAATAATGAAAGGTAAAAAATCTCATGGGCAGATCTGGTTTCTAAAGCATCGGACCAGGAGAGAGATAATGGTTAAAAGCCTTTTTGTGTTTTTCTGTTGTGTTTTTATTTTTATGTTTTTCATTTTTATTTTGTTTTGTTTATTCTTTGAAATTTTTATTTTCGTGAAAGTTTTTCTCTGATCAACACACACATTCACGTTTCTAAAAATGAAAAATCTACTTCCTATTATTTCTTGAAATCTTTGGTAAGTTGTGTTTGACTTCGCTAAAACAGTCAAAGAAAGGAACTCATATTTTTGCCTCTCAATCTCTATTTCCTAAAAGAGATTATTCTACTTTTGATTTAGAATCTTTTTCATCTTTTAAATTAGTTTTTGAAACTAAATTTTTTATCTCCTTATATTTTATTTATCGCTTAGGAATCTTTTGTAAGTTGTTGAATCTAACTCATAATTTTCTTAATCAAGAAATTCGTTTTGTTAATAGGATGAGTTTCCTTTTATTTTTTAAGATTTAAGAAAGGTAGCATATTTTAAAAAAAGATTGGCCAATGATGCCAAAAATAAACTATGCTCAAAGACGCCAAATTGATAAATAGAATACACAAAGTATATCAAAAGATGCGCAATGCGCCAACCAATTGTCAAGAAGCATAAAAAGAGCCCACAAAGTTTAATGCTTACCAATCTTGTACTTCTTAAAAGCTTAAGAAAACCCTTGATACTTTCGATACATGAGTTTAAAAATCTTGATTCTTGATTCAATAATTCGTGCATTGATCTTCTATTTGATATATTTTATGGAAGGAGTTTTTAAAAAATGATTGTTTCTTTCTCTAATTTATTCTTTGATTTAGATATTGAATTAAAAAGTTTTTGAACCTTTTTAAAGAACTTGAGTTTGGATTATCAAATTCTGAAATTCTAACCTTTTCTGTGCTATGCGTTGTCAAGCCAATTCTGCTAAGTTTTTGATTAAAACCAAGAGGTAACTTTCTCATTTTAAGAATATTTATTCTTTTACACTAAATCAGGGAACATTTTTGTCTTTTGTTCATTTTGGTTTTTGTTTGTGCCTCCTCTCTTTTTGATAATGTCAAAGGGGAGAACGTATTTGTTGAATTTTTGTACTATTATCGTATTTGTATCTTTTTGAAATAAAAAAAATTAAAAATAACAAAAATATTTTTATCTCCCTGATTTTTAAAAGTGTTATTCTAGTGAGGGGGAGATTAGGAAGAGTATTTACTTTTTTGAAAATTTAAATTGAAATGTTTGTCATCATCAAAAAGGGGGAGATTATTGCAGATCTATTTTTATAATTTATGATTTTGATGATAACAAACACTCTTATTTCTCTACGACTGCCTTATCTACTGACATTTCAGGTCCACACGATCAGACTGCAAATTGGAACCAGCTCAAGATTGGGTAGACTAGGACTGAGTCAGTTTGTAAACAATTTTCCTTTCTTGAGTCTATTGTATTTGGTGTGGCACCTGATGATTTGTAACTTGATAGATTCACTATTGTTCCCTAATAGAGTTCTAGTTTGGGTAATATCGTCCGCGATGATATTTATATTGTCCTTGACGATCTATCCAAAAGTAGAAACCCTAATTAGGGCATCCTCATTAAATCAGCCGTCATTATGCAAAATACATCGTCTTGGACGATTTTGTATCGGCCAAGATGATAGGCTCAATTCAGATAGAATCTGTCGCTAGATCTATTTAGAAATAATCTATTTTTAAACATCGTCCAGGTGGATCATTCAGGACTATAAAATATCGTCCAGGACGATCCAGGTCAATTTTTCCAAAATTTCTCTAGAATTTAAGGAAAGCAATTATGACTTGATTTCACAATCAAATCGGCCTGGACGATAGCCAGATCGTCCTGGCCGATATGCTGGATGATTGGACATCGGACAACTCTTTTTTAGGGCGATGTCGAGGTCGATATTCCATAATTTGTACTAATCATCCAGGAAGATATATTATCATCCTGGACGATGTGAATAAATTTCTTATGATCGCCTCAAATCGTCCTGGCTGATTGGGCTTAAATTGTACTGATCGTACAGGACGATATGCCTATCGTACTGGACGATAATGTCAGCAACTTGCTTTAATGAGCTTGTTTTGAGCACTTCTTTTTAAGCTTTGTCAAGGCACTTGTTAAGTGTCTCTGACAGCCATTAAAGATTCGTTCTTTTGGGGGAAACTTGAAGAGAGAGATTGAAAGGGAGTGAGAAAAGGGTGGAGTTTGAGAGAGGGAGAAGATCCTGTGAGGGTGGACTCAAGGGAGTGTGGAGGGGGTTCCACACGGTTGCTCCGGCAAGCTCGCACCTGAATACCGTCAGATTCAAGGCTTGTCTTGAGGGAAGTTCACCAAAGAAGAATATCTCTTTGGTGTCAAAGGACCCGGCAACTCCGCCGCACTAGGGAAGGTGGAAGTGAATTTGTAAGGGCTTCTCCGCCTAGCTATGGGGGCTAAAGGAGAGACGCTTATTTTTAGTGTAATACATGGAGGGTGCCTCCAAGGAGTGGACGTAGGTCAAGGTTTGATCGAACCACTATAAATCCGGTGTGTTCTTTCTTTATTACTTCCGCATTTAATTTTCGCATTTGATTTTCTTTGTGGTGATATTAGTTTTGATTTGTGTTTTGATTGAAAGATTTTTTTACCAATTCAACTCTCTCTCTTAATTAGCTTTGGGCAAGTTCATAGGGCCTAACATCCCTAACAAACTTTCTAGTGCTATCAGAGCACTTCATTTATTTATGTTTTTTTGTAATCTTAGGAGAAGGACCTACAGGCTCTTAGGTTTTCTTTTCTTTTTCATTGTAGCTCTTCTGAGCATTAGCAAGCTAGAGGGACCTTTTAAGGACTTTTGTAACCATATTTTCGATATTACCGCATAGGCCCCACTATGAATTTTAATATATATATATATATATATATATATATATATATATATATATATATATATATATATATATATATATATATATATATATATATATATATATATATATATATACCCCTACTCATGCAGTCTATAGAAAAAAAAAGCATACATACCTGCTAAAATTCAATGCCATCCTGAATCCTTGCCCAAATATGCATCCCATACCCTGGGATTCAGCGTCGTTTCATAGCTGACCTTACGAAAATCGAACTGAATCGCTTTCTTCGACATTGTTAAAATGAAGAGGGAGCGATGCCTCTCATTTCTGCTTCTGCCGAATCATCCTCACACACAAGAGCTTCAAAACACTCTTCGAGTTGTATCTTCTCTTTCTTCGTTCACTCCAAACTCTCAAAAATCTCTGCCAATTCCACACTCGGACTCCAAAAAGACATCTCAAGCTTCCTCTCCTTGTTGACCTCGACCCAAGATCTTTATCCATCCGAATCAGAAGACCCGACTCCTCTTCATCTTCCCAAATCTTACATACCTCCTTCAACCCACGAATGAACCTCAAACCAAACTCTCCTCCTAAATGACGCCTCTGAGATCCACCTTGTCGCCAAACTTTTCTTGCAGTAAAACCAACAATCAACGCCAAGGTCTTCCCTACCCTAGATACTTCAACGGAAGCCCCCATAGCCAGTGCCGACACATCATCCTATTCACATGACTCCATCGCCTCAACAAGCGCCATCCGAACTCTTCCATATACCGATACCTCCAACAGCCTTTTTAAACCGAGCTGGCATGATCGAAAGCCTCTTACCTAGCAGAATCCTCTCATGACTCCTCTGCTTAAAGCCGACCAATGCCTCACAAGCCCTCTACCTAAATCCCTATGCGTTAACCATTTGTTAAGGTCTCTCACTTCATTTCTATTACCTAAATTCCAAGCCCAACAACAAGCCTAATAAATCCACTTAACCGAAGTCCAACTCCAACTACGATCATCCCAAATAGATCATTTCAACCTTCTATTCAAAATAACGAACTCATTCTCACCAATAGAGGGTAACTACAACACCCTCTCTCAGATTTTATATTAGTATTAATAATTTTTGCCTTATTATTATTGTTAATGACATTATTGCTTTATTGATGTTAATATTATAGTCATTAGTTACTTGTTAATTATAACAATCAATAATTAGAGTTGTAACCATAATTATATTATGATTATAACTATATTTATATTATGGTTATAATTATGATTACAATAATATTATGATGATAATAGTTTTTGTTAAAAAGAATGGGTGTAAAAAAAAGAAAAAAGAAACAAAAGAAAAGAAAAAAAAGAGAGAAAAAAAAAGAAAAAAAAAGAAGGAAGAGGATGATCATTTTTTGTTCTTTTCCACATATTCTTGTTCTCGTCGTTTGCAGCAAACCAGGAAATCCCCTATACGCCCACTCATAGCACGATGGGAGAAAACCCTGTGTGGCACCTACGACGAGGCAGGAAGTCACCTAAAATTACATTTTTTATATTTGCGATGGCCTGAAAAGCTTTGTATACGCGCTCTCATAGCATGGTGGGAGAAAACTTGGTGTGGCGCCTACGTCGAGGCAGGTAATAATCTAAAATCCCATTTTTGAAGTTTACATTAGATCGAAGAAACACGTATATGTGCTCTTATAGCACGGTAGGAGGGAGCCTAGTGCGACGTATAAGGTGAGGTGGGTAAGCCCTATACAGGCTCTCGTAGCGTGGTGGGGAAAGAAACTTGTGCTTTTCATGCAGGTACTTTTGAAGACCACATACACACTCTCGTAGCATGGTGAGAATTGACGATATACGGCCCGGTGCCCCCCGACACCTGCCATACACTCTCTAGTAGTGTGGTTTTTTTTTTGAAAGAAATGCAATCAACATTAACAAGGAAAAGGAGACCAAACACAAGCTACAAACTAATAGAGATCTTCCTTCATACTACATTCTTCCTTTAAAAGTTTAACAAAGGAAGAAGGAAGAGAGCTCTCACTAAAATTGTCCCAAATGAAGTCATAAGAAAAGGATAGGTTAGCACAAAAATCAGCTATCCTATTACCTTTTCTACCAATATATTTAAAAATGACATTACTCCCATACTTTAACCCGAAGAAGTCTTCATCTTCATTGATTCCAATCCTTTTATTGCCTTTGATGTACATGTTGAGAAGAAGTTGAATAACATTCTTATTTTCTCCCTCTATGATGACTCCTTTGGCATCATCCAAACAATTGTGTAACAAATACTTTAAAGAATTGAAAGAATAAAGTTCCAGTTGGGATATATCCCAATGAATCCCATAGAAACCAAAGGCACGAACCAATCTTCCTCTATGGTCTCTAACTATTCATCCAATACCTGCTCTATAATTACTTTTCAATGCAGCATCAACGTTGATTTTGTACCACTCGGGTGGTGGAGGATGTCATATTTCTATATACAGTCCAAAGGGCTGAAAAGCATCCCAATTATCTGAGAGCACTTTGTGTCTTGTGTCAAATGTTACCATGCTGATAACATTAGTAGCCATCATTGATACACTATCTTCTTTCTTACCATGCTTAATTTTATTTCTATCATTCCAAGAAATCCATAACAGAGTAAAGTAGATCTTTACCGTCCCAGGATTCTTTTCATACCAGGCTTGGGTTACATCCAAACATTGCTGAAATGAATCAAATAAGGGAACTTGAAAACCCTAAATATATAGTGCATCTCCTGTTTTCCATCTTGATTCTTCCATATGAAATTCCTACAGTATTTCTCAAATTCCCTCAGCACACTTAAAGGAATTAAAGAATGGGATATTAAAAATAAAGGCAAATTACAAAAAACTGAATTGGCAAGCACAAGTTTTCCAACTAGAGAAATATATCTATTTCCCCAAGCATTTAAAATCTTCGAAGCTCTATCCAAAAGAAATTGAAAATCTGACTTTTTCAATCTTCTCAGAGCTAATTTAGTTCCCAGATATTCCATCTCCTCAACCACCTTTATCTCCATAATTTTTGCAATCTTCTTCTTCTTTCTTCTTTCAACATTCTTACTAACAATCATAGATGATTTTTTAAGATTCAGTTTTTGTCCTGTCCAACCACAATATTTGCTCAAAATGACCTTCATCTCCTTGATGCTTCTAATCTTGGCTTTAGAGAATAAGAGGATATCATCTGCATCGAGCAAATGAGAAATCACTTGACCTGAAGAAGCCACTTTAATGCCTAACCCTTTTCCCTCCTGAGTAAGAGCATTGGTAATTAATTGGGAACAAATGATAAAAAGAAATGGGGATAATGGACATCCCTGTCAGAAACCACTCCTCCCCTTAATCCACTTGGAAAGGCTACCATTTATAATAATTGAGAATCTAGGCTCCACAATGCATTCCATGATCAGCTTTATGAATTTTGCGGGAAAACCCAGGCTTCTCATCATACCTTCAAGAGTATTCCAACACATGCTATCATAGGCTTGCTCCATGTCAATTTTGATTGCCACCATACCTTCTTTAGATTTAGAAATCCTCATCTTGTTAATCACCTCCTGTGCCAGTAATAAATGTTCTGAGATGCTCCTTCCTTTCAGGAAAGCAACTTGTTCTTCAGAGATTAATTTTGGAATAACCACCAAAAGCCTATTAAGTAACACCTTAGCAACAACTTTATAGATGGAGTTACATAAGCTAATAGGACGGAATCCTTCAGGAGATAATGGATTAGCAATTAGGAATCAAGACAATAAGAGTTTCTTTCCAACTACTACACATAAAACCTGAGAGAAAAAATTCTTTAACTGCCTTACAAACATCAATACCAACAATATTCCAATAACTCTTAAGAAAAGAGTATGTAATACCATCATGCCCCGGAGATTTGTTATTGCCAAGCCCTTTGATAACCTCCAAAATTTCCACATCTGAGATTAGATTCTCCAGAAAAATTCTGTCCGTCTCGTCCAGAATAGCAACCGGGTTCGGCCAATTGTCCATACAGCAGGTCCTTTGCTTCCAGTTCTTTTGAAAAAACTGGAACAGAATATTGTGTATCTTTATGGGATCTTCAGTGATATCACCATCATCATCTTTGATCTGAGAAATCCTTTTTCCAATTCTTCTGGTGTTAGCAAAAGAATGAAAAAATTTAGAGTTTGAATCACCTTCCTCTATCCACTTAGCCTTTGCTTTTTGCCTCCAATAAGTGTTAAGCCTAGATAGAATTGAATTAAGCTGATTAACTTTAGATCTAAGTTCCCAAAGCCTTTCATCAGATAACCAACCAACCGAAGCTTCCTTTTCTTGAATCAGTGAGATTTCTTCTTTCAATTTCTCCTTCTCTAAAGAGAAATTCTTAATTCTAGCCTTGCTCCAATAAAACAAGCCCTTCAAAACTCTCCTACATTTTTTATTGAGTATCTCCATATCACTACCTTGAAAAGCCTTCCTCCAAACTCTTTCAATAATGAGAGACGAAGCTTTATATGAAATCCATACATCTTAAAATTTGATCATCCCATTTTTTTGAAAAGGATTATCAAATATCTTCAAGACTATAGGGTAATGGTCTGAAGCTACCCTAGCAAGATGTCTAACTACAACAACATTAATCTTGTTGATGGCTATAGAGTTCATAAAACACCTGTCCAACCTCTCAAGAATACGATGACCTCCAGATTTGTTGTTACACCAAGTGAATCTTTGACCAACAAGGCCCACATCATGAAGGTCATTCAAATTTAAGAAATTAGCCATATCTTTGGGGCCCTGAGAAAAAATAAATTTTCTCCCACCCCTTTTGTCATCTTGTGACAAGATGCAATTAAAGTCTCCCCCAACTATGAAAGGAACCTTTCTATTGGACACCTCTTCCAGTTTTCTCCATAACTCTCTCCTCTTTATAACTTCCTTATTGCCATAGATAGTAGCAATCATTCACTCCCCCTTATTGAAAATATTGAGATCTCCAATTATACATTGATCTTCTTCCTTTAACACTGAGAAAGAAGCCAAATCAGGCCTTCTCAGGACCATAATGCCACCAGAAAGCCCAATAGATGGAAAGAGATAGAAATCCAAATCAGCTCCAATAATCTTGTTAAAGGAAACTTTGTCAAAAGAATTGATCTTAGTTTCCACCAAACCCACAAATAAAATCCCATGGTCTTTAACCACCTCCTTAAGATATAGAGAGGCCTCTCTCTTCTTGGTCCCTCTACAATTCCAAAAAGCTATGGAATTCATTAAAACACCCTAGGGGATGCCGCCCCTTCCTTCCTTTTGATACCACCACCATTAAGGTTCCTTCCCCTCGGGATGTTCTTAATAGGACCAAGAAATTTCAGCTCCTTAGCTAACTTTATTTTGTTTGTATCACCATTGGAATTTTTATCTTTCCCCAAATTATTACCAGAATAATTTTTCTCTCCATTCTCATCAATGATCAATCTCCCTCTAGGACCACCACCAGAATCTTCATTATCCTCCCTCCCTTTTACCATAACTAATAAATCTTTATTTAACAAATTTTCAGGGACCGAATTCAGAATATCAAATTTGTTACCAGAATTTGATATGTTAAGACAAGCAGAAAAAGGGGTCTTACTCAACGCAGCTTCAGGTTCCTCCTTGCCATTTTCTAAAAAAAATTCTCTTACCACTTCATCAGTTCCATTCTTCTCCACAATCGGCTGCTCAATGTCTGGAACCAATTCTCCTTCCTCTAACTATTTTTCACTGTCCAATACAGGCAATTCTGTTGAGGCAGAGTGAATCCTGGAATCAACTCCATCAATTCCTTCTTTCAGATTTGTATTAGTAGTCCCAACCTTCTTGACATACATAGATCTGCTTGATTTCACCACATTGCTCTTTTGATTAGGCTTTCTCCCTCTCTTTTTGTTAACGAGAATCCACGGTCCATAAGTTGGTTTATCATCTAGATTTTTCTCTATTCTTCCTTCAACAACTACTGAAAAATTACTGTCACCCATTCTTCCTTCACAGGTTTTTTCTCTATTTTTTCCACATTCACTCTTCAAGTGCTCAATCATACCACAATCAAAGCAAAGGTTGGCCACCTTCTCATATTCTACTTTTTGGAAGAACCTTCCCGAAATGCTATCCACCCAAATTCCCAAGTGAAGAGGTTGATCAAGTTTCACCCGAACACAAACTCTAGCAAATTCCCTCCTTCTCCATTGGAATAGATTCCCATCCATCATTAATGGGAAACCAATTCTAGAAGCAATCCTTGCTATGTTAACTTCATCCCAACATTGCAAAGGCAAGTTAGGCATTCTAACCCAAATGGGAGATGTTAGACCCTTCATAGAATTAGCTGAAAATTCAGTGGACCACCTCTCCATACCCACAATGTGTCCATTAATAAACCATGGTCCTCCTGATAGTGCTGCTTCCATCATTTCCTCTAATTGAAACAAACATAAGAACCACCCTCTTCCTAGAGTGGTAAAATGAAATTGGCCCAAGTGACTCCATTGTCTTCTTATCTCCCAAGCTACCACATGAGACGCAATTTCTCTGCCAAACACCTTTATCACTACAGAATTCGAAAGTTTCTTAGAATTCTTCAATTCCAGTTCTTCATTCAACCTTACAGCTTTGCCATCATCAGATAAAAACTTTTCATCCTCTTTAAAATTAATTTTGATATACGGCTTGTTATTCCAGGGATTATTGATGCCAAGTCTATCAGAAGAAGTCGACATTTTAGCAACCACCTTATCCACATTCGAATTGTTATCTTTATTCACCACCTCCTGAATATTGTTGATACCCAGCTTCACAGAATTCATCTTTAACTCATTTCCCGAGTTAATATTAGAATTAACAAATCTGTTTACAAAGATTTTCATCCCAGAGGAGGAAGCTTCGGGATCGACCGTATTTGAAACAGAAAAAAGTTTCTCAGTACCTGGAGTAAAATTTGCTTCAGAATCTTCCACTCCTTTGCCTTTGCCTTCCACATAAATGATTTTCCTTGGCATTGCTTCAGAGACTTCTCTAATCACCAATGGACCATTCACTTTCTTAATGCGATCATCAGGGTGTTGTGGGGACGAAAACACCTTGTTAATCTTCAGGTTGATCTTCAAATTGCCAATAAAGGATGGAGGTCTAGTCGCCGGAGCCTAGGAAGGCCGGCGACTCTCTGCCGCCATCTTCCACCATCCTTCCTGAGAAGCAGGAACAAAAATCCAATTTCCTATAGTTTCCCCTAATCGGTAGAGACACTGGGAGGCTGCCCAAATTTTGTTTGAAGAAGCACAAGGACTTGGACAATTACATGAGACCTAATTTGGATCAAATTGGAAAAAATGGAACTTGATTTGAACTCAAAAATAGAACCTTAATGTAATGATTTGAAGTAAATAGTGAATAATAACAAGAACTTAAATGAATAGACCACAGGGGATTGCATCTGAAATCAAACTGAAATGAACTAAGTGCAGTGGAGATGAGCTCAAGCTAGACTAGGACTTGGACCTGAAGACTAAAGGGAATTGAACTTCAAATGGATATGAAATCAAAACAAAAGTGCTAAAACTAAATGATAATGTTAATTAATCAAACACATAACAATAAATAAATATGGGGCTCATGTTGAATAAAACTTCAATAACATATACTCTGGTGGCAAGTTAAAGCAAGCACACATTTCAAACAACATAAAGATGAGGATGACTAATTGCAAATAAATGCCAACAATGCAAGTAAGTGCACAAGGACTTGTGATAGAAGCAGAATCTCGCATACAAATTTTTTTGCAAAATAATGATGCAAATCCTCCAAGAGAATGTCAACAGTCAAATGAAAGAACCCATGGTGAACAAACCGTCAGTGCTTACAAAAAAAACCAACATGCATGAGGAGATGAGAAATGAATGTTGTGGCATCCTTGCAATCAATGATGATACACTGGTGAATGAATACAATAGTCAACATGAATAGAAATTAATAAACTTGCAATGAGCATAATCAACCATTCATGAATTAGAAGTGTGTAATAAACACAATGGTTTATATATGTAGTCATGTACGAAGAAATGCAATTAGAAATAAAGAGAGGAGGTTATGACGAAGATAATCAGAACTTATACGTCAAACCATAAGGAAACTTTAAATTAATCTAAATGCACAGAACCAAACCTAATTAACAATAATATGGGATTTGATTTCAAGTTTATCGAGTATATGATTGAAGAGAAGATACTAAAATGAAGTACCAAAATCAAGTAAAAATTTGGATCAATCAAACACATATCAATAAAAAAATATGAGATTTATGTTGAATAAATCAATGTTGCACACAAATGATGAATAATGAAATATAATGGACT
Organism: Dendrobium nobile; assembly: GCA_022539455.1. Lineage (NCBI taxonomy): Eukaryota > Viridiplantae > Streptophyta > Magnoliopsida > Asparagales > Orchidaceae > Dendrobium > Dendrobium nobile. The sequence continues at coordinate 30,857,040 of CM039734.1, forward strand.
TGGAGAATCTAGATGATAACAAGAAAATGTTAATGAATAAATACAAATAATAACTTGTGGTGGACAATGATGTTGTGAACACAACTCGCTCACTGGCAATATGAAAGCTGTAAAGGACAACACCTGATTGAATGATAAGATAGGCCGCCCTTGATAGATAACAATGAAAGTCTGAATAGGTTGCTAGACCTACAACAATTGTCCCAAGGCTAACCTAAAAATTTCTTAGAAGATTAGAAAAAACTATTTTTAAATTTTTAATCACAATGATAAAATTTTTCCAAAAATATTTTTTCAACCACAACATAGAAAATAAAGATAGTAAAATAGTAAAGATAGAAAGAACACATAAATTTATAAGTCCAACTAGACCTACGTCCACTCCCTGAAGACTCCCTCTTTAGGTATTGCACTACACCAAAGTGACTCTTCTTTTGCTCCAACAGAAAGGAAAAGAAGCCCTTATAATTAACATCTCTTCCACCAATCACCAGAGTGGCATAATATCATCATCCATTTCACCCTCTTATTGATGGCAAAAAACAAGCGTCCTTTTACAGCCTCCTGGTGTCGCTAGGGAATTGTTGTCCTTTTACACCCTCCTGGTGTCTGTAGAGAACTGTCGCCCTTTCACACCCTCATGGTGTCGGCAGAGTACAGGTGCTTCTTTGAAAATCTTCTATTAAGAGGACTTAGGAAAGTAGGGAAGAACTTTGCATAACAAGCAAGAGATACTCACCATTATGCAACCTTATGAATCCCCTCGCAAATCCTTCTTAAGAAATCTCTCACTCTCCAATCACAAGAAACTCTCTCAAACTCTGTCCAAGTGCACTCTCAAAATAAATTTACAGTAGGACTTCTTAGGCAGTCAATTTTAAGAACTCTTATATATGAATGACATAAGAAAATGTCCAAAAAATTAAAAATTTCAATTTTGACCATCATGGATCATATAATATGAATGTACATTGTACATACGATCAGTTTAAAAAATGCTCATACAATCTTGTACGAACTAATTTTGTACTGTGGAAGTCATTTGTATGAACTGCCATCATATAGTACGATCATTTCAAAATTGAACCAATTCGTTTGGTACAATTTTGTACGAATGTATTTCATACTCTGGTTGGGGTATTGTATGATCATACTTTTATATAGTACGATCAGTTTAACCAAATCATTCTTCGTTTGGTATGAAAATGGATGATTCCATTTTGTTCTCTGGTTATTTTCTATACGAACCCAAGTTTGTATAGTACAAATAGTTCAAAAAAATTTATCTGTTCATATAGATGAACTGTTGTGCACCCATTTCATACTCTGGATGTCTTCTACATGAAACTATGATCATACAATATGATCAATTCATAAAATTTTGAGTTTGTTCAGGACGAACTGGTACGTAGCTATTTCATACTCTAGATATTGTATGTATGAATATAACATCATATAGTACAAACAGTGCAATCAAAAAATTTTATGGCATGATTTGATTAACTGCTTTCTGGAGAAACACTAAGGTCAAGTAGTCCGTACAATCCCATAATCGTACAGTTCAATCCCATAATCATATAGTATGATTAGTTTTAAAAATAAAAGTTTTTATCTAACTCTCTAAGTATGTGTGTGCACGGTTACCCAATTACAATAACACTCTCTCATACTAAAAAAATAAAAAAAGGTGCAAACTTCAATTACAATAAACCCTAATCTAATCCATCTTAAAGTCTTTAATAATCTAGAGTATAATTTTCCTAAAACATTAGTACACATAAACAACTCAATAAAAATTTCCAATATATGTTAGGAGAAATAATAATCAACACAATAAGATTTTGAAATCAATAAAAATACACATAATATAAAAATATAGTTTTGAAAACAAAGTTGCAATAATCTCTCCCTTTTTATAGGGTTTTGTACTGCATGATGACGTCATCAAACTGTATGATATAGTTGTTTCATCTGTACGATTGGGGATGATTTCCCAAAAAATGTCAATATTAATCACAGATCATATGTATGAAGTCTCATATCATCTATACGATCATGTTATCAATTTCTTGTGGGGATGAACCTAAGCATAATAAAGTGACCTTTAATATTCTAATCATTCCAAACGAACATGTGTTCATCTGTTCGATTTTTTTGTCAAAACATCTATACGAAAGAATGCCTCATAAATGACATGTTATGAAGAGCCATTTTATTTTTGGTCGTTTCCTTTCATTTGTTCAATTTTTTTTATCATATATGATTTTAAAATCGTACGCACAATCTTAATTTTGTACTATACGATAGGTCATTTTTCTTTAAATATAAGGGTCTTTAGATAAGTTTTTCTTCACTTTCTCATTAATTTCAAACCTTATAGAGTCCAAATCTTAGGAATAGCAAGTAGTAGCAAATGACCTTGCACCTCTAAGCGATCGTCCTCTAGATCTGATAGGGTGTACAACTTTCTTTCTAAGGAGAACGAGGATGCTTTCTATAGGTATTTTACTGCAAAAATTACCCCCTCTTGACTTTTGATTCAAAGTGCAAATAACTTTTTTGTTATGCCACTTTTTGCCTCATCTTAATTTTTTTTAATCCTGACTCTCATCTACGCCTTTAACAAAGAAACCTTTCAATCTTTTTTAACTGACATGAAGGTAAACCAAGACCACACCAGGATTACCTCTTATTTTTTCAAGCAATGAGTAGAAATCACTAAGGAAGACTTAGGCAACTTCCTTTACTTAAGAACCCATGGAATTGGAGCTCACACCTTAACCTCTAGATTAGACTTTGATGGGTTAGAAATAAATAAAACTATTAGATATATAGTCCAAGTGAGTCATATATCTCATGTGTACACTTTTAATTAAAATGCTTATAATATCCAGCATGTTTTCACCCTTTTAAGCTTCCTAGTGATGGTAGTGAACCAACATCTTTTCACACCCTCCAGGTGTCTCTAGATAATCGTCATCCTTTCATATCCTCCTAGTGTTGGTAGAGAAATGTCATCCTTTCACACTCTCCTAATTTTAGCAGAGAATCATCATCCTTTCACACCCTCATAGTGTCGGTAGAGTACCAACGCTACTTTGAAAATCTTCTTCTAAGAGTCTTCAAGAAACTAGGGAAGATCTCTCTCTGTTCTGGTCCTTCGAGCAATATTTTGGCGATCTAGGGTTTGCCTATGTGCTCTCGCTTTTGGCTGCTTCCAACATTGTTTAATGTGGATTTTCTTCTCTTCTTCTATCCATTTTTTATATGTCTCTATTTTTTTAGTTTGTTCAATGTTTTTTTTTTATTTTTGTTCTTAGTTTCTGGTGGCTTGGGGGATGACAAACCCGTCGTCAGCTTTCCCTCCGATAGCTGTGGTTCCTAATAGCATATCCCATTCCTTCAAGGATGTGCTTGTAGGTGTTAAGAGAGTTGATACTTAGCATTTTGCATGCTTTATATTCTTGCAACTTCTTATTTTGATGATTTTAAATATTATTGTATTGATTATTAATTTCTCCTAAAACATTTTAGAAGAAGTGTTTTTGGCTCTTGTGTGTACTTTGTTGCAAATCTATTTTCATGAATTATATTTTGATGATTGACAAACACTATTGATTCTCTTGGACTGCTTGTTACTTCTAACTTTTCAGGAATCAAAGATCGGACGAACGAACGAAGCCAGTTCAAGATTGCGTAGGTTTAGGGTTGAGTCTGTCTGTACTTTGTTTTTTCTCTTCTTGAGTCTATTTATAATATTCAAGAGACTGATGCTAAGTAACCCTACACACACACACACACACTTGAGAGACTTAGAAATTCTATTTTTACTCATATCAGCCAAGATGATATTTACATCATCCTGGACGATCGGGCTTAAAATAGAAAATCTAAAAAAGGATTTTTTAATTAAGGCAGCCGTCATTATCAGATCGTCCTGGACGATACATGTATCGGCCAGGACGAAAAGCTCAAAATAGAAAGAAATTGCAGCCATAGACAATTAAGGTATTATGTATTTTTTAATAATCGGCCAGGACGATATTTTATCGGCCTAGACGATATTCACAAATTATGCCTTAATTGATCAGGAAATCAAGAGAGTAATTAAGGATGATTGATACGATCATATCATCCTGGACGATCTCAGGACCAGCCAGGATGATCTATTCAAAAACCTTAGTTACCTCTAGACGATAAATATCAGCCAGCACATATTCAGGGCGATGTGCTGGACGTTCGGGATTGGATAGCTCGAATTCAGGGCGATGCTCTGGATGATTTTCCTTTGATTTGAACTGATCATCCTGGATGATCGTGAGATCAGCCTGGACGATCAAGCAAATTTTAAATCATCCAGCTTGCATTCAGGGTGATGCTCTGGCCGATCTTCTGAGATTTATACTGATCGGCCAGGACGATGTCCAGATCGGCCTGGACAATATTGTCGGTAACTTGCAATTAATGAGCTCCTTTGAAGCTCTTCTATTTAAGAGCTCTTGTTTAATATTTTGAACAATCTTTTGCTGCTGCCTTGACCTGAGAAGACCTTGAGGAGAGAAAGAGAGAGAGAGAGAGAGAGGATCTTGTGAGGGGGAGCTTGTGAGGGGATTCATAAGGGTGCTTCAAGGATCGCTCTGCTTCTTCTTCATATAGAGTTTCTTTTCCGTGGAAGGGTCGGTAGAGGTAAGGTTTTCAATAATGGATTGTGGTTCTCTGCTAGCTTCAGGAGGAAGCAAAAGGAGATAGGTTCTCTGCCTTGCCGGGGTAGCAAAAAGGACTTCTTTGTGAGGGCTTCTCCTCCTAGCCGTTGGGGCTAAAGGAGAGACACGTTTTATAGTGCAATACTTGGAGGGTGCAACCAAGGAGTGGACGTAGGTCAAGTTGACCGAACCATTATAAAAGTTTATGTAAATGTTTTCTTGCTTCCGCACTTTAATTTCCGTATTGTTTTTGTCTTGTGGTGTGATTTGGTTTTGGTTTGTGATCTTATTGCTTTTGTTGAAAAGAAATTTTAAAATACAAATTCACCCCCCTCTTGGTTAGCTTGGGACTAAGTTCATAGGGCTTAACATCCCAAAAAAACTTTCAAGTGGTATCAGAGCAGGATTCAAAAATTTAAGTTTGAAAACTTTTTGAATTTGATCCATGGCTAACTTTGGGAATAGAAATACTATTGAAGGTTATTCAATTACACGACCTCCCTTGTTTGACAACTTATTTTTTGATTTCTAGAAAACCCGCATGTTAATGTTTTTACAATCTACTGATTATCGCATGTGGATGCTTATCAAAGAAGGTTATTCTCCACCTTCTCGTGAAATTAATGGTGTTAAAACTGAAATTGCTTTTACCGAATGAACTTTCGATGAAAGAGACTTAGCTCAATTAAATACAAAATGTTTGAATTGTTTTTTCTGTGCTTTAAAATCTGAGGATTACATGCGTGTCTCCACTTGCAAAATTGGTAAAGAAAATTGGGATAAATTGTGTATCACCTATGAAGGCACTAATGAAGTTAAACAATCTCGTTTAAATATTCTCTTGCATGACTAGGACCTTTTTCGTATGAAACCCTCTGAATCTATTTCTAACATGTATACAAGGTTTACTCAAATTGTTACTTCATTACATGCCTTAGGAAGAGAACTTTCAAATTTTGAAAAAGTAAACAAAATTTTGAGATGCTTGCCTTCATCTTTTGATGCTAAAATCATTGCAATCACTGAATCTAAGGATTTGAACACTTATTCTATTGATAACTTACTTGGCTCACTCATTGCTTACGAGCAAGGGGTGAATCAAAGAAATCTTGATGTAGGTGAGAAGAAGAAGGAGAAAATAGTTGCACTGAAGGCGCACAAATTAGATTCTAAAACTTCCGGGTCTGAAAGCGATGAAGTTGCCTTCATCACAAGGCAATTCAAAAGCTTTCTAAGGAAGAAACAAAAGCATCATTGGAGAAAAGGTAGGGATCATAAACATTTTAAAGAATCTTTTGATGTCGTTTGTTATGAATGCAGGAATCCAGAACACATGAGAACTGATTGCCCTATACTTAAAGATCACTCAAGCAAAGGAAAGGGTGAGGAGAAACCTAAGCTAAGGAAGGATAAGATGAGAGTACAAAAAGCATTTTGGGCGGATTCGGCATCGGTCTCATCGAAGACGGAACTAGAAGATAAGACATCAAAATTGTGCTTGATGGCGGACGACAATCTTGATCAAGAAGAGGTATGTGAACTTTCCTTCGATCAACTACTTGAAGTTTCAGAAAAAATTCAAGCATCATATAGAAAATTAAAAAAAACACATCTTAGCTTGAAATTAGAATTTTTAAATCTACAAAAAGAGCATGAAATTTTGACTAAAGACCATCAAACGATTGATTCAAATCATAGGACTTTACTTGATGAATTTGATGAGTTAAATAAAAATTATTGTGAATTAGTTAAAAAGCATGATGCATTAAAAGTTTCACACACATCACTTGAATCTGATTTTAAGAAGTCTAAAGAGATGGTGAAAATTTTGAGGATTGAAAATGAGGTCTTAAAGAGCACAAATTTGAAGATTCAAAATGAATTAGAAACATGTATGAAAATTAGGATGACATCTACTTTTGATCAATCGCCAAAACCTAGGAAGAGGCAATATAACTCAAACCACTTAAGAAATCCTTTTCCTGGAGTTAGATGTTTTTCATGTGGCATGCTAGGACACATCTCACACACTTGCACAGTTCACCATAGTACACATTGGGTGTGGAGACCCAAGGTGCATGTTCCACAGCATACCATACATGCATTGCATTATACTCTTCATAAGAAGGAACCCAAACCTGCTTCGGTTTTTAAATCTAACATTTGGTAATTTTGTAGGAAAGCTCTCATAAAAGGTCTCATGAGAGTATGTGGTACCTGAACAGTGGATTCTCTCGACATATGACTGGTGATGTCAATCAGTTTGTGGTACTAGAGTCCAGGACTGGAGGCAAGGTTACACTTGGAGATAACACCACAAAGAAGGTGATAGGCGCAGGTATAATTGGTAATTCCAAGAACCTTATGATTGAAAATGTTTTGCTTGTAGATGGATTGAAGCACAACTTGCTCAGCATCGTCAACTCTGTGACAAAGGCTTCATCGGCAATTCTTTGCAAATTCATGCATTGTAAGTTTAAGTAACAACACTATTTTGCAGGGAAAGAGGATCAACAACGTCTACATGCTTGATTTAAATAACATTGAATGTGCTGCTTCATTTTGCTTAAAAATAGTGATTGATGATTCATGGTTGTGGCACCGGAGGCTTTATCATGCAAATATGAAAACCCTTAGGAAAGTGACCCAAAAAGACCTAGTTAGAGGTGTCCCCAAACTCAAGTTTTTAAAAGACCACCTTTGTGATGCCTGTCAACTAGGAAAGCAAGTCCACTCCACCTTTCACCCCATTAAGGACATTAGCACCTTTAGACCTTTAGAAGTCCTTCACATGGATTTGTTTGGACCCATTAGCACTGCCAGCCTGGGAGGGAATGTCTATAGAATTGTGATTATTGATGACTACTCGAGGTTCACTTGGACTAGATTTCTTTCACATAAAAATAAGTCTTTTGAGGAGTTTAAAACATTTTCTACTTGGATTCAGAAAAAACTAGGTTGTGAGATTTTGACCATCCGTAGTGATCATGGGGGAGAGTTTGAGAATGAAAGATATGGAGATTTTTGTGAGGATAAGAGGATTAGCCACAATTGTTCAGCTCCTAGGACCCCTCATTAGAATGGGGTAGCTGAAAGGAAGAACGGGACCTTGGTTGAAGCCGCTAGAGCCATGCTTGCTGAGTATTCACTTCCAAAATACTTTTGGGCTGAAGCGGTTAACACAGCTTGCTATGTGTTGAATTGGGTGAATGTTAGAGCCAAATGAGAAAAGACACCCTATGAGATCCTTAAGGGTAGGACACCCAATCTTTCCCACATTCATGTCTTTGGTTGTAAGGTTTTTATTCACAACAATGGGAAGTCTCACTTGGGAAAATTTGATCCTAAATCTGATGAAGGAGTATTCTTGGGATATTCTAGTATTGGGAAGTCTTTCAGGGAGTTTAACAAGAGAACTTTGATGGTGGAAGAGACAACTCATGTGGTATTTGATGAGTCTGATCCTAAGAAACATGGAGTTGAGGATGATAATGATATTGGAGAGATTACTAATGGAGTAAAAAATTTGGGGATTGGGGTAGAACACCAAAATAATGAAGGAGTAGGAGGAGTCACCCAAGGAGTAGAGAATTTTTATTTGGATGAAAGGGTTGGACCTTCTCATACTTTGCCTAGAGATTAGAGATACTCTATAAGTCACCCTAAGATTTTGATCTTAGGAGACCCTTCTAGTGGAGTTAAGACTAGACATGGACTTAGGAAAGAGGTGAACCACTCTGCCTTTATCTCAAAGATTGAACCCACCACCATTAACCAAGCTCTTACTGATGAGTTTTAGATTTTAGCAATGTAAGAAGAATTGAATCAATTTGTAAGGAATGATGTTTCGGAGCTTGTAGAAAGACTTAAGGGACAAAGTGTAGTTAGGACAAAGTGGGTCTTTAAGAACAAAGTGAATGATTCAGGAGGGGTGGTTAGGAATAAAGCAAGATTGGTGGCTAAGGGGTATAATCAAATAGAAGGGATAGACTTTGAGGAGAATTTTGCCCCTGTAGCTAGATTGGAAGCCATTAGAGTGCTATTAGCCTTTGCCTGTTATAAAGGATTTAAGCTTTTCCAAATGGATGTCAAGAGTGCCTTTTTAAATGGGAAAATAAAAGAAGATGTGTTTGCAGAATAACCCCAAGGTTTTGAGAGTTTCCAATTTCCAAATCATGTCTTTAAATTAAAAAAGGCTTTGTATGGGTTAAAGCAGGCACCAAGAGCTTGGTATTAGAGGCTTAGCACATTTTTACTAGAGAGGGAGTTTGTCAAGGGGAGCGTAGACACCACCCTTTTTCTTAGGAGAGTTGGAGATGATTTACTCATTATTCAGATTTATGCTGATGATATACTCTTTTAGATCTTCGAATAAAAAATTATGTGATGATTTCTCTATAACAATGAGTAGAGAGTTTGAGATGAGTTTGATGGGAGAGTTGTCCTACTTTTTGGGGTTTAGCATAAAACAATTGGAGGATGGAACTTTTTTAAATCAAACAAAATACATAAAGGACATTTTGAAGAAATATGAGATGGATAAAGCTAAGCCAATTAACACTCCCATGACTTCTAGTGCTCCATTGGATAAGGACCCAAGTGGTAAGTCTGTTGATCAGAAGAAGTATAGAGGCATGATTGGATCTTTACTTTACTTGACTGCGAGCCGACCTGATATTACGTTTAGTGTTTGCCTTTGTGCTAGATTTCAAGCTGACCCTAAGGAGTCCCACATGACTGTTGTAAAGAGAATTTTTAGATACCTTTTGGGGACACAAGGCTTAGGGATTTGGTACCCTAGACACAACACTTCTTTTGAGATTATTAGTTTTTCTGACTCTGATTTTGCAGGATGCAAGGTGGATAGAAAAAGAACTTAAGGAACTTGTCAATTCATTGGACAATCTTTGGTCTCTTGGTCTGGTAGGAAGAAAAACTCTGTTGCACTTTTCACTGCTGAAGCTGAGTACATTGCTCTTGGAAGTTGTGTGGCCCAAGTCCTTTGGTTGAAACAACAGGTATTGGATTTAGGATTACCTGTAGGCACCATCTCAATCTTTTGTGACAACACTAGTGCCATATGCATCTCTAAGAATCCTATCCAACATTCAAGGACTAAGCACATTGACATTAAGCATCACTTAATTAGAGATCATGTGACTAAGGGAGACATTGATTTACACCATATGACAACTGAAAATCAATTGGCTGACATCTTTACTAAACCACTGGCCTTTGACACTTTTAGCTCTTTAAGGACCAGATTAGGTGTAATTGACATAAATGCATGAAACTTGATCTTTTAGTTACTTTCTTTTGCTTTTGTGTTTTTATTTTTAGTTTTTAGTGTGTTTTACTTTCTTTTTCCTTTTTTCTCTTTTACTTAGTTTTCAAAATCATTGCTGAAATGATAACATATTCCATGCCCTTATTTTTGAAAATTTGTAGTCAATGTGTTTTTCATCTCTCAATCTCTTAGATGGTAAAAATATTTTGTGATTGTGTCTCTTTCTCTAACCTATTTTAGTGGCATAGTTTTCTTTTCTAATCAAAAATCTATTTCAAATTAAAGATTGTGTATGAAATTAGGATCTTTTCTTAAGCTTGCTTAAGCAAATCTATCTTGTATTCATAATGTTTAAAGTCTTTTTGTCATATCAAGACCCCTCGTTACTCTTGTCTTTGATTATTGATTCTGTTTGTTGTAATTCTTCCTTATGTTAGAGAGAGAGCTCCTATTCTCTAATATCAAAGAAGATATACTCACAACTAAGAATTTTTTTAAGAGTTTATAAAAGAGAATGTAGCTTGCAAAAAAAAAAAAATTTAGCCAATGATGCCAACAAAGAAGCGCAAAGACTCCAAAATTGAAAATCTATAAAAAGATGCTCAAAGCGCCACTCAAATGACAAGAGGCATAAAATGAGCCCACTCAAAAGCAAGCTATTCTCTCTTTTTAAATCTTTTAGAACTTAGAAGTTTTGATTCTCAAAGGCTTGATTTCGATTGTTTTGCGATCGTGACAGATTTATTTTGGTTCATTATTTTATAAAGATATTTTTTCTTAAACTAAGTGATGGATGGATTCTTTTTCTCATATCCAATTAATTCTTTGAGTTAGGTCATTGATTTCAAAAGACGATTCTACCCTAAGAAAATGTCTGAGCTAAGGGTAACCATGACCGGATATTCTACCATTCTTTGGATTGTTAAGATTGTTAACTCATTAACCTAGAAGTTTTTAAATCAATCACATGGAATACTACATCATTTTCATGCCTTGATTTAAAAAAAAATTATTGTTCTTTTGTGTTCCCTTCTCCTTTTTGATATGTCAAAAGGGGGAGAAGTTTATGATATTTTTACACTTGTCGATCCCGAAATTTTACTGCTAATTGTCTTTGTAGTGTTTTGTCATCATCAAAAAGGGGGAGATTGTTGCAAATCTATTTTCATGACTTATGTTTTGATGATTGACAAACACTATTGATTCTCTTGGACTGCTTGTTACTTCAAACTTTTTAGGAATCGAAGATCGGACAAACGAACGAAGCCAGTTCAAGATTGCGTAGGTTTAGGGTTGAGTCTATCTGTACTTTGTTTTTTCTCTTCTTGAGTCTATTTGTAATGTTCAAGAGACTAATGCTAAGTAACCCTACACACACACACACTTGAGAGACTTAGAAATTCTATTTTTACTCATATCGGCCAGGACGATATTTACATCGTCCTGGACAATCGAGCTTAAAACAGAAAATCTAAACAAGGATTCTTAATTAAGGCAGCCGTCATTATCATATCGTCCTGGATGATAAGCTCAAAACATAAAGAAATTTCCTCCATAGATAATTAAGGTACTCTGTATTTTTTAATAATCAGCCAGAACGATTTTTTATCGGCCTGGACGATATTCACAAATTATGCCTTAATTGATCAGGAAATCAAGGGAGTAATTAAGGATGATTGATACAATCATATCGTCCTGGACGATCTCAGGATCGGCCAGGATGATCTATTCAAAAACCTTAGTTACCTCTGGACGATAAATATCGGCCAGCACATATTCAAGGCGATGTGCTGGATGATCGGGATCGAACAGCTCGAATTTAGGGCGATGCTCTAGATGATTTTCCTCTGATTTGAACTGATCGTCCTGAACGATCAAGCCAATTTTAAATCTTCCAGCTTGCATTCAGGGCGATGTTCTGGCCGATCTTCTAAGATTTGTACTGATCGGCCAGGACGATGTCCAGATCGGCCTAGACGATATTGTCGGCAACTTACAATTAATGAGCTCCTTTGAAGCTCTTCTATTTAAGAGCTCTTGTTCAACATTTTGAATAATCTTTTACTGCTGCTTTGACCTGAGAAGACCTTGAGGAGAGAAAGAGAGAGAGAGAGAGAGAGAGAGAGAGAGAGAGAGAGAGAGAGAGAGAGAGAGAGAGAGAGAGAGAGAGAGAGAGAGAGGATCTTGTGAGGGGATTCACAAGGGTGCTTCAAGGATCGCTCTGCTTCTTCTTCGTCTAGAGTTTCTTGTCCGTGGAAGGGTCGATAGAGTTAAGGTTTTCAGCAATGGATTGTGGTTCTCTGCTAGCTTCAGGAGGAAGCAAAAGGAGATAGGTTCTCTGCCTTGCCGGGATGGCAAAAAGACTTCTTTGTGAGGGATTCTCTGCCTAGCCGTGGGGGCTAAAGGAGAGACACGTTTTGTAGTGCAATACTTGGAGGGTGCCTCCAAGGAGTGGACGTAGGTCAAGTTGACCGAACCACTATAAATTTCTGTGTTATTGTTTCTTGCTTCCACACTTTAATTTCCACATTGTTTTTGTCTTGTAGTGTGATTTGGTTTTAGTTTGTGATCTTATTGCTTTTGTTGAAAAGAAATTTTAAAATACCAATTCACCCCCCCTCTTGGTTAGCTTAAGACTAAGTTCATAGGGCTTAACATCCCAAACAAACTTTCATACTTACATTTCAGGAAAATCATATTCCAGATTATTGAAGACTTCAAATAAAAATCTAATTATAATATTCTGAATTTTAGAGTCTGTATTTTGTTCATTTTTTGAGTCAGCGAAAGTGTGATTGTAATTGAGTAACTAAACACACACACACTGAGGGAGAACTTTAAAAGACAAAATTTCACATACTAATCGTTTGGAATGAACCATATTCATACGGGGACAATCAGGTCAATTATACCCCTTAGAGAGCAATGGAACGAACAGAAAGTGAAGAAAACTTTTCTAAGTCCTGATCATCTAGACGAATTTACCCATTCGTCCCTTGAAGTTATCCTCTAGATTCTCACTTTGAACTGTTATTCCAGACTAATTATGCCATTCGTCCCTGAATGATGTCCTCTGGATTCTCATTTTGTACTGTTCGTCAAGATGAAATGCCCCATTCGTCCCTAGATGATGTCCTCTGGATTCTCACTTTGTACTATTCGTCCAGATGAAATTTCCTATTCATCCCTAAACGATGTCCTCTGAGTCCATAACTTAATTAATCATCCAGATGAATTGTTCCAATTTTCTCAAGACAAATTTCTCTAGACACATGACTTGAACTAATTATCCAAATGAACTTATACCTTCATCCCAGGATGATGTCCTTTGTTCCTTAAACTTTTGGACCGTCCTATTGTTATCTTTTAACAAAATCTGGAAATAACTGTTCGTACCGGATGAACTATGTTCGTACGGAAAGATGAACGGGTATGAAGTCATTTCATACCAATGCACATTGAGTTCGTACATAAAAGGTTTTACACTATTCATACGTACGAATTATGATCGTACGGGACGATCAAGTATGTACAGAATTAAAAAATTACAATTTTTAGACAATTTTTCATGTCTTTCATATAAAAGGTCAAATTAAAACTGTCATGTAATTTTTTTGTCCACTGGTCTTTGTGCAAACTAAAGAGAGATTGAAGAACAGAGTGTGAGAGAGTGTTTGAAGGAGATTTCTTACTACTGGAGCATGAAGTGTTCACTTGATACTCAAAGGTAAGAATCTTTATTTGTGAAATATTATTACTTCACTCTTTTCTCTTATCCTTTTAGATTTTTCGTGAGAAGATCTTGTCAAGGAGATTTAGTTCTCTGCCGACATTCGATGTGTGTAAACATCTGGAAGGTTCTCTGCCTACACTTTGAGAACTGTGAAAGGATGAAGAGTTCTCTACCCACACTTTAAGAGTGTGAAAGGACGAAAGATTCTCTGCCTTCACTTGGAGAGTGTGAACAGCAGGAGGTACTATGCCTATACTTGGAAAGTGTAAAAGGATGATGGTTCTCTGCCACACCGGATAGTGGTGGAAGAGAGTTTTTGTGAAGGCTTCTTTACCTTACTTTGGGGGCAAAAGGAGAGACACTAATTGGTAATAGTGCAATACCTAAAGTGGGAGACTTCAGGGAATGGATGTAGGTCGTGTTTGACCGAACCACTATAAATCTTGTATCTTTTTTTTATTCGCTGCTTATTTACTTTACTGTTTCTATGTGATTTGTGGTTGAATTTTTTTTTTCAAAAACTTCATTAAAACAATTTGAATCGGTTTAAAATTTTAAGAGGGAATTTTTTTTTAAATTACCAATTCACCCCCCTCCTCTTGGTTAGCCGTTGGGACATAAACTTAGGTCTAACAACCTAATTCTTAATTAATAAGCCTCAACATGTGGTATCAGAGCATAGTTTCAAAATCATAAGTTTAGAAAACTTTTTGATTAACGACCATGGCTATATTTGGAAACCAAAACACACCCGGGGGTTACTCTATAACTAGACCTCCATTATTTGATAATATTCCTTTTGATTTTTGGAAAACACGCATGTCTATATTTTTACAGTCACTTGATTACCATATGTGAATCTTAGTTCATGAAGGGTATACAAAACCAACTAGATTAGTTGACAGAGTTAGAGTTGGAAGTCTCTTTGCGGATTGGACAGTACAAGAACGTGACTTAGCACAACTTAACACTAAATACATGAATAGTTTCTTTTGTGCTCTTAAATCTGAAGATTATATGCGGGTTTCTACTTGCAAAAGTGGAAATAACATATAGGATAGACTTTGTATAACTTATGAGGGGACTAATGAAGTTAAATAATTCACACTTAATATCTTGTTGCATGACTATGAACTAATTCACATGAAACCTAATGAATCCATTTCTGACATGTACATAAGATTCACCCAAATAGTTATCTCTTTATATACATTAGGTAGGAAACTAATGAAAGTAGAAATGGTTAATAATTTCATTGCTTACCTACTTGTTATGATGCTAAAATAACGACAATTACTGAGTATAAAGATTTAAACATTTACTCTATTGACAATCTTCTTGGATCACTTACTACTTACGAGCAAGGGGTGAGTCAAAGAAAGATTGATGTAGGTGAACCACGAAGGGAGAAGAACATAGCACTGAAAGTGGAGGAGTAAGAGAGTGAACTCTTATAACCTAAGGATGAAGAAGACATCGTATTGATGACTAGACATTTTAGAAGCTTTCTAAAGAGGAAGCAAAAGAGATGCCAACAATTGAATCATGATAAATTTAATATAAATGTCAAGGTTTCAAATGATTTTATTTGTTATGAGTGTAGGAAATCTGGACATATTAAGTCAGATTGCCCAAAACTAAAAGCCATCCCTAGTAATGAGAAGGTAGAGGAGAAACCTATTGTGAAGAAGGGAAAGAAGAAATTCCAAAGAGCTTTCTGGGCAGACTCAGCTTTAGACTCATTAGAGACTATAAAGGAAGAGGAAGCCACTAATCTAAGCTTAATGGCCAATGATTTTGATTAGTCAGATCAAGAAGAGATATCAGACTTGTCTTATAATGAACTTTTTGTTGTCTTTGAACGCATACATGATACATATAGAAGTTAAAGAAAATGCATGCTAGTCTGAACTTAAAATTTTAGGAACTACAAAGAGATCCTTAGGAATGTTCGTGTTTTAATTGATAACAACCACATAAAATTGCTTCATGAGTTTGATGATTTGAATAAGAACCAAGAAAACTTAAAATCATCATATGCAAAACTTGAAAAAGAATTTAAAGATTTTAAGGATGAATCTCAGAGCAAAATGTATCAAATAAATTATACAAATCAAATTTTGGAAGATACGAATTCATTTTACAAACTAAAAATAAAATCTCTCGAGGATATAGGATACCCCCAAGACTTGAAGTTTTCACAAATCTTATTTTGTATCCTAAATTTATACAATCCATGAATAGACAGAAGAATAGTAGAAGACATAGGAATCCTTTTCCGAGAGTCAAATATAATAATTATGGATTGTTTTGACATATATCTCACATCTGTATATTGAAGAAGAAAATTTATTTAGTGTGGAGACCTAAGGTGCATAAATTTAGACATATCATACATGCATCTATTTATAATTTGCTAAAAGGTGAACCCAAACTTATTTGGGTTTCCAGGTCTAACGTTTGATAATTTTGTAAAAATATTCTCACACAAGGCCTCGTGAGAGCATATGGTACCTGGACTGTGGTTACTCAAAGCATATGATTGGAGATTCTGATCAATTCATATCGCTGGAAGCTAGGAGTGGAGGCAGGGTTACACTTGGAGATAACACCACAAGGAAAGTGGTTGGGTTAGGTATGATTGGAAATCTTAAAAACTTTTTTATTGAAAATGTACTACTTGTAGAAAGCATAAAACATAATTTTTTAAGTTTTAGCCAGCTATATGATAAAGGATACTATGTAAAACTTTTTCCTACTAGCTGCATATTAAGCCTAAATGGTAATGATGTTTTGAATGGTATACGGGTAAACAATGTGTATATGTTAGACTTAAATTGCAATAAAATTCCTACTGCTTTCTGTTTAAAAACTATTTCTAATGACTAATGGCTATGGCATAGGAGACTTTATCATTCTAGCATGAAAAACGTTTAGGAGGATTACCTAAAAGAACCTAATAAGAGATATACCAAAACTAGACTTTACTAAAAATCACCTTCATGATGCATGTCAATTAGGAAAATAGGTGAAGTCATCTTTTTAGTCCAATAAAGATCTTGGAACTAGTTAACCAATGAAGATATTATATATGGATCTTTTTGGACCAGTTTGAGCTGTAAGTCTAGGAGGTAAGGTATATGAATTTGTTATTGTGGATTATTATTCTAGATTCACATGGGTTAGATTTCTAAATCATATGAGTGAATCATTTGAGGAGTTTAGAAACTTTTTGACTTGGATTCAAAGGAAACTAGGATGTGAGATTATGACAATTCAAAGTGATCATGGAAGAGAATTTGAGAATGAAAAATTTGAGGATTTCTATAAGAAGAAAGGAATTGATCACAACTTTTCTTCACATAGAACCCCTCAGCAGAATGGGGTAGTCGAAAGGAAAAATAGAACATTAATAGAAGCCGCATGAGCCATGTTGGCAGAATATTCACTTCCTAAATATTTTTGGGCTGAGGGGGTTAGCACTGCATGTTATATTCTGAATAGGGTGAATGTGAGATCAAACTTAAAAAAAAACACCTTATGAGTTACTGAAGGGGAGAACACCTAATTTGTCTCATTTGCATATCTTTGAATGTAAGGTGTTCATTCGTAATAATGGAAAATCTGCCTTAGAAAAATCGATCCAAAATCAGATGAAAGAATTTTTATTGGAAACTCAAGTGTTGGAAAATCTTATAGAGTATTCAATAAAAGAACTTTCGTAATTGAGGAGACCGCACATGTTGTATTTGATCAATCTGAAAGTTTGGAAGAGCCAATTGTTGAAGAAGATGAGATAGAAATTAACTCCCAAAAGATTGAGAAAGTGAATTTGGAAGAAAATTTGGAGGTAGAAAACCAAGTGCCTAAAAATTTGAGATTTTCTAAAAATCACCTAAAGGAATTGATTATAGGAGAACGTAGTGAGGGTGTTAGGACTAGGCATAGACTTAATAAAGAAGTCAATCATTCAGCCTTTATTTCAATGATATAACCCATAAATATTGATCAAGCACTTTTGGATGAATTTTAGATATTGGTAATGCAAGAAGAACTAAATCAATTCGTGAGAAATAAAATTTGGGAATTAACTACAAGGTCAAAGGATCAAAGTGTAGTTGGAACTAAGTGGGTATTCAAGAACAAAATGAATGACTCAGGAGTAGTCATTAAAAATAAGGCTAGATTGATATCTAAGGGGTATAATCAAATTGAAGGGATTGATTTTGAGGAAACTTTTTGCCCCTGTAGCTAGACTTGAAGCAATTAGGGTTTTATTAGCCCATGCCTATTTTAGAGGATTTAAATTATATCAAATGGATGTTAAAAGTGCATTTTTAAATGGGGTAATTCAAGAGGATGTTTTTGTAGAATAACCTCTAGGTTTTAAAAATTCTAAATACCCAAATCATATTTTCAAATTGTAAATGATATTATATGGATTGAAACAGACACCTAGGATTTAGTATGAGAGATTGAGCACCTTTCTACTTGAGAGATCTTTTGAAAAGGAAGTGTGGACACAACTCTATTTTTTAAGAAATTGGGAGGAGATATACTCATTATTCAAATTTATATTGTTGATATCATTTTCGGATCTACAAATAAAAATCTTTGTGATGATTTTTTTAAAAAAATGAATAGTGAATTTGAGATGAGTCTAATGGGAGAATTGAGTTACTTTATGGGCTTTAACATTAAGCAAATTAAGGAAGATACATTTCTTTGTCAGTCAAAATATGTTAAGGACATCCTTAAAAAGTATGAAATGGACAATGCTAAACCTGTTAGTACACCTATGAGTTCCTCAGTTCAGTTGGATAAGGATCCTAAGGGAAAATCTGTTGATCAAGAGAAATTTAGAGGGATAATTGGATCTTTTATTTACTTGACAACTAGCCAACCCGATATCATGTTCAGTGTTTGCTTATGTGCTAGATTTCAATCAGATCCAAAAGAATCACATTTGACAGCAGTGAAAAGGATTTTTAGATATCTGTTGGGAACTCAGAACTTAGGAACTTGATATCTCAAAATTTAGCTTTTCATTTGAAATAATTAGATATTCATATTCAGATTTTATAGGTTATAGGGTTGATAGAAAGAGTACTTCTGGAACATGTCAATTCATTAGAAATTCTTTAGTATCTTGGTTTAGTGGAAAATAAAATTCAGTAGCCCTATCTACAGTTGAAGCTGAATACATTGCATTAAGAAGTTTTGTGGCATAAGTACTTTGGTTGAGATAACAGTTGATTGATTTAGGATTAATAATAGGCACTATTCCAATTTATTATGATAACACTAGTGCTATTTGTATTTCTAAAAATCCTATTCGACATTTAAGAACCAAACACATAGACATCAGGCATCATTTCATAAGGAATAATATATCCGAAGGAGAAATTGAACTCATTCATGTTACAATAGAAAATCAACTTACAGACATTTTTACAAAACCACTAGCCTTTGATACTTTCAGTACATTAAGAACATTGCTTGGCGTGATTGATTTGAATGCTTAATTAAAATGATTCAGCAACTTTGATATGTATTTTTGTTAGTGTGTTGTGTGTCTTTTGATTTTGTGTTTTTCTTTATATGTTTTTTATTGTTTTGTTTATGTTTGACTTTGCAAATTTCTGTCTATTTTGTTTTGTGTTCTCTCACATCTAGAATCATGATTTTGAATGTTAACTTGGAAATTTGAATGTATATTGTATGTACGAAATTTATTTCATACTGGACAAAGTGTGTAGCATATTAAATGTCAATTTGAACAATATGCATATAGTTTTTAGGTTTTTTGTATCACCATTTATTTGTACGATCATCACGATCGTTCGAATGATGTATATTCAATCGTATGTACGCATGTAGATGATTATATGGATAAGATCAATTTCTTTATTTCTGATCTTACGTACGAATGTTCAGTTCGTACATATGAACTTGTGGCGATTCAATGTAGGAGACGTTTCAAACTATCATTAAAATGATCTTATATAACTGAATGTCCCGGATAAACACCTATTCATCTATACAATCATTTGGTCAAAAGTCTATAAGAAAGGAAGTCTCGTAACTTACATGCTTACAAAAGGCTATTTCTTTTTTGGACCCATTCATTCTTCGAGACGAAATATTTTTCGTACATAAAAACCCAAATTCGTACGGGATGAATTTTTTTCGTTCGTATGAAACGATCATTTTCTCTTTAAATTGGAAGGTTATGAACTCAAACTTCATCCCCTCAAAAATAAAATTCAATCTTCCATTCTCCTAGATCTTCTCCAAGGTTAGTTCAAGAAAAATGCAAAAGGTTCTTACTAAGGGACCCCCTAAAATTTGAGGAGATAACTTTCTATCCAAAGCAAATGAGGAGTCCTTCCCTAGATTCGCAACCGCCAATCACTCCCCTCTAGAGTCCTTCTCCAAGAACAACTCACTTTTAATTCACATTTTTGTTTCCACCCAGTTTGGTCTTATTCTCACTCTGGTCCATCTCTACAACAAGGAGACTTTCCACTACTTCCTTATCAATATGTCCTTCAACTCTAAACAATCTGTGATTAGATCTTATGTTTTTAAGAAAAAGTGGAAATCACTAAAGAAGACTTAGGAATATTTTTGAACATATGGACTCAATGAATTAGAGCCCACACTTTGACCTCCTCCACCAATGTTTACTAGACTGCAATAAATGAAGTCATTAGAGAATGTAGTGAAGCAAGCCATTTTCCTAAGGTAGCCTCTCTTAACTGTAATGCCCGTATCATCCAGCATATTTTTTGCACTTCCATTATTTCTAAACCTGGTGATAGAGTAAATATCACACCTCTTCTTTCTAAAGTGACTTATTTGATTATGACAAGCCAACCAATAGATGAAGCCCAGCTGATCATTGATTAATTTTATGGACTTTCTGAGATTGGCCATGTCTCCCACAAGAGAAAGAAAAATATAGCCTTAGAACATCTTGTGACCTACATTTTAGAGAAAAAATATGACCTAGTTCATCCAGTTCAAAATATAGAAGAGCCAATCTGCTGCAAGGATGGATCTTTTCGAGTAATCTTTAACAAAGATCCACATGTAATAAGTAGTGACTCACAGGAGAAAAGAAGAGGACCTTCACCTGAACCTTTTGGTATTCTAAACTTTTAGGATATGGTCCAACGATTTGATAGGCTTGAGAGTCATTTTGATCAATATTTTGATCAAATTGAAACTCATCTTTGAAAGTTCGTTCGGGATGTTAAGCCCTATGAACTTAGTCCCAAGCTAACCAAGAGGGGGGGGGGGGTGAATTGGTATTTTAAAAATTCTTAAGACAAAGAAATAAATTCACAAACCAAATCAAACCACCAAACCAAATGCGGAATTTAAAAGTGCGGAAGCAAAAATAAGAACACAAGATTTATAGTGGTTCGGTCGACTCGACCTACGTCCACTCCTTGGAGGCACCCTCCAAGTATTGCACTACAAAACGTGACTCTCCTTTAGCCCCCACAACTAGGCGGAGAAGCCCTCACAAGAAACTCCTTTTTGCCACCCCGGCAAGGCAGAGAACCTACCTCCTTTTGCTTCCTCCTGAAGCTGGCAGAGAACCACAACCAAAGGCAAAACTCCTTACCTCTACCGACCCTTTCACGGACGAGAAACTCCAGACGAAAGACAAGCAGAGCGATCCTTGAGCAACCCTTGTGAATCCCCTCACAAGCTCCCCCTCACAAGATCCTCTCTCTCTCCCTCTCTCTCTTTCTCTCCTCAAGGTCTTCTCAGGTCAAGGCAGCAGCAAAAGGTCACTTAAAAACGTTGAAGAAGAGCTCTTTAAATAGAAGAGCTCAAGAGGAGCTCATTAATTGCAAGTAGCCGACTTTATCGTCCAGGCCGATATGGACATCGGCCTGGCCGATTAGTACAAATTAAGGAAGATCGGCCAGAGCACAGCCCTGGGAACAGTCCTGGACGATTGAAATTTGGCTTGATCGTCCTGGCCGATTAGTTCAAATAAGAGGTAAATCGTCCTGAGCACAGCCTTGGGAACAGTCCTGGCCGATTGAAATTTGGCTTGATCGTCCAGGCCGATCTCACGATCGTCCTGGATGATATGATCGTATCAATCATCCTTAATTACTCCCTTGATTTCCTGATCAATTAAGGCATAATTTGGTAATTTCGTCCTGGCCGATCATGGAATCGTCCTGGACGATAATTTAAAATTCAGTATGCCTAAACTGTCTAAGGTGGCTATCTCTTTCTATTTTGTGCTTATCGTCCTGGCCGATACACGTATCGTCCAGGCCGATATGTTAATGTCGGCTGCCTTAATTAAGAATCCTTAATTAGACTCTCTGTTTTAAGCTGATCGTCCCGGACGATATAAATATCGGCCGGACCGATGTGGGCAAAAATAGAATTTCTAAGCCTCTCAAGTGTGTGTGTGAAGGGTTACTTAGCATCAGTCTTTTTGATTATTACAAGTAGACTCAAAAAGGTGAAAAATAAAATTACAGACTGACTCAACCCTAAACCTACGCGATCCTGGACTTGGCTTCCTCTTGATCGTCCGATCTTCGATTCCTGAAAAGTTAGAAGCAACAAGTAGTCCAAGAGAAACAGTGTTTGTCAATCATCAAAACATAAGCCATGAAAAAATAGATTTGCAACAATCTCCCCCTTTTTGATGATGGCAAACACAAGTAGGAAAATTTTATTAAAACACAGAAAGGTTACAAAATCCAAGACCAAACAGCTTTTTCCTACACCCTAAAACAGTTTTTTCCTACACCCTACTCCCCCTTTTGTCATCACAAAAAGCGGGTCTAGAAACACAAGAAAAAGACTAACAAGCACACTAAAAAGACAGGAAATAATCAACATAAAATACAGACCAAAACAACGAGGGATCCAGATCATCAGATGGAGGTGGTGGAGGTGGCTGCTGAAAGTAGGTGGCAAGTGAGGTGAACTGAGCATTAAATCATGTGATGTCCTGGTCATACTGCTGCTGCTGCTGAGTAACGAAACTGTCAAATCGGGCTAAATCCTCAGCGCAGTGTTGCTCGTAGCGGGTAATGTCCTCTGAGTGTTGCTGCTCCTGAGCAACAACGTAGGCATCAAACCGAGTCTCCCAACGATCAAATCTCTCAATCAACTGATCAAAGGGTGAGTGCTGGTGGAGAGGGACATGATCCGGAATGGGAGCGGGAGCGGGAGCCTCCTCCTCTCTAGCCCCCCGACTTTCCCCATCTCCTGGGTGAAGACGAGTACTATGAAGTGCAGTGAATGAATTTTTTGAGTAGTAGGTAGGGTGACGGTTAGGATGATTAGGGTATTGGAGATTGTATTTGGTTTCAAGGACATAGACAATGATGTGTCCTAAGGCTAGATTGGGCTTTCTCTTATGGCCTGGGTCGCGAATTGTAGTTAGGTGATCGATGTAGCGAAAGAGTAGATTAGCAGTATTGAATTCTCTTTGGGCCATAATGTAGAAAGTAGTGAGGGACAGTAGAGGGGTGATGTGAATCCGGTCCCCGGCTTTTGGGATTATGGATGTGCGAAGGACATGTTGGATTGTCCTAGCATCTTTGACCAAAGAGCTAGTCTCTCCAACATGGAAATGTGTATTGGTTTGACGAAGGAAGTGATTCGCCGTAGACTAGTCAAAATCAGGATCAGTGGCTATTTGGTGCAGCTTGTCCCCAGTGGTGGATAGCTGTAGAAGATCAACACAGTCCTGATATGTGATTTCGACAGGGCGTCGATTCACATAGGAGGTCATGACTGTGAAGGTGTGGTTAATGCGTAGGTTAGCAAAAAATTCAGCGAGAAGTTCGGAAGAAAAAGGGAAGGCGAGAGTGAGTATAAAATAAAGAGAGGTGTGGGCAAAAAGGTCCATTACCGGGTATGAGAGATATGCTGGATTGATTATCCGGGACAGGGTAATGCTACTCTCTTTGTAGCGATGATAGGCAGCCTGATCTTCTGCCTCCCTGAATCGAGGGTCTAGAGTCGCCCTCGAAGAACTCCCGGATGCCTGACGATTACGTTTCCCACCCGCCATCTGAGAGAGGTAGCAGGAAAACACAAAAGAGTTGAAGGAAGAGGGTGAGAAAAATGGCTGGAATTGGCCTGAATTTAAAGAAACGGCCCTATTGTCCTGGCCGATCGCAGAATCGTCCAGGCCGATAGGGTACAATAATTGCGTACAGGCCGATTGGTCAAAAAGGCGGTTAGATCGGCCGGGCTGATCAGATATCGGCCAGGCCGAATAGACACAGGCGATCGGCCTGAGGAGTCAGGCCGAACGACCGTTGAAAAAGCAGATCGGCCGGGCCGTTTAGGTGTATCGTCCGGGACGATGCATAATAATTGATCGTACCGGCCGAAGTTAAAACGTTTGAATGCTTGCCACGTGTATCGTCCAGGACGAACAGTGGATCGGCCCAGCCGATGGTCCAATAATGGATCGTCCGGGGCCGAATTTAAAGACCAAAACGTACTGACACGTGGATCGTCCGGGACGATCCAGTGTATCGGCCAGGACGATGCACATAAAATGCATCGGCCAAACAAAATATACTATCAGCCAGGACTATCACCAAGAGTTCGATCAAATTGTCCAGGATGATATGGGATCGTCCGGGATGATGAGTTTATTGTTTTCAAACAAAAAGGGTCAGCAGATGGATTTTGAACAGAATTTGTCATATCGTCCAGGACGATAAGGGTATCGGCCAGGACGATGTGACTAGAAATTGAAATCAAGAGGTGAAGGCTGATGATCAAGACTCTCAAAAAAAAATAAAACAAAAGAAAAACAATCAAAACAAAAAAAATAAAAAGGGACAATGAAAAAAAAAATGAATATTTTTTGGATTTTAATTTTTCTAAATTTTTTTGTATTTATGGAGGCATCATATGAGAATTCTTTTTAAAAAAGTTAAACTTTTTGAGTTCCAAGAGATCAGAAAGTTTAACAAATCTCAATTAGTAGAAGGTAGAACATCCGATTCTGTTAACCCTAGATCGGACATCTTTTAGGGTACAAAATTCTTTTGGAAAACAAAAAAATCCAGCTTAGAATAACTAATAGGGATAATAAGATCCATTCAAAGCTTGTTTACAAAGAAAATATCTCATATTTAATAAACCAAAGTAGTTTTTCTCAATCATGAAAATTGAAATTAAGTCTTTGAAAACATCACATAATTAATGAATTATTTAAGTTTTAAGAGTTTTATCAAAGAGAGAATAACTTGCATTTAGTGGGCTCATTTTATGCCTCTTGTCATTTGATTTGCTCTTTTGAGCATCTTTTGATTCTTTGATACACTTTTGTGTATATAGCATTCTTTTCAATTTTGGCTTCATTGGCCTCTTTCCTTTTTAACTTTTGCAAGTTAGAAATTCTTTAATATACCCTTAAAAAAAACTTAGTTGTGAGTATATACTCCAAATATTAGAGAATAGGGGCTCTCTCTCTAACATAGGGAAGAACAATCCACAACACTAAATAAAAAACATGCATTTTAGGTCTCCACACTCAATGAGTACTACGATGAACGGTGCAAGTGTGTGAGATGTGTCCTAGCATGCCATATGAGAAACATCTAATTCCAGGAAAGGGATTTCTTAGGTGATTTGAGTTATAATGCCTCTTCCTAGGTTTTGGCTTAAGATCAATAGTGGAAGTCATCCGATCATTTTGAATCCTCAAATTTGTTCTCTTTAAGGCATTAATCTCAATCCTCAAATTTTTCTCAAGATCTTTAGATTTCTTAAGATCAAAACTAAGTGAGGTGTGTGAAACTTTTAATGCATTATGTTCATCAATTAATTCCAAATGTTTTTTGTTCAACTCATCAAATTCATCAAGAAGAGCCATGTGATTTGAATCAATCGTTGCATGGTCTTTGAGAAACACTTCATGCTCTTTTTGTAGATTCAAATGTTCTAATTTTAGGCTAGCATGAGTTTTCTTAAGTTTTTTGTATGATGCATGAATTTTTTCACAAATTTCAAACAATTCATCATAGGTTGGTTTACATACCTCTTCTTCATCACTTTGATTTTCTCACATGAAACACAAATTCGTAGTCTCTTCCTCTGGTTCAGTCTCAGAGGAATCAGTACCAGATTCTGCCCAAAATCCTCTTTGGATTTTCTTCTTGTCCTTCCTTGGCTTAGCTTTCTCCTCACCTTTTTCCTTTTCTTTGCTTGATTGATCTTGAAGTGTAGGGCAATCGGCTCTCACATGTCCAGGTTTCCTGCATTCAAAACAAACAACATCAGAAGATCCTTTAACATATTTGTGATCCTTACCTTTCCTCCAATTTTGATGATGCCTATGTTTCTTCCTTAGAAAGCTTTTGAATTGCCTTGTGATGAAGGCAACTTCATCGCTCTCAGACCCGGAAGATTCAGAATCCGATTTGTGCGCCTTCAGAGCGATTGTTTTCTCCTTTTTCTTCTCACCTGCATCAAGATTTCTTTGATTCACACCTTGCTCATAAGCAATGAGTGACCCAAGTAAGTTATCAATGGAATAAGTATTCAAATCTTTTGATTTAGTGATTGCAGTTATTTTTGCATCATAAGACGAAGGCAAGCATCTCAAAATCTTGTTAACTTTTTCATAATTCGAAAGCTCTTTTCCTAGTGCATGCAATGAAGTAACAATCTGAGTAAACCTAGTGTACATGTCAGAAATTGATTCATGAGGTTTCATACGAAAAAGTTCGTAGTCATGCAAGAGAAAGTTCAAACGGGTTTGCTTAACTTCATTAGTACCTTCATAGGTGATGCATAATTTATCCCAAATCTCTTTACCAGTTTTGCAAGTTGAAACACGCATGTAATCTTCAGATTTCAAAGCACAGAAAAAACAGTTCAAACATTTTGCATTTAACTGAGCCAAATCACGTTCATCGAAAGTCCATTCAGTAAAAGCAACTTCAGTTTTAATACCATTAATTTCACGAGAAGGTGGAGAATAACCTTCTTGAATAAGCATCCACATGCGATAATCAGTAGATTGTAAAAACGTTGACATGCGGGTTTTCCAAAAATCAAAAGGTAAGTTGTCAAATAGAGGAGGTCGTGTAATCGAATAACCTTCAGTAGTGTTTCTATTTCCTATGTTAGCTATGGATCAAATTCAAAAAATTTTCAAACTTAATTTTTTGAATCCCGCTCTGATACCACTTGAAAGTTCGTTCAGGATGTTAAGCCCTATGAACTTAGTCCCAAGCTAACCAAGAGGGGGGGGGGGGTGAATTGGTATTTTAAAAATTCTTAAGACAAAGTAATAAATTCACAAACCAAATCACACCACCAAACCAAATGCGGAATTTAAAAGTGCGGAAGCAAAAATAAGAACACAAGATTTATAGTGGTTCGGTCGACTCGACCTACGTCCACTCCTTGGAGGCACCCTCCAAGTATTGCACTACAAAATGTGACTCTCCTTTAGCCCCCACAGCTAGGCGGAGAAGCCCTCACAAGAAACTCCTTTTTGCCACCCCGGCAAGGCAGAGAACCTACCTCCTTTTGCTTCCTCCTGAAGCTGGCAGAGAACCACAACCAAAGGCAAAACTCCTTACCTCTTCCGACCCTTTCACGGACGAGAAACTCCAGACGAAAGACAAGAAGAGCGATCCTTGAGCAACCCTTGTGAATCCCCTCACAAGCTCCCCCTCACAAGATCCTCTCTCTCTCCCTCTCTCTCTTTCTCTCCTCAAGGTCTTCTCAGGTCAAGGCAGCAGCCAAAGGTCACTTAAAAACGTTGAAGAAGAGCTCTTTAAATAGAAGAGCTCAAGAGGAGCTCATTAATTGCAAGTAGCCGACTTTATCGTCCAGGCCGATATGGACATCGGCCTGGCCGATTAGTACAAATTAAGGAAGATCGGCCAGAGCACAGCCCTGGGAACAGTCCTGGACAATTGAAATTTGGCTTGATCGTCCAGGCCGATCTCACGATCGTCCTGGCCGATTAGTTCAAATAAGAGGTAAATCGTCCTGAGCACATCCCTGGGAACAGTCCTGGCCGATTGAAATTTGGCTTGATCGTCCAGGCCGATCTCATGATCGTCCTGGAGGATATGATCGTATCAATCATCCTTAATTACTCCCTTGATTTCCTGATCAATTAAGGCATAATTTGGTAATTTCGTCCTGGCCGATCCTGGAATCGTCCTGGACGATAATTTAAAATTCAGTATGCCTAAACTGTCTAAGGCGGCTATCTCTTTCTATTTTGAGCTTATCATCCTGGCCGATACACGTATCGTCCAGGCCGATATGTTAATGTCGGCTGCCTTAATTAAGAATCCTTAATTAGACTCTCTGTTTTAAGCTGATCGTCCCGGACGATATAAATATCGGCCGGGCCGATGTGGGCAAAAATAGAATTTCTAAGCCTCTCAAGTGTGTGTGTGAAGGGTTACTTAGCATCAGTCTTTTTGATTATTACAAGTAGACTCAAAAGGTGAAAAATAAAATTACAGACTGACTCAACCCTAAACCTACGCGATCCTGGACTTGGCTTCCTCTTGATCGTCCGATCTTCAATTCCTGAAAAGTTAGAAGCAACAAGTAGTCCAAGAGAAACAGTGTTTGTCAATCATCAAAACATAAGCCATGAAAAAATAGATTTGCAACAATCTTCAGCAGTAGGACTATCAACATCATCAGGATATAGATTGGGTTAGAAGTCAGTTTAATTCAGTTAACACGAATATGGCTATTATGAGTAACTATTTCAACTTCTTCAACCCTCCTCAGCCTCCTCCAAATTAGGGTCCGTAAGAGTGATGATTGTATTTCTGTTTGATTCTCTGTACCAGTTGTGATGTTATGTGATTGTTAGCTATTTTGTTTTTATGTTTTATGTCATGTTATGTAATGTTTTGCATTGTAAGTTTTTATTTAGTGTTTTGAAAAATACGTTTATTGATATCAATCGTACTTGATGTAATATCTTTTATTATGATATCAATAAAAGTTATCCCGTCTTGGTTTTGTATTTTTGATTTCATTTTTGAAATGTGTGTTATCCTATATGATAATCCTTCAAATATTTGATCTTACAAGTGCAATATCTCAAATTGCAACATAAAATTGAATTCATTAGAAAAATCTATTTATTCAAAATTTAAGTTGTGATTATAACTTGAACTAATTAAGAATCTCAATCTCATATCTCTTGTTAGACTAATATAATTTTTATATTATTATTTTAATTATGATGTTTTCTTATTTTATATTTCTTTTATCAATATAAATATTATTGTACTTCGAGAAATTTGAGATTTTAGATTATTGATTTTGGAAAGATCAAGATTGCACTTGAAAATGCATAAATGTATAAAATATTAAAAGAATACACAATGGTTCGCAAATTGAAAAAGAGGCACAAAATTAGACCAAAAAAATAAAAGATGCACAAAATGTGCCACAAATATCAAAAATATGTGCAAAGCGCCACAAGTGATAATTGATTCTTTCCCTAATCTTTCAATTCAAATTAATCTTCTGTATGATTATATTTGATATTGATATTCTTCTTGTTGATAAGACTAGAGAGGGAGTTGAAGGTAAACTTGAATTTTGGAGGTCAACCTTAGAGTCTAAAGGTTTTCGCTTGAGTAGATCTAAATCGGAATATATGGAGTGTAATTTTAGTAGTAATAGACCTAGTGAGGGGATTGTGACTTTGGGCGATCAAGTCATTAATAAGAGTACACGTTTTAGATATCTTGGATCTATTGTTTAGAGTGATGGTGAAATAGATGGGAATATTATCAGCAGAATTCAAGTTGGGTGGTTGAAGTGGTGGAATGCATCGGGCTTGTTATGTGATAGAAATGTACCCCTCAAACTTAAGGGAAAACTCTATAAGATGGTAGTGAGGCCTGCAATGCTTTATGGTGCCAAATGTTGGCCATTAAAAGAGAAGCATAATACTAAGTTAAGTGTGGCAGAGATGAGGATGCTCAAGTGGATGAGTGGTTTTACCCTTAGAGATAGATTAGAGAGAGTCGCTTTAGATGGTTTGGTCACATAAAACGGCGGCCTTCCGATGACCCGGTTAGGAGAGTAGAGGTATTAGATTTGACTTATGTTAAGAAAGGTAGGGGTAGACCTAAAAAGACTTGGTTAGAAAATATTAGGAATGACCTTTATTTATTAGATTTAAATGAGAATTTGACTTTTAATAGAACACAATGGAGAACAAGGATTCATGTAGCCGACCCCACGTAGTGGGATAAAGACTTGATCTTGTTATTGTTGTATTGAAATTTGAAATATACAAAATTTACATTCATCTAATTTGCAATAGTTTTGTTTATCTCAATGTCTAAATTGATTCATATTTTTGATATTTTTTTCTTGTCTATGTTATATATTTTCTTAAATCATATGAATACTTCTATTTCTCTAATGAACTTTTTTTTTTTTGCAAATATATCTCAATCTCTTTAAAAAGATTAACTATCCAAGGCTTTTTATATGACTTCTAACATTTCTGTATTGTTTATTTCTTCTTCTCTTTTTGTAGTTGCCAAAAAGGGGGAGAAAATATTGTTTGTATTCGTAACTATCGTTTCATTTGTTTTATCGTTATTTATTTATGTGTTTAAGTGATTGTGTGTTAACAATTTTAAAACAATTTTTTTTATCATTGTTTATTGTATGTGTTTAAGTGATTGTGTGTTATTAATTCAGGGGGAGTTTAAGAGATACTTAAAAATTTGAAAATTATACAAACAATAATTATTTTACCATCATCAAAAAGGGGGAGATTGTTAAGAGAGTTGCTACTTAGCATTTTGTATGCTTTATATTCTTGCAACTTTTTATTTTGATGATTCCAAATATTATTATATTGATTATTAATTTCTCCTAACACATTTTAGAAGAAGTATTTTTGGCTCTTGTGTGTACTAACATTTCAGGGAAATCATACTCCAGATTGTTGAAGACTTCAAATAAAGATCTGATTATAATATTTTTTATTTTGGAGTCTGTATTTCGTTCATTTTTTGAGTCAGAGAATGTGTGATTTTAATTGAGTAACTAAGCACACACACACACACACACACAAACACACACACTAGGGGAGAACTTTAAAAGACAATTTCTCATACTGATTGTATGGGACGAACCATGTTCGTATGGGAAAATCATGTCAGTTATATCCCTTGGAGAGCAATGAAACGAACAGAAAGTGAAGAAAAATTTTCTAAGTCCTGATCGTCTACACGAATTTACCCATTCATCCCTAGACGATGTCCTCTAGATTCTCACTTTGAACTATTCATTCAGATGAATTGTCCTATTCATCCATGGATGATGTCCTCTAGATTCTCACTTTATACTACTTGTCCAGATGAAATGCCCCATTCATCCCTGAATGATGTCCTCTGGATTCTCACTTTGTACTGTCGTTCAGATGAAATGTCATATTCATCCCTAGACGATGTCCTCTGAATCCATGACTTAATTAATCATCCAGAAGAATTGTTCCAATCATCTTAGGATGATGTTCTCTGGACACATGACTTGAATTAATCGTCTAGACAAACTTATACCTTCATCCCAGGATGATGTCCTTTGTTCCTTAAACTTTTGGACCATCCTACAGTTATCTTCCAACGAAGTCTAGAAATAACTGTTCATACCGAACGAACTATGTTCGTGCCAGACGAACAATGTTCATACGGGACGATGATCAGGTATGAAGTCATTTCGTACCAATACACATTGAGTTCATACGCAACAGTTTTTACACTGTTCGTACATATGAATTACGATCGTACAGGATGATCGAACATGTACAGAATTGAAAAATTACAGTTTTTGGATGGTTTTTCGTGTCTTTCATATAAAAGGTCCAAATAAAACTATATTGTAATATTTTTGTCCTTTAGTCTTCGTGCAAACTAAAGAGAGTTTGAAAGAGAGAGTGTGAGAGAGTGTTTGAAGGAGATTTCTTACTCTGGAGTGTGAAGTGTTCACTTGATACTCAAAGGTAAGGATCTTCATTTGTGAATTGTTATTACTTCACTCTTTTTTCTTCTCCTTTTAGATTTCTCGTGAGAAGATCTTATCAAGGAGATCCGGTTCTCTGCCGACACCTGAGGAGTGTGAACAACGGGAAGGTTCTCTGCCTACACTTGAAGAAGTGTGAAAGGATGAAGGGTTCTCTGCCCATACTTGGAGAGTGTGAAAGGACACAAGATTCTCTGCCTACTCTTGGAGAGTGTGAATAGCAGGAGGTACTCTGCCTACACTTGGAGGGTGTAAAAGGATGACGGTTCTCTCCCGCACCGGGTAGCCGTGGAAGAGAGTTTTTGTGAAGGCTTCTCCGCTTTGCTGTGGGGGCAAATGGAGAGACACTAATTGGTAATAGTGCAATACCTGAAGTGGGAGACTTCAGGGAGTGGATGTAGGTCATGTTTGACCAAATAACTATAAATCTTGTGTCTTTTTATTTTCTACTGCTTATTTACTTTACAGTTTCTGTGTGATTTGTGGTTGAAAAATCTTTTTCAAAAACTTCATTAAAAAAGTTTAAATTAGTTTAAAATTTTAAGAGGGATTTCTTTTTAAATTACCATTTCACCCCCCTCTTGGTTAGCTGCTAGGACATAAACTTAGGTCTAACAACCTAATTCATAATTAACAAGTCTCAATAGTAGGGTCTTCCTCTACTTCTTCCTAGCTTCAGTTTGTTTATTCTTCATTTATGGGCTGTCTCAATTTAATGTTTGATGATTTAGTTGTATATCAATTGGCTGCCCCCTTTGCTCTTGCTTTAGTAGGAAAATTTGTACTTAGGCAACCTAATCTTTATATTATTCGCAAGTTTTTTGTTAATTGAAAGTTTACGAGTTCCTTTAATATTAGTTTTCTTGATCCCCGTCATGTGGCAATTAAACCAAGCAATGACTTGGATTATAGCCATATTTTTTTTGAGAAAATCTTATTATATCCAGGATTGTCAAATGAGATTCTTTAAATTGACACCAAATTTTGATGTCTGTAAGGAGTCCCCAATTACTCGTATTTTGGTTTCTTTCCCTAATATGAGGATTCATTTCTTAAATTTGAAAATTACCTTTTGGTCTTGTTCCTATTCTTAGTAGGCCATTGCAAAAAAACCTGGCAAATGGCTTTGGTTTCTCGTCTGTCGGTGGCTCATGTTTTAGTTGAGTTAGATATTTTAGAAAAGCATCCTACTGAGATATTGTTAGGATCTGAATTGAAAGGGTAATTTCAAAAAGTTAAATTTGAAAACTTTCCAATCTTTTGCTCACATTCGCAACATAAGAAGGAGAAAGAAATTGCAAGGCATTCTAAGGTGAAAGGGAGTATTTTGAATGACCATGTTAATGTTGAATTGAACCATAATATTGTAGAGGCTTGTGGTGAGATAGCTCAGGGTAATGATGTCGTTATTCTACAGCCTAGTATAATTCAGACCGATCCAACCTCGTCTAATGGGGGTGAATTTCTCAGTGATCAAAGTGTGGATCCCAAACCAAATATTATATTGTGTTCTGATCTCTCCGAAGGGGAGAAACAAATGTTACCAACTATTTCTAATAGCATTACTGTGCCTTCTTCTTCATCTAATCCTTATGTTTCAAATCAAACTTTATCTAATATGGTTATTATTGATGTTAAAACTAACTATTCTAGTCATCCTCAATCTCATATTTTGAATGAGCAGATTAATGAGATGATTTCTGAAAGAGCTGAGCCTATAATGCCAGAGCATGATTTGCCCCATGTGGAGAGGTTGGCTATTATCAAAATTGAGATAGTGAGGGAAATTAGTGGAGTTTTTGCGAGCAATGAAACCACTATGGAAGATGGTGTTTTTTTGTGGAAGGTGAGTTGCCTCTTTCTAGGGAGCATTCAGGTATCACAAATGAATGTAAGCTTCCTTTAACTTATAATTATCTTTATGATGCTTTTAGGACATGTTGGCTAAATATTTTGCTAGAGATGATAATGATATGAGCTATACTAAGGGTCATGGTAAGAGAGGTAGAAAAGCAAGGAATGTCATTTTATAATCTCCTAGAAACACACATTTGCATACTCCTCATTAATAATTGTTTATGTTTAACACTATTATTTGGAATGTTAGGGGTATTGGATGCCCTTCTTCTAAGGTTAGAGCTAAAAATTTATGCCGCATTCATAATGTGTCTATTATTATCTTGCTTGAGCCTCTTATTTTAGTTGATAAGTTACTTGGTACTAATAAATTTTATGGTTTTAAACCTGCTAAGTTGAATGTGGCCAATAAATTTTGGGTTTTTTTGGAAAGATTTTGTTAGAATAGATTTCATCGGTGATTTTACTCAAGTCTTTCATTATAATATTAAAAGTTCTAGTTTCCAATGTTGTGTTTTGTTTGTTTATGCTGCATCCTCTTGTTATACTAGAAAGATTTTATGGGATCAAATCATCCATTTTCATAGTATTTGCTATCTTCCTTGGCTTGTTGGTGGAGATTTTAATACTATACTAACCCATCTGAGCGCATAGGGGGTTCTCTCCCTATCTATCAGTATATGGAGGTTTCAATGGTATGATTATGGATTGCAACCTTAATAATATTGATTTTTTTGGAAATAATTTCACTTGACATCATGGGCATTTATGATAAAGGTTAGATAGGGTTTTATTTAATGATGTTTGGCTTAATTCTTTTGAGTTTACTAATGTTGAGCATCTTAGACATTTCCTCTCTGATCATTCTCCTCTTTTTATTAAAAATAAAAATAGATCTAAGGGCTATAAATCTCAATTTAGATTTGAAAACATATGGTTGGTTCATGATTTTTTTTTGGATGTGGTTAAGAATAATTGACAGGCCCCTATGTTTCCTGATAATTCCTTCTTTGGTATGAATAGACTTTGGCTTAAGCCGAAAAGACTTGAGCATGTTTTAAATTGGTGGAACCATAATATTTTTAAAAATCTTTTTTCTAACATTTTAATTGTGGAAGATAAGGTGAATTCTTTTGAGAGTCTATGTTAGTCGGTTCCTTCTGTTTACTACTTCTATTTTTTGAAAGAGGATAAGAATGAGCTTCAAAAATTACAAGCTCAGGAAGATATTTTTTGGAAGCAAAAATTAGCTGTAAAAAATTTGGTTGATGTAATAATAATACTAAATACTTTCATGCCTTAGTTAAAATGAAATGTGCTATTAACTCCATTCATAAAATTAATCGTGTTGATGGCTCTGTTTCTATGAATGATGGTAAAATTGCTAATTTGGTTGTTCATTAATTTCAAAATAATCTTAATAAAACCTTTAACCCTTCTATTATTGACAATCCATCTATCATTCCTAATCTTATTTCTCCTGATGATAATATTCTCTTATCTAAATCTCCTTCCCTTGAGGAGGTTAAGGATATTATTTTTGGTATGAATGGTGACTCTATGGCTGGTCCAGAGGGTTTCACGAGAATTTCTTTTTCAAAAAATTTGGCCTATTATTTATAATGATCTTTTTTCTTTTGTCACTGATTTCTTTAATGGCAATCTTATTCCTAAGTTTTTTTACTTCTACTTCAATTGTGCTTATTCCCAAGAACAATTTTATGAATTCTTGGAAGACTTTAGACCTATTAGTTTATGTACTATCTTTTATAAACTGCTTTCTAAAATTTTGATGAATCGATTAACTATTTTTTTCGCCTAAGCTTATTTCCCCTTTTCAAATGGGCTTTGTTAAAGGGCGTGCTATTGCAGATAATATACTTTTGGCGCAAGAGTTTTGTTAAGACTTGAAAGTCAAAGTTAGAGGTGATAATTTGATTCTAAAACTAGATATTGCTAAAGCTTATGAAAATATTAATTGGAATTTTATTTATAATATATTGAATTTATTTGGTTTTGATTTAAATTTCATCAAACTTATTAAGAATTTCATTGAAGGCCCTTATTTTTCTATCATTGTGAATGGTAGGAGCCATGATTTTTTTAAGGTTTCTTATGGTCTGAGATAAAGGGATCATATTTCCCCTGCTCTCTTTATTATTGTTGCTGATTACCTGTCTAGAGGTATTGCTGATCTTTTTGATAAGTATCCGAGCCACTACTTTAGAACATTAGGTGGCATTAAAATTTCACATTTATGTTTTGTTAATGATTTCATTATTTTTACGAATGCTTTGATGAGTAGAATTAATAAAATTTTGTGTTTCTTTAACCATTTTGAATTGATTAGTGGTTTGGCTCTCAATAAGCATGAGTTTTATTTTATTGCTACTAAGATTGTTCCTTCTGATCGTGTTGTGGCTATCAAAAATTTAATTGGTTTTAGCCTTGGTCTTTTGCCTTTAAAGTATGTGGGTGTACCTCTTTATAAGGGTATAAATAAGTCCTTTCTTTTTTATATTTAATTACTGTGGTGTAGAATAGATTTTCTACCTGAGATTCTAATTTCTTAAGTTTTGGTGGACGCCTTATTCTTATCTACAGTATTCTTCATTTTATACATGTTTATAATTTTCAAACTCTTCTTCCTACTAAGATTGCGAGTAATAGGATTGATAGAATTTTCAATAAATTTTTTTTGGAAAGGTACATTTAGCAGTTATAAAATTCACTAATCTTCCTGGGATAAATGTTGTGGGACTTTGAATGAAGGGGGTTTAAGGTGTAAGTCTATGTATGATTTGGTCTATGCTTTTCTTTCAAATTATGGTACAATCTTCATGCCAATGTGAGTCTTTGGGATAATTTTATGGTGGGAAAGTATTGTGAAGGGAGGCATCCCACCACGTGTTGCTTCAGTAAATGCAATACTAAAGTGTGGCAGTGTCTTTGCTCTTTTAAATGGGTTGTTGAGCCATCTATTGTGTAGGGTCTTGGTAATGGTAATATTTTCTTTTGGCAAGATTTGTGGTTGGGTG
The DNA here is from genome assembly GCA_022539455.1 of Dendrobium nobile. Taxonomy (NCBI): domain Eukaryota; kingdom Viridiplantae; phylum Streptophyta; class Magnoliopsida; order Asparagales; family Orchidaceae; genus Dendrobium; species Dendrobium nobile. The sequence continues at coordinate 30,893,718 of CM039734.1, forward strand.
GCCATTCAATTGACTCTTTAACTAATACTATTTCCAATGCTATTGTGAAGGTGAATTATTTTTTCTCTAATAATGGTTGGAATTTGGAGAAACTTTCTAGTGTTCTTCCCAATTTCTTTATGCATCATATTTTAAATATCCCTCTAATCATTAATTCGAATGATGTCTTGCATTGTGCTTTTACTAAAGATGGTTATTTTAGATTCAAAGATGTCTCGCATTCATTTAGAGCTAAGCATGAAACTTCCAAGCTTTTTCAAAAGCATTCCTTCTACGGTCTCTATTTTTATTTGGAGAATTTTATATAAGATTATTCCTATGGATGAGAATTTGATGAAGAGGTTTTCTCCTCCTTTCTAAATGCCAATTCTCTCATAGTTCATATTTTAATTTCTATACCTTTAGTTGTTAAAGTTTGGACTTATTTTGAGGGCGTCTTTCATTTCAACTATTTTACTGCTATAGGTTCTATTAATTCTATGTGTAACTATTGGTTTGTAAGTTCCAAAGGCCATGTCAAAAATGTGAATCCTTCTCTTATCCTTTGGTTCTTATGGTTGGAGAGAAATAATTCTCTTTTCAATGGGGTGGTTATGAACTATCAGATAATTATCCATAATATTAAGGATAAAGTTGTGGCTCTTTACTCTGCTAATTTACTTTCTACCAAGAATTCTTAAAACTATTCTTTTACTTCGGCTGACTTTTGTATTAACTTAGAAGTGGATATTTTTTATAAGGTTCCTAGGTATACTTCTTGGATGATGCCTCATCCCAACTTTATCAAGTTGAATATTTCTAGTGTGAGAAGGGATTCTATAGTTCGTTGTGGTGATGTTATTACATATCATAATGGTAATTATATTTTGGGTTTTGTTGGTTCTGCAGCTAATGATGATGATAATTTTGCTATTACCTATGCTGTGCTTCATGGTTTAAGACTTTGTTCCAATCTTAATTACATGAATATTGTGGTGGAGGTTGGTTCTTACTTTGGTTATCATTCTATTAATTCTATGGGGTTGTGGTTTGAATGTTATTACTAAGCTTTCAATTTATAATCTACCTTTTTTGTTTAAAGGCCTATTAAGATTGGATTAAATTGTTTTATCTTATATTATGTCTTAGTGTTTGTGAAGTTGCTATTTTCTGGTGGCTGTGGGGTTCCTCCTGGCATTTTCACACTGCTTTGCTTTTCGGGATGACTTGGCTTCTTATCGTTTGTTGGTTGCTATTTTTTGGTGCTTGGGGAACCTTCTTTATTGTTTCGTGAGCATTTTGTTATTTCTTTTCTATTTTGGTATTTGTTCTTCTGTCAATCCATGGTGCCTTGCTCTCTGCTGGGTTCCAGTATGGTATGGATGTAGTTATTTTGACCATTCCTTCTAGTCTTAATTATAAAGACTTGGATAGCTATGAGTTATGTGTTGTTGTCAAGTGTATTAGTGACTGCTGGCAGAATATTTTTAGTGATTCATCCCGGCTGTATTTTTTTACATTTGGGTGTGTGTATTTTTGCTGCCAGGTTGTTGGTGTGTGTTCCTGCAACTCTCTGAGTTTGGGAGTTTTTATTTCTACTCTTAGCCTTTTTTTTTTTGGGTTCGATTGGCTGCTAATCTTAGTGATGGGACTTGTTATATGTGGAACATTTTGAGATGGGTTGTTGGTGAGTTCTGGTGTTTCTGGTGCTTGGTTTTTCTGGTCTCTTTCAATTACCTTACTTACAACAAGATTTATCTTGTGACTTTTTCTCTGTTGTGGGTGTTGGTTTGGGATGTCTTTTTTTTGTATGGTCGGCCTTGGAATAGTTATATGACTCTCATGCATTATTTAATGAACCTAGGTTGGTGAAATATGGGGTGGTACCCCATTGGTACTTGTTACACCCCTTATGGTGTTGATAGATTTGGTTTTTGCTATTTGCATCATACTGCCTATTATTACTTTTTTTATCTTTATTTTTCTATTTTTTACCTTTTGTTGTAGAATGTGATAAGTGCAGATGATCGTGATAATGTTTTGCTGATGGGGAAGCTGGAGAGGATTGATGGCTTTCGTAGTTCTTTGGTTTTTTGGGTGCTCTCTATTATGCACTATAGAATGTACTTAGATTTTTTTGTAATTTTTCTTAGCAGGGAACTTGAGCTCATAAGATTTTTTTGGCTTTTATTTTTTGTAGCTCTTCTAAGAAGTAGAGAGTTTGAGTTACCTTTAAGTACTTTGTAATTATTTATGTAATGAACGCGTAGGCCCCACCGTGGGTTTCCCCTAAAAAAAAGAAATTAAGGAAGAACGTTGATGAACAAGCAAGAGATACGCACCCTTGGGCAACCTTGTGCATTCCCTCACAAATTCTTCTTAAGAAATTTCTCACTCTCCAATCACAAAAACTCTCCAAAACTCTGTGCAAGTGCACTCTCAAAACAAGTTCGCAGTAGGAGTTCTTAGACAGTCAATTTTAAGAACTCTTATACATGAATGATACAAAAAATGTCTAGAAAACTAAAAATTTTAATTTGATCAGTTTAAAAAATGCTCATATGATCCCGTACAAACTAATTTCATACTATGGCAGTCATATGTATGACCTACCACCATACAGTATGATCTATTCAAAATTGAACTCATCCAGTATGATTCTATATGAATTCATTTCGTACTTTGGTTGGAGTACTGTACAATCATAATTTTATACTGTACGATCAATTTAACTAAATAATTCTTCATTTGGCATGGAAATGGGCGAGTCCATTTTGTACTTTAGTTATCATATGTACAAACCCAAGTTTGCATAGTACGAATAGATCAAAAAATTTACCTGTTCGTATGAACGACATGGTATGCACCCATTTCATACTCTGGACATTGTCTTTATGGAACTATGATCATATAATATGATCAATTCAGAAAATTTTGAGTTCGCTTAGGACAAACTGGTATAAACCCATTTTGTACTGTTGACATTATCTATACAAATGTAATATTGTACAGTAAGAATAGTTCAATAAAAAGTTTCTAAGGCATGATTCGATTAACTACTTTATGGAGGAACACTTAGGTTAAATTATCCCATATGACCAATAATCGTACAGTACGATTAGTTTTAAAAATACAAGTTTTTATCTAACTCCTCCAATGTATATGTGTACGGTTACCAAATTACAATCACACTCTCTTTGAATAAAAAAAAAAGGTGCAGACTTCAATTACAATAAATCCTAATCTAATCTATCTTGGAGTCTTCAACAATATGGAGTACAATTTCCTCGAAATTTTAGTACACACAATCATGATAACCAAAATTTCTAATATATGTTAGGAGAAATAATAATCAACTCAATAAGATTTCGGATTTATCAAAAATACACATGATATAAAAATATAGTTTTGAAAACTAAGTTGCGACAATCTCCCCCTTTTATAGGGTTTCATACTATACGATGATGGGATACAAGGTTTTCTAGAGAGAGAAGCTCCCGGATTTTCTAGAGAGAGAAAGTGCAAGAAACTCATTTTTTTATAATTCTTTTGCTTTTGCCGGTGTTCGGTGGTCGGTGGTTTCGGTGGTGGCCAACCGTCAGCAGGTGGTTGTTTGATTTCATGGTCTCCGTTCATCGGTTTGATGATGATTGGCCTTCTCCGATCGTTCTTCCGGCGTTAATCGTCGAATGAAGGCTTGTTCTTCTAGAACAGATCGACAGGGTGGTAGAAGTGGTAATAATCTTGTAATTAGGGAGGTTGCTCGACCTCATGCAAGCCAAGAAGTGATCGTGGAAGGTAAGGGTAAGAAGATAGTGATGGATCGAGGCTTGGAAGGTGATAGTGACCTTGCAATGGATCGAGGGTTTGATGGAAATTGGAACGTTGATGTTTCTTCTTCTACGGGTTTGATTTTGAAGGTTAATAAATTTGTTAAAATCAATGAGGATCTTGTTGGCCGTAACTTGGTTTCAGAGATATATGATGTGGAGAACCAGGGGAAATTTCCTGGCAATGCTCTGGAGGAGAATTCGGTGACAGAGGGTAATCACGGCAGGAACGAGGATGGAATTTAAAATAGAAATGAATTGAAGAATGAACTCAATGGAGCTTGGAAGAAACCCCAACATATCAAGATTTCTTTTAACAAGGATCTTGCTGAGATGTCGGAGGATGGTATTGCGGTTAAACTAAATGCTGAAAAGGAAGTGTTGAATTCTCAAGTGTTAAAACACTCTCTAGTTATAAAGGTTTTTGGAGATAAAATTTCATTTCCTATATGCAGCATTGAACTGAGGAGGCAGTGGAATAGATTTGGGAGTTTTCACATGACATTGCTTGGTATGAATTGGATACTGTGTTCGTTTAAGAACGGGGATGCAATGGATGAAGTGCTGAAGGGTGGTATGTGGTATGTGGGAGGATACATTGTGGGTATGGACAAGTGGTCGCCGTTGTTCAATCCCAGTTCATTTAAAGGAATGACTACTCCAGTTTGGGTACTTTTTCCATATTTACCTCTGTATTGTTGGGATGAAGAGAACCTTGCTAGAATTGCAATGAGAATTGATGTTCCAATGTATATGGATGGAAATTCATTTAAATGGGGAAAACGTGAATTCGCCCGGGTGTGCGTTAGGATAAACTTGGAGAATAGCCAACCAAATGGTGTTTGGATTGATGGTATAGCAGGACATTTTTTTTAGAAAGTCGAGTATGAAAAATTAGAATTATTTTGCTATCAATGTGGCAAGGTTGGTCACGATAATAAGGTATGCCCAGCGGTTGTGAGGCTGATTACTGGTGAGAAGACTGGAGTTAATCAAAATACAGCTAATGCTAAAATAGTTCATGCTGAAGATGAAGCCCACGGGGTTGAGTTTGATCCTTGGATGCATGTCCGATTCATGAATAGGAGAAGTATTAAAAGAAGAACTACTGAGGGTGGAAGAACTTGGAGAAATTTCAAAAACGATGAATCTAGATGGATAGAGTATAGAGCTGAAAGTTCTGAAGAAGGTGAATACAGATATGGCACAAAATGAGTTATTGGACTTGGATAGTCGCAAGCATATTAATTTGATGAAGGATAATGTGGAATTGGGATTTAATATTGAAGTTAATAATAAGTTTGAAGCGTTAGTAGAAAATATTGAAGAAGGTGAAATGGTTAATCATCTCACAGTGGAGCAGTCACGGGCAAGCTTAGTTGTTGAAGAGACTTCGGAGGTAATGAAGGAGGCTAATGTAGTCATGAACGGGGTGAAGACTGTTGGTATTGTTAGTGAAATCACTAAATGACAAGAGGGGGGGTGAATTGTGAAAAACTTTTTTCTCAATAAAAAGTAGTTCTAAACAGGAGTTCTAATCTTTGTGTTATTTTTGAAATTTGACAACAAAAACTTAAACAAATTTTCTTTCACAAATTTCACCACGCAATAATTATGAAAAATTAAGTGCAAGTAAAAGTAAATGAAGATAAGGAAAAAACACACCAAGATTTTTATAGTGGTTCGGTCAAACAATGACCTACGTCCACTCCCAGGAGTCCTCCACTCCGGGATTTTCACTACAAGCAATAACTCTCCTTTAGCCCCCCTTGGCAAGGCGGAGAAGCCTTTACAATACTCCCTTTCACGAACTCGGCGTGGCGGAGTGCCAAACTCTATTTTCACCCTCCTGGCGATGGCAGAGAACCTTCTCCTTTTTCTCCCTCTTGGAGAAGGCAAAGTACCTCGAGGTCACAGATGTAGAAGAGCATTTCCCTTGGAGATCCTCCCACAAATTCTTCTAGGGCCATAGGAGGAACAAGATGTAGTAAGTTTGGAGCAACCGTGTGATCTCCCTCACACCTCTTCTCCCTCACAACGCTCACCATCACCTTCCTCTCTCAAAACCCTAAAGAACTTCTCAAGAGCTCTCTCCCCTTGGAATCCCTCTCTAACCCCGTTCTCCCTCTCTGTAAATCTTATAGAAAAAAGATGAGATTAACACCTAAAAACAGGCTCCAAAATCCCTCAGATTTCAAAAGTAGCCGTTACTGTTCGTACAGTACGATTTAACATCGTACAGTACGATCTTCATAAACTGACTTCGTCCTGGTATGACGATGTACGAACAGTTAAAAAATGATTCGTACTGTACGATATAATATCATACGGTACGATCAACAAAATACTATTTATACAGGATGATGGTCTGGACGATCAGATGTCGTCTCTGTTCATCGTATGGTACGATTACTATCGTACCATACGATGAGACAAAAACCAAGAGATCGTCCAGGATGATATCTGGGACGATCACACTTCATCTCTGTTCATCGTATGGTATGATCTTGTTCGTACAATATGATGTTCAAAATATAATTAGGCCTGGATTTCATGCACTAATCACAGGTTAATTTAGGTAAGTATTTAAAATAAATCGTACAGTTCGAAAATGTTCGTACAGTACGAACGGCGCAAAATCACTTACTTAAACTAAACTACAGCTAGGGTTTTGGATCTGAACATATCATATAGTACAAATATATTCGTATAGTACGATCTATTCTTAGAATCGTCCATATAGCTCGGATCATACGGTACGAATTAAAATCGTACAGTACGATCTCCAGAGAAGAAATTTTATTACATTTTACATTTAAAAACAAACTCTCTCCCTGTGTGTGTGCATGGTTGCTCATACTCTTATGCATTTTATGGCCAGACTCAAGAAAATAAAAATACAATAAATAGAAAAATACAATATCTGACTCATACTCCTAATCTACCCATTCTTAAGTCTTCCTTTCGTCCTGAGTCACTTGTGATCTTCCTGAAATGTTAGTACACAAGGATAATAGTAAATAAAATAATATCCAATGAAAAGTTGTTTCAAAATAATCATTATTTGGCATCATCAAAATCTCAAACTCGGGGTCATGGGTTGCAACAATCTCCCCCTTTTTGATGATGTAAAATGATTTGTTGTAAGCAAGTACGAATGACATTTTTTTGTTTTTGTTTTTTGTTTGTTTTTTTTAAATTTAAACACAAGAAACACAAGAAAAAAGGGAAATATACTAAATGCAAGTACAAAATAAAAGGAATTCATTTAACAAACTATAACAAGCGCAACAATAAGTACAACAAACTTCTCCCCCATTTGACAGCACAAAAAGGAGGAGCAACTAAAGCAGAAAGTAAAAGAAAGAAACTACAATACAAATATAAATAATCTAAACAAGAGGGTCCTGATCAGTTGGTGGTGAAGGTGGATTCGGTTGAAAATATTGAAAGAGAGCATCAAATCGGTGATCAATTAGAGTAAAGCGTTCTCCAAACCATTGCATATCTATCTCGTGTTGCTGATGTTGTTCTTGAATATGCGTATCGAGACGAGTCTGCAGTTGGCCGAAGCGTGCAACCAAATCATCATTAGGGTGTGCTGGTGCAGGTGCTCGGGGTGCGGCATGTCGTCGTGGTCGAGCTGGAGCTGCTACTGGGGCATCTTCTCCTTCTTCTTCGTCAAAGACTGGTTCTTCAGGCTCGTGTCCCCGATGAAAGAGAATACGGAAAGAGGCATCCGTATAAAAGATAGGAAGAATGTCGGGTTCACCAGGGTAGGTCAATTGATATTTATGTTGGAGGATATATCCTATTAGGTGACCAAGAGCTAGATTTTGTTTCCGTTGAGTGGTAGGTAGGCGAACAAAAGTCATGTGGTGAATGTAATTACTAATTAAATCAACCTCATCAAATTTTGTGTTGGACATAATAAGATAGGTAGCGACGGATAAGGTCAGGGTCAGATTGATACGGTCGCCACCTTTGGGTATTATTGAGGTTCGAAGGACATGTTGAATTATTCGGGCATTTCGAGTTAGGGATTGAACGAGAGGTTGGTGTTGATGGAAAGTAGCATTCCTAAGGACTATATTAACATCGCTCCAATCAAATTCGTCAGTAAGAAATGAGCGAACCATAGGTCCTTCAGTGGATAACCCAATATTTTGGGCAATGTCAGCTCTAGTGATCTCAATGTTTCGCCATAAACAAAAGAGTGAAAGGTGGTGTTGTCGACAGTGTAGGTGAGATTAGCGAGAAATTTGAAGTGAAGTTCAGAATTGTAGGGAAATTCCAGGGTGAGGAGGAATTGGAAGGTGGTGGAAGCGAAGAGGCCCATTATCTCGAAATTAAAAGCAGCCTGATTAAATATTTTGGAAGGAGAAATTTTACAGGCTTTATACCTGTGGTAGGCTTCCTCATTTTCAGCATTCAGAAAATGAGCAAGTGGATGACTCGATGAGGATGAGCTTCCAACAGTCAACCGACCTCGTTTAGACATTGTCAAGAGGGCACGAAACTAGGTGAAGGAGTGAGTGAAGAAGGATTTGAGTGAAAGGAACGGCCTACCAAATGGTTCTTATAGAAAATTTTGACAATCATGCAATATGATTTCCTATCGTACAGTACGATAGTCAATCAATATCCTGACCGGTCGTTTCGGGAAAAGACAGTCAAATCGTACAGTACGATACATATCGTATAGTACGATCAGACGAATTTCGATCGTCCCGAGGCCCTCAGTATGACTTTTAACCAAATGTTTCATACTGTACGAACAGGTGTATCGTATAGTATGATCCATAATAAATATCGTACCAAACAGCTTTAACTCATACGTATTCGTTATGCTGATGTGTATCGTACAGTATGAAAGGTAAGTATCGTACCGTACGATAATAGATAATTTCGTACCAACCGGATTTAATTCGTCCCAATCCGTTGCTGTCGTGGATCATACCGTACGAAGAGGAGATATCGTACAGTACGATAGGCAAGCATATCGTACAGTACGATAAACAATCACGTTCAGAGTTTTTGTGTGGTGAGTGTGTGATGATCAGGAGCAGCCTTAGAAGAATATTTTTGTTTTGTTTTGTTTTGTTTTTTTTTATACAGTAATGTCAATGACACCTGATCTACTCCTCAAGGTGCTAAAGGTGTCGAAAGGTAGTGGTTTTATGAATATGTCTGCCAATTGATCTCCTGTAGCGATGTGATGTAATTCTATATCTCCCTTAGCGACGTGATCTCTAATGAAATGGTGTCTAATGTCTATGTGTTTCGTTCGAGAGTGTTGAATTGGATTCTTAGAGATACAAATTGCACTTAGGTTGTCACACATGATCGAGATGGTTCCAACAGGTAGTCCAAGATCAAGAATTTGTAATTTTAACCATAGTACCTGTGCAACACAACTTCCTACTGCAATATATTCTGCCTCGGCTGTGGAAAATGCTACTGAATTTTGCTTCCTACTGAACCAAGAAATTAATGATTGTCCTAGAATTGGCAGGTACCAGAGGTGCTTTTTCTATCTATCCTATATCCTGTAAAATCAGAATCTGAGTACCCTAAGATTTCAAAGGAAGTGCTATGCCTAGGATACCAAATTCCTAAATTCGGGGTGCCTAGTAGATATCTAAGGATTCTCTTGACGACAGTTAAGTGAGACTCTTTAGGATCAGCTTGGAAACGGGCACAAAGGCACACACTAAACATTATGTCCGGTCTACTGGCAGTCAGGTAAAGAAGGGATCCAATCATTCCTCTATATTTTTTCTGATCTACTGATTTTCCACTAGGATCTTTATCTAATTGGATTGTCGAACTCATTGGGGTGTTCATGGGTTTTGCACTGTCCATTTCATATTTCTTTAAAGTATCATTAATATACTTTGATTGGCTAAGAAAAGTTCCATTATCCATTTGTTTTACACTAAAGCCAAGAAAGTAATTAAGTTCTCCCATCATGCTCATTTCAAACTCATTACTCATTGTTTTTGAAAATTCATCATACAAGTTTTTATTTGAAGATCCAACCAAGATGTCGTCCACATATATTTGAACAATGAGAATTTCTTCTTTGACCTTTTATAAAAAGAGTGTAGTATCTACACTACCCTTTTTAAATCCTCTATTAAATAGGAATGAGCTAAGTCTTTCGTACCATGCTCTAGGTGCTTGCTTTAGTCCATAAAGTGCTTTTTTTAATTTGAATACATGGTTTGGAAATTGTGAACTTTCAAATTCGGGGGGTTGTTCAACATAGATATCTTCCTTAATTACCCCGTTCAGAAATGCACTCTTTACATCCATTTGATATAATTTAAAGTTCTTAAAGCAAGCAAAAGCTAAGAGACTATTATGGCTTCTAGTCTAGCAACAGGGGCAAAGGTTTCTTCAAAGTCTATTCCCTCAATTTGGTTATACCCCTTTTCTACTAATCTGGCTTTATTCCTTATTATAGTTCCTGAATCATTCACCTTATTTTTGAAGACCCATTTTGTTCCAACAACACTTTATTCTTTAGGTCTCTTAACTAACTCCCAAACATTATTCCTGGTAAATTAGCTTAGCTCTTCTTGCATTGCTAGAATCCAGAATTCATCTCCTAAGGCTTGATCTATACTTGTAGGTTCTATCATAGAGATGAATGCTGAATGGCTAACCTCTTTCCTAAGTCCACCCCTAGTCTTTACACCTTCTGCTGGGTCTCCTAAAATTAACTCTTTAGGATGACTAGAAGAATATCTCCATTCTCTAGGCAAATCTTCCTGAGGTTCTTCCCTTTCTCCTAAGGTCATAGTCTCTACTCCTTGAATTGCCTCTATTTCATCATCTTCACTTCTATATCCAGAGGGATTATCTGATTCATCAAACACCACATGGGTGGACTCTTCTACTACTAGGGTCCTCTTGTTAAAGATTCTATAGGCCTTACATACAGAAGAATATCCTAAGAAGACACCCTCATCAGACTTGGGATCAAATTTTCCTAAGGGATGTTTACCATTATTCAAGAAGAAGCACTTGCACCCAAAGACATGTAAATGTGAAAGGTTTGGTGTCCTACCCTTAAGGAGTTCATATGGAGTTTTATTCAGCTTCGATCTAATGTTTACTCTGTTTAAAACATAACAAGCTGTGTTGACTGCTTCTGCCCAAAAGTATCTAGGAAGGGTATACTCCGCTAACATTGACCTAGCAGCTTCTACCAAAGTTCTATTCTTCCTTTCTGCTATACCATTTTGTTGGAGTGTTCTAGAGGCTGAGAAATTGTGTTCTATTCCTATCTCTTGACAGAATGACTCAAACCTATCATTTTGGAACTCTCCACCATGATTGCTATGGATTGTTGATATTTCACAACCTAATTTTTGTTGAATCCATGTGGAGTATACTTTAAATTCCTCAAAAGACTCATTTTTCTGTGCTAGGAATCTTACCCAAGTAAATCTAGTGAAGTCATCTACAATCACAAATCCATAATTTTTTCCACCTAGACTGGCTGTACTAATAGGTCCAAATAAGTCCATGTGTAGAATGTCTAGTGGCCTAGAGGTGATCACATCTCTAATTGAGTGAAAGGATGATTTGACTTGTTTTCCTCGTTGGCAAGCATCACATAAGTGATCCTTGGTAAAGTCTAACTAAGGTACACCTCTAACTAGGTTTTTCTGAGTGATGTTTCTAAGAGTTTTCATACTAGCATGACATAGTCTCCTATGCCATAGCCACGAGTCATCAACTATAATTTTCAAACAAAATGAATTTGAGTAATCAATGCAATCAAGGTCTTACATGTAAATATTGTTCATTCGTTTTCCTTCTAAAACTAGTTTATCAAATAAACTAATCAGGCATTTATCAGATAGAAATTTAATATCAAAACCTTTGTCACACAGTTGACTAATGCTAAGTAAAATATGTTTCAAACCATCAACTAGTAAGACATTTCAATTAAAATTTTTTTAGTATTACCAACAATCTGAGCCTATCACCTTCTTGGTAGTGTTGTCTCCCAACGTTACTTTGCCTCCAGTTTTGGTCTCTAGTAGGATGAACTTCTTCTTATCTCCAGTCATGTGTTGTGAGCAGCCACTATCATGGTACCACATGCTCTCACTAGGTCTTTTGTGAGAGCACCCCTACAATTTCATTCAAAGATTAGATTTGGGAACCCAAGTGAGTTTGGGTTCCTCCTTATGCTTGCATGAATGAGATGTATGCATGCTATGCTGTGATGGATGCAGTTTAGGTCTCCACACTAAGTGTGTCCTACGGTGAATTGTGCATGTGCGGGCTATGTGACCTATCATGCCAGAAGAGAAACACCTAACACAAGGAAATGTGTTTATTAATCTATGTGGGTGGTGGTGCCTCTTCCTAAAGTTATGTGATGCATGCTGTGTTGGTGGTTTTCTAGGTTGACCTAATGTGAGTGATGCAATTTCATTTTCTAATTCTTTGATTCTTTCTTGAAAGGTGTTGTTTTGATATGTCAATCCATGAACTTCTATTTTTAGCAAATGCCCATTGTGATCTACTTCTAATGCAAGTTTGTCTAATCAATGAAAAGCTTCTTCTAGTTCAACATGAGTGGTTTTCAAGGTTTTATGCGTTTCAGTTAGTTTAATATGCTTCTTATTTAATGCATCATACTCATCAAGAAGTAGCATATGATCTCTATCTAAATCAGCATTTTCTTTAAACAAGTTAGCATGCTCAGTTTGTAAAGAACTAAATTCTATATTAAGTTTAGCATACATCTTTTTCGACTTCCTATACGAGTCATGAATATTCTCAGAAATAAGTAATAATTCTTCATATGAAAGTTGACATACCTCATCCTGATCCAATTGATCAAGGTTATCATTAGCCATAAGACACAAATTTGTTACCTCCTCCTCTGCTTCTTCTTCTGATGATTCTGAGGCAGAGTCGGCCCAAAAAGCTTTCTGTGTCTTTGTCTTTCCTTTCTTGTATTTTGCTTTGTCATCTCCTTTCTCCTTAGCTGGTTGACTCTTTAGATTGGGGCAATCGGCTCGAAGGTGACCTGACTTCCTGCATTCAAAATAGATTGTATCAGATGAAACCTTATTGGACCTTGAGCTCTTACCTTTGTTCCAGCTATTCTGATGACGCTTCTATATTCTTTTCAGGAAATTTTTGAACTGTCGGGTCATCAGTGCTATGTCATCCTCTTCCTCTTCTGCAAAGCTTTCACTTACTAAGTTGCTAGCTTTTAATGCCACCGTCCACTCCTTTTTCTTTTCACCTGCATCACTTTGCCTTTGGCTCACTCCTTGCTCGTATGCAATGAGTGACCCAAGGAGGTTATCAATATAATAAACATTAAGGTCTTTTGACTCAGTGATAGCAGTTATATTAGCATCATAAGAACTAGGTAAGCATCTAAGAATTTTGTTCACTTTCTCAGAATTTGAAATTTCTCTACCTAATGCATGCAAGGATGTCACGATTTGGGTGAACCTAGTGTACATGTCAGAAATTGTTTCGCTAGGTTTCATACGGAATTATTCATAATCATGCAGTAGAATGTTAAGCCTAGACTATTTTACTTCGTTTGTTCCTTCGTATGTAATGCACAGTCTATCCCAAATCTCCTTATCAGAAACACAGGTAGATACTCTCATATAGTCCTCAGATTTAAATGCACAAAAAAAGCAATTTAAGCACTTAGCATTCAGTTGGGCTAAATCCCTATCCTCATTGCTCCATACATTAAAAGGTACAGGAGTTTTCAAACCATTAACAGTTTTAAACGGTGCAACATATCCATCATTTACTAACATCCACATGCGGTAATCTATAGATCTCAAAAATGTAGACATTCTAATTTTCCAGAAATCAAACAGAATATTATGAAAAAGTGGTGGACGAGTTATTGAATAACCCTCCGAAGTGTTACGATTACCAAAATTCGACATGATCATTTTTTTTCAAGGTTTTCTAAAACACTATTTTTGAAAAATAAGCTCTGATACCAATTGAAATCACTAAATGACAAGATGGGGGTGAATTGTGAAAAACTTTTTCTCAATAAAAAGTAATCCTAAATAGGAGTTCTAATCTTTTTGTTATTTTTGAAATTTGACAACAAAAACTTAAACAAATGTTCTTTCACAAATTTCACCACGCAATAATTATAAAAAATTAAGTGCAAGTAAAAGTAAATGAAGATAAGGAAAAAACACACCAAGATTTTTATAGTGGTTCGGTCAAACAATGACCTACGTCCACTCCCCGGAGTCCTCCACTCTGGGATTTTCACTACAAGCAATAGCTCTTCTTTAGCCCCCCTTGGCAAGGCGGAGAAGCCTTTACATTACTCCCTTTAACCAACTCATCGTGGCGGAGTGCCAAACTCTTTTTTCACCCTCTTGGCGACGGCAGAGAACCTTCTCCTTTTTCTCCCTCCTGGAGAAGGCAGAGTACCTCGAGGTCACGGATGTAGAAGAGCCTTTCCCTTGGAGATCCTCCCACAAATTCTTCTAGGGCCACAGGAGGAACAAGATGTAGCAAGTTTGGAGCAACTATGAGATCTCCCATACACTTCTTCTCCCTCACAACGCTCACCTTCACCTTCCTCTTCCTCTCTCAAAATCCTAAAGAACTTCTCAAGAGCTCTCTCCCCTTGGAATCCCTCTCTAACCCCGTTCTCCCTCTCTGTAATTCTTACTGAAAAAAGACGAGATTAACACCTAAAAACAGGCTCCAAAATCCCTCTGATTTCAAAAGTAGCCGTTACTGTTCGTACAGTACGATTCAACATCGTACAGTACGATCTTCATAAACAGACTTTGTTCTGGTACGAAGATGTACGAACAGTTAAAAAATGATTCGTACTGTACGATATAATATTATACGGTACGATCAACAAAATACTATTCGTACAGGACGATGGTATGGACGATCAGATGTCATCTCTGTTCATCGTATGGTACGATTACTATTGTACAGTACGATGAGATAAAAACTAAGAGATCGTCCAGGACGATATCTGGGACGATCACACTTCGTCTCTATTCATCGTATGGTATGATCTTGTTCATACAGTACAATGTTCAAAATATAATTAGGCATGGATTTCATGCACTAATCATGGGTTAATTTAAGTAAGTATTTAAAATAAATCGTACGATACGAACGGCGCAAAATCACTTACTTAAACTAAACTACGGCTAGGGTTTTGGATCTGAACATATCATACAGTATGAATATATTCGCATAGTACGATCTATTCATAGAATCGTCCACATTGCTCGGATCGTACGGTACGAATTAAAATCGTACAATACGATATCCAGAGAAGAAATTCTATTACATTTTACATTTAAAAACAAACTCTCCCCCTCTGTGTGTGCATGGTTGCTCATACTCTTATGCATTTTGTTGCCAGACTCAAGAAAAATCAAAATACAATAAATAGAAAAATACAATATCTGACTCATACTCCTAATCTACCCGTTCTTGAGTCTTCCTTTCGTCCTGAGTCACTTGTGATCTTCCTGAAATGTTAGTACTAAAGGACAATAGAAAGTAAAATAATATCCAATGAAAAGTTATTTGAAAACAATCATTATTTGGCATCATCAATATCTCAAACTCGGGGTCATGGGTTGCAACAATTAGCAGAAATGTGGTCAAATTCAAATTGGCCAAAGAGGTGAAGTCATTGGGAACTCTTGAACCTGAGCATAGGAAGAAGAGAAGAGATGGGAAAGCCTGTTTGAAAGGTGGGGACTTTTCCCCTCAATTGATTTAATGTCTTCCATTATTTTCTGGAATTGTAGGGGGGCCAAAAAAAGTGAGGTCTCTCTATAATTGAAGGAAATTATTAGGGATTATGATGTTTTTTATATTGGGATTGTGGGACATAAACTTAACAATGTTGATTGAAGGGATGTGGACAACTTGATGGGAGGTAGCTGGGATTTCTTCCATTTCCCTGCTGTTGGGAATTCTAGGGGTATTCTGGTTTTATGGGATAGAAATGTAGCTTCTTTTATGGTTGAGGAGAACTCTTCTCAAGTGGTTGTTGGGAATCTCACCACTCCTCGTGGTGTTTGGAAAATGGCAACTGTTTATGGTATTAATTGTTATGTTGAAAGGAGGAGCCTTTAGAGGTTGTTAGAAAACTCCTTGGCTGGGACGGGTCCATCCTTGGTGAAAGGAGACTTTAATTGCATCTTGAGTAGGGATGAGAAGAAGGGTGGAAAGAGGTTCCTCTTTGTTGGTGGAATTTTGAAAACATGTTTCGAAAAGATTAGTTTTCTTTGGGAGCTTTAAAATTGAGATTTAATTCTAATTCTAAAATCGAATCATCCCGTTAGAAAAATTATATCACCCCGAAGGACGAACATAAAATTTCATAACGACGTTCAGATTTAGAATTATGAAATTCATCTTGAATATTATGACCGGATGCTAAAGAGAACTTCTTATGGCCACGAAGGGTCAAAATGAGGTTCAACTGAATATCCAGCTACAATATTGAAGAAGTGTGATCGTTAGGTTCACATCCAAAGCCTTATCAAAGAAAGATGTATCTCCCCGAAGGGAGAAAATATCATTCAAAGATAATTCTTTGAATATGATAATAATGATCACTAATATTTTAAATTTTCCCAAAGAAATCCAATTGAGTTTTGAAAAATCAATTTTTAAAATCAGGTGCGTGTGTGGTTCTAAATCTCCTACGAGCGCAAGCCCTCGTAGTTAATTACATCGTAAGAAAACGAGGTCTCCTACGAAAACTCTCGATTAAAATAATGGCAAAATTTTGTTAGAATTTCTTGGAGTGATATCAAAGTATGAATAGAATTATTGGAAAATCAAAAGGGAATGGATCAAAATTGAGCAGTTATTAACGGAGTCAAAGGATGAGAGGTAGGGGACACTTTGAGATTCCAGAACCATCCGGAAGTGTCCCAACTTAATCTAAGTGTTGGGCTTTATGTTTTAGGATTGAAATGAAGCTTTAATTAGAGTTAAATATTTTATTAGAAATTTGGGACTATATTCCCGAAATTTGGGGTCTTATAATCAAAGATCTGCCCCGGATCCTAAATCTATTTTGGACACTGGACCACAGTCGTCCGATCCTAACTAATGCAGTGCAAGGTCTGGACTTACCCCGGCCTGGATTGGGGAGCCAGCTAACCACCTAATCGATTTAAAATACATGAATCCGGTCTTTTTATGAAAGAATGGTAGGGACGTTGTAATTAAAGTTTTGGAGAGTTGGGGCCGACATCTAGAGACTCTCCTAATTGGCCCCTTTGACTTATGTCGGGTGATAAAATGCTAAGGACTATGAATTTAAAATTTTGACTCTTTAATTTGTATCTAATGCAATGCATGCTGGTTAACAACCTCAAATCAAATATGCTTGAAAATTTTAAAAACAGGCTTATAAAATAATTTTTAGAAGACTGGACTTCCCCAGGTCCGGCACCTCGTCCTCATAGGTCAGACTATCCGGACTCTACCCGCAAGCGGGGAAGGGTCTAAAGCAAGGAAAGAGTAATGCAGAAATATGCATGCGACCCCGGGGGCGATCCCCGGCTAATTCCCTAGATTCGTTATCTTTCTATGTTGTTTAGACTCACTAAAATTTTAGACTTTTAAAATTATGAGTAGAAAAGTTTCACACCCTCACGAGCCTCACGTATCCAGGCGAAAACAAAGAGCGGCATGCAATCGCCAAAAAACTAGTAAAAACAAGTAATCCTAGAGGCAATCAAATCATCACATCAAATATAAATTAATTAATAAATGTCCATAGGCAGAATTGCCTTGCTTATTACAAACCAGAATATTGCAGAAAGTAAAGTGGCCGGGCACCACTGACAACAACCCGGATTCTAAACCTAGTAACGACGCAAGTTATTTTGAGTCGGATACTCTCAATCTTCAAATCTTCAAATCTTCAATTTCATTCTTCTTTGGACTCCTTTTCTTCAATCTTCTTGGAATCTTGGTAGTGGATTACCCAAATGGACAAGAGGGCACTTCCCTCTAAGGGGGAAGGCCACTCTTTCCTCTTTGGGTAAGGAAGAGGTATGATCCAAATTTGGATTTCCAAATGGAAAAGGAGTGTTCCCTAAAGGGGTATCCTTTCCTCTTTGGAATCCAAGCTTTGGATCTATGTATCCCAATTCAAAATAAACTTTCACAACACTTGACACTTGCACAAATTACATTTATATCAAAATAAAAGATCTAGACTCACCTGCAGGGTTATCCTAAGCAATTAATATATATAGAGCAGTTATTCCCAAGCAGTTGTATATGAGCAAAAAAAAGTAAACACACTGGCCACGCTCTTTTTATGATTTGGGGGCTTTAGCAGCTGAAGCACCTGTGCAAAGAGTTTATAATATTTATGCATTTTTTGATTTGCCCCCTTTTTTTATTGCCCTGCATGAGCGTGGCCACCTGCAGAAAACTGTGTCAACATCCAGATCGTACCTAACCTAAGGGTAATCTAGTCGCCAAACACATCAATCCATCCACAGAGTGCAGAAAAAGTAAGCAGACACAACAAAGCAATTTCATCCACAACAAGCAGTGAAAACTACGAAAAGTCCGGCACACAGCAGTAAAGTAAACACCGGCCTAACCTAGATCTAGAGTTGGTTGTCCTAGCACATCATCTAAAGTGTGTGAGAAAGGTCGTGTGGCAGGGGTATATCCTAAGTTGGGTGATTAATTAAAGTTATCTAAAAGTTTGAGTTTGTTAAGGCTTAATAGGGGGATTTCAATTAAAGTTTAAGTATTAATAGGTTAAGAATTTTAATTAAATATATTTTAAAAGTTAATTGATTACTACCTTTGTTTCACACCGAGGCCGTGAAGTTTATTTCACCTTCCTTGGGGCTAAGCTAATAGCCTCGTAGGCCTGGGTTACCCAGTAGCAATCGGGGCTGATTAAGTTACTTAAATTGGTTGGAATTAAAAGAGTGGATTAATATTAAAACGAGTTAATTACTGATTTTAAAAGCTTGATTAATTTAAGTTTGCCATTAATTGATTCGTGGCGTTGTGCCACCAGGCTCGAGGAACCAGCCTCCTTAGGACACTTAGCCCCGCAGCCCGGAGTAGTCCAGCCGATAAACCAAATTAATGTAATTGAATTAGAGATTTTTAAAATGTTAAATAATTAAAAATTAATCCATTTTAAGGTTTGACACCCTTTAGAATTCATTCGTGGCGTTGTGCCACCAGGCTCGAGGAACCAGCCTCCTTAGGACACTTAGCCCCGCAGCCCGGAGTAGTCCAGCCAATAAACTTCAACTTTAGGGTGGTTGTTGTGTTTTAAAGGATTTGTTAAATGTTTTAAGCATTAAACCAATATTTTCTGAGTTTTAGAATGATTTGAGCTTTCTGAATTTTTAGAATATTTTAATAATTTAATTAAAGGGTCAAAAGTTGAATTTTTTTTATTAAGCTCAAATTCTAGAATGTTTGTATTTTATCAAAATATTAGGCCTAATTATGAGTTGTTAGACATGTGGCACATTCAATTTGGAGTTTTCTATCAAAAGTTATGATTTTTAGAAGTTTTGACCCGGTTTTGACCTAGAGTTGACCAAAATGTTGACTTTTGACTTTGACCAGATTTTGGGGGTTTGAAATTTTTGGAAAATACTAGGTTTTAATTAGAGTCATTATCCACTGAGTTTGATTGATTTGGAATTTTCTATAATTAATGGTGAATTTTAGAAGTTTGGATATTTATGATAATTTTCAATTATCTCAATTAAAGACTATTCTAGTGATTTGGGCCTAAATGGATCTCAAACTCCTTGAAATCTCTCCCAAAGATCAGAGGTGATCTAAGGGGAGATTATCAAGCATTAAATTAATTCTTGGGATTTTTAATGATTATTAATTAATTAATATTAATTAAACATTGAATTTTACTTAAAATTAAATTAAGGCTTAATCTGATGTCCAATCAAGGGGCTTTTAATTCTCATGGGTTAAGGGTCCAACACTGATTAATTGGAAGTATTAAACTTAAATTTTGGATTTAAAAGGGATTTATTAGGATTTAGTTAAGGCTAAGAGGCAATTCTAGCAAGGGCAAGCTATGGCTCCTAATTGGTGAACCAAATGAACTCCAAATCTGATGAAATTTGGACCATGGGGTCACCTGATCCCAAGGCCTAAACACACCAAATTTGGGCTCAATTGGAATACTCTAAGGTGGCTAACTAAGCCACCTAAGGTGAGCTCTAAGTCACCTTCAAAAAATCCTAGGGAGCTATCCTAAGGTTGGATTGGGGCAAAGTCAGTGGCCCTAAACTCCGTATCCTAAGCATAATCAATACACAAAAAAAAATCCTAATTCTCATTGGATAGGCTTAAATCCCATTTTGAATTTAAGGGTCAACCCATGACCCTTAAACTCAAAATTGGGGGAAAGTGCCCTTAGACCTTTAAAACAGGGGAGACAAAATTTGGACATGTCAAAGACATGCCCAAATTCAATCTCCCAAAGTTCCATGCCCCGGAGACTTAACTACAAACAGTAATTGCATAAATTGAAATAATACCATTAATGAAATTAAGCTTAACACACATGCAATTAGGGCCTGGAACCATAGGGCTTTTGAAGGTCTCCCTGAGACCTTTCCAATGAGCCTAAGAACACCTAATTTGGTCAAGTGTGCAGGGAGATACGGATTTTTGAAGTTCCCTTGATTTTCTGGAATTATTAATCCAGCCATTACACAGTCAGCCGCGCTTTACATGCGGCGCGTCCCGATTGGCTGGGCAATCATTGGCGCTGACTGGGTAACGGTCGGATTAATCGTAGCCGTCGGATGCGGGATCGGACGGCTAGGATTCAAGGCGCTCCGGAACCACGGGATTTAATCCGAGCCGTTGATCGGAATCAACGGCTGAGATTTCGTCTTCAACCTCCGCTCTTATCCGAGGCCGTGAACCTTCTCCGGCGTGATCCGATTGATCCCGCCGGCGAACTTCGACAAAATTTCACAGGGAGGATCAGGGGGGAGGAAACCTTCAATCCAACGGTGGAAATCCGTTGGGGTGAAGGTTTCCTTCACACTTGACCGGACTACCTAGCTAGGGAGCTCGGGATGAAGGAATTACCGCAGAGAAAGTCTCAACGAATGAGCTTCTCTATCTGGAAGCTTCAGGAGACGAAGGCGAGCAGGTTTCCTTCAGGGACCGCGACTGGAGGACGGCCGGAGATAGGACTTTGAGCGGGACGTCGAAGCCTTTCACCGGAGTTCGCTCGAAGTAATGAAAGGAGAGGTCTGGGAGCTCTAGGGGAGACACTGGGAGGTTGAGGGAACTCTGGGGAATCGTTTCGAAGTGCTGGGATCGATCCTTGAGCTCTGGGGAGCACCAGCCTATTCAGCCTCCTCCCGCGAGCTCGGACGGCCAGGATTGAATCGGAGGAGCTCTCCGATTGATGCCAAGTGGAAAGGGGCACCGTTCCAGAGAGCTCGTGAGCCTCAAGCCGGCGAACCACAGCCTTTGGAAGGCTTTCGGTCAGGATCGGCCTGGGGGGACCACCGGAACTTGCTCTCCATTGGTTCCGACCGCCGCCGGCCACGGTCTGGGTCGGGTTGACCAGGGAAGGCCGATGGGGACACACTGGAGCTAGGAGTGGAGTCAAATTGGTCTGGGGAAGCCGGGATCGATCCGGTGGCTCGGTTTGGCTCAAACCTGCTTGGTTTGAATCGAATTGAGCTCGATCCAGGTCAAGCCAGACCCGGGACTAGATATGGGAGGTAGGTCTGGGTCTGGTGCACCCAATGCAAGTGGAAATTGGGTCCAATTTGATCTGTGTCAAAGGTTGGCTCGGGTTGATCCAAATCTGCTCGGTTCGGGTCGATTTGGGCTCAACCCAGGTCAGGCCAGACCCTGGGCTTGAAGTGGGAAGTGGGTCTGGGTCTGGTGCACCCAATGCAAGTGGCAATTGGGTCCAATTTGATCTGTGTCAAAGGTTGGCTCGGGTCCAAGTGTTTTTGGCTACTTTGGGTTAGCCTAACTATTGACCCAAGCTAGCCCAAGGCATGGGCTGGCTGGAGGAGGTGTATTGGACCTAGGGCCACCTATGGGAGGTGTTGGCCAGGTTCAATTGGATTTAGGTTGAGAGTTGGCCCAATCCCAAGTGCTATTAGGCACTTTGGGCTAGCCAAACTCTTGACCTAAATGAGCCCAAGGATTGGGCTGGTCAAGGAAGGTGTATTGGGTCAATGGGAACCCAATGGCACCTTGATTTGGATTCAATTTGATTAAGATCAAAAGATGGCTCAAGGGAGGTCTCTCTTGGGTCACTTGGGTCAAGCCATAAGGCTAACCCAAGTAAGCCCAAGGCTTGGGTGACCAAGAGGGGTCTCTTGGGTACCCAAGGGTTCATCCCATACATTCAAAGGACTTGGAATGGAGTAGATTCAAAATTTTGAAAGGGGAGGGGTGTATGGGTCCATGGGTCAAACTTGGTTGACTTGGTCAACCAGGTTGACCCAAGGTCTGGGTTTGAGTTCAACAAGTTGAGTTTGATATTTGAAATTCATTGGAAGTGGTTTCAAAGAGTTTGGAATTGATTTGAATTGAAATAGCCATTTGAAATCTCATAAGGGTATTTTAGTCAATTTTGGCCCATTGGTCAACTAGAGTCAAAAATGATTCTGAAAAATGCAGTTTACTGCTCAATGGGTTAAAATCAAGAGTCTGGAAGTGATTGAAAGCTTGGATAAGGGTTCCAAAGTCAAGATCTCAAAGGGGTTAGGTTCAATGGCATAGGCTGTAAATATTTGAAGGTTTTACAGCCTTTGGATTTAATTCAGATTCTGGGGTTAGAGACCTCAAAATGAGCTGAAAGTTGGAGAGTAACCTCTAGAGACATGTCTTATCACTTTACAAGTGATAGACCTTGAATCAGAGACCATTTGAGTGGGTTTTGAAATGTTTGAAAAATCTCTAAAAAGGGTCTTTAGGACAAGGCCTTGAGACTTAGGATTTGAGTCTGGATTTCTGGATTTGGAATAGATTTTAAGTTGGAATGATTAGTATTGAAGTATCCAAATCATTTACAATCATGTGGTGATTGTTAATGAATGGATGAGGCCAAAGCTAGATTGAAGCTTGGATCAAAGTCTAGGTTAAAATTTGGATTCTGAAGTGGATTGAGTCAAAGTTTGAATATGTTTGAAATTTGAATTAATTTGAATTTGAATTGGATGGAGTTTGAGATTTAAATTGATCACAGGTAGGGATCAAATTAAAATTGGAGTGGATTAAATACAGGAATTGATTTAAAATTGAGGTTGATCAAGGGTGGAGATTGATTTGAAGTTGGAGTGATCCTAAGGTATAGAAGAATTCTAAGATTCAGGATTTAAGGGAATCCTAGGCTCTAGAATAGGCTCTAAGGTCTTGGATCTAGAAGGATCCTAAGGTCTAGAGTGGATCCTAGGGTCTAGGATTAAATCTGGGTTCTGGATGGGTCTTAGTGACCTCATACAAAAATGAGGTCAACACTCTTGTCTAGAGGATCTAGGGAGATGAGGGATTTTATGACTAACTCTGATTTACATGATGTGGGTTTTGTTGGACCGAATTTTACTTGGTGCAACAACAAGGTGGGAGCTTCAAGGATTTGGGAAAGAGTGGATAGGTTCTTGATAAATTCTGCATCTCTACAGTTGGTTCCATCTGGAAAGGTGCGGCATCTTGCTCGGGTGGCGTCGGATCATTGTTCAATTACTTTTAAGTTGGAAACTGGACAGCTCAACAAAACAAGGTTCATTCGATTTGAAGATACTTGGAGGTCATACCCGGCGGCTTGGAACATTGTTTACAATTCTTGGAGGAGAAAGGATTTTGGGGATGAAGTGGAGGTCCTTAAAAGAAAGCTTAGAAGGACGCTGCGTGCTCTATTCTTTTCGAGCAAAAATAAGTGTAAGGATTAATGTTATTTGAAACAAGAGTTGAACTGAGAAATTTTGGAGTTGTAGATCAAAGAGGCTTCGGTGGATGTTTTTACTGTTGAAGATTTGGTCTTGCATAGGAGCAAAGTTCATGAGCTCAATGTTACTCTTTGAAGATTGTCTACATGGTGGAATCAAAGGGCCAAGGCTAGATGGCAAGAGGGGGACACAAATTCAAATTTTTTCCATAACTTTGCATCGGCTAGGAGAAATGCAAAGTTAATTAAACAAATTAAAGTTGAAAATAACCAAATGGTGGAAGATGAGAATCTAATTGAGCAGGTTTATATTCAGTTTTTTTAGAAGAAATGGAGGAGTTATGAATGCCAGTTGACGGGTTGGCCAAGGATTGCTGTAGAATAGAGATTGAGCTCACTAGATTTGAAATTCCTGGATGCAGAATTTCTTTTGGAAGAATGCAAGGAGGTTGTTTTTCAGCAAGGTAAAAACAAATTACCTGGGGTGGATGGAATTACCTTCTCTTTTTTTAAATGCTATTGGAAGCTAGTTGGAGACATTACATGGAAGGCTATCAGTAAATTTTTTACTACTGGTAGCATGCACAATGAGTGGAAGGATACCTTGATTGTTCTTATACCCAAAGTGAAGAATCCAAATGTACCATCTAATTTTTGGCCCATCAGCTTGTGTCAAACTACTAATAAGATTGTTGCCACCATGTTAGTAAATAGGCTGAAGAAGCTTATGCCTAAGATGACTTCTGAAGAGCAGATGGCTTTCAGTCCAGGTAGATCTATGTCTGAGCATTATATTCTAGCCCATGAGATCTTCAACAAGTTTAAAACTTCTAAGAACAAAAAAGGGTTTATGGCGGTGAAGCTTGACATGGAACAGGCTTATGATAGCATGGGATGGCCAACCTTACTTCATGTTCTCAATTGGTTTGGTTTCCCTTCGGTTTTGCGTGGTGAATGTGAGGTTCTCTATTATCTTAAATGGGAAGATGCTAAAATGGATCAGTGATTGTAGTGGTTTTCGGCAGGGATGTCCACTCTCCCCATATTTATTTATAATGTGTTCGCAATTGTTGTCAAATTGTATTGAGCAAAGGGGGCAAGATCTGGGTATCCAGATTTCTACAAGAGGTCTTATGGTGTCACACCTCATGTATGCAGATGATGTGCTTTTGTTTTCAAAAGCTTTATGTTCTTCGGCCAGATTAGTGAAGAAAATTATTAAAGAGTTTTGTAGATGGACGGGGCAGAAAGTGAACATCAATAAGTCCCAAATTCTGTTTGGGAAAGAGGTTAGAAGACATTATAAAAGGAAGGTGGCTGAAATACTTGGGTTCAAGGTTATGAAGGAATGGAAGTACTTGTGTATCAAGATATCTCTTAGGAGATTAAAGGTAGTAGATTTTCATGATTTCTTGAGTCAAGTTATGGATAGGTTAAATGTGTGGGGTAAAAAGGCTTTATCTCTGGGTGGTAGAATTACTTTGTTGAAGACTTCTTTACTTTCTATGCCAAAATTTTTACTCACTCATTCTATTGTGCCTAAGAAAATTGTATTTGAGATGGAAAATTTGTGCAGAAATTTTATTTAGAACAAACTGTATGGGAAGAAGGTGTTACATTATGTGCCGTGGAGTGAGATTTGTAAGCTAAGATGTGTAGGTGGATTGGGGGTGCAATCCTTAGCTATCAGAACGGGTACTCTGCGGGCTTGATTGGCTTGGAACTGTATTCAGAACCCAAAAACTCTTCTTCACCGAACTGTTACAGCCAAGTATGGTGATGTGGTACTGGAAAAAATTTGTAAACCAAATGCATCCAGTGCTTTGCAAATACTTAAAGATGGTTGAAGGCAACTTAAGAATATTGCGAGATAGAAGGTGGGAAGTGTGAGCGAATTCATGTTCTTGGTGACACTTGGTTGTTAGACAAAAGTTTAAATGCTTGGCCGACTTTTCTGGATTGTATATCCTTGGAAGATATGATGGTGCAGTAGCTTATCATTGTAGAAGGTAATTGGGATGAGATGAAACTCAAGATGTTCTTTCATGAAGACTTGATATTGCTTATTAAGCAAGTTAAAATTGATTCAGTGGTGAAGAAGGATAGGCTAGAAACTATCAGCAAGCTGTTGGGTAAGTCTTTATCAGCCTTGGCATATGATTTTGTGCTTAAAGACAAAGATATGGATGATAATGGAGGTTTTTGTGTTTGGTTAAAGAACATTAAGCTCAATAGCAAGGTGGAATTGTTTTGGTGGCGATTAAGTAAATTTGCTATTCCTACCAATCATTTCCTCAAGTATAGAAGAATTGCTATTGATGACTCTTGTGCTAGAGGGTGTCAAGAGGTGGAGAATTATGAACATATTGTGGTCTATTACAAATACCTTAATGAGGTTATTGCTGCTATTCAAGGATGGGGATTTGCTATTCCTAAGTTTCATTCCCTAGATGTGCTTAGAGGAGATGAGGAGAAGTTCAGCCAAGAATAAGAGTTTGGTGAGACTTTACTGTACTGCTATTTTTCTGTCATGGAAAAACAGTAACATGGTGAAGCATGGTAGAGCTGCTATGTCTAGTAGCTTGGTGGCGGCAAATGTCATCTCTCTCTCTCCACATTTAAATATAATTTGTATCTAGATAGCTGGGGTACTAATCTCCCTCGGGAGTCTACTAGAACTTGGCACCCTCCACCACTAGATTGGATCAAGATTAATGTGGATGCTTCTTGGCTTCCTTCTTATCAGGCCGACATTGGTGGGATCTTAAAAGATTGCAGAGGTAGAGTTCTTTTTGCTTTCAGTAAGAGTACTTTACATTGGGATATTGCTCATGTTAAGCTAGAAGCTATTTTTACAATAAGAGAATTCATCCAAAATTGGATGTTGGAAAGCAAAGGTATTATAGTTGAAAGTGATAACATCAATGTGATTACACACATTCAGAATTCTTTGAAGAAGGTGGAGTGGCAAATGGAGAATTGGCCGATTAAGGAGCTTCTCTTCCTTAAGGATTTTAATAAAGTTGTTTTTCATCATGTTAATAGGGATTGAAACCGAGTGCATGAATTTTGTGCTACTTTGGCACTAGATAGTAATTTTACTTTTAATAGTTTCTCTTTTGGTAACATTCTTTCTTCTTTGCTTGAGTTAATCAAGGAGGAGTGTTATCATTCTAGCCTTTGTAATTAGTTTGTTTTGTTCCATTTCAATGCAACTTCTGCAGTTTTCAAAAATATATATATATATATATACGATGATGTCATTGTACTATACGATATATGTTTTTTTGTATGTACGATTGGGGATGGTTTCCAAAGAAATGTTAATTATTGATCACAAATCATATCTACGAAATCGCATATTGTCTGTACGATCATGTTGTCAGTTTCTTATGGGGTGGAACCTAACCATCATTAAATGATCTTTAATATTCTGGTCATCCCAGATGAACACGTGTTCATCTGTACGATCATTTGGTCAAAAAATCTATACAAGAGGATGCCTTGGAAACGGGATTTTATGAATAACGATTTCATTTTTGGCCGTATTCGTTTGTTTGTACCTATTTTTTTATCCCGTGTAATTTTAAAATTGTATGTACGATCTTAATTTTGTACTATACAAGTTGTTTTTCTTTAAGTAGAAGGATCTTTGGATAGGTTTTTCTTCACTTTCTCATATATTTCAAACCTTTTAGAGACCAAATCTTAGAAATGGAAAGTACTAGCATACGACCTCGCACCTCTAAGGGATCATCCTGTAGGTCTGGTAGGGATGCCAACTTTCTTTCTAAAGAGAATGAGCATGCTCTCTATAGGTATTTCGATGCAAAAATTACCCCTCTCAACTTTTGATTCAAAGTGACATTAACTTTTCCATTATGCCACTTTTTGCCTCAACCCATTTTTCTTTTATCCTGACTCTCTTCTATGCCTTTCATAAAGAAACCTTTTAAACTTTTCTAGATAACATGAAGGTAAACTAAGACCACACAAGGATTTCCTCTTTTTTTTCAAGCAACCAGTAGAAATCATTAAGGAAGACTTAGGTAACTTCCTTCACTTAAGAACCCAAGGAATTAGAGAACACACCTTAACCTCTAGAGCAGAATTTGATAGGTTTGTGATAAATCAAACTCTTAGAGGTGTAGTCTAAGTGAGTCATCTGTGTTGTTTATACACTCTTAATCAAAATTCCTGGATTATCCAGCACATTTTGAGAACCTCAATTGTTCTAATAGTTGGTGATCGTATAAAATTGACTCCTCTCTTATCCACTGTCACATATTTGATTATAATTGAAAAACCTATTAATGAAGCCCAACAAACTCTCCAATATTGGAATTCTTCACAATAAGAGGAAGAAAAATGTGGCTTTAGGATATTTAGTTACCAATATCTTATAACAAAAGTACCTTCTAATCCTTCTTGATCCTCCCACAGAACTTCCTATCTTCTTTACTGATGCCTCTTTTTGGGCACTCATAAGGAGGGGTCAAAGCTCTAAGGGAGATGATTCTTAGGAAGAAGAAAGAGCTCGTGCTCTAACACCTGCACCAATACCCAACAAAAATTTCTACCAAGAAATGGTCCAGCACTTCGACAGAATGGAAACACATTTTAATCAACTGTTTGAACAAATTGAGAATCACTTGAATCTGTAGGATGCTAAATATAATAAGGACATGGATTGGATCCAAGGGAAATTTAACTCAGTTAACAACAATGTAGATATGATGAATAGTTACTTTTCAATGGTCAACCCATCACCTCCTCCAGATCCATACCCATCTAATTATTAGTTGTACTTATATGATGTAGTTGCTGATAAGTTTATGTTTTTGTTATTGAGATGTTTTCTATGATTTCAATGATTTCATGTGTTAGTGTATTCATTAGTTGTTCTTGTATTTCTGGAATGATGTATGTTTAATTTGAAATTTTTGTTTGTATTTGTTTTGGGCGATCAATGAAATGTTAGAATGTTTTGTTGACTTACATTGAATTTCACATCTTGAAATGTTAATTCTTCTTTAGAAAAATCATTTGTGGTTGATCTCTTGAACAAAATTTTGAATTATTTTGACCTACAAATTAATTTTCTTGTTAAATTTAATCATTCAAAATTTAAATTAAAATTATAACTATATGTAGATAAGAAGATCAATTTCATGTTCATATAGACATGTATTATTTAGATATAATTATTGCAAAATAGATGTCTTATTTATTTTATTTTATTT
The DNA here is from genome assembly GCA_022539455.1 of Dendrobium nobile. Classification (NCBI taxonomy): domain Eukaryota; kingdom Viridiplantae; phylum Streptophyta; class Magnoliopsida; order Asparagales; family Orchidaceae; genus Dendrobium; species Dendrobium nobile. The sequence goes on from CM039734.1 coordinate 30,922,751, forward strand.
TTCAATGTGCTTATTTTTTTTATTAGTGGAATATTTATCAAGATTATTGATATTTGAAAGACAAAAAAAGTAAAGGATGCACAAAGCGTGCAAAATGAAAAAGATGCACAATATTTGCAAAGTGAAAAGAGGCACAAAATTAGCCCAAATAGAAAAGATGCACAAAGTTTGTGGGAAACATTTGAAAAGATGCGCAACATCGCCAATTGAAAACTTTGTATTGTTCTTTCTGTTATCATCCAAATCCATATAATTGACAATCATCTTCACTATTGAATTAGAAACTACTTAATCTTTTTTTCATCTTATAATAATCATTTTTTATATATAATTTTTTTTGAAGAATGCTAAAAAGCATAGATTAAAGCAAAGAAGAAAAGAAGAAACCTAGATACAAGCTAATGAGGAGAACCTACCATTACACATTCTTTCTTCAACATATGAACGAAAGAATTAGTTAGATCCTTCTCAGAAAAGTACTCCCAAAAAAACTCATAAGAAAAGGCTAAGTTAGCACAAAAGTGAGCTAACTTATTACAATTTCGCCTTACATGATGAAAGACGACCTTATTAAGGCCCCTCCCAATAAAGATATTATCTTCATCATCATCACAATTATCATTCAATTTCTTTTCTTTGCTGTACAATTGAAGAAATTGGATGATATTATAATTATCATTTTCAACTATAATACCAATGGCATCAAGTAATTTACCTTTTAGGAGCTTATTTAATGAATTGACAGCCAATAACTCAACTTGTGCAATATCCCAGTGAACTCCATTGAAACCGAAAGCCATGATGAATCTTCCTTAAAAGTCTCGAATGACACCTCCAATTCTTGCTTCATAGTTCTCCTTGAGGGCAGCATCAATGTTGATCTTATACCAACCGGGTGGAGGGGGATGCCAAGAATCAAAATGCAGTCCCAAGGACTGATGTACATCCCAGTGGTCCGATCGAATAAGATTGAAATTCTTACTATTTACAAAACTCAAAATAGAAGAAGTTGTCAATGTATCACAATTTCCCATTTTTTTATGCCTGATCTTATTTCTGTTGTTCTAGGAAAACCATAGCAAAGTGCAGTAGATCCTAGCCATCAACGGATTTGTATCAGCAAGAATTTCCAATTTGCTCCAATATTCCTCGAAAGAGTTGTATTTAGGAATCATAAATCCCCAATTTCTTAACACATCAATAACCCTCAATAGTTTAAGAGAAGAAGTGGTGATGTGATCAAAATCTTTAGCAACTCCATAACCTCTAGAACAACAATTCCTATTCGCAAGCCTTCTTCTCATGAAGAAACCTGCAGTTGGTAAAGCAGTTTTACCAATCCTCCACATAAACAACTCAATACGGGAGTTTAACTGTAATTTATGTATCCAATTAACTGGAACAGAATATGAATCAGAGAAAAGTTATTCATACAGCAATTCATCCTTAATCACTACAGAAATTGATTGTCTAGAGTATCTTCATTTTAGCTCCAAGAAATTACCATTATCCTTGTTAGAAATTTGAATATTGCTAATTAAAGCAATGAGCTCTCTTCCAAAGAATAAAGATAATTTATCTATATCCCAACTTCCATCATGAATGAAGAAGTCGAGATATGTGTTTTCATCATCAAAATGGGCAACAAAGGTAGGCCACCTAATCAGGTTCTTATCTAATATCCACACATCCTTTAGAACATTGATTTTTCTTCCCGTCACCACTCTCCATCTAACATCCATTTTAAGAGCATCCTGCCCAGATTTTATTATCTTCCAGGAAGGAGAACCACTCTTCTTATTGTAATCATTCCACCAGTCTTCTCCATATTTGCATAATAGATTCTTATTCAACAATGAATTTGAAAACTCTACTAACTTCCAAGCAAACTTGGCTCTTAAGGATTCCACGCTAGAAAGTACAGACTTAATCCCCCAACCTCCCAATGCTTTTGGCTTACAAAGTTCATTACAAGCTACATAATGTAGTCCATGTCTTCCATCTGCTTTATTCCATATGTAATTTCAACATAACCTCTAAAAATTCCTTCAAAACTCCTAAAGGAATGAGAGAGTGTGAACTAATAAAAACAGGGAAGTTGACATAAATCGAATTCACCAACACCATCCTTCCTGCCAAAGAGATGAATTTATTACTCCAAGAGTTCAACTTCTTCATAAACTTGTCCAAGAGAGATTGGTAATCAGCCTTCTTCAATCTTCTAAGTACAATTTTAACTCCCAAGTATTCCATTTCATCAGTCGGCTTGAAACCCATGAAATCTGCAATTATCTTCTTCTTCCTTCTATCAACTCTTTTACCACAAATCATAGCAGATTTTGGGTAGTTGATTCTTTGTCCAGTCCAACTGCAGTAATCATTAATAATATCCTTCAATCTTTTTAAACTTTTCCTCTTTCCATCAGCAAATAAAAGTACATCGTGCGCATATAGCAAATGGGATATCCTTTGTCCTTTGGAAGCAATTTTGATGCCCAAATCCTTTCCCCTACTAAGAAAGACATTAAATAGTAGTTGTGAACAAATAATAAATAGAAAAGGTGAGAGTGGGCATCCTTGAAGGAAACCACTCTTTCCATTTATCCATTTAGTGCATCCACCATTGATGAGTATAGAGTAGCTTGGTTCCAATATGCATTCCATCTCCAGCTTCAAGAACATCTCCGGAAAACCCAAAAGAAATAACATTTTGTTGAGAGTAGTCCAGCACATACTATCATATGCTTTCTCCATATCTACCTTGATAGCCACCAAACCATTGTTATCTTTGGACAACCTCATTTTATTGAAGACCTCCTGTGCTAAAAGCAAGTGATTTGAAATAGATCTTCCTTTTACAAAAGCCACTTGTTCATCTGAAATGATTTTTGGGATTACTATCAATAATCTATTTAATAAGATCTTTGTCACAATCTTATAAATAGAATTACACAAACTTATAGGCCAAAATCCAGCTAGAGAAACTGGGTTATTGCTCTTTTTTTTTTTTTAATAAGAATGCAAATTGCATTTAAAAGAAAAAATAGAACTTACAACAGGCTATCCTTCCTAAACAAGTGAACAAAACTTATAGGAAGTTCATTTTCAACAAAAGAGTCCGAAAAGAAATTTCTTAACAAAGCAAACTTCGCACAAAAATCAGCCGTGCTATTACACGTTCTAGGAGTAAAAAGAAAAATGACATTATTGAAAACTTCTAAGAAATGAAAGTTCGTTAGGGATGTTAAGCCCTTATGAACTGGACCAAGGCTAACAAAGAGAGAGGTGAATTGGTTAACTTTAAAACTAATGAGAAAACTCAAACCAAAATCACCACATAAATCAAGTGCGGAAGAAAATAATGCGGAAGCAATAATAAGAAAAGAACACACCGGATTTATAGTGGTTCGGTCAAACCTTGACCTACGTCCACTCTTTGGAGGCACCCTTCAAGTATTGCACTAAAACAAGTGTCTCTCCTTTAGCCCCCACAGCTAGGCGGAGAAGCCCTTACAAAATCACTTCCATCTTCCCCGGTGCGGTGGAGTCATCGGGTCCTTTGTCACCAAAGAGATCTCCTTCTTTGGTGAACTTACCTTGAGAAAAGCCTTGAATCCGATGGTAATAAGATGCGAGTTCGCCGGAGCAACCGTGTGGAATCCCCTCCACACTCCCTTGAGTTCCCCCCTCACAGGATCTTCTCCCTCTCAAACTCCACCCTTTCCTCTCTCCCTTTCAAGCTCTCTCTTCAAATTTCCCCCACAAGAACGAAGCTACAATGGCTGTTAAAGACACTTACAAAGTGCCTTGTCATAGCTTAAATAGAAGAGCTAAAAATGAGCTCATTAATGCAAGTTGCCGACATTATCGTCCAGGACGATAGGCATATCGTCCTGGCCGATTAGTTCAAATATAAGGAAAATTGTCCTGAATATCGCCCTGAAATGAAGCTGAACGATGTCAATCATCTAGCACATCGGCCTGGACGATTCTGCGATCGTCCAGGACTAATTGCTTTCCTTAAATTACAGAGAAATAATGGAAAATTTGTCCTGGATCAGCCGGGAGGATATTTTATAGTCCAGACCAATCCTCTGGACGATGTCAAAAAATAGGTTCTTTCTAAATAGATTTGGCGGCAGATTCTTGCTGAATTGAGCCTATCATCCTGGCCGATATAAAATCATCCAGGACGATGTGTTTTGCACAATGACGGTTACTTTAATGAGGATGCCCTAATCAGGGTTTCTACTTTTGTCAGATCATCCAGGACGATATAAATATCGTCCCGAACGATGTTACCAAAAATAGAAATCTTTTAGGGCACAACAGAAAATCTTCCAAGTTACAAATCATCAGATGCCACACCAAATACAACAGACTCAAGAAAGGAAAAAGTGTACAAACTGACTTAGACCTAGTCTACCCAATCTTGAGCTGATTCCAAATTGCAGTCCGATCGTGTGAACCTGAAAAGTCAGTACATAAGGCAATTGTAGAGAAATAAGAAATGTTTGCTATCATCAAAATCATAAACCATAGATCCGCAACAATCTCCCCCTTTTTGATGATGGCAAACAATTTTAATTTGAATTTTCAAAAAGGACTATTTTCTCCTAATCTCCCCCTCACTAAAATAACACTTTAACAAATAGAGGAGATAAAAATATTTTTGTTGTTTTAAATTTTTTTTTTTTGAAAAGAAAGAAAAGATACAAATACGTTCTCCCCCTTTGACATTATCAAAAAGAGAGGAGGCACAAAAAAAATAAAACGAACAAAAGAAAAAAAAATGTTACCTGATCTAGTAAAAAACAAATAAAAATGAGAAAGTTACCTCTTGGTTTTAATCAAAAACTTAGTAGAATTGGATTGATAACGCATAATCCAGAAAAAGTAAGAAATTCATAAATTGTTAATCCAAGCTCAAGTTCTTTTAAAGGCTAAAAAAACTTTTTAATTCGATATCCAAATCAAGGAATAAACGGGAAAAAGAAACATTAATTTTTCAAAAATCCTTTCATAAAACATATCTAATAGAAGATCAATGCACGAATTGTTGAATTAGGAACCAAGATTTTCAAGCACAAGTTTCGAACATATCAAAGATTTTCTTAAGTTTTTAGTAGTATAAGAAAAAATAAGCATATTTTTCTTGTGGGCTCATTTTAAGCCTTTTATCACTTAAATGGCTCTTTGAGCATCTTTTGATTTTTAATACACTTTGTGTATTATTATTTTTTTTAAATTAGCGTCATTGCGCATCTTTTGGTTTGGCATCATTGGCCACTATTTTTTTTTTTAAATCCGCTATCTTTCTTATATTTTCAAAATCAAAGTAAACCCAAATTATTGACAACACAAACAACTTGATAAAGAAAATTTTATGGTGGATTCAACAATCTTGCAAAAAATTCCTATGCGATAGAAAAAATGTAGGGAGATAAAAAAAATTGGTTTCAAAATCCAATTTAAAATATGTTGAAGATTTTGAATCAAAAGTAAAATAACCTCTTTTAGGAAGTAGAGATTGAGAATCAAAAACATGAATTTCCTTCCTTTGACTGTTTTAGAGTAGTTAAACATAACTTACCAAAGATTTCAAGAAACAATAGGAAGTAGATTTTTTAATTTTAAAAAAGTGAATGTGTGTGTTGATCAGAGAAAAACTTTCACAAAAACCAAAAATTTCAAAGAATAAACAAAAAAAATGAAAAACATAAAAACAAAAACACAATACAAAAACATGTAAGACTTTTAACCATTATCTCTCTCCTGGTCCGATGCTTCAAAAATTAGATCTGCCCATGAGATTTTTTGCCTTTCATTTTTTCCTGAGTTTAAATTTTGCTTCGCCTTACCCTTTTCTTTCGTAGGAAGAATTCTTAAATTAGGGCACTAATTTTTCATATGTCTAGGCTTCCTACATCGAAAGCAAATAACGTCAGAAGAAATATGGACATCCTTACCACTTTTACCTTTTTTCCACTTTTGTTTATGCTTTGGTGAGCTTTGTGATTTGCTTGACAAGTTATTGCATTCCTCACTAACTAAGCAATCTTTTTCCATATCTTCAGTTTTTAGAACAATCGTTTCACCTGCATCCAAAAGTCTTTGACCCAAACCTTGCTCGTAGGTAATGAGTGAGCCAATCAAATTATCAATAGAATAATCATTCAAATCTTTTGATTCCCAAATAGCAACAACTTTGGCATCAAATTTTTCAAGTAAACAACGAAGAATTTTATTGACTTTTTCAAAATTTGAAAAATCTTTTCCTAAATCATGTAATGAGTTTACAATTTGAATGAATCAGGTATACATGTCTAAGATCGTCTCATAAGGTTTCATGAAAAATAGTTCAAAATCATGCATTAACAAATTCAACTTGGATTGCTTGATTTCACTAGTGCCTTTGTATATGGTGTGTAGTTTATCCCAAACTTCCTTACCAGTAGTACACGTGGATACTAACATAAAATCTTTAGAATTTAAAGCACAGAAAAAGCAATTTAAAGACTTTGCATTCAATTGAGCATTGAGTTGTTCTTCCTTACTCCATTGATTAAAAGAAATATCAATTTTAATTCCATCTAAAACTCGCGACGGTGAAGAATAACCATTTAAAATCATATGCCACATACGAAAATCTATCGATTGCAAGAAAATAGACATGCAAGTTTTCCAAAAATCAAATGACATATTTTCAAATAAAAGAGGTCTGGTGATAGAATAACCTTCCGCAAAATTACGATTAGCCATGGATCGAAAAATTCAAAAGCTTTTAAAAACTTATTTTATGAAAACCGCTCTGATACCACTTGAAAGTGCCCTGATACCACATGAGAAGCCCTTATAAAATCACTTCCATCTTCCCCGGTGCGGCGGAGTCGCCGGTTCCTTTGACACTAAAGAGATCTTCTTCTTTGTGGAACTTACCTCGAGAAAAGCCTTGAATCTGATGGTACTAAGGTGCGAGTTCGCAGGAGCAACCATGTGGAATCCCCTCCACACTCCCTTGAGTTCCTCCCCTCACAGGATCTTCTCCCTCTCAAACTCTACCCTTTCCTCTCTCCCTTTCAAGCTCTGTCTTCAAGTTTTTCCCACAAGAACGAAGCTACAATGGCTGCCAAAGACACTTACAAAGTGCCTTGTCATAGCTTAAATAGAAGAGCTAAAAACGAGCTCATTAATGCAAGTTGCCGACATTATCATCCAGGACGATAGGCATATCATCCTGGCCGATTAGTTCAAATATAGGGAAAATCGTCCTGAATATCGCCCTGAAATGAAGCTGGACGATGTTAATCATCCAGCACATCGGCCTGGATGATTCTGCGATCGTCCAGGACTAATTGCTTTCCTTAAATTCTAGAGAAATTATGGAAAATTTATCCTGGATCGGCCGGGACGATATTTTATAGTCCAGGCTGATCCTCTAGACGATGTCCAAAAATAGGTTCTTTCTAAATAGATTTGGCGGCAGATTCTTGTTGAATTTATCATATCATCCTGGCCGATATAAAATCGTCCATGATGATGTGTTTTGCACAATGACGGCTACTTTAATGAGGATGCCCTAATTAGGGTTTCTACTTTTGTCAGATCGTCCAGGACGATATAAATATCATCCCGGACGATGTTACCAAAAATAGAAATCTTTTAGGGCACAACAGAAAATCTTCCAAGTTTCAAATCATTAGATGCCACTCCAAATACAACAGACTCAAGAAAGGAAAAAGTGTACAAACTGATTCAGACCTAGTCTACCCAATCTTGAGCTGATTCCAAATTGCAGTCTGATCGTGTGAACATGAAAAGTCAGTACATAAGGCGATTGTAGAGAAATAAGAAATGTTTTCTATCATGAAAATCATAAACCATAGATCCGCAACAAGAAAGAGTGGTCCGGCTTTGTACCTTTATTGGTCTTCATGTTGATTGTATCTTGGAGCAAATTGATGATATTCACATTGTCTCCTTCAATGATTATGCCTTCGTATTCACAAAAATAATCTTGAATATAGCATCCAAAAGAAAGAATTGCTTTGAGTTCCTAGTATGCAATATCTCAGTGAATTAGCTTCCTCCCGTAAGCGCAAATCAATCTTCCTTTGCAGTCTCTCAACACACCTGCAATTCCCGCCCTATTGTTTTCATCAAGAGCTGCATCTACATTCAGTTTTATCCAACCATCGGGAGGGGGACACCAAGCTTTAGACAACATAGGCTGATTAGTGTTCTAGTTCTTCTCGATTGGTTTTGAATGAATTTAAGAAGCATGGGAGATAATTTCTGCAGCTGTGTAATTAATAGGAATTTCTGCTTTGCCGTGCTTAAGCAAATTCCTTGATCTCCAGCTGTAATAAACCGCCAGTGCATAGATTTTAGCCAATATGTAATCAGCATTCTGTTTCAATTCCTCAATGCAGTTATCTACACTTTTAAATGAAAGGACATTGAATCCACAAAATCTCAGATTCTGCAATAAATCCATCAGTTTAATGCACTTAGTAATCACATGGTTTGAATCTTCATTCAACTGACAACCTCTTGGAGAGATGGAATTATTAGCTAGTCTTCTATAACATAGCCACTTATTTGTTGGTAAAGCTCCATTCTAAGCCCTCCACTAAAAAAGATATACTTTCTGATTCAATTTAAGTTTCCTTAGCCATATATGTTTAATGTACTTACTATCATTCTGCACGTTATAAGCTTCTGCACAGAGAGCTGCAATCGTTTTCCCAGTGTTCGTGCGAATCAATTCCAAATTATCTTCTCTGTTATTCACCCCTTTCTCCATTTGCTAAATCAGCTCAATCATATCTGTGGAAAAGAATTCATCTAAAGTTTCTAACTTCCACTTCCCATCCTCATCCATAAGAAGGGAAACTTTCTTATCAGCAATTTTAGATGTATTACACATAGCATGCCACTTATTAATGCACCTATCCAAAATCCAGTTGTCAGCAGTTATATTTATGCTCTGACTATTATTTACTTGCCATCTAATAATTGGTCTTAAGTAATTAATATCATCTTAAATAATCTTCCATGCTATTGTAGCTCCTTTTTTCCCTCCATCTTCCCAAATTTTGTCACCAAATCTGTTACGAAGAATTTTGTAGAGAGGAGACTTCTTGTTTTGTAGAAACATCCATGCAATTCTTGCTCTTAGCGGACCCTGTCTCCCTACATCACAATGGATACCAAATCCCCCCAAACTAGTTGGAAGACAAAGCATATCCCAAGCAATATAGTGCAAGCTTTGTTTGCCATTTTCTTTGTGCCATAGAAAATTCCTACATAATTTGTCAATTTTCATCAAAATGCTTTTAGGAATGAGTGAGTGGGCTACCTAGTAGGAGATCATGTTTGAGTAGGCTGTTTTGGTAAGTAATAATCTGCCAGCCAGAGATAACCACCTCGCTCCCCAAGAATTGAGTCTACACATAGCTTTCTCAATTGCGCTGTTGCTCTTGGGAATAAGAACTACAATAGTGTTCTTCCAATCTTTATCCATTCTTCTTGTTAAGAAAAAAATTCTCGTAGCCATACATACATCCATACCTACAATGCTCCAATAATGTTTAAGGAATGAGTAAGTAATTCCATCAAATCCCGGAGCTATGTTATTTCCAGAATTTCTTACCACTTCCCAGATCTCTGAATCCCGTAAATCATCATCGAAATTGGTTCTATCTTCATCATTTAAAACTTTCCAAGGAGGTGGCCAAGCTGTCAATATGCTTTCTCTGTTATCCCATTTCTTATGAAAATAATTATAAACAATTCTTCAATCTCTTTGGGGTCTTCAGTTAGAGTACCATTATTGTTTTTTAATTGAGGAATCCAGTTACCATTCCTTCTAGCATTAGCAAATGCATGAAAGAACTTTGTATTAGCATCACCCTCTTCAATCCACTTCACTTTAGCCCTTTGTTTCCACCAAGTATTTAAATGACCAAGCATTGCATTCAGCTCCTTGACCTTACACCTGAGTAGCCATAGTTTTTCTTCACACAATTTCCCAATATTTGCTTTTTCTTCTTGAAGGATCAGAATTTCAGCCTTTAGCCTTTCTTTGTGTTTGGAAAATTCTTTGAACATATTCCTACTCCAGTAAAATAATTCCCTTAATGATTTCTTGCACTTTTTGTTTAGGATTTGCATTTCATCTCCAATAAAATTCTTCTTCCATACTTTAGCAATAATACGAACTGAAGCTTTGTAAGAAATCCAAACATCTTCAAATTTTAGAATTTCCCTCTTCTTAGCAAAAGTGTCAAAAATTTTTAACACAATGCGACTATGGTTAGAGGCAATCCTGGGTAAATGTCTTACCACTGCCACTTGTAAACAATTCAATGCCAAAGTATTCAACAAGCATCTATCCAATCTTTCTAAAATTCTTCCACCACCAGTCTTGTTGTTACACCAAGTGAACCTTGGTCCAACATAGCCTACATCATGAAAATCATTTCATTCATGAAGCTTAACATCTCCTTCTGTCCTTTTGAAAAGACAAACTTCCTACCACCTCTCTTTTCATCCTGGGACAAAATGCAGTTGAAATCACCTCCAACAACCGATGGAAGTTTCCTATGAGCAACTTCCTGAATACAATCCCACAGCATCCTCCTCTTATGCTCCTCTTGCTTCCAAACACCGTAGTGATTAACCAAACAACCATGTTGAAAACATTTAGTTCTCCAATAACACATTGGTCAGAAGTTTTAATAAATGAAAAGGCAGCCAAATCCTTCCTCCAAAGGACCATAATCCTTCTAGACAAGCCAACAGACGGAATAAGAAAAAAATCCCAATTGGGTCCCATAATATTCACAAATAAGACTTTGTCGAAGTCATTGATTTTTGTCTCCACCAACCCAACAAACATAACTTTGTAATCTCTAATGAAGTCTTTAAGATATAGAGAGGCTTCACTCTTCTTAACCCCTCTACAATTCCAAAAGGCTATGGAATTCATTTAAAAATTTTTTGAGAGTGACCACCGTCCTTTCTTCCACCACCACCATCCAATATTCTTCCACGAGATTCATTTTTGATAGGTCCTAAGGACCTAAGTTCTTTGGCAAGCTTAACTTTATTTGATTCACCATTTACAACATTTATTTTAGATGGTTTGGAACCAATTCTGTCACAGAAGGTTTCCTCTTTCTCAGTTACAATTTCATCCACAGTATTACCAACCGAAGAGTTAACAAACAAACTCTTATCATCCACCATATTCTTCTCCTGCACTTCATCTTCCATTATAATCTCATTTTCCATACACAGAATTTCAAATTTGTTACCATTTGTAACTAGAATAGAGCATTAAGAGTTGAGTTTGTTACCTAGAATAACTTCAGGCTCCAGAACTTCAGTTGGCACCATCTCATTGGTCTTCACATTCATGGCCAGCTGGATGCTATCTTCATGATTTTTGTCCCATAAGAATTCTCCTTTTATAGTTGAGTTTCATCTGTATTCATAAAATTCTTGTTCCCATTTTCTTGAACTGAAATATTTAAGTCCTTCTGGGTAGTAGACTTCTAGGCATCCTTGCTATACTGGATCAGAGCATTTTTCTTCACATACTTTACATTTTGCTTTGGGAGATTATTTCTTTGAGCTGTCCTTCTATTCCTCTTGTGGTTAACAAGAACCTAGGGTCCATAAGCAGGTGCCTCAATTTCCTCAATCCTCTTTCCCACTTTAGAAGCCAAACCATCATTATTGTTAGGCATCTTCACATTTTCATGGACAAATATTTTTTTGATACATTCACCTTTAGCATGCCTAATCGTACCACATTAAAAACAAAAGGAAGAAATTTTTTCATATTCAACCTTTTGAAAAAACCTTCCCGAGATACTTTCCACCCAAACACCTAATGGAAGGCATTGATCAATCTTAATCCTCACAAAAACCCTTGCAAACTCCCTCCTTCCCTACTGAAACTTATTCCCATCCATCATAAGTGGCTTGCCAATCATGGAAGCAATTCTGCCTATATTCTTCTCATCCCAACAATGGAGAGGTAGATGGGGCATTCTAACCCAAATGGGTGAAGTCAAACCTTTAATTGTCAAGGTGAAAATTTCGGTGTCCATTTCTCCATACAATTATATGACCATTTACAAACCATGGTCCTCTAGATAGTACAGCTTCCATAGAATCAGAAGAACTAAATGCACATAAAAACCATTCTTTTCTGAGGGAAGTGAAATGAAATTTGCCAAACATGTTCCATTGTCTCCTTACTTCCCATGCCACCAAATGAGCTGGAATTTCCTTACCAAACACTTTAATCACCAATGAATTTAAGAGTTTATTTGAATTTTCCAATTCCATTTCCTCACACATCTTCATTGATTTTCCGTCTTCAGTTAATACTTGGTCCTCATCTTTGAAGTTTATCTTAATATAAGGTTTATTAATCCACGGGTTATCCTTCACTTCCTTCCCTGTCTTCAAAGGCAATTCAATAGTTAACCTTGCCCGCTCCACCTATAACCTTGGCAGACGAATCATCTCTCAGAAAATGAGAATTTCTATTAACTAAACTCCGAGAATTCACATTTATCGCACTGTGTCTAGGAGTTGCATTTGAATTCCCAAATCTGTTAACAAAAAATTTCATACTCGATGATAATGCATATGGATCAGCCAGGTTTGTATCCAGAATTACCTTACTAGCTTCAGGAGTTTTTGAATAATTTTCTTTCGCAGCAATCGATTTACCTTTCCCTTCCATATAAACAGCCTTCCTTAGAGTCTCCTCAACAACATCCTTGATCACCAAAGGTCCTTGAGATTTCCTTCTTAGGATTTCAAAATCTATCTGTTTAACTTGCAAATTCTTACAATCAGACATCTTTACACCGAATGCCTTATTGCCGATAAAGGATGGAAACCTTGTCGCTGATGTATGGCGACGACCATCAGCAGCCATCCCTCCACCAGTCTCCGAAGAAGACCTTGCTAGAGATGCTTGTGCAGTTCGACAGCCTTCCGCCGCCATTCCTCCACCAATTCCTGATTAACCGGAATAAAAATCGGGAAATAGAATTTTTGAAAAATAGTAGACTTTCTCTCTCTACCGCAGACTTTCTCTCTCTACAACCTTTAAAATTAAGCAGATTTTTATATATAATTTGTCTAACATGAATAGTGAACCTGATTGATTTTTCTTATCTAAGTTATCATTTAATTTAAAATTTATTTTTTTAAGCATTTGGAAGTTAACTTGTTACAATTATTTTAAAATCTTTTTTTTTCTCCAACAACTACTCTGATTTATCCATATTAACTTTTCATTTTAAGTTGTACTTCCCTTTTTTATGTTGTCAAAAGGGGGAGTCATAATATTATTTATTGTTGTTTATTGTTATTTGATGTATGTCTATTGTTTTGTGAATTTGTGTGTATGTGTTGTTGTGTGTGTACGTATGTACTGTGATTGTGAATGTGTGTTTTGTTCATGTTTTGTTCCCGTAGTTTTTTGTTTTAGTTTCGCTTTCATTTTTTGTGTTTTTTATGTTTTTGATTTTTATGGAAACCCTTATTTTTAAATTGGTCATTCATTTAGGGGGAGCTAAGGAGTAAATTTGATTTTATTATTATCTCAAAAAATAATTATTTTTTCCATAATAAAAAATACACATGATATAAAAATTTTGTTTTGAATACTAAAATGATACAAACAAAGCTTACACAAATGAACATGTCAATTTGCATACAAACAGTAAAGTCTCTTACGAACATACAAACACAACATGTAGTAAATGCTGCAATATTCATGTAGAAAAATACATCAGTATCCTGCAAAGAACTGAAGATCTACATCAATATAGCTTGATCATGGGTGATAGTAGAGAGCTGGCAAGGATAGAAGATCATATTGAATGTGAATACCGATTAACAATAATGAAAGGTTTGTTATATTTATAATGACACATCTATGAGTGTTAGCCAACAATAGGTCATAGTCATTACAACACTCCTACGATCAACCTCTTTTCAAAAGTCAGCAAATACATTGATCCTATGTAAGACAAAGGGCTGATGATATGTAGCAAATGTAAATGTCTACATGATCTTATAGGAAACCCACTATATGCTCAAAATAACATCTACAAATAAAAGGCCAAGTGATTATAGCAAATGTAAGTGCTTATGGATCACTGTAGGAGACCCGCCATGCACTCAATATATTATCCACGTGAAAACATAGAAGGACTACGACAAACACAGGCTCCTACAAGCTATCGAAGGAGACCCATAATACGATGCCATCGTATCTGCAACTCTCATACAAGCACACAGAAGGCATCTACAAGCTACAATGCCATGCCACCGAATTCACAATATCCATGCAAGCAGATATAAAGTGTTTACAAATATTCCAAAAATGTTCTCATATATACATTGTAATATGAATGAACATAAGTACAAAAAAGGGGTAAGTGTAATCACAAAACCTTCATGGTCCTCGACGAGCATATTATTGGTACACATATGACATCTAGAGATATTACGTAGGTCTATAAATGAATATAATTTAAGCTCAATTCTTATATATGAATTCATAGGAGTCGACACAAAATTTTTAAACAAATATATGGTCAAGGCATCGATCAAAATATCTGTTTTATACATTCACGTAAGGCCTTTAAAGTCGATGATAGAAGAAATTCATCAATAATGGCATAAAGCCTATAAAACATGATCCTTTATTAACATCTCATCATAGTTGAAAAGGTTAAATCTACAAATAAAAATGACCCCAAACACCTCGATGATGTCCATGTTGATAAAAAATCTCAACTAGAGGTGTTAATTCCAATGTTTCAAAGTTGCACTAAAATACCCAAAAATTTAAAATCTCTAAAAATTCCAAAATTCCAAATATTGAAAAATAGAAATGAACTATAAAAAACTTAAAGTAAAATCAATTCACCCTCAACATTAATTTTCCATGATGAATAAATTGAAATTTACTTCAGCTCACATAGAACTAATGCCTAGTTGAAAATATCAATAGGATCCATTCTCAAAAATTCTCCTGCTGATAAGGGCATTGTACGTGTCCTCTAACCGATAGTTTTTCACCAAATGGCACCACAGAATAAATAGTTATGAACTAAGTGGTTTGTCTCCTAGTGGTTTGTCTCCAAATGGCACAACTAAATTACAATTATGACCAGAGCAAATACGTTCCTTAGTGACATTAAATCTTTGAGATATAATCAATAGGATATAATCAATAGGGTAAAAACCCTTCTGTTAGCTAAGGTGGATTAAAATTTATCCCCTTTGATAAATATTCACCCCAACTCTAAATAGGGAACCTTAAAGACGTAACATATGGCTGCTAATAAGGATCCTTCTGTCAGGTTGGGCTGACTACTCCTTTGACTAAGTAGACAAGGGACCATGATGGCCTAGGATGACATAACCATAGGATCTTGATCATGTCTATCATCCATCCCCCCACCACCTACTTTAAGTGTAAGTTAGTGTAATTTCAAGTTTTAAATATTAAATTTTTTAACCAAATCTTTGAATTTCCATATTTTGATTTCCCACGCTACTATTATAATCTTAATACTATATATTTATATATATAATGTATATGATCGAAAATTAGCTTTAATCAAAAGTTCTCTCTCATTATTGTGAGGGGTAATTAACTATAGGGGTTTTCGCCTATAGTAAACCATAACTCAGATCATAAAGTCCTCATAAAATGAGGGAAAAATCTCTTGGTAATGTCTCATCTAAAAACCCATCTACCTTCCAAAATTTACCCTCGAACTTAAACTGTTTAACTCCCCCCCCCCAAAAAAAAAAATATTTTGTAGGGGAGACTAGGGCTAAATTTTTGGAGCCCACAGATTTCTCCGCTGGGGTCTAGTTTTTATTTTCATCTTTGGCAAGTCGTATAAGTGTTATAGAAATAAAAAAATAATGATAATAAAAGTTTATCAGGGATGTTAGGCCCTTATGAATTAGTCCTAAGGCTAACCAAGAGTGGGGGGGGGTGAATTTGTATTTAAAAATTTCTCAAAACAAAAAAATAATCATAACCAAATTAAGATTCACCACAAGAGAAATAAAGTGCAGAAATTAAATGCGAAAAAATAATAAGAAAGAACACACCAAATTTTATAGTTGTTCGGTCAACTAGACCTATGTCCACTCCCCGGAAGCACCCTCCGAGTATTGCACTAAACTTAGTGTCTCTCCTTTTACCCCCACAGTAAGGTGAAGAAGCCTATATAAAAACTCTTTTCCACCAACCCCGATGAGGCAGAGAACCCAACTCATTTTGCTTTCTCTAGAAGCAGGCAGAGAACCCAATTCCTTTTGCTTCCTCCAGAAGTAGGCAGAGAACCCAACTCCTTTTGCTTCCTCTACAAGCAAGTAGAGAATCTTGATCAGTTGCTGAAGTAGACCTCTCTAAAACCCCTAAGGAACCAGGGATGATGACTGGAGAAGACAATGTGGATCTTTGCTTGGAGAAACCTTTGTGAATCCCCTCACAAACTCCCCCTCATAAGATCCTCTCTCTCTCCCTTACTCTCCCTCTCCACTTAGCTCTCTCAAGTCAGAACAATTGCAAAAGATACTCTCTTAGTTAGAATAAGATGTTTTATAAAGAAGAGCTTAGGATTAGCTCTTAATTGTAACAAATTGACATTATCATCCAGGACAATCTACCGATCATCCCATACAATTAGTTCGAATTTAGCTTAATTAGCGAGGGTGATTTAGGAGAGCTTAGATGATTAGAAGGATAATTTGTTCAACTCATCCTGGATGATAGTATATCATCCTGTATGAATAGTTCAAGTCATCGAATATTTTCCAGACCATCGCCCTTGGTGGATGTCTGGAAGATGAAAAAATAACTAGATCGTCCAAGAGGATTAGTTCAATTCTGTACATATTGTCTAGAGCATTGCCCTAAATGGAACCAGGCAAAAATTTATTCGTTTAGGAAGAACTAAGGTTTATGAACTTATCATCCCAGATGATCCTACGATCATCCAGGATGATATGATCGAGTAATCAAACCTTAATTACTTTCCTTAATTATCAGATTAATTTAGGCATAATTTTGTTGTCTCATCAAGGATGATGTTTAAAATTAAAAGATGCCTAAATAGATATGACTGCTGTTTCTTTTTTTCTTTGAGCCTATCATCCTAGATGATGTAAATATCGTCCAGGACGATTCTCTTAATTATGGTCACCTTAACCAGGATGCCCTAATTAGGGTTTTTATTTTTAACTAATCATCGAGGATAGTTTTTGGATCATCCTGAAGGATGTGATCAAAATAGAAAACTCTAATCAATAGACATCATTTTCCCCCCAAGTGTGTATATACAAGGTTACATAACATCAGGATCCGCAACTTTTATAATTGGCCCAAAAAAGGGTAAAAGATACTTGACACCCATTACAAACTGACTCAATCGTAATCTACCCAATCTTGAGCTGGTTTGATTTGCAAATCGATCTTGTGGTCCTAAAATGTTAGTAGGGAAGGCAATTATAGAGAAATAGAAGTATTTTCTATCATCAAAAATATATTCCCTAAAATCAGATTTGCAATAATCTCCCCCTTTTTTATGATGGCAAATAATCAAATAACTAAAACTAAATAAAACACAAATAGAAGTGAAAACAGTACAAAAAAACAACTTAAAAACTACTCCCCCTTTTGACATAACAAAAAGGTGGATGAAAAACTAGAAAAGAAAAAAGTAGAATATAAGATAAAAAATAAGAACGAAAGCAAAGTTTTTTTTTATTAAAGCATGAATATGATAAAGTCTCCATGTGATTGAATTTAAATACTTGTAAGACCAATGACTTAACGTCGTTGATATTCAAAAATGATAGAATATCCGATCCTATTAACCCTAGATCAGACTTCTCTTAAGGCAAAATCAACTTTTGAAATTAAAAGACCTAACTAAAAAAAAAACAATTGGATAAGAAAAAGAGATCCATTCAAAACTTTGTTTTAGAAAAATATCTTATAGAATCATATACCAAAGTAATTCGTCACAATCATGAATTTCAAAATTAAGTCTTTGAAAATATGAAGTGACACATGAATTCTTCTAAGTTTTAAAAGTTTGAAACAAAAGAGAGCTTGATTTGGTGGGCTTATTTTATGCCTCTTGTCAATTGTTGGCGCACTTTGGTATTATTTGATTTTTGATACACTTTGTGTATATTTCATAATTTGGCGTTATTGCGCATCTTTTGATTTGGCGTCATTGGCCAATTTTTTTTGTTTTTGCAAACTAGATCTCTTTTCAAAACTTTTAAATACTCTAAGTTATTAGTATTTCTTCCTGATATTAGAGAAGAAAAATTAACTCTCTAATATAAGGAAAAACAAACTATAAAATAGAATCAAAATCAGATGATAAATGCAATAATAAGATAATAAAAAAACTTGAAAATAATATAAAGACTTTTTAACATTATAAATATAAGATAAATTGCTGTAGCAAGACAGAAAAGATCTCAATCGCAAAGTCCAGTTATTACTTTGTGATAGGCTTTTGCTTAGAAATGAAAGTTATACCACTAAAGGAGGTTAGAGGAAGAGAAATAATCAACAGTGTTTCTCTCTTTAACAGATTTAAAGATGTAAAACATTGGCCATTAATTTTCAAAAAAATAAAAACATGGCATAAAATAGCATTTTCAATAGTGATCACAAAAAAAAAAGAAATAACTAAAATAACAGGAATAAAATAAAAAAAAGAAATAAAAGCTAGTAAAAAGTAAAACTAAAGTGAAACAAACAAAAAATAAATAAAATAAAAGATTCAAAATTGAGTAAACATTAAGTTCATACATTTATGTCAATCACACCCAATCTGGTCCTTAAGATTTTGAAAGTGTCAAAAGCTAGTGGTTTAGTAAAGATGTCAGCCAAATGATTCTCAGTTGTCACATGGTGTAACTCAATGTCTCCTTTGGTCACATGATCTCTAATAAAATGATGCCTTATATCAATTTGTTTCATTTAATGTTGGATATGATTCTTAGAGATGCCGATGGAACTAGTGTTATCATAAAGGATTGAAATTATGCTTATAGGTAATCTTAAATCCAGAATTTGTTACTTCAACCAAAGGACTTGGGCCACACAACTTACTAAAGAAATATACTCAGCTTCAAAAGTGGAAAGTGCACCGTAGTTTTGTTTTCTACTAGACTAAGAGACTAAACATTATCCTATGAATTCGTAAGTTCCAGAAGTTCTCTATCTATCCATCCTACATCCTATAAAATTAGAATCAGAATATTCAATAATCTCAAAAGAAGTGCTGTGCCTAGGATACTAGATTCCTAAGTTTTGGGTCCCCAAAAGGTATCTAAGAATTCTCTTAACTGCAGTAAGGTGGGATTCTTTAGAATCTACTTTAAATTTAGCACAGAGACAAACACTAAACATTATATCAGGTCAGCTAGCAGTCAGGTAGAGTAAAGATCTAATCATCCCTCTACACTTCTTCTGATCAATAGATTTTCTATTTGAGTCCTTATCATATGAATATGAGAAATAATGGGAATATTTATTAGCTTGGCTTTATCCATTTTATATTTCTTCAAGATTTCTTTAATGTACTTTGATTGATTTATAAAGGTTCCATCACCCAACTGCCTTATGCTAAACCCCAGAAAGTAGAACAACTCTCCCATCATACTCATCTCTAACTACTTATTATTTTAGAAAAATCATCACATAGTTTTTTATCAGAAGATCCAAATATTATATCATGAACATAGATCTGAATAATGAGTAACTCATCTCGTACTTTCTTCAGAAAAAGGGTGGTGTCTACGCTTCCCTTAACAAAATCCCTTCTTTGTAAAAATGTGCTAAGCCTCGCATACAAAGCTCTTTTTTTTTTTTTTGAATAAAGGATGCAACCTGCATTAATGAATCTCAAGAAAAAATTACAAAAGGCTACTAAAATAGGACTCCATGACAGTCCTTCCTAAACAAGTGTAAAAAACTTGTTGGAAGTTCTGTTTCAACAAAAGAGTCCCAAAAAAAATCGCCTAACAATGCAAGCTTGGCACAATAATCAGCCAATTTATTACATTCTCTAGGAGTGAAGAGAGAAAGAATATTATTGAAAACTTGTAGGAATGAGAGATCCAATTTCATACATTTATTAGTCTTCATTCTTATAGAATCTTGGAGCATCTTTATGATACTCACATTGTCTCCTTCAATGATTAATCCTTTGTATTCACAAAACCAATCTTGAATATAGTTTTCCATCGTAAGAATTGTTTTAGGTTCCAGAATTTGAATAAAGAACAAAGGATCAATCACACAATCCATTAAAATATTAGAGAATCTCTCCTTGGAAAACCAAAGTAATCCAAAACTTGTTTAAAGGAATTCCAAGCCATGCTATCATAAGCTTGTTCTATATCCACCTTAATAACCACAGATCCTTTCTTAGATTTAGAAAATATGAATTTATGAAAAATTTCTTGAGCCAGAAGGACTTGATTAGATAAAGCTCTTCCATTAATAAAGGGCACTTGGGCATCAAAAACCAAATAATAAATCACCTTTGATAATCTATTTAAAAGAATTTTGGCAACAATCTTGTAGATAGAAAGTCAAATACTAATTGGCCAGAAATTAGGAGTTAAAGTAGTGCTGATTTTAGGAATAATAACCACTCTCGCCTCCTTCCATTTTGAGCACATCTTACCCGAAGAAAAGAAAAGTCTAATAGCATTCCAAACATCCAAACCAATCTTATTCCAATAAGCTTTAATGAATGAGTAAGTAATGTCATCCACATCAGGTGATACATTATTACCAAGATCTCTAATTACCATCTCCAATTCTTCAAGTAGAAAATTAGAACTAAGGAATTCACAATCCCTTTGCCTTATTATATTTGGATTAGGTGTCCAACAATGCAAACAACAATTTCTAAGCCTCCATTTGTTGCTAAAAAATTCCCAAAATAAATCTCTGATAATTTCGGGATCCTCCACCAGCTTGCCCATGCCATCTCTTGCTTGCTTGATATAATTCCCATTCTTGTGACCATTAGCAAATGCATAAAATAAAATTGAATTTGCATCACCTTCATCTATCAACCAGGTTTTTCCTCTGTCTCCACCACATACTCAACCGAGCAAGAGTACAATTGAATTCATTGATCTTAGATATGAGAAGAAGAAGTTTATCCTGAGAAAAATTTAGGTTTTTCAATTCCTCCAATTATAGATCATCTATTTCCTTTTTCAGTTTCATCATTACTTCTTCTAAATTTTGATGTTTTGATTTTCTCCAGAAATATAAAGCTTTCAATGACCATGAAAACTTTTTATTTAAAATCTCCATCGCATCACCACTTGCCTGTTGAGTCCATGATCTTCTAACAATCGAAGCTGCAGCTAGGTAGGACAACCAAACATCTTTATTCTTCTAAAAACTCCTTTTGCTATCAATTTGATTAAATACCTTAAAAAATAAAAGGACAATGGTCCAAAGAAACTCTTGCCAGATGTGTGACTGAAGCTTGATGGATTAATTCCAAAGCCTTGGAATTCAATAAACATCTATCTAGTCTTTCATAAATTCGAGCAGTACCATTCTTGTTATTGCACCAAGTGTACTTAGGTCCAATAATCCCAATGTCAAGTAAATTAGTTTTATTCAAAAAACTTCTCATCTCCAAAGGGCCTTTAGAAAAAGAGAACTTTTTCCCTCCTTTCTTATTAACATGAGAAAGAATGCAATTAAAATCTCCTCCAACTACATAAGGAATATCCGGCTTCGAATGTTGATCCAAGAAATCCCATAAACCTCTACTACCATACAAGTCTCAACTACCATAGACTGTTGAAAACAACCATAATCCATTATTAAATATTTTCTACTCTCCAACAACACATTGAGCAGAAGCTTCTAACAAAGTAAAAGAAGCCAAAGAATTCCTCCATAACACCATAATACCTCTAGACATTCCACTAGATGGGAAACAAGATAATCCCACCCACTCCCATGAATTTATCAAAATCATCTCTAGCAATAGATGAAATTTTTGTCTCAATAATACCAACAAAAAGAATATCCCAATCTCTAACAATCTCCTTCAAGTACAAGGAGGCTTCCTTCTTATTAGCCCCCCAACAATTCCAAAAGGTTAATAAAGTCATTTGGAAAAGAAAGGAGAGAAACCCCACTCCTTTTCATATTGACATTCAACTTACTTTGCCTAGAGGAAGAATTCAATGGCCCAAGAGATCTGAGCTCTTTAGCCAACTTTGGTTTATTCCCTCCAGTCACAACATTACCCAAGCAAACCAGTCCCTCATCTTTTGAATCGAAAGAATCATCCTTTCTGAAAATAGCCAATCCCTCTTTCTTAGCATAAAAAATATGCTCAACCAACGACTCCACTACTTCACCTTTTCCACTTCCACTCTCATACTCCCATCATTATTTTTTAAAATGACATATTCCTCACCAATTAAATTCAGAATTTCAAATTGATTAACTCAGAAATCTTTAATTTAGGTGACTGACAAATTTTATTACCAGTCATTAAGAAGGCACCTTGAGCGGAGTCCTTGTTGACATCAACTAGACCGTGTTGAACAGAATCTCCAATAGCATTATTCAGCTCCACAATGTTTTCTTTACATAACATTATCCCATCATCACTACGATAAATCACAAGAATACTTATTCCCAATGTAATTTCTTTTTTTTTGAGAAACTGATCGCTGAAGATTACTTCATATTAGCAATTAAAACCACTTCAACATTAGCAATATTACTCTTACTAATCTTCTTCGCTTCAATCAAAGCCTTATCCCTAGTTATGGATATCACCTCTCCACCATCTGCATTAGAATTCCCATTTTTACACATCACAGCTTTATCCATTCGAGCTTTCCAAACACCTCCAAATTTTGGAATGAAATCTTTTTTTTAGCACTTCAGCTCTCTTTCTCAAATTTCTCATGTTATTCACCAATAACCAAGGGCCATAAGAAGAATCCTCTTTGACACCAAATCCTCTAGATTTTAACAATTTTCTGCTATGTCCAGTGACATTCTCCACGCCCTTATTTACATTCCCCTCCTTTAACCAAAGATATTCTTCAATAAAATGCCCAATTTTTCCACAATTGAAACAAAGGGAACAAATTTTTTCATACTCAACTTTTTGAAAAAAATCTTCCATTCTTTCCCTCCATCCAAACTCCCAAAGGAAGTTGTTTGTCAAGCTCAATTTGGATAAAAACTCTAACAAACTCCCTTATTCCCCATTGAAACATGTCTCCATCAATCAAAAGAGGTTTACCTATCATAGAAGCTATCCTTGTCACATTAATTTAATTCCAATAATATAAGGGGAGATTAGGCATCCTGATCCATACGGGAGAAGAATGTCCCTTAAGCAAATCCAAATTGAAACAAGGATTCCACCTATCAAGTCTAACAATATTACCATTCACAAATCAAGTACCACTAGATAAGACATTCTCCATTAATTCCATAGAAAAAAAAAAAGAACAAAGAATCCAACCCGAGCCAAGAACAGTCAAGTGAAATTTTCCAAATTGTAGCCATTGACACCTCAACTCTCCCACAATCACATAAATTCAAATTGATTTACCAAAAACTTTTACAACCACAAAATATTGAAGCTTCAACAAATTGGCTTTAACATTAGGTTCAAATAGTTGAACTGCCGAACCATCATTCGAAAAATTGGATTCAAAATTCTTCATATTAATCTTAATGTATGGACGCTTCATCCAAGGATTTCTAGAACATCGATCAATAATCTCCATACATCGTGTTATAGATTCCTCTGGTGGAATGGACTTAAAAGAAATTCCACAAATATTTCATGGGCCAGCCACCTTCTCTGGATTAAATAGAGGGCCTTCAAAAACTAAGATAGGTCTTGTATTAGCAAACCTATTCACAAAAAGTTTCATGTCTGAAGAGGACGAATCCATATTTGTATTAATACAACCACCATGAGGAGTATTCACATTAATCTCTTCCAAAATCTGCTTGCTACCTTCGACCAGATGTGATGGTTGAATTAATAAATCAATAGGTTCTCTAATCACCAGTGGTGCATTCCTACAAATTGAATTCGAAGAAATCATACATTTTGATTTGTCAAAATTTGGCAGCAAATTTTGACCTTCAGAGATGGACAACGGTCGTCCATCCATAACCCGCTTAAATTTCGCCAATGGAAAGATGAAGGAAAATTTGAAAAAACACTTCAAAATATGGGAGTTTCTCTCACTAACTTATCCAGGAGTTGAGACCA
Source organism: Dendrobium nobile (assembly GCA_022539455.1). Taxonomy (NCBI): domain Eukaryota; kingdom Viridiplantae; phylum Streptophyta; class Magnoliopsida; order Asparagales; family Orchidaceae; genus Dendrobium; species Dendrobium nobile. Next base: position 30,947,140 of record CM039734.1, read on the forward strand.
TGAAAATATAGTGTTAAATTTTTTCTATACATAAGGTAGCTAATGTTTTCTATGAAAAAGAGAGAGAAACTCATGGAAAAGAGGAGAGAGAAATTTAATTTTTTTTCAAATTTCAACATTCTATCATTTTGGTCGTTGATCCGTTAATGACGGAGGCGTCAGCGGCGGTCACTGATGATCATCAAAAACCTCCTGGAAGTCCGTCATCTACTTTCGTTCAGTTTGATGGACAATTTAGATAAGTTAAAGTTGGACATCTGAAGATTAATGAACCTTCTTCGGCGATTCAGAAGAAATCTCCACCTGTTATTGGCAAAGGAAAAGAAGTAATGTATAATGGATCTTATAAGATCCCTCGACTAGCTAGAGGGATGACTCCTAATTGATGTTTAAATGATAAAGAAGCATCATCCTCTTCGGGGATGAAATTATTCATGAACAGGTTTAGTAATAACAATGTTAAACCCCTATTCTTGGAGAAGTGGGTTTCTTTCTCAAAGAAGTTAATGGAAAACATTCTAGATGCTTTTAAGAATGCTGAAGAAGGAATTGCAAAGGAAGTCTCTGTTAGGAATAAAAATCACAGCTCATGGGTCAGAAAACCCAACATTTAGGTGAATTTCACAAGAGATGAATTTTTTATTTCAAAAGATGGGAAGGCAATTAAGCTTAATGAATCAAATATTAAGCTGAACTCTAAAAAGCTTCAATATTCAGTTGTAGTGAATGTATTTGGAATGAATGTTTCATTCAATGTGATAGCTCCGACGCCAATGGAACCTGCTTTGAAAGTTTCATATAGCTTCTCTTGGGCTAGGATGGATTCATTGCTCTTTTTTCTTATATGGATGGAGTGGATAAGAATTTAGAGGGAGGCCCTTGTTATGTTAATGAACACATAGTGGGAATTAATAAATGGTCTCCATTGTTCTCTCCTTCTTCCTTAAAAGGATTGACTGCTCCAATTTGGGTCCTATTACCTTACCTTCCCTTGCTTTGTTGGGGTGAAGAGAATGTGGCTAGAATAGCTTTGATGATTGGTCATCTGTTATGGATAGATGATAATATGTTTCAGTGGAGCAAAAGGGAGTATGCTAGAGTATGCGTTCATATGGTTCTAGATCAATAATTCCCTTCAGGAGTTTGGGTGGAAGGATCATGAGGTCGTTTCTTTTAGATGGTAGAGTATGAGGGAAACCAATAAGCAATGAGGTATTTCCTTTAAATGGAGAAATGGGAAATAAATCATAGCATATTCAGCAGGATGGAAATAATGAAGAGGCATATGGTCCTTGGACTCTTACTAAGAACATAAGAAGGAGACATGCTCTTTCTAGATCAGGAAATGTAAATCAAAATGCAGTCAATTTCAGGAAACCAAAAGCTGTATTTGTTAAAAAAATAGACTATAAGACAGTGCAGGAAGTTGATCAAATAACTGAAGGGAGTTCTGTTCCAAATCCAAAGGAAGTTGTTGAAGCTGCAGACAAAGCTACAGTTGAAGTGCCACCATAAAATGAAAGTATCTATGTAGATTCTGAAATCAATGAGGTGATCAATGTGGAGGTTGCTTTTAAAGAAACCTTACCTGTTACTGCTGATCATGGGAGTGTAGGTATCTTTGTAGTGAATCCTATAGAGTTTAATAACAAATATAGCATTCTTAACTCCTTCTTAGAAGGAGAAGAGGAAATTCCTAGTAAAGGTTCAAGGGATGCAGAATTAGAAGAAGGAGAATTGCTTTCTGAACGTAAGACAAAAATGGTTCTAGGATCAGAGAAGGTGGAGACTAAATCAGTAAAAGCAAAAGTAAAGCTCCATAAAGAACTTAAATCATTTGGTAAGGACAATATCCTAGCTCAAAGAAGAAAAGGAGAAGTGACCAAGATGAATAAGAATGGGAGCAATCCCATTTTTAATCAAAAAAGACTTCATTTGCTTTTTGGAATTGTAGAGGGGCAAGTAAAAAAGAGGCCTCTCGATACCTGAGAAAGTTTGTGAAAGAGTTTGATATCTTCCTACTTGGGTTAGTGGAAACAAAGATTTCGTTAGTGGACAGGACAGAAATCAATATCTTGATAGGAGATAGCTGGGATTTTTTTAGTGTTCCAGATGAAGGATTTTTAGGAGGCATTTTGATTTGTTGGAAGCACAATTTTGGCTCTTTTTCAGAGATTCATGCATCATCACAAGTGGTAGTTGGTTTGTTTAAAATTCCAAATAAAGGTGAATGGCTGGTGGCTACGGTATATGGAAGCAAAGAAATTTATAAGAGAAGGCATTTGTGGGAAACATTAGAAGCTTTTTTGTATACAAATCTTCCATTCATTATGGGATGTGATTTTAATTGTGTATTATCTCAAGTAGAGGAAAGAGGTGGCAAGAGGTTTGTGTTTTCACAAGGAGCTGAAGATATGAAACTGTTAATGAACAACTATAATTTCCATGACACTGGAGTAATAGGGCCTAAATTTTCCTGGTGTAATAATAAGAAAGGAGGTGCACGGATCTTAGAGAGATTAGATCGTTGCCTTCTAAATTATGTTGCTTTGTCTGTGATACAACCTGCGGTTGTTCATCATCTTGGAAGAATAGCTTCATACCACTGTCCTATAGTGATAAAAATCTTTAATACAAGTTTTAAGAAGAAAAAATAGCTGTAGTTTAAAGAAATATGGGCTTCATTTCTAGCTTCCAATTCCTGTTGGAAGAAAGTAGCTAAAGGAGATGATGTTCAGGTGTTGAATCAGAAGTTCAAAATAGCTTTGAAGGCATTATTCTATTGGAGTAAATCAAAGCATTCAAATCTTAACAGTTTAAAAGAAAAGCTGAAGAATGAGAACCTTGAGTTGCAAGAAGAAAAGGCCAATATAGGTAGTTTACCGGATGACAAGATCTATGTACTGAAATCAAAAGTAATGGAATTAAATTCTACATTGGGTCGGCTAAGCTCTTGGTGGAGACAATAAGCGAAAGTCAAATGGATGAAAGAGAATGTTACAAACTCAAAGTACTTTCATTGGGTTGCTACAGCCAAGCAGAACAGCAATCTCATTAGTCAGATTAAAGACAACAATGGTGTACTAGTGGAGGAGCAAGAGAAAATTGAAGAAACTATTTTTGAGTATTTTAATGACAAATGGAGAGATAGAAGATGTGTTCTTACAGGCTGGCCAAGGTTACAGTTCTGGGAGCTGAGTACAGGAGCTTTCTATTGGCAGAATTCAGTAAGGAATAACTGGAATCTGTAGTTTGACATTTGGAATGTAATATTTTTGCTGGTCTAGATGGAATTTCTTATTCCTTCATAAAATGTTATTGGAATATCATTAAAGAGGAGGTTTGGAAGGCTATTTGTCTCTGCTTTAATTCAGGAGTTATGTGTGAGGAGTGGAAGGAAACCTCTCTAGTTCTTATTCCTAAGATGAAAAAACCATTAATTCCATCCATTTATAGACATATAAGTCTATGCAAGTCGATTTATAAGATAGTAGCGAAGATGCTATTGAATAGAATGGTTGGCTTTATTCCTAAATTGGTCTTAGAAAATCAAGTAGCATTTGTTAAAGGTAGATCCATGTCTGAGAATATCTTGCTTACTCAAGAAATAATTAGTAAGTTTAGATATTCTAAAGCAAAAAAGGGATTGATGGCAATCAAATTAGATATGGAACATTCTTATGACTGTATGGGATGGAAGACCTTGAAGCAAGTGTTAGAGCATCTTGGTTTCCCTTAGAAATTCACAAATTTTTTATTGCAGTGTGTGGTGGATACAAAGTTCTCCATCTTAATCAATGGTACTAAGACAAAATGGATACAAGCAAGATGTGGATTCAGGCAAGGATGCCCATTTACTCCTTTTTTATTCATTTTGTGTTTGCAGCTGATGAGTGAAGCATTCAACAAAGGGGTAAAAGATTGGTATCAAAATAGCTCCTTCAGCAGAAAAAATTTACATCTTCAATATGCAGATGATACCATTATTTTTCAGAGGCTAACCATAAGTGTGCAAAGAGAATCATGAAGATCAAGAAAGATTATAGTTATTGGACAGGGCAAAAGGTGAATGTGCAGAAATCTTCAATGCTTTTTGGGAAGTCAGTTGGAAGGAGTAGATCTTTAGCTCTTTCTAAAGTTATGAGAATTAAAGAAGTAAAAGAGAAGAATTACCTGGGTGTGAGAATGGCTTTGAGGAGATTGAGTGTTGCATATTTTCAAAGTTTGATTAAAAATGCTTATGACAAGTTAAGTCTGTGCCAATTCATAAAGATGTTCTATCTGATGAAAGGGAGATAATGTTTAATCTTGTAGGGAAAACATTGGCGGCTCTGATTACTTATCATAGTAGAAGATATGAAGATGAAGATAAAAAGTAGAAATGGTTAAGAGATTTAAAATTAAGACCAAGGGTGGAGCTATTTTGGTGGAGATTGGATCACAATTCAATTCCAACTAATGAATTTTTGATGTATAGAAGGATTATCAACTATAATGGTTGTCCGAGAAGATGCTGTGATGTGGAAAATTCAGAACATATAGCAGTTCATTTCTTTCTTCTTCAAAAAGTGATCAAGATGATTAATAGATGGGGATTTAAGCTACCTGTTTTTTCCAATTTGGAAAACACCTAAAAGGATTTAGATTTTATGTCCAAATCTAATCCATTCATGGGCAACGTATACTGTTTGGTGGTATCCTTGACTTGGAAAAGTAGAAATAATAAGGTACATGGAAGCAATGAGGATGGTGTAATTATAATAGAAGCAAATGCAGTCAGCCTTTCTTCTTCTTCAACTGCATTTAATCTAATTTTGGTCAACTAAGATTCTAATCAGCTTAGGCTATTTTCTTCCTCTTAGAATCCCCCTCCAACCGATTGGATTAAATTTAATGTTGATTCCTTCCTTGACAGCTCATACATGGCAGGAGTAGGTGGGTTGATAAGAGACAGCAAAGGTAGATTTCTATTTGCCTTTGGTTTTAAGTGCTTGCATTGTGATTGCTCGATCTTTGAGCTGGAAGCAATATTATCATTTATGAAGTTGATTCAAGATTCGATGTATGAGGCGAAAGGAATCATCATAGAAGGAGATAATTACAATGTAATGAAATTTGTACAGAGAGTTTTGAATAAAGAGTTAGTCAGCAACGATGGCTCTAGTCTAGGTGATTTCTTCTTTTTGAGAAATTTTAACCAAGTAATTATTCAATTTGTGAATAGGGAATAAAATAAGTTAGCGGACTATTAAGCTAACCTTGCTAGTGCTTTAGATTTCATTTCGGATAGATTAGATAGAAATAAGGTTCCTCCTCTTTTCTTTAATTTGTTAAAAGAGGAATGTGACAAGTGTTTCTTGTCGTAGGACCTTGTCCTTTGATTTCTTTTAATAAAATTGAATCTAGCATTTCCTCAAAAAAAAAAAAGTTATCTGTGAAAAAATAGCTCATAATATTAGGAATGATGCAAAGGGAGTGCTCCGAGAATCAATAGAATACGTTACTAATAGTAAAAATAATCTGTCATGGAATCAAAATGTGTAAGAAAAGTTAAAAATTAAAAAGCTTTATTAAAAAAAATTGTTATATGTAAAAACTCTGAAAATTTTGAAAGACATAAAGACACCCGTATGGAGTCTGAAAACTAAATTGCGATGCAAATTTCTTTTCTTTTCATGATTTATATAAAAGACTAGATATTATAGAGGGTGAAGTGTTTGTATATAAAATAGTCAAACAAAAAGATAAGAGTGGTAAATATTTAGTTCAAGTGAAGTGCATGAAAGATGAAAATCATATAGCATTTTTTTAAGAGAATATTCAATAAAGATGGATGAGATAGTTTGCTATGCTTTTTAATGAAAACTAGTAAAATACGATTTACTTTAGTGACCTTAGCACTCTAAATGAAATTATAGATTTTTTTTATTAGGGTATTAATAAAAAATGAGTTAGATAGGATTTAAAGAAAATGAAATGTGGAAAAGCTATTGGACCTCATGAAATTCCAATAGAGATGTTGAAATGCTTTGGAGAAGAAGGAATTTTTAAACTTACTAAACCTCTTTATATTATTTTGAAGACTAAAAAGATGCTTCAAGAGTCACGAAAGAGTTTATTGATTTTTAATTTTAAGAATAAAGGTGATGCACAATATTATGTGAATTATAGAAGAATTAGATTTATTTTCCTAACTTTAAATTTATGGGAGAGAGTTATGGAGCATATGTTACATCAAGAAACTAATGTTTCTCATAACTAGTTTGGATAAATGCTAGGTAGGTCTACTATGGAATCTATAAATTTACATAGAGGTTTCATGGAGAAGTATAGAGATAATAAGTAGGATCTACATATGGTTTTCAATGGTTTAAGGAAAGCATATGATAGTATTACAAATAAAGTGTTGTGGAAAGTTCTAGAAAGGAAAGGGGCTAAAATTCTTATATTCAAGCCATTAAAGATATGTATGCATAAGCTATCTGTTATAATTTTGGGACCAAGTATTATGATTTTAATGATAACAAATATTATTATTTACTTATCACTATTATTATTACAAATCTATTTTGCTACCCAGTTGACTAACATTTCAATTCCGCAAGTCTGGTAACAACACCAATTAGCTCAAGATTCGATATATTAGAGTTGAGTCTACTTGTAATTTCAATTTCTATATACTTTTTTCCTTCACTGAGTCAAATCATATATTTGGTGGACACTAGGATGAGTAACCATTCACACACACACACTCAAGGGAGTAAGTTTGTGAGTTAGAGAAATTTTTTGTTTTTAAACTAATCGTAAAATATGATTTATATCGATCAGTTAAAATAAAAAACCAAAATTATGGCACCTCTATTAGTTAAGAGTGATTAAACTAATCATATTATATGATCTGTATCATATAGGAAGATGAGTTATGATTATAAAAATAACGGCCAATAAAAATTATGGAAATATCTTAATATTCAAATTTTGTTCTAATCATACAGTATGATATACATCGTACTAGACAATTTATGACTTTCACGCCTAATTTGAACTTGTGATTAGGAGACTAATTATTATAGAAATTCTCAATCATACTATGTAGGACAAATGGTGAAAATTGTACTAGATGACCCTAGAGATACAGAAGATGATACTTGACCATCCTGCATCATCCAAGAAGAGAAAACCATGATTTTTGCACTAGTTGTATAGATAGATCATACAAGATAACCCAAGAGGTGTATTAGACGATGTCTTAAATTGTCACCCATCTTCGCCTTCCGTACTAGAGGACCAATAAAAAATTTTGAACAAATTGTATCGTATGATTGCAGAATCCGACTGGATGACCAATATAAATACTTGAACTGCTTGAACAGGACAATGTTGTTTGTATTGTTTGAAAGTTCTATTCTAAACTAATTGTACAGGATGATCATTAGAGTCATATTGAAATTTAGGAGAGCTTTGAGAGAGAGAATAAAGGGTGGGATTCTTATGAGGGGAGTTGTAAGAGATTCATAAAGGTTACTCAAAGCAAAGTTTACATTGTCGCAAGATGATTTCTTAACTCCTTGGTGGATCTAGAGAAACATTCCTCAGCATTAGATTCAGGTTCTCTACCTACTCTAGGAAGGAGTAAAAGAATTTAGGTTCTTTTCCTATTCTAGGAGGGAGAAAAAGGATTCAATTTCTTTGCATTCACTAGGAGGGTGAAAAATATTCAAGCTACTCTGCCTCACTAGGTCGGTGGAAGATATTTTTGTAAGGGCTTCTCTTCCTAGCTATGGGGTATAAAGGAGAAACACTAAAAAGTTTAGTGTAATAGTAGGAGGAGGCTTCCGGGGAGTGGACATAGTTAAAATTTTTTTGAACCACTATAAAATAAAGTGTGTTAATTTTTTTTTATTCTTTTGAATTTTAATTTTTGCACTCATTTACGAATTTTGTGGTTGAAATTTCTTATTATTGTGTACACAATCTGATTCTGCATTGTTGGATAAACTTGTTTGTTTTAAAATATCTAAAAAGGTAAAAAGGCTTTTCTTTTTTTCTTTAAGTTTTTTTTTTAAATAACCAATGCACCCCCCTCCCCCTTCCCCTTTCCTCTTGGTCAGCCTCGAGCTTTTTTTATAGGTTTAAAAACCTTCATGAACTTTCACTATCACTTGTCCCAATCACAATGTGGTTTTAGTAAGTATTTTCCTATTGCAATTGGATTACATCAAGGATCATCATTAAGCCCGTATCTTTTTCCTTTAGTCAAAGTTGCTCTTAATAAACCTTTGCAGGATGATGTACACTATTGAATGCTTTTTACTGATAATATTTTTCCTTTAGTCAAAGTATTTTCCAATTGCAATTGGATTACACTGTTGAATTCTTTTTCTTGTTGATAAGACAAGGGAGTGAGTTTAAGCTAAACGTGAATTATAGCAGTCAACCAAAGTGTCTATGGATTTTTGTTTTAGTCAATCAAAAATTGAATACATGAAGTGTAATTTTTGTACTAATAGATCTAGTAGAGGTTTGTGACTTTAAGTGATAAAGACATTAATAAGAGTACACATGTTAGATATCTTGAGTCTATTTTTCATAGTGATGGTGAAAAAAGATGATGATGTTATTAGTAGAGTTTAAGTTGGTTGGTTGAAGTGGAGAAATTCATCAGGCTTGTTGTGTGATTCAAAAGTACCACTCAAACTTAAGGAAAACTTTAATAAGATAGTGGTAAGACTAGCAATGCATTATGGTTTAGCATGTTGGCCATTAAAAGAGAAACACCATATTAAGTTAAGGGTTGTAGAGACGAGGATGCCCAGGTGCTTGAGTTGATTTACTTAGAGAAAAGATATCTAACAAGCATATACATGATAATGTTTGAGTAACTCTAGTGAAATATTATATTAGAGAGAGTCACCTTAGTGGTTTTATAAAATAAAATGGTAATTTACCAATTACTCGGCTAGGAGAGTACATGTATTAGATTTGGCTTATGTTAAGAAAAGTAAAGGTATCAGATTTGGCTTACTTAAATAGCTTTTTATTTTAAAAGAAAGTGGTTAGAGAAAGTTAGAGATATAAAGCTAGAAAGAGAAGATCCAAGGATTTGAATTAATTTTTCAAATTTTTTCGTCGACTTAATGTTGGCCTGTTTTCTGCTATACATGGAGGATTGGCCGGCAGCCAACTTTGATGGCCGAAATTCATTATCTGACTCTAATTGTTCTTCTGGTTCTAATGTTCTACTAAAGCCTTTGATTTCTATGAAGCTCATTTGTTCCAATGCTCCTCTGGTAATCAGAGAACCAATTGATGTTAAAATCCAATAGTGACCAACAGTTTTTGGTAAAGGCAAGCAGATTGTGGAAGAGTTTAATGCAAACACTCCTCTTGATGTTCCATGAATTACTAATGTGAAATCATCTTCATCTTACATGAAGTTATTTGTTAATAGGTTTGCCAATGATAAAACTTTTTCAATTTCTGAAGGTGCTTTGTTTGTTTAAGGGAAAATGGTTTTTCCATCAATTATTTGTGATATTGCTTGAGAGAATGGGATAGGCTCTGTTTCATTAGAGGGAGCTCAAGTTGGTGTTAAAGAGATGATTAAACAATGTCCTAGAAATCCTTGGTTGAAGCATCCCTATAACATGGTTAACTTGATGAATATAAAATCCTGCCTTTCGGATGATGGCACTGCAATTAAGTTGTTTGAGCCCAATTTTAATGCCAATTAGATGAAGCTTTAATTCCTTATTTTTATGAAACTTTTTGGTAGATTTATTCCTATTCAAGTGATAGCTGATGAGTTGAGATATCAATGGTCGCAATTTGAGAAGTTTCATTTCACTATTCTTAGCTTGGATTGGCTTCTTTATTCTTTTTTTAATCTTCTTTATTCTTTTTTTAATGTTGAATTGATAAAGAATGTTTTATCCGGTGGCCCTTGGTTTGTGAACAGGCATATGGTTGGGCTTGATATGTGGAATCCTTATTTAAATCTATATTCTCTTAAGTACTTTCATCTCCGATCTGGATTATGATGCCCAACATCTCGCTTTAATAATAGCTTCTATTATTGGTAAACCACTATTGATTGATGGTGACATGTTTCAATGGGGAAAGGGAGCTTGCTAGAATTTTCATCTAAGTAGAGCTTGACAAACAACTTTCATTGGGTGTTTGGGTGGATGGGGTGAATGGAAGATTTTTCCAAAAGGTGGAGTATGAAAAAATTTCATCCATTTGCTTCAATTGTGGAAGGATTGGCACTTTATTGATGCTTGCAAAGTGTTTAATAAGGGAAAGGATACTATGAATATGAGAAAGGCACCTGAACAAGGCAAAGTTATTAATAAAGCTAGAGCTAATGTTATTAAAGAAGATTCAAGTTACGAGCCATGGTTATTGGTGAATAACAGGAAAAATATAAGAATAAAAGTAGCTTACATGAAGAAATAATTTGTACCAAAGTTAGGAGGTGTTCTTAAAGTAGGGGTTAATGATGCTTTTCCTGGTGGGTTGGTAAAAACTATTATTACTGAGGATATATAAATGCCTTTGAATGAGGAAAAGGTTCAGGTTGAAACTAATCAGTTATGTAAGAAAATCAGTCTTGTAATTGATGTGGTTTTAAATGCACTTGTGAAAGAATCTCTGCCTTCCAGATTTGATAAAGTAGAAATTACAGATGAAGCAATTTTGCCTTCTGTTAGGTTAGATAGTGATGAAGGAGCAATTCTATTACATAAGAAAAGTATGGATGAACCAAAATTGCTGGTGGGGAACTTGCATAGAAGATACTAAATAATGTCGATGGGGAATCTTCTTAGTACGTTCCTATATTGCCTGGTATTAAACTTTTCTCTTCTCCTAAGTAAATTTTTTTTTAATAAAACCGTTATGAAGTGTTGAATTCAATGTAGGAAGGAGGTTAATTTAGACAAAGTTGATGAGTATATTGAATTGATGTAGAATAAGGTGAATTGGTGGATTCTGTAGATCCTATTTATCATGCAAAGAGGGATGGCTTGGCTATTTTGAACAAAGATGATTCTTTGGAATCCAAAGGGGATGGATTTGTTTGCTTGGGTAATGTTGTGGTTGGTGGGCATAAACTTAAGCTTCTGAAGGAACTTAGGTCTCTTGGTCCTTATAATTCATCCTCTAGGCAAAGCAAGGTGAATGTGAATAAAAAAAAGGAGTGGGGGTCTTTCCCCCTTGACAAAATGAGTTTCGTAGCATTTTTTAACTGTAGGGGGGCTAATAAGAAGGAGTCCTCCTTATATTTGAAAGAGTTTGTTAGAGAGTGGGATATTCTTTTTATTGGTATTATTGAAACTAAAATTTCATCTGTTACTAGAGATGATTTTGATAAATTAATGGGAGTAGGTTGGAATTTTCTTCTATTCCCATCTAGTGGAATGTCTGGAAGTATCTTGGTGTTAAGGAAGTTTAGATTGGCTTCTTTTAATTTGTTGGAGGCATATGCTCAGTGTGTTTTTAGAGAGATAAAGATTTTTAATAAAGGATTATGGGCGGTCTCTATTATTTTAGTAGTAAAGACTTGCATGGCAGAATAAGGTTCAGGGATTGTTTGGAGCAGCACTTGAGGTCTGAGATACCATTTATGGTTGGGGGAGATTTTAATTGCATCCTTTCTGAAGATGATTAGAAAGGAGGTAAGAAGTACTCTTTTTCCTAAGGGCCTTTGGAGATGAATGCTTTTATGAATAAAAGTGATCTACAGGATATTAGGATTCTTAGACATAAGTATACATGGTGCAATAATAAGGATAGTAGTGCTCGAATTCATGAAAGACTTGATAGATGTTTGTTGAATTCCAAGGCATTGAAATTAATAAATCACGCTTTAGTAATGCACTTGGTAATGGTCACTTCTGACCATTATCCCATTGTATTAAGAAATTTTAATCAAACTTATTATAACAATAAACTTCAAAGGTTTGAAGACATTTGGTTGTCCTATCCGACTGCTTCTTGGGTGGTGAGCAGATCATGGAGTAAACAAACTAGTGATGATGCTATGGATATTTTGAACAAAAAATTTTCATGGGTTTTAAAAGCTTTATACTTTTGGAGTAAATCAAAGAACAATAAATTTGTAGAACTAAAGGATGAGCATAAGAAGGAAATTGAAGACCTTCAATTGGAGGAATCGATGGGTCAAAATTTTACTCAGGATAAACTTCTTCTTTTCAGGTCTAAAATCAAAGAATTCAATTGCACTCTTACTTGATTGAGTACTTGGTGGAGACAAAGGGCAAAGGTAAAATGGTTAGGTGAAGGTGATAGAAATTCAATATTTTTTCATGCTTTTGCTAATAGACATAGGAATGGTAACCATACGAAGCAAGTGAAGGATGATATGGGCTTGCTGGTGGAGGAACCTGAAGCTATTAAGGAAATCTTCTTCTAATTCTGTAGTAACAAGTAGAAGCTTAGAGATTTCTGTTTGTTTGGATGGCCACCTAATCTGAATTCATTAAGTTAAGGGGATTTTGATATTCTTAATGCTGATATTTTGCTTTAAGATGTGGAGTCTATAATTAAAGATCTATGCAAAAATATTTCTACTGGTGTTAATGGCATCTTTTACTCATTCATTAAAGTGTTTCTGAAGACGATTGGTTCAAATGTTTGGAATGCTATTTGTCTCTTCTTATCTTTAGGTTAAATGTGCTCTAAATGGAAGTAGAATATGGTGGTTTTATTTCTAAAATCAGCATTCCATTAGCTCCTTCTAATTTTCAACCTATTAGTCTTTGCCTTTCTATTTATAAAATTGTTGCCAAAGTTCTTTTAAATAGATTATTGAAGGTGATTTATTATTTGGTTTCTGATGTTCAAGTGACTTTTATTAAAGGGAGTACTTTATCAAATCATGTTCTTATTGCACAAGAACTTTTATATAATTTTAGATTTTCTAACTCTAAAAAAGGAATTGTTGCAATTAAGGCTGATATGGAGCAATCATATGATAGCATGGCTTGGGATACTCTTAGACTAGTTTTGGATTATTTTGGTTTCCCAAAGAAATTTTCTAACCTTTTAATAGAATCCGTGGTTGATCCTGTGTTTTTGATTCAAGTTAATGTGGTTGGTTCTATATTTGTTCATCTTATGCTCCCAACTTCTTACCAATGATTTTTATTCAAGGGAAGGAAATTGTGTTTAAGGGTTGTTCCTTTGGCTCCCTTAAATTTCTCATTTACTATTTGCTGATGATATCCTTATGTTCTCAGAAGCCAAAATTTGTCACTTAAGGAAAATCAAGAAAACTATTTCATATTATTGTCATTGGACGGGTCAACAGGTGAACATCCACAAATCTTCTATTGTATTTGGAAAGACTGTGGAAAGGAATAGGAGAAGAGTTATTTCTAAAATTATGGAATTTAATGAAGTTAAAGAGATGCATTACTTTGGCATCAAGATTGCTTTGAGAAGAATGATTGCATCAATTTTTTTCAATCTTTTGGAGCATTCTGCTTCTAAACTAGAGGTTTGGGGTAACAAGTTTATCTCACTTTATGGAATATTAGTCTTGTTAAATCAGTGATTATATCCACTCCTTTGTTTTATGCATCCCTTTCTCTTGTTCCTTTAAGTATTCTAAAAAATTTTGACAAGATGTGTAGGGAGTTCTTATGGAACAAGAAGGATGGAAGTCATGGTTTACATTATGTTGCTTGGGAGGAAATTTGTAAACTAGTGTATGCTGGAGGCCGAGGCATTCATTCAGTGGTTTCTACTATGGGACCTTTGAGAGAAAAGTTTCCTTAGAATTTTCTTAATAATCCTGATTCTATACTTAATATACCATTATATGCAAAGTATGGCAGAGATGTTTGGAGTGATGTGCACATGTCCAATGCTTCTTTTACTTGGAATATTCAGCTAAGTGGGTAAAGTGCTCTTAAACCAATTGTGAGGTGGAGGATTGGATCTAGTTCTTCTGTGAATATTTTAAGTAAAATTTGGATATTAGACAGGAGCTTGGATAGATGGCTACCTTTATTGCAGTGGAGGATTCATACTTTCCTCCTTTGGTGAATTTTATTTCTAATGGATCTTGGAATCAGTTAAAGCTTGATAAATTCTTTGGAAAACCTCTGATTGAAGTCATTATTCATATCAGGATACACTCAGAGCTTTTAGATAATGAGTTGGAACAAATTAGTAATTTCTCTAGAAAATCAATAGCTTCTTTAGCTTACTGTTCGGGCGTGGAAGAGTCTGTTCCATTATAGAGCTTGAAATGGTTGAAATTTTTAAAATACACATTCATATTGATTCCTTTTGGTGGTGTCTTTTGAAGAATGCAATTCCAACTACAAACTTTTTAATGTATAAGAGTTTGTTGAATAACAACATGTTCCCAAGAGAGTGTGGGAAGGTAGAAGATGTAGAGTATTTTGCTGTACAATTGTTTAAGTTAACTGAAGCTATGGCCTTGATGACTCAATGTGGCATTCTTATTCAAGTTTTTTCATCATTACAAGATTATTTTTACAATCTGAGAAGGTTATCGAAAGTTAATCCTTTTATTGCTAATTTATATTATTCTTTACTTTTTTTATTCACGAAAGAGTATAAATAAATTGAAACATGATGGTCATGAACTGGGGTTGTGATTCATTGTTTCTAATGGTATTAGCTTTGCATCAATTTCTACTAAATGTAATCTATTTTCAAATCACTAGGGTGTTAACCAGCCTACACAGTTGATTTCATCTTTTTGGCATCCCCATCCACCCAGATGGATTAAATTCAACATTAATGTAACTTTGCTTCAATCTAATGAGGCTGGAGTTGGTGGTATTTTGAGAGATGATAGAGGAAGATTTTTTTTGGCTTTTAAGTGTAGATGTCTACACTGGATAGTGGTTATTTGGATTTGTTGGCTTTTCATTCCTTGAGGAATATTATCAAGAAAAGGATGTTGGATGCTGAAGGTATTATTGGAGAAAGGGATAATTTGAACATCATAAAGTATCTACAGAACTTTATTGTAAAAGATGGTTGCTTAACTAAGAAAGTTGGATTGGAGGACTTCTCTTTTCTTAAAGATTTTTTGGGTTTTTTATTCCATTTTTCTAATAGAGAATGTAATAAGATAGCCGGCTTTTATGCTAACTTTACTTTAAATGCTGAATTCATGTGGGAATATTTGGATTGTAATAGGGTTCCTCCTACTTTCTTTTCTTTGTTAAATGAGGAAGGTGATACACTTTCTATCACTTAGTAGTTTATGTTGGGTTTCCTAATTTTAATGCAATTTGCATATTTAGAAAAAAATGTAAAGGTAGACCTGAAATGGGTTGGTAAGAAAATATTAAAAATGACCTTTCTTTATTAGATTTAAATTAGAATTTGACTCGCAACAGGACATAATGGTGAGAAATGATTCATGTAGCTGACCCAACAAAGTAGGATAAAGGCTTGTTGTTGTCAAGAAAAGACCAAATTGTAAGATATTTTTTATTGTGAGAATCAAGTGAAGGATTTATAAATATAGTATCAAAAAAAAAAATTCACCTTAAACATTTGGGGGGAGCGGAAGGGGGGCTTGTATGTGATTTACTAAGAATTTAATTTTAAAATAAGCTCGTAAAAACATTAGATAGAAAGTAGATTAAAGAAATTTTCTATGTTTAATAATAACCTAAATTGCCAAGCATTTGTGCACAATAATGCTTATTCAATTATTAATTTTTTGAAATCCGAAAGTGTTCAGTTTGATTATTTGAGAACATATTGTAATACATTAAACTAAGGAATAAGAAAAAAATATTGTATTAAAATGAATAACATAGAAGTGATGAATTTATCTTTTCACCATCAATGCAAATAGGGTTGATAATTTCAAAATATTTGTCCTGTATGAATAAGCTTATTATTTGTATGGATGTGACTTTTCATTTGTGTGGATGTGATTTATTTTCTTTAATTAAATGCAATTAATTGGAAGTGAAAGGGTGTGTGTGAAGTTATATTTTGTTTAAATAAAAGAGTTGTAATGTGGGTACGAGAAAAAAAAAACATAGCAAAAAAAAGTATTTTTGATTTCGCTGTGTGTGTTCTTCCATTTTTCTTCTTCTTCCAATTTTCTTTCAGTTTTTTTTTCTTACAATTTGGTATCAGAGCACCATGGAAAATTTTGGAAGTTTTTGATGGGGTAAATACCACTATCATGACTTACGAATGACAATTGGAGTATTCAGATGCAGGCATTATTGGGTGCATAAGATGCATGGGAAGTCATTGAGAATGAATTCATTAATGATAGATACGGTGGGCATGATGGGGAACCAATTAAAGGCATTGAATGAGATGCGAGAAAAGGATAAAATGGATCTCTACTTGCTATATCAAGCAATAGATGAGTCGGTCTTTGAGAAGATTGCTGGAGCAATAATGTGAAAAGAAGCGTGGAACACTTTATAGAAAGTGTTCAAAGGTGCCGATCGTGTCAAGCTTGTATGCCTCCAAACTTTGAGAGGTGAATTGGAAGGGATGAAGATCAAAGTGTCTATAGGTGTATTTTATTACATCACTCCTCTGCAAATCATAGTAAATTAACTTAAGCTAAATGGTGAGATGTTAAACGATGCTCGAGTTGTGGAGAAGATGTTGCGGTCATTACCCAATAATTTTGAGAATGTTGTATGCACGATTGAAGAAAAAAAGGATCTCCGGACAATATATATTGAAGAGCTTACTAGCTCTCTTAAGGCATATGAGGAATGTAAGAAGAAGAAGGAGGAGTCGCTCGAAGAAGATCTTCAATCAAAGACAATAATTAAAGATGATAAGGTACTATATTCTCAAAATTTTTGTGGAAGAGGACAAGGAAGACTAGGTCATGTAAGTGAACGTGATGGAAGCGATCATGGTGTTGGAAGAAACTTTGAAGAGAAGGAGTAGTCAAATCAACCAAATTTTTGATGTCAGGGATGAGGTCGTGGAAGAGGCGGTCAACAAACTCATTCAAATGTTGAATGTTATAAAGGTGACAAGTATGTACACTACGCAAAGGAGTGCAACTCTAAAAAATGTTACAATCATGGAACATTTTGGCACTACATAAGAGATTGCTATGGTGAAAAGAAGGTTGAGGAGAATAAAAATCTTTTAATAAAAGACAAGGTAAAAGATGGGCTTCTCATGATAGCTCATGATGAAAAGAGCAGTAGTGACGAGACGAGTTGGTAACTCAACACGGGAGCTAGTAATCAGATGTGCAGGCATAAACATTTATTTAAAGAAATGAGGGTCATTGAGGATGTGCATGTTTCATTTGGTGATGCATCAAGGATTCAAGTGAAAGGCCAAGGTACAATTTCTTACATGCAAAAACATGGTGCAAAATGCCTTGTTAAAAATCTGTATTATGCTCCTGATCTTAAAAGCAACATACTTAGTATGGGGAAACACATGGAGAAAAGATACTTAGTGTTCATGAAAGACCAAGTTTTATAATTGAACGACAAGAAGGGCAGTTAGTTACAAAAATTAATTTTGCAAAGAAAAGAATGTACAAGATCAACCTGGTTTATGTACGATAAAAATGCTTGCAAGCTGATGAAGAAGACAACTCGTCTCTATGGCATTTGCAATTTAGCCATTTGCACTATGGAGGCCTACAAAAATTATTGAAGAAGAAAATGGTGTATGGACTACAAAAAGTAGATTACATCAACAAGATTTGTGAAGATTGTATACATGGGAAACATGCAAGGAATTAATTTCAGAAATAGGCAAAATATCGAGCATCAAGTATTCTTGAATTGGTACATACTGACATTTGTGGGCGAATCACTCCTGATTCTTTCAGTGGTAAAACGTACTTTATTACTTTTATCAATGATTATTCTAGAAAAACTTGGGTTTATTTTTTGAAGGAAAAATTTGAGACTTTCAATGTGTTTATAAAATTCAAAGCCATGTTGGAGAAGACAACTAGGAAGTTTATTTGAGCATTGCGGTCTAATAGAGGTGGTGAATACAACTTAGTGGAGTTTACAAGTTACTATGATAAATAAGGAGTAAGAAGATTCCTAACCACACCATATTCAATTCAATAGAATGGTGTGGCCGAGAGAATGAATTGAACCATTCTTGATATGGTTCGGTCAATGTTGAAGACTAAAGAAATGCCTAAAGAATTCTGGGCAGAAGCCGTGCAAAGTTTTGTTTATGCACAAAATAGATGCCCATATATATAGTTAGAAGATAAAACTCTGCAAGAGGCATGGAGTGGACAAAAATCGACAATCTTGCTTTTTAAAATAATCGATAGTGTAGCCTATCCACAGGTGCTAGATCAATAAAGAACAAAGCTAGAAGATAAAATAAATAAGTATGTATTTATTTGGTTTGATGAGAAAACTAAAGGTTACAAGCTATTTGACCCAATAAACAAAAAGGTGGTGGTAAGTCGACATGTTTGGGAGAATGAAGCAAGCAAATGAGATTGGAAAAATTTGTCGAATGAACAAATGGAAAGTGGAGAATCACCAACTATTTTACTAACAAATTTTCCTACATGTTCTCACGTAACGTGAAATTCTCAAACATCCGATGACAAGAAAGAACCAAAATAATCAAAATTATGAATTCCACAAGAGTTGTATGATTCTACAAGAGAAGCACACCTTATTTTTCTTCTTGTTGATGGAGAGAATATAAGTTTTAATGAAGCGATGAAGAATGAGAAGTGGAAAGCATCTATGGATGAGGAGATAAAGTCCATCGAATTAAACAAGACATGGTAACTTGCAGATTTACCGAAAGGATGTTGACCTATTGGAGTAAAATGAGTGTTCATGAAAAAGCTGAATGCACAAGATGAGATAGACGATACAAGGCCTGACTTGTGGCAAAGAGCTACATACAAAAGGCGGGGATAGACATTGATGAGGTCTTTTCCCCAGTTACAGCAATAGAGACAATTCAACTTCTCAACTCTTATGCGACACTGTTTTAATGAACAATATATCAAATGGGTGTTATGTCGGCATTTTTGAATGGAGTGATAGAAGAGAAAATGTATCTTGACAACCACCTAGTTACAAGAAGATTGGAGAGGAACAAAAAGTATTGATGTTAAGAATGGTACTTTAGGGGTTAAAACAAGCACCTTGAGCATGGAATACTCGTATCGCTATTTATTTCAAGAAAAATGGGTTCACTCAATGCCCATATGAGCATGCATTATATGTGAAGAAGAAAGGAGGTAACATGTTATTTATAGCTCTTTAGGTTGATGATCTTCATATCATGGGGAATAATGGCAAGATTGTTGAAAATTTTTAAGGTGAGATTGAACAAAAAATTTAAATGGTAGATTTGGCTTAATAAAGTATTTTCTTCGTCTAGAAGTTAGACAAGGAAAATCAATCAATTTTGTGTCATAAGAAGTATACTCAAAAGACAACTTAAAGAAGTAGAAGATAGAAAATTATAATCCAGTAACTACACCAATGTAATTAGTTGCCAAACTCTCAAGGTTTGATGGTGGAGACCGAATCTACACAACAAAATATAGAAAATTTGGTGGAAAGTTTGCATTATCTCACAAGCACTCAACAAAATATTTCTTATAATGTTGGAGTAGTAAGTGAGTTCATGGAAGAACGGATCTACACGCATTTGAAGGCATTGAAAAGAATTCATCAATATATCTGAGAAACATAATCACTCAGATTATTTTACTCAAAGAAGGATGAATATAAATTAGTGGGTTACTCCGATATTGATTGGTGCAGAGACATAATTGATTGTATGAGTACATCGGGGTACATGTTTTTTATGGGAGACACGATATTTACATGGCTACCAAAGAAACAACTGATACTGAGAATTTTGACATGTGAAGCAGAATATGTGGTGGCAACATTGTGTGTGTGTCATGCAGTTTGGCTAAGGAATTTGCTCTATGAATTGAATCTCCAACAAACAGAGGCTACAGAGATTCAAGTTGATAACGAATATGTAATTTAGTTAGCAATGAATTCGGTACATCGTTAAAGAAGCAAGCATATTGATGTCAAGTTTCATTTCATCCATGAACATGTGAAGGAAGAAAGTATGAGAATGATTCATGTTGCAAGTCATGATCAGGTAGTAGATATATTCACAAAGTCATTACCCATAATATTGTTCGAGAAATGTAAAATGGCAATTGGCATAAAGGAAGAAAGGCATTTTGAGTTTAAAAGAGGAATTTGTTGATAAATTCAAAATATCTGTCACATATGAGTCAGCGTATTATTAATATGGATGTGACTTTTCATTTATGTGGATGTGATTTATTTTCTTTAATTAAATGTAGTTAATTACAGGTGAAAGGGTGTTTGTGAAGTGATGTCTCATTTAACTAAAAGAGTTGTAACGAGAGTATGAGAAGAATAAAACTGAGAAAAAAAATGTATTTTGGTTTTGGTTGTGTGTTCTTCCATTTTTCTTCTTCTTCCAATTTTCATTAAGTTGTTTTGTTTTGTACGAATAGACCTTTTAATGTACCATTTCAAAACTAAAAATAAAAATTTTTAATTAGAACTCCATCCATTCAATCCAATAATTATCAGTCTATATACAGGCCAAAATAGTGCTTGGGGATCTGGTGAAATTATTTTTATATGCATTTTAAAAATAACTTGCATTTGTAAAGGTTTTATTTTAGAAACTTTATATAATGATATATGTTCATATTTCCTATCAATATCTTTAAATTTTTTTATTTTATATCAGTTCAATTTTTAGTTATGTACTTATTGTCAAAATGGAAACCATGGGATCAAAATAACTATAAATTTAAAACATTGCGTTTAGGATTATTAATATTTTCTTTGATTTATCATATGAACTAAAACTGAAACTATTAAAAATATGATTTAAACACTTAAATATATATTATTCTTTTATAAATTATTAATGAGGAAATTTTTAAAGAAATTTTTTTCTCCGTTTTTTTATGTTTGTGGCATTACGTTTCTACTAGTTTTAAATATGAAATAGTTCAAGTCAAATTGGGCCAAATTATTGCATTGTAAATTTGAATTTCTATGAACTACGACATTAAGGTTTTGTTCAAAGTAATTGTTTTGCATAAAAGATGTTTTTATATTTTCATATAAAATATAATATATTAAATATGTTAATTTATTTTTCTTTTGAAGTCATAAGAATGAAGCAAGTATAAAATGGTATTTTTTATTTATATTCGCAAGAGAGTTTAACGTAGGCTGTTTGGAAAATTCAGAAGAAGAGCCCAAGTACCGCTAAATTTCTCCTACTCGGCGTACCACTTCTTGGCTTCTTCTCCAATTTTATAGGAAATTCATTTTCAAATAACCTATAAGAAAATTTCTTCCACCACACAATTTTTATATTAGATTCAGGCTACAAATAAGGTTATGTCAAACAATGCACTAAGAAAAGAAAATGTACAAATTCTTTTTTCGAAAAAGCAATTCAATTACATTAAGAACTAAGCAAACTATTACAAACTAAAACTCATAATCTAATTCCTCCTTTAACAATTGAATAAAAGAAGGAGGAATCTTATTTGAAGTAAAATCATACCAACTAAAATTGCTAAAAGGAGCATAGTTACCACATAAGTTTGATAACTTATTACATTCTCTATTTACCCAATTGAAAACAACAAAATTATATTCTTTAAGAATGAAAGGTCTTCCATCCAATTACCTCCCTACTGTTGTAGAAATTTAATAATGTTGTAATTGTCTCCTTCAATGATCAACCCTTTGTACTCTTCCATAAAATCCCTTTTTATATCTTTTAAAATCTGGACGGCCAAAAGCTCAAGCTGTGAAATGTCCCAGTGAATACCAGAATGTCCATAAGCAAGAAGAAATCTTCCTTTCCAATCTCGGATTACACCTCCAGCTCTTGCTTTGTATGATTTTAGCAATCATGCATCCACATTTAATTTGATCCAATTGCGAGGGGGAGGGTACCAACGATCCAATATTCTATATGGCTGATTAGTACCCTAGTTGCCTGGTTTGAATCTATTACACATAAAAGATATAGAAGCAAAGCTAACAGAATTTAGTGCAATCACCATAACACTATAATCCTTCCCTCCATGAACATATTTGTTCTTAGCCCTCCAGTTTAGATGGATAGAATTACAATAAACATTGATAATGAATTTTTATTTATCAACACTTTTATCCATCAATTCAAAGATTTCATCAAAAGAATCAAAATTAGGAATGCCAAATCCCAAGGTGTTAAGATAGTTCAATACCTCCTGCAGTTTTGTACATCTGACTGAAATATGATCCAGATCCTCTCGAGCATCCAAATTCATCTTGCAATCTTCTTTGATATAGGAAATTGAATGTAGGGATTGCATTATGAAAGAATCACCACCAAAACCTTCCACTCGAGGGATCAATTTGAATTTTTTAATCATTTCCCAGTGATCACATGAGTAATCATCCTTCACCGTAGCTTTATAAGCAACAACAATAATAGAAAGGTCTGGCATGAATTGAATGAGCTTCATCACATCTTCTTCATTTACAAGTATTGGAATCTTACAGATAATGCAAACTAGCTCATCCCCAAATAAATTTTCTAATTCCTCTACATTCCATCTTCCTTCAGTAATTAGCTTTTCCAGCTTCAATTTATTATGTTCAGGATTTGTCATGAATGTGGCCATTTGTTTAGACATTTTTCCAAAATCCATATATCATTGTAAACTTTAATAGAGCTTCCTGATCCAACCTTCCATCTGATTAGTGGATTAATGGAGTCCATACCACTTGCAATGATTTTTGAAGAAGAACTGCATTTACTGCCACTGAAGACTCCAATGTGAACTCTATATTTCGCTCCCAGCATTTTGAATAATAATGATTCTTTATCTTGTAGAATTTTCCATGCCAATATAGCTCTTAAACGACCAACCATTTCCAAACAAGAACGTGTTCCGACCCATGACCTCGAGTTTGAGATTTTGATGATGACAAATAATGTCGCATGAATTACTTTTCATTGAATATCATTTATGGTTTGATATTATCCGTGAGTACTAACATTTCAAGAAGATCACAAGCCACTCAGGACAACGGGAAAACTCAAGTCTGGTTAGATTAGGAGTATGAGTCTGACAATATAATTTATTATTTATTTTATTTTTTTATTTTCTTGTGTCAGGCCATAAACTGCATGTAAGTCTGAGCAACCATACACACACACAGGAGGAGAGGGTTTTAAAAGCAAAGAATGCAGAATTTCTTTCTCTGATGATCGTACTGTACGAGTTTATTTCGTACTGTACGATTTGAGATTGTAAATCAATTTCTATGAATAGATCGTACCATACGAATAATATCGTACTGTACGATGTGTTTCAAATCCAAAACCCTAGCCATCACATTAACTTAAGTAAGTTATTCTCTGCCTTTCTTACTATACGACGACCTTCATATTGTATGATCTATTTTAAATACTTACTTAATTTAACACGTGATTAGTGCAAGAAATCAAGGATTAATTACAAATTGAAAATCGTACTGTAATTTGGTGAGGTTGAAGATGTGTGAGGGAGGTCATACGGTTGCTCTGATCTTGCTGCATCTTGCTCTTACTATGGCCCGGGAAGAACTTTAGGGAGGCTCTCTAAGGGGGAGACTCTTCTACCTCCGTGACCTCCAAGGTACTCTGCTTTCTCCAGGAAGGAGAAAAATGAGAAAGTTCTCCGCCGTCACTAGGAGGGTGAAAACAACACTTGGCACTCCGCCACGCTGGGTTGGTGAAAGGGAGTATTGTAAGGGCTTCTCCGCCTTGCCGAGGGGGGCAAAAGGAGAGCTATAGTTTGTAGTGAAATTCTCGGAGCGGAGGACTCTGGGGAGTGGACGTAGGTCATGGTTTGACGGAACCACTATAAAAATTCCGGCGTGCTTTTTCCTTATCGCTTTTTATTTCTGCATGCATTTTATTTTCATAATACTTGCTTGGTGAAAGCTTGTGAAAGAAAAAGGATTATATTATTGAACGTTGAGTTCAATTTTTTGCCTTCGTAGTAGTTTAAATTTTCATGTTAAAAATTTAAAAACATTCAAAAATTTGAACTCCTACTTAGGTTTTAATTATTGCATTAAAATTTTAACAATTCACCCCCCCTCTTGTCCATTTAGTAATTTCAGAACGAAGACCTCTTCCTCCACAACTTGTAGGTTTGCATAGATTACTCCAACTTACATAATGTTTGCCAAATTTGCCATCATTCTTATTACAAATGAAATTGCTATAGTGTTATCCAACTCCTTCAACACACTTTTAGGAACTAGAGCAAGTGTGCCATAAAAAATTGGGATTGATAAGAATATAGTCTTGATAAGATTGAGTTTCCCTGCTAAAGATATTAGTTCCTGTTGGTGGAATTTTGAAAACATGTTTCGAAAAGATTAGTTTTCTTTGGGAGCTTTAAAATTGAGATTTAATTCTAATTCTAAAATCGAATCGTCCCGTTAGAAAAATTATATCACCCCGAAGGACGAACATAAAATTTCATAACGACGTTCAGATTTAGAATTATGAAATTCATCTTGAATATTATGACCGGATGTTAAAGAGAACTTCTTATGGCCACGAAGGGTCAAAATGAGGTTCAACTGAATATCCGGCTACAATATTCAAGAAGTGTGATCGTTAGGTTCACATCCAAAGCCTTATCAAAGAAAGATGTATCTCCCCGAAGGGAGAAAATATCATTCGATGATAATTCTTTGAATATGATAATAATGATCACTAATATTTTAAATTTTCCCAAAGAAATCCAATTGAGTTTTGAAAAATCAATTTTTAAAATCAGGTGCGTGTGTGGTTCTAAATCTCCTACGAGCGCAAGCCCTCGTAGTTAATTACATCGTAAGAAAACGAGGTCTCCTACGAAAACTCTCGATTAAAATAATGACAAAATTTTGTTAGATTTTCTAGGAGTGATATCAAAAAGAGATGAATTTTAGAAACTCAAAAGGGAATAGATCAAAATTGAGCAGTTATTAACGGAGTCAAAGGATGAGAGGTAGGGGACACTTTGAGATTCCAGAACCATCCGGAAGTGTCCCAACTTAATCTAAGTGTTGGGCTTTATGTTTTAGGATTGAAATGAAGCTTTAATTAGAATTAAGTATTTTATTAGAAATTTGGGACTATATTCCCGAAATTTGGGGTCTTATAATCAAAGATCTGCCCCGGATCCTAAATCTATTTTGGACACTGGACCACAGTCGTCCGATCCTAACTAATGCAGTGCAAGGTCTGGACTTACCCAGGCCTGGATTGGGGAGCCAGCTAACCACCTAATCGATTTAAAATACATGAATCCGGTCTTTTTATGAAAGAATGGTAGGGACGTTGTAATTAAAGTTTTGGAGAGTTGGGGCCGACATCTAGAGACTCTCCTAATTGGCCCCTTTGACTTATGTCGGGTGATAAAATGCTAAGGACTATGAATTTAAAATTTTGACTCTTTAATTTGTATCTAATGCAATGCATGCTGGTTAACAACCTCAAATCAAATATGCTTGAAAATTTTAAAAACAGGCTTATAAAATAATTTTTTAGAAGACTGGACTTCCCCAGGTCCGGCACCTCGTCCTCATAGGTCAGACTATCCGGACTCTACCCGCAAGCGGGGAAGGGTCTAAAGCAAGGAAAGAGTAATGTAGAAATATGCATGCGGCCCCGGGGGCGATCCCCGGCTAATTCCCTAGATTTTTTATCTTTCTATGTTGTTTAGACTCACTAAAATTTTAGACTTTTAAAATTATGAGTAGAAAAGTTTCACACCCTCAAGAGCCTCACGTATCCAGGCGAAAACAAAGAGCGGCATGCAATCGCCAAAAAACTAGTAAAAACAAGTAATCCTAGAGGCAATCATATCATCACATCAAATATAAATTAATTAATAAATGTCCATAGGCAGAATTGCCTTGCTTATTACAAACCAGAATATTGCAGAAAGTAAAGTTGCCGGGCACCACTGACAACAACCCGGATTCTAAACCTAGTAACGACGCAAGTTATTTTGAGTCGGATACTCTCAATCTTCAAATCTTCAATTTCATTCTTCTTTGAACTCCTTTTCTTCAATCTTCTTGGAATCTTCGTAGTGGATTACCCAAATGGACAAGAGGGCACTTCCCTCTAAGGGGGAAGGCCACTCTTTCCTCTTTGGGTAAGGAAGAGGTATGATCCAAATTTGGATTTCCAAATGGAAAAGGAGTGTTCCCTAAAGGGGTATCCTTTCCTCTTTGGAATCCAAGCTTTGGATCTATGTATCCCAATTCAAAATAAACTTTCACAACACTTGACACTTGCACAAATTACATTTATATCAAAATAAAAGATCTAGACTCACCTGCAGGGTTATCCTAAGCAATTAATATATATAAAGCAGTTATTCCCAAGCAGTTGTATATGAGCAAAAAAAGTAAACACACTGGCCACGCTCTTTTTATGATTTGGGGGCTTTAGCAGCTGAAGCACCTGTGCAAAGAGTTTATAATATTTATGCATTTTTTGATTTGCCCCCTTTTTTTATTGCCCTGCATGAGCGTGGCCACCTGCAGAAAACTGTGTCAACATCCAGATCGTACCTAACCTAAGGGTAATCTAGTCGCCAAACACATCAATCCATCCACATAGTGCAGAAAAAGTAAGCAGACACAACAAAGCAATTTCATCCACAACATGCAGTGAAAACTACGAAAAGTCCGGCACACAGCAGTAAAGTAAACACCGGCCTAACCTAGATCTAGAGTTGGTTGTCCTAGCACATCATCAAAAGTGTGTGAGAAAGGTCGTGTGGCAGGGGTATATCCTAAGTTGGGTGATTAATTAAAGTTATCTAAAAGTTTGAGTTTGTTAAGGCTTAATAGGGGGATTTCAATTAAAGTTTAAGTATTAATAGATTAAGAATTTTAATTAAATATATTTTAAAAGTTAATTGATTACTACCTTTGTTTCACACCGAGGCCGTGAAGTTTATTTCACCTTCCTTGGGGCTAAGCTAATAGCCTCGTAGGCCTGGGTTACCCAGTAGCAATCGGGGTTGATTAAGTTACTTTAAGTTTGTTATAATTAAGAGACATGAATTAATATTAGAAAGGGTTTCTTGCTGATTTTTAAAATTGATTAGTTTAAGTTTGCCATTAATCGATTCGTGGCGTTGTGCCACCAGGCTCGAGGAACCAGCCTCCTTAGGACACTTAGCCCCGCAGCCCGGAGTAGTCCAGCCGATAAACCAAATTAATGTAATTAAATTAGAGATTTTTAAAATGTTAAATAATTAAAAATTAATCCATTTTAAGGTTTGACACCCTTTAGAATTCATTCGTGGCGTTGTGCCACCAGGCTCGAGGAACCAGCCTCCTTAGGACACTTAGCCCCGCAGCCCGGAGTAGTCCAGCCAATAAACTTCAACTTTAGGGTGGTTGTTGTGTTTTAAAGGATTTGTTAAATGTTTTAAGCATTAAACCAATATTTTCTGAGTTTTAGAATGATTTGAGCTTTATGAATTTTTAGAATATTTTAATAATTTAATTAAAGGGTCAAAAGTTGAATTTTTTTTATTAAGCTCAAATTCTAGAATGTTTGTATTTTATCAAAATATTAGGCCTAATTATGAGTTGTTAGACAAGTGGCACATTCAATTTGGAGTTTTCTATCAAAAGTTATGATTTTTAGAAGTTTTGACCCGGTTTTGACCTAGAGTTGACCAAAATGTTGACTTTTGACTTTGACCAGATTTTTGGGGTTTGAAATTTTTGGAAAATACTAGGTTTTAATTAGAGTCATTATCCACTGAGTTTGATTGATTTGGAATTTTCTATAATTAATGGTGAATTTTAGAAGTTTGGATATTTATGATAATTTTCAATTATTTCAATTAAAGACTATTCTAGTAATTTGGGCCTAAATGGATCTCAAACTCCTTGAAATCTCTCCCAAAGATCAGAGGTGATCTAAGGGGAGATTATCAAGCATTAAATTAATTCTTGGGATTTTTAATGATTATTAATTAATTAATATTAATTAAACATTAAATTTTACTTAAAATTAAATTAAGGCTTAATCTGATGTCCAATCAAGGGGCTTTTAATTCTCATGGGTTAAGGGTCCAACACTGATTAATTGGAAGTATTAAACTTAAATTTTGGATTTAAAAGGGATTTATTAGGATTTAGTTAAGGCTAAGAGGCAATTCTAGCAAGGGCAAGCTATGGCTCCTAATTGGTGAACCAAATGAACTCCAAATCTGATGAAATTTGGACCATGGGGTCACCTGATCCCAAGGCCTAAACACACCAAATTTGGGCTCAATTGGAATACTCTAAGGTGGCTAACTAAGCCACCTAAGGTGAGCTCTAAGTCACCTTCAAAAAATCCTAGGGAGCTATCCTAAGGTTGGATTGGGGCAAAGTCAGTGGCCCTAAACTCCGTATCCTAAGCATAATCAATACACAAAAAAAAAATCCTAATTCTCATTGGATAGGCTTAAATCCCATTTTGAATTTAAGGGTCAACCCATGACCCTTAAACTCAAAATTGGGGGAAAGTGCCCTTAGACCTTTAAAACAGGGGAGACAAAATTTGGACATGTCAAAGACATGCCCAAATTCAATCTCCCAAAGTTCCATGCCCCGGAGACTTAACTACAAACAGTAATTGCATAAATTGAAATAATACCATTAATGAAATTAAGCTTAACACACATGCAATTATGGCCTGGAACCATAGGGCTTTTGAAGGTCTCCCTGAGACCTTTCCAATGAGCCTAAGAACACCTAATTTGGTCAAGTGTGCAGGGAGATACTGATTTTTGAAGTTCCATTGTTTTTCTGGAATTATTAATCCAGCCATTACACAGTCAGCCGCGCTTTACACGCGGCGCGTCCCGATTGGCTGGGCAATCATTGGCGCTGACTGGGTAACGGTCGGATTAATCGTAGCCGTCGGATGCGGGATCGGACGGCTAGGATTCAAGGCGCTCCGGAACCACGGGATTTAATCCGAGCCGTTGATCGGAATCAACGGCTGAGATTTCGTCTTCAACCTCCGCTCTTATCCGAGGCCGTGAACCTTCTCCGGCGTGATCCGATTGATCCCGCCGGCGAACTTCGACAAAATTTCACAGGGAGGATCAGGGGGGTGGAAACCTTCAATCCAACGGTGGAAATCCGTTGGGGTGAAGGTTTCCTTCACACTTGACCGGACTACCTAGCTAGGGAGCTCGGGATGAAGGAATTACCGCAGAGAAAGTCTCAACGAATGAGCTTCTCTATCTGGAAGCTTCAGGAGACGAAGGCGAGCAGGTTTCCTTCAGGGACCGCGACTGGAGGACGGCCGGAGATAGGACTTTGAGCGGGACGTCGAAGCCTTTCACCGGAGTTCGCTCAAAGTAATGAAAGGAGAGGTCTGGGAGCTCTAGGGGAGACACTGGGAGGTTGAGGGAACTCTGGGGAATCGTTTCGAAGTGCTGGGATCGATCCTTGAGCTCTGGGGAGCACCAGCCTATTCAGCCTCCTCCCGTGAGCTTGGACGGCCAGGATTGAATCGGAGGAGCTCTCGGATTGATGCCAAGTGGAAAGGGGAACCGTTCCAGAGAGCTCGTGAGCCTCAAGCCGGCGAACCACAGCCTTTGGAAGGCTTTCGGTCAGGATCGCCCTGGGGGGACCACCGGAACTTGCTCTCCATTGGTTCCGACCGCCGCCGGCCACGGTCTGGGTCGGGTTGACCAGGGAAGGCCGATGGGGACACACTGGAGCTGGGAGGGGAGTCAAATTGGTCTGGGGAAGCCGGGATCGATCCGGTGGCTCGGTTTGGCTCAAACCTGCTTGGTTTGAATCGAATTGAGCTCGATCCAGGTCAAGCCAGACCCGGGACTAGATATGGGAGGTAGGTCTGGGTCTGGTGCACCCAATGCAAGTGGCAATTGGGTCCAATTTGATCTGTGTCAAAGGTTGGCTCGGGTTGATCCAAATCTGCTCGGTTCGGGTCGATTTGGGCTTAACCCAGGTCAGGCCAGACCCTGGGCTTGAAGTGGGAAGTGGGTCTGGGTCTGGTGCACCCAATGCAAGTGGCAATTGGGTCCAATTTGATCTGTGTCAAAGGTTGGCTCGGGTCCAAGTGTTTTTGGCTACTTTGGGTTAGCCTAACTATTGACCCAAGCTAGCCCAAGGCATGGGCTGGCTGGAGGAGGTGTATTGGACCTAGGGCCACCTATGGGAGGTGTTGGCCAGGTTCAATTGGATTTAGGTTGAGAGTTGGCCCAATCCCAAGTGCTATTAGGCACTTTGGGCTAGCCTAACTCTTGACCTAAATGAGCCCAAGGATTGGGCTGGTCAAGGAAGGTGTATTGGGTCAATGGGAACCCAATGGCACCTTGATTTGGATTCAATTTGATTAAGATCAAAAGATGGCTCAAGGGAGGTCTCTCTTGGGTCACTTGGGTCAAGCCATAAGGCTAACCCAAGTAAGCCCAAGGCTTGGGTGACCAAGAGGGGTCTCTTGGGTACCCAAGGGTTCATCCCATACATTCAAAGGACTTGGAATGGAGTAGATTCAAAATTTTGAAAAGGGAGGGGTGTATGGGTCCATGGGTCAAACTTGGTTGACTTGGTCAACCAGGTTGACCCAAGGTCTGGGTTTGAGTTCAACAAGTTGAGTTTGATATTTGAAATTCATTGGAAGTGGTTTCAAAGAGTTTGGAATTGATTTGAATTGAAATAGCCATTTGAAATCTCATAAGGGTATTTTAGTCAATTTTGGCCCATTGGTCAACTAGAGTAAAAAATGATTCTGAAAAATGCAGTTTACTGCTCAATGGGTTAAAATCAAGAGTCTGGAAGTGATTGGAAGCTTGGATAAGGGTTCCAAAGTCAAGATCTCAAAGGGGTTAGGTTCAATGGCATAGGCTGTAAATATTTTAAGGTTTTACAGCCTTTGGATTTTAATTCAGATTCTGGGGTTAGAGACCTCAAAATGAGCTGAAAGTTGGAGAGTAACCTCTAGAGACATGTCTTATCACTTTACAAGTGATAGACCTTGAATCAGAGACCATTTGAGTGGGTTTTGAAATGTTTGAAAAATCTCTAAAAAGGGTCTTTAGGACAAGGCCTTGAGACTTAGGATTTGAGTCTGGATTTCTGGATTTGGAATAGATTTTAAGTTGGAATGATTAGTATTGAAGTATCCAAATCATTTACAATCATGTGGTGATTGTTAATGAATGGATGAGGCCAAAGCTAGATTGAAGCTTGGATCAAAGTCTAGGTTAAAATTTGGATTCTCAAGTGGATTGAGTCAAAGTTTGAATATGTTTGAAATTTGAATTAATTTGAATTTGAATTGGATGGAGTTTGAGATTTAAATTGATCACAGGTAGGGATCAAATTAAAATTGGAGTGGATTAAATACAGGAATTGATTTAAAATTGAGGTTGATCAAGGGTGGAGATAGATTTGAAGTTGGAGTGATCCTAAGGTATAGAAGAATTCTAAGATTCAGGATTTAAGGGAATCCTAGGCTCTAGAATAGGCTCTAAGGTCTTGGATCTAGAAGGATCCTAAGGTCTAGAGTGGATCCTAGGGTCTAGGATTAAATCTGGGTTCTGGATGGGTCTTAGTGACCTCATACAAAAATGAGGTCAACAGTTCCCCAAATGTGAACTAACTTCAAATCTTTCTCAATAATGAGGTGAAAGTCTTCTGCCACCATCCTTCTCAAAGCCACCTTAATACCAAGATAATTAAACTGTTTAACTACCTTTTTTTTAAGAAAATGCATAAAATTGCATTAATAAGAAGAAGTAATAAACTAAAGCAACAAACTAAGTACTCGCCATACTAGATTCCTCCTTTAATATAGACATAAATAGAGGAGGAATCTTATCTAATGTAACATCATCCCAAATAAAAGAACTCATAATCCTATAGTTAGCACATAAATCCGCTAACTTGTTACATCTTCTATCAACATAATTGAAAATAATTTGAAGAAACCCATTAAAAGTTTGAATGTTACCATATTTTGAGGTTTGTTTTGGATCTTGCAAGAACCTCATCACATTAGCATTGTCTCCTTCAGTAATAATGCCCTTATATTTGAACATCCAATCCTTTATCACTTCCTTGATTGATTGAGTACCAAGCAGCTCCATAGTAGAAATATCCCAATAAACATATGATTTGCCAAATGCCAATTGAAATCTACCTTTGTGATTACGAACCACACCACCAATTCCAGCTTTATAAGAAGGTAAAAGGGAAGCATCCACATTGACTTTAAGCCAATCGGGTGGAGGGGGATACTAATGGAAATTAGACAGCCATGAGGACTTGTTAGCATCCCCTTTATTCGAGAAATTAATTGATCGTTGAGCCATAGATGATGAATTGCTCACTGCATTAGCACAAATAATCATGGAGTTGTCTTTTTTACCATTATGAATCAAATTATTCCTAGATTTCCAAGTGAAGAAAATCACATTTCAATAAAGATTAACCATGAATGGGAATTGATTAGACAACCAGTTGCTGTAATCCAGCAATGAATCAAAACCAGGAATATGAAAGCCCCACTTTTCAATTTGAAGAAAAACTTCCTTCAATTTTTTGCGTCTAGCCGCATAATTCTTTCAATTGATATTTTCTTCTTTTTCCTCACATGTTTCTTAGAAAGGAAAGCTAATTTAGAAGAATTGATTTTTTGACCAGTCCAACCATAAAAATCATATAAAATTTTTCTACTTTCCTTTACATCTTTCATTTTTGCTTTAGAATAAATTAAGATGTCATCTGCAAATAAAAGATGAAAGATCCTTTGCCTGTTTGAGGTTATCTGAATCCCCAATGACAATTTCTTTTATTTAAGCATATTGGAAAGTAATTGAGAACAAAAAATGAATAGATAAGGTGATAATGGACAACCTTGTCTAAATCCATTCTTTGCATCAACCCATCTAGAAAGCCTTCCATTAATCATCATACAAAATCTTTGATCAATTACACAATCCATATTCGAACATGCAAACAATTGGGGAAATCCAAAAATTTCCAAAACTTGCCTTAAAGTCTTCCAGCACTTGTTATCATATGGTTGCTCCATGTCAATTTTAAAGGAAACCATACATTTGGATTCTTTAGAAAACCTGAATTTATGAAAAATTTCTTGTGCAACAAGGATGTGATCTTCAAGCGATCTACCATTAATGAAGGAAGCTTGTTCGATTGAAATCAATTTGTGAATAGCAGATTTAATTCTATTTAGAAGAATCTTTGCTATCAATTTGTAAATAGTCCTACAAAGGCTAATCGGCCTGAATTGATTAAGAGTAGCTGGATTTTCAACTTTGGAAATCAACACTAACAATGTTTCTTTCCATTATTCATGATTCATCACTCCAAATTTGAAAAAGAGATTAATAGCATTCCAAAGATCATCTTTAATTATGTACCAATAATTTTTCACTAAAAAGTAAGGTTTACCATCATTACATAGAGATATATTACTGCCGGTTTGATACACCACAACTTCCATTTCTTTCGTTTCCAGATTCTTGTTTAAGCCATACTTATCTTTATCATCCAGTGTACTTATAGCAGTCGGCCATCCATCTAGATTGCAGGGCCTGACTCTCCATTTCTCCATGAAAGAATGTAGAAAAACATTCTCAATTTGGTCAGGATCTTCCACCTTCATCCCGTCCCTATCACTGATTTTATGAATCCAATTCAAATTTCTTCTCGCTGAAGCAAAAGAGTGAAAATTTTTAAATTTGAATCAACATCAGACAACCATTTCACCTTGGCTCTTTGCTTCCACCAATTGTTCTCCCGAGCCATAATAGAATTTAGTTCATTCACATTAGCTTTGAGTCTCTACATTTCATCTTTCAAAAGCCAGCCATCATTTGATTCTTTCATTAGAAGCTCCCAAATACTTCTCTTTAGTTCTTCCTTTTGAGTATTAAGATCCTAGTGCTTTTCTTTACTCCAGAAAAACAAAGATCTTAAAGTTCTCTTAAAATTTTTATTCAATATTTCAGCACAATCACCTTCGGTATTTCTATTCTAAAAAGATTTCACAATTGCCTCCGACGCAGGGTAGGAAGCCCATACCTCTTCAAACCTGATGATCCTTTCTGATTTGAACCTGTAGTTCAAGAAGTTTAATAAAATAGGACAATAATTGAGGCAACTCTAGCCAGATGCCTTACCACCATTTGATTAGAAGAATTATGAGGTTTGACATTTAACAAACATCTATCTAATCTTTCCAGCGTCCGAGCTCCTTCAACCTTATTGTTTTTTTTTTTTTTTTTGAAAATGCAAATAGCAATTGGCATTAAGAACAAAGAAACTAGTTACAAGAAGCAAAGGCCTCACATTCCTTCTTAATCAATTTAGACAATTTAAAAGGAATGTTGGCAAAAGAAAAACTATCAAAATAAAAGTTAAAGCTTAATGCTAAAGTAGCACAACCATCCGCTACTTTATTACAATCTCTATGAGTATGATTAAAGAAGACTTTATTAAAATCATTGAGGAAAGAAAGATCTATTCCTTCATACCTCGTGTTAGGATGTGTCTTGAGCTTATTCAAAGAAGATTGAATAAAATTTATGATATTTATGTTGTCACCTTCTATGATAATACCTTTTGCTTCAAACATCCAAGGTTGTATGAAATCCTTAAGGATTAACACAGCATCAAGTTCAAGTTGAGAAATATCCCAATGAGTCTTGTTTTTGCCAAATGCCAATAAAAGTCTTCCTTTGTGGTCTCTAAAAATACCACCAATTCCACCTTGATTTGTCTTTAATAATGAAGCATCAACATTAATTTTGATCCAATCTAGAAGTGGAGGGTGCCAAGATTTTGAAAACTCCCTTAAGAGATTAGCGCCCCAATTATCTAGATTAGGAAAAACACTTTGCTTTGCCATAAAGAGTACATTGGCTGCTACAAAAGAGCTTGAAGAAACTGAATTACCATGGACCAATTGGTTTCTGTTTTTCCATGAAAGGAAAACGGCTGTGAGATAGATTTTCACCATGTTTGGAAAACGAGAAGAGAATTTCCTTAGTTCTTCAAGGCAATTTTCAAGAGAATGAAATAAAGGAATAAAGAAACCCCATTTCCTTATAGTATAAATAATCTCTCTAAAAAATTTGCAATGAACTATTATGTGCTCATAATTTTCAGTCATATGACAACCTCTTGGACATTGATCATTTTGGATGAGCTTCCTGTATTTGAGAAATTCAAATGTTGGAATAGCAAATTTGCTCAATTTCCACCAAAAAAGTTCAACTCTAGGATTAAGCTTCATTACTCTTATCCAATTAGTAAAATCGTAATCAATTTCTTTAGAAAGAAATTTTTTTGATTCTTCATATGCCATAGCTGTTATAGACTTACCATTGCGAATAAAAATGGTATTTAAGAAGTCTTCATCAGCTACACAATCAAGTTTAACTTGAAGAATTAAATCTGTAAGATATGCATTAAAAAATTCCAGCAACTTATCTTTATCCCAGGTTCCTTTGCTTAAGATAAAAGTATCCAGATTCAGCTCGTTGAGATCTACACAAGCAGCTAGTGTAGGCCAGGAATTTAAGCTCTTGTCTAATAACCAAATGTCATTCATCACATTTATCTTCTTCCCGTTCACCACATTCCATTTAACAATTGGATATAAATATTTAGCTCCATTTTGAAGGATTTTCCAAGTTGATGATCCAGCTTTCTTTAGATCAAAGATATTATCACCATATTTCGTAATAATATTTCTATGAAGTAGACTATTGGGAAGATGAGTAAATCTCCAAGCAAGTCTTGATCTAAGAGGACCTAGCCGTTGGACGGCTGAATGAATACCCAATCCACCTTTAGATTTTGGTTTACATAATACATCCCAAGCAACATAGTGTAAACCTTTCTTCCCTCCACTTTTATGCCAAATGAATTCCTTACAAAATTGATCAACTTGTAACAAAATTTTCTTTGGAATTAAAGAATGAGTTGATAGAAAGCTTGGCATGGTTAAATGAGAGGATTTGACCAAACTAATTTTACCTGCCATTGATAGTTGTTTGCTTCCCCAAGTATTCAGCCTCTCTAGGATATTGTCTATCATTTGCTGAAAATCAAATGATTTGAGCCTCCTCAAAGCCAATTTAATACCCAAGTAGTTCATTTCTTTTACCTCTTTGAAATTCAATATCCTCTTAATTTGTTTCTTCATAGAATGCTTAACCAATTTTCCATATAGAATTTGAGATTTAGGAGCATTGATATTCTGACATGTCCAACTGCAGAAATCAGAGACAACTGATTTTAATTCCTGGGCTGCTGTAGAAGTTGCATTGGAAAAGATTAATACATCATCTGCAAATAGAAGATGTGATAATTTCGGATATTTGGGTGTTATACAAACTCCCAAATGATGTCCTCTTTGATTAATAGCATAAGAGAAGAGTTGAAAGCACATAATGAATAAGTATGGAGATAAGGTGCATCCTTGACGAAGCACGCTCTTAGCTATGATCCAATTTGAAAGCTTCCCATTTAAGACAATAGAGAATCTGACATTCCTTACACATTCCAATATAATGTTGCAAACTGAAGGAGGAAATTTGTAAATTTTTAAAACTTGAAGCAAAGAAGGCCAACCCATTCTATCAAAAGCTTGTTCCATGTCTAATTTAATAGCCATAAAACCTTTCTTGTCTTTAGAAACTTTGAATTTGTTGAAGATTTCTTGAGCTAGTAGGCAATGATCGGACATGGATCTACCAGGAATGAAAGCAATTTTTTCTTCCGTGATAATCCTGGAAATACAAAGCTTGATTCTATTAACTAGCATTGTTGCAACCAATTTATAAGAGGTTTGACATAAGCTTATCGGTCTGAAATTGGAAGGAACTAACGGGTGTTTGACTTTGGGAATTAAAACAATTAAAGTATCCTTCCAATCATTGATCATGAAACCAGTTTTAAAGAACAAGTCTACAGCTTTCCAGGTGGAATTCTTGACAATACTCCAATAGTTTTGAAAAAAAATAGGAGTTACACCATCAAGTCCCGGGGACTTGTTTCTTCCTTGCTGAAAAACAGCAGTCTTCAGTTCATCTTGAGTGAAATCTGAACTTAAAAATTTGATATCCAAATCATTAAGTTTTTTTTCTTCAGGAAAGAAAGGCCATTGCTCTAATATGCAGTTTTTAGAGCTCCATTTTTGCTCAAAAAATTTCTGGAAAACAGTAGAGATTTGATCAAGATCTTCTACAAATACATTTTCGTCATTCTTAATTTGCCTTATAAGATTTCCATTTCTCTT
Organism: Dendrobium nobile; assembly: GCA_022539455.1. Taxonomy (NCBI): domain Eukaryota; kingdom Viridiplantae; phylum Streptophyta; class Magnoliopsida; order Asparagales; family Orchidaceae; genus Dendrobium; species Dendrobium nobile. The sequence goes on from CM039734.1 coordinate 30,984,556, forward strand.
TGCTGAAGCAAATTTTTGGAAGAAATTTGAGTTAACATCTCCTTCTTCAAGCCATCTAACTTTTGCTCTTTGGTTCCACCATGAAGAAAGTCTTCCCAATGTAATATTGAATTCATTTACTTTGGATCTAAGAAGTTTTAGTTTATCATCTGAAAGTCCACCAAGAGTTGATTCTTCCAATTGAAGATTCAAAATTTCCAATTTTAATTCTTCTTTTAGAGAATTAAGATTTTTGCATTTGTTCTTACTCCAAAAGTATAGTGACCTCAATGATCTCTTGAGTTTTCTTTGAAGAATCTCCATATCATTTCCATGGTCTGATTTCTTCCAAGCATTGGATACAATGATTCTAGCAGCAGGATATGAATTCCAGGTTTCTTCATATCTGATAAAATGGGTCTTGATTTGAGATTCCAATAATTTAAAAGCAATTGGACAATGGTCCGATGCAATCCTGGGTAAATGTTTGAATTGAGCCAAAGGGACTTTATGAATAGCATTAGAATTAAGAAGACATCTATCAAGTCTTTCCCAAATTCTAGAATTACCTTCTTTGTTGTTACACCAAGTAAAATTAGGACCAATAGTACCTACATCATGAAAATCATTGTTAGTCATAAACATTTTCATTTCTTGAGGTCCTTTAGAGAAAGAGAATCTCTTTCCCCCTTTCTTATCATCTTTTGATAAAATACAATTGAAATCTCCTCCAATAATTGTAGGAATGTCTTCACATGTTGTTTTCTCAATCATCTCCCAAAGATTCCTTCTTATTCGATAATCTTTATTTGCATAAACCGTTCCCACCTTCCAATTGCCAAAAGAAGGAGATTTGAGCTTGCCAATTATAACTTGAGAAGAATGATCTAAAACTTCAAAAGAAGTTTTATTCCTGTTCCAGAAATTAATGATACCTCCTGATTTGCCATCGGAAGGATGAAGGAAGAAGTCCCATTCTTTACCAATGATTCTATCTACATCAAGTCTATCAAGATTTGTGATTTTTGTTTCAATAAGACCAATAAAACATCCTTCATTATCTTTTACTATCTCCTTGAGATAGAAGGAAGCCTCCTTTTTATTGGCTCCCCTACAATTCCAAAATATGAGAGAAGTCATTGGTGCAAAGGTGGGTTTGCATCCCCACCCTTATTCTTATTATTATTTGCTCTTCTTCTACTCTTGATGAGATTATCAATAGGCCCCAAATCTCTTACTTCTTTGGATAGTTTAACTTTCCCTGAAGTAGTTATGAATGCTTCTTCAACTTCTACAGGAATAGAATTTGTTGTTGAAGAAAATAATTGGTTGTTGGAGAGTTCCAGAGAATTGGATTGAAAGTTGTTTTCTAACAAAGTTTCAGTTTGGATGTGAGCTGAATCTCTAGTATTTCCCATGATTTCAACCATACTGATTTCTTCCACAGTTTCTTCAAGAGCACAGAAATTATTCTGTAAACATATTTCAGAATTGATACAAGAAGTATTTGTTTATCAGGGATTTGATCAGCTTCAGCATTATTGTTTAGTTCTTCAATGATTTCTCCTTCTTCAATGCTATTAGTCGGAAAATTTGTAGCATTTTTATTCTTGACAGGTCTCCAAATTGTTGAATGTTGGTTTCTGGAATCTGAGATTGGTACAGGATTTTTAACAGTTTTGTTAAACTGTTTGTTCTTCCGAAATTTAACTTGAATCCATGGGCCTAATTCGTCCTTTTCATTAGAAATATCTTTATCAAGAGCTTTTCCTTCTTTGACATTTGTATAGGTAACAGCTTTTGTAGTAGGCATAATCAGAGGACATTCAGTTTTGAGATGTCCTATTCTTCCTCAGTGATAGCATAGGGAAGATATCTTCTCATATTCCGCTTTTTGGAATGATCTTCCATGTTTGCTTTCAATCCAAACTCCTCTTGGAAGTTTTTTATCCAAGTCTATGCGAACACAGACTCTTGCATATTCCCTTTTACCCCATTTGAATGAGTTACCATCAAGATAAAGAGGTATTCCGATCATAGAAGCAATTCTGCATATATTTTGTTCATCCCAGCATTGTAATGGCAAGCAAGGCATTCGAATCCATATAGGTGCCGACATACCTTTTAGAGATTCAGGATTAAATGTAGGGGACCATTTATCCAATCTAATTATGTTTCCTCCAATAATCCAAGGACCTCCTTCCATGGTTTCTTCTACAGTTTCAGGATTTGTAAAAGAGCAAAGTATCCAATCTTTACCCAAGGTAGTGAGATGAAAACTACCAAATTTTGACCATTGTTTCCGGAGTTCTGTACTACAAACAGGAAAAGGGATGTTGCTTCCAAGTACCTTGATAACCAAAGAGTTCCTTAGAGTGTGAGAATTAGCATCAACACAATCAGGATTCATAATAACTACAATACCATCTTCCGAAACAGGGGTGGAATTCATATCATAATTGAGCTTGATATGTTGAGTTTTCTTCCAAGCATTTAAAAAATTTTCTTTTGGTTCTACTTCTCTATCTCTCATAAAACTGTTGCTAATGCTGTTAGAGAAATCTTTAATCTGGTTTTCTGTCTTCTCAGATTTGTCTTTAGATGATTCCTCAGTCAATCCAGAAAGAATTTTTGAGCTTACAGTCTTGTTAATGCAAAGAGCAGGAGAAGACTTTCCATCAACATGAATTTTTTTGTTAATTTTATCCATGTTTTTCGCATTTATCTCTTGCCAAGGGTCAGAGATTGTATTTGAAAAACTGAATTTGTTAACGAAAATTTTCATTTCTGATGAAGAGGCTTCGGAATCGTTCTGCTTCCGATTTACATTGAATTTTTGTACTCGAGGAGTATTGCAATCTGGAGATACTTCAATATTCTTACCTTTTCCTTCAACAAAATCGATCTTCTTCTTGAATGTAGAATCACTTACATCTCTGATGATCAGCGGTTTCATTTGCATCTTCAAATCAGATTTCGGCAAATCTGGACGAAGAAGAAACGATGGTCGGCGACGACCATCTATTTGAAATCCATTAGAGTTTCCTTTCTGCCCGCCGACTGATGGTCGGCGGCCTTCCTCTGACATCGCCAAGGCGCGGCGATGAGAATTACTGGAATTCCACGAGAACGAAATTCAAATTTCCATCTACTTCTCTCTCTAGAAAACGGCTGCTTCTCTCTCTAGAAAACGGCTCCGCATGAAATACTCTTTCAACCTTATTGTTACATCTTATTGTTACACCATGTGAATTTGGGACCAACAAAACTTCGAAAGATATCATCTCTTTTGAGGCTTTATTAAAGCGAAATCTCCTACAACCCCTCTTATCTTCCTTGGATAACAAACAATTTAAATCCCCTTCTACTACCATAGGAATATTGTTTGAGTTTAACTCTTCCAATTTCTCCCAAAGAAATCTCCTTTGAACCATATCGTTGCTGCCATATATTGTAGCAATTCTCCAACTCCCTTTATTAGCCAACATAAGGTCCCCAATCACAAATTGTTGAGAAGAATCAACTATCGAAAATGATGTAATCTTACTCTTCCAAAGAATTTGAAATCCACTGTACATACCTTCTGAAGGTCTAGAAAAAAATCTCAACTATCTCCAATCAAATTATTAACTTCCACTCTACTAATTGTGGAAATTTTTGCCTCAAGCAATCCCACAAAAAAACATATCATTTTCTTTAACCACTTCTTTAAGATATAGAGAAGCTTTTTTCTTACGAGCTCCTTTTCAATTCCAAAACAACATAGAAGTCATTGTGAAAGTAGAGGGGAATGGTTCCCCATCCTTTCATTACCATCTCCATTTTTCTTTATACTTCTAGACAAAAGCTTAATTAGACCCAAACTCTTTAGTTATTTGGCTAATTTTAATTTAGCATTTGTTGAATTACCTTCCACTTTTGTCTCTACATTTATAATTCCAGAAATTCGATCAACTGGAGGAATGGCTTCTTTGGCTATAATCACCTTTCCAACTGTAACTCCTTCAGACTCCCCTGGTACATCCTGTTCCATATTAATCTCTTTGTTAGCTTAATTAGAAGAATATATTTCAACTTCCTCTAGAAGATCTGATTATATCACAAATTTGTTCATCCCTTTAAGAATGGTTGTAGAATTCATGGTTGCATAAGTTAATTTCTCCAGGCTATTCTCCTCTTGAATATTAATAGCATTTTTCCCATCCTTTGACAAACCTCCATCTTGGATTGGCACAGGAATCATGTTAACTATAGTTTCCTTATTATTCTCAATAATAGATTTGGCCACATATATCTGCATATTAGATTTCCTTCTTTGAATGCCCGAATTCCTTTGATTGAAGACCTTCTTACTCCCATAATTGACATGGATCCACGGTCCATAAGAGGAAGTAACTTCCTTGTATATTTCTTCCTCCATACCTTCAGAGTTTGTCAGATAAGTATTAAATCAATGCATAGCCATCCTGTCTCCATTATCATTAATTTTATATTCACACTGATTTCAATCTATAACTATCTCTTGACATTTTCTAGTCAAGTGACTAATTCTTCCACATTTAAAGCAAAGGTTAGGAATCCTCTCATATTCAATTCTCTGAAAAAATCTTCCTAAGTTCCTATCCACCCAAGCACCCAGAGGTAATTTATTATCCAGTTGATGATGGACATGTTGACCTCATTTTTGGTTTGAGGTCACTAAGACCCTTCCAAACTCCAGATTAATTCTAGATCCTAGGATCCACTCTAGACCTTAAGATCCTTTTCTAGATTCAGACCTTAGGATTCACTCTAGACCTTAGGATCCCTTCTTAGAGCCAAACCTTAGGGCCTACTCTAGAGCTTAGGATTCCCTTAGATCCTAGATCCTAAAACCCTTTTAGATCTTAGGACCAATCTAGACTCAAATCAATTCCTACCTTTGATCAACTCCAACTTCAATTTGATTCCTACCCTTAATCAATTCAAATCTCAAACTTCATTCAATTCAAATCCAAATTAATTCAAGTTTCAAACATATCCAAACTTTGATCCAATCAATTTGACAATCCAATCTTCAACTTAGACTTTGATCCAAACTTCAATCTAGCTTTGACCCCATCCATTCATTAACAATCACCACATGATTGTAAATGATTTGGACACCCCAATATTGATCATTCAAATTTGAAATCCATTCCAAATCCAGAAATCCAGACTCAAATCTAAAGCCTTAAGGCCTTGTCCTAAAGACCCTTTTCAGAGAATTTTCAAACATCCCAAAATCCAGTCTAATGGCCTCTGATTCAGGGTCTATCACTTACAAAGTGATAAGATATGTCTCTAGAGGCTACCCTCCAATTTTGAGCCCATTCTGAGGTCTTTAACCCCAGAATTTGAATTAAAATCCAAAGGCTGTGAAACCTTCAAATATTTACAGCCCATGCCACTGAACCTAACCCCTTTGGGATCTTGACCTTGGAACCCTTACCCAAGCCTCCAATTACTTCCAGACCCTTGATTTTAACCCATTGAGCAGTAAACTGCATTTTTCAGACCCATTTTTGACCATAGTTGACCAATAGGTCAAAATTGACCAAAATACCCCTATGGGGCTCAAATAGGGATTTCAAACCAAATGAGCTCCAAATTGGGTGCAACCACCTTTGACAAATTTCAAATGTCATTTCAAATCTTTTGAATCTATTTCCAACCCTTGGGTCAACCTGGTTGACCAAGTCAACAGGTTTGACCCAAGAAGCCCTTTAAGGGTCCAAACATGTGTTTTGACCCAAATGACCTCTCTAGGCCATCCAACCACTTCCTTTGGACTTGAAGTATCATTTCAAACCTGTTGAGCCCAAACCCAGACTCTGGGTCAACCTGGTTGACCAAGTCAACCTAGGTTGACCAAACAGGCCCTTAAGGGTTCAAATAGAGATTTTGATCAAATTGACCTCTCCAGACTTGAGGACCACCTTCAATGGTCTCCAAATATCTTTTCAAATTTGTCCAGCCCAGACTCACCCCTTGGGTCAACCTGGTTGACCCAATCAACATAGGTTGACCCAAGTTTCCCTTAAGACTTTAAATGTTTCATTTTAACCCATTCAACTCATTTGACTCCTTTCAAGCTTCAAATTAACTCCTATTCATGGCTCAATCACCTCTTAACGATTGGTAAATCAAATCCAAATCAAATTTGGCTAAGTCAACATTTTGATTTTGGTCAAGCTTGTGGGTTCAGATCAAAACCACCACTAGCATTTGATCAAATCCCTATCAAGCTTTCAAATCATTCCTTTTAATTCCTTGACTCTTGCCAAATACATCACGAACCAAGTCATGGTCATTTTGACCAAGTCAACACTTGTAAACTTGGTCAAACTAGCTCAAGCTTCCTTACTTGCATTCAAACCTTAAATCCTAATTGTCAAACCTCTCCAAGTTCAATCCAACCTGCATCCATGACCTTCTACTGCCACCTCAGCCCCCTTGACCTTTTGACTTGTCAATTTGGTCAAAAAAGGCTTTATGGAGGAGCCCCATGGTCAAACTCACATGTGAGCCTCCTTCCCACTAATCTAGGTAGCTAGGTCAGTCCTAAATGAGAGATAAAGCTCTCTAATAGGCCCCATAACCAAGCTCAGCCCTTGGTTTAGCCTTAAGTGGCAATGGTCCCCCCCACTCATCCCAAGTCCACCCAATGGGAGCAAGGTATGTCCAGCCTTTGGGGAAGCTTTCCAACTGCTCCAGGGACATTTGTCAATCATCTAGGAGCTTCCACACTTGATCCTATCCATCTATCCAACTTAGAGACTTTGAATAAGGAAAAAATGCCCTAATGAGCCTCATTCTAACATACACACTCTCTCACTCAAACATTTTTTCATCCAGAGCTTCTACAGCACTCAAAAACCCCCCAAAATCTTCTCCATACCTTCCTCTAGCTCTTCCAGGCCTTCCCCCAACAGATCCTAGCTCCCAAACTTCAATTAGAGAAGAGAGAGGAACCTAGAGAGAGAATCAGGTTATTCAAAGATAACTTCAAATCCAGCCAGATCCAGCTCCCGAGGTCTTCTACAAAGTTTTAGAGGACATTCCCAGCTTTCCAACAAGCCCAAGAAATCAAATTTTCGACGGCTGGATTGTAAGTTATTTGGGTTTTAAGTTAAATTTTAAATTTGGAACTGTAGAAAATCTATACTGCATGGAGCCTCCAAACTCCTGGTATTGGAAGATTAGGCTACCATGATTCTATGTTTCAAATTTCATCCAATTTGGAGTTGTATTTTAAAAGTTATGGTCATTTTAAGATTTCAGTTCATTTTGAACTAATCTGCGCTGGCTCAATCTGAACCGTTGGATTGTTACTTCTGAGCGATCGAATGGCTGACAGAGTGCCACGTCACCCTCTCCAAAATGGCGTGTCATTGCTGAGTTTCGAACCTGGGCCATTTGGAATGGCGGGGTTGACGTGGCCTCATCGGAACCGTCCATCCAGAACAAGCGCATCGGACGGCTTAAACTGTCGTCCGATGTGTTTAAGTGGACAACCGATGGGCGCCACGTGTCGGACACGTGTCACCACGCTGTTCGCCGGCGCAGTTTCAGCTCCAATCATTGGTAATGATTGGCGACGGCTGAAATTTAGTTTAAAAAATCAATTTTAATGGCCAGAACTTTAAAAATTCATAGTAAATTCAAATTTTCACCAAATTTCATGTTCTTGGGCTCGTCGGAAAGCTCTTGATCTCTAGTATTTATTAAAATTAAATTAAACCTGTTTTGATCACTGTATTGAGAAATATATGGGATTGTTTTAAATCCAATCTTTCCAATTCTCTCTCAATCCAGTGCTCAAATGGAGCTCAACTTTTGGTGAAATAATTTTGGATATCTTAGGCATTATATGTAATTTTCTTAGGTCCAGATGTCCAGTGGATTGCTATGGGGTGAATTTACAAAGTTATGGGTCCATTCTGGACTCAAAACTTTGAAAATTCACAACTCTCCAAATTAGTAGAATTAGGCTTTCTAATTTATGTGGTGTGCTTGTACATGTTCAAGGGTTAGGTGAACAGAGATTTAAGTCCAACTGAACACTAGCGCCACCTAGGAACAATAATTAAGGACGATGTTTAGTCAACTTAGAAAAATCCTAGGAAATTCTACACACACTCAATAGGGGTGAAACTTGAGAACACTAAACCTAGTGACATTATAAACCCTAGGTTAAAATTTTACTCAATTTAGAGATCATTTGGTCAGAAACTTAAACAGGTCAACATTAACCCTTAATTAAGCCCTCAAAATTTCCAGAAAATACAATAAATCAAGATTAAACCCGAAAAAAATGAATAATACCTCCAATTGACCATAATTCAAACCTTAATCAATGAAAATTAAAATCACCTTTAATTGATATCAAATTAAACCTTAATATAATTTTAATTGAAAATCAATATTTAATTAATTTAAATAATTAATAATAATTAAAAATCCCAAAAAATTTCCCAAACACTTGGGGATCCCTCCTTAGGTCATTTCTGACCTTTGGAGGTGTTTTCAAGGAGTTAGGGATTTGTTTGAAGCAAAACCATAAAAGGGTCATTAATTAAACAATTTCCAAAATTCATTAAAATGCTCAAAACTTCCGAAATTCATAACTAATTATAGAAAATTCTAAATCAATCAAACTCAGTGGCTAATGACTCTAATTAAAATCTAGTATTTTCCAAAAATTTCAAACCCTTAAAATCTGGTCAAAATCAAAAGTCAACAAATTGGTCAAACTATAGTTCAAAACTGGTCCAAAACTTCAAACCTTCGTAATAAAATGCAGAAAAATCCGATTTCAACGTACCTACCTTCTAACTGATCGTAGTAAGGTCTAGTATTTTAATAAGATACAAACATTCTAGAATTTGAACTTAATCAAAAAGTCAATTTTCAACCTCTTTATTAAATGATTAAAATATTCAAAAATTCATAAAATTCACAATTATTCCAAAACACCAGAAAATGTTAACTTAATGTTTAAAGCATTCAACAAACCTTTTAAAACATAACAACCATCCCGAAGATGAAGTTTATTGGCTTAACTACTCCGGGTTGCGGGGCTAAGTGTCCTAAGGAGGCTGGTTCCTCGAGCCTGGTGGCACAACGCCACGAATGGATTCCAAGGGGTGTTAAACCTTAAGAATAGATTAATTATTAATTATCTAACCTTTTAAAACCTCTAATTTAATTACATTAATTTGGTTTATCGGCTGGACTACTCCGGGCTGCGGGGCTAAGTGTCCTAAGGAGGCTGGTTCCTCGAGCCTGGTGGCACAACGCCACGAATCGATTAATGGCAAACTTAAACTAATCAATTTTAAAAATCAGCAAGAAACCCTTCCTAATATTAATTCACGTCTCTTAATTACAACAAACTTAAAGTAACTTAATCAACCCCGATTGCTACTGGGTAACCCAGGCCTACGAGGCTATTAGCTTAGCCCTAAGGAAGGTGAAATAAACTTCACGGCCTCGGTGTGAAACAAAGGTAGTAATCAATTAACTTTTAAAATATGTTTAATTAAAATTCTTAATCTATTAATACTTAAATCTTAATCTAAATCCCTTTTGAGCCTTAACAAACTCAGACTTTTAGAAAACTTCAATTAATAACCCACTTTAGGATCTACCCCAGCCACACGACCTTTCTCACACACTTTAGATGATGTGCTAGGACAACCAACTCTAGATCTAGGTTAGGCCGGTGTTTACTTTACTGCTGTGTGCCGGATTTTTCGTAGTTTTCACTGCATGTTGTGGATGAAATTGCTTTGCTGTGTCTGTTTACTTTTTCTGTACTCTATGGATGGATTGATGTGTTTGGCGACTAGATTACCCTTAGGTTAGGTACGATCTGGATGTTGACACAGTTTTCTGCAGGTGGCCGCGCTCATGCAGGGCAATATAAAAAGGGGGCAAATCAAAAAAATGCATAAATATTATAAACTCTTTGCACAGGTGCTTCAGCTGCTAAAGCCCCCAAATCATAAAAAGAGCGTGGCCAGTGTGTTTACCTTTTTTTCTGCTCATATATAATTGCTTGGGAATAACTGCTTTTTATATATTAACTACTTAGGATAACCCTGCAGGTGAGTCTAGATTTTTATTTTGATATCAATGTAATTTGTGTAAGTGTCAAATGTTGTGAAAGTCTATTTTGAGTTGGGATACACAGATCCAAAGCTTGGAGTCCAAAGAGGAAAGGATACCCCTTTGGGGAACACTCCTTTTTCATTTGGAAATCCAAATTTGGATCATACCTCTTCCTTACCCAAAGAGGAAAGAGTGGCCTTCCCCTTAAGGGAAGTGCCCTCTTGTCCATTTGGGTAATCCACTATGAAGATTCCAAGAAGATTGAAGAAAAGGAGTCCAAAGAAGAACAAGATTGAAGATGTGAAGATTTGAAGATTGAGAGTATCCCACTCAAAATAACTTGCGTCATTACTAGGCTTAGAATCCGGGTTGTTGTCAGTGGTGCCCGGCCACTTTACTTTCTGTAATATTCTGGTTTGTAATAAGCAAGGCAATTCTGCCTATGGACATTTATTAATTAATTTGTATTTGATGTGATGATTTGATTGCCTTTAGGATTATTTGTTTTTGCTAGTTTTTTGGCGATTGCATGCCGCTCTTTGTTTTCGCCTGGATACGTGAGGCTCGTGAGGGTGTGAAAGTTTTATACTCATAATTTTAAAAGTCTAAAATTTTAGTGAGTCTAAATAACATAGAAAGATAACGAATCTAGGGAATTAGCCGGGGATCGACCCTGGGGTCGCATGCATATTTTTGCATTCTTCTTTCCTTGCTTTAGACCCTTCCCCGCCTGCGGGTAGAGTCCGGATAGTCTGACCTATGAGGACGAGGTGCCGGACCTGGGGAAGTCCAGTCTTCTAAAAAATTATTTTATAAGCCTGTTTTAAAATTTCAAGCATACTTGATTGGAAGTTGTTAACTAGCATGCATTGCATTAGATACAAACTAAAAGAGTCAAAATTTTAATTGCATCAGTTTAGCATTTTTGCACCCAACATATGTCAAAGGGGCCAATTAGGAAAATCTCTAGATGTCGGCCCCGACCCTCTAAAACTTTAATTACAACGTCCCTACCACTCTTTCATAAAAGATCGGACTCATCTCTTTTAAATCGATTAGGTGGTTAGCTGGCTCCCCAATCCAGGCCGGGGTAAGTCCAAACCTTGCACTGCATTAGTTAGGATCGGATGACTGTGGTCCAGTGTCCAAATTAGATTTAGGATCCGGGGCAGATTTTTAATTATAAGACCCCAAATTTCGGGAATATAATCCCAAATTTCTAATAAAATGCTTAACTCTAATTAAAATTTTCTTTCAATCCTAAAACATAAAGCCCAACACTTAGATTAAGTTGGGACACTTCCGGATAGTTCTGGAATCTCAAAGTGTCCCCTACCTCTCTTTCTTTGAATCTGTTAATAACTGCTCAATTTTGATCCATTCCCTCTTGATCTTTTCCAATAATTCTATTTATTCTTTGATATCACTCCTAGAAAATCTAACAAAATTTCGTTCTTATTCTAATCGAGAGTTTTCGTAGGGGACTTTGTCTCCCTACGATGTAATTAACTACGAGGGCTTGCGCTCGTAGGAGATTTGGAACCCCACACACCTGATTTTAAAATTGATTTTAAAACTTCACTAGATTTCTTTGGGAAAAGTTAAAGAATGATCGTCGTCATTGCATTAGAAGAATTATCGTAGAATGGTGTCATTTCCCTTTGGGGAGATACATCCTTCTTCGATAAGGCTTTGGATGTGAATGCGACGATCATACTTCTTGGATATTGTAATTGGGTACTTAGTTGAACTCTACTTTGTTCCCTCGGGGCCATATAAAGTTCTCTTTAGAACCCGATCATAATATTCAAGATGTGTTTATATAATTCTAAGCCTGAACACCGTTATGAAAGTTTATCTTCGTCCCCCGGGGTGATATATTCTTTCTAACGAGTCGATTCGACCTTAGAATTAGAACTTAACCTTAATCTTAAAATCCCCAAAGAAAACTAATCTTTTCGAAACATGTTTTCAAAATTCCACCAACAAAAAAATGGCACGCCCGGTGGGACAAATCTCTCTCTCCATCTTTAATAAGAATGAAATTTTGTTTCATCGGTAGTCTTAACTACCTTTCTTCCGTTGGTCCCTCTACCCATTTCTTTCTTGGGTGAGTGTGACCAACATCTAAAAGAAAATACCTTTCAAATAGAGAGGTGAGTGATGAAATCTTTGTCTAAGCCGGGCTTTGACATTTTGCCTCCAAGTTAATTGGTAGAGCAAAGGAGTCAAGCCAAGTTTCTTGAATATTCTCAATCAATTTTGTAAGCTCTCTTATTGAAGTGAAAACTCAATATGCTGAGGTTCAAGATTTAGAGAGAATTAATGATGCTCAAAATTTAAATTTTAATCCAATTTGACTAATTCAAACCACTTTTCTTTAATTCCAGGATACTTAAATACTCAAATGGTTGGAAAACTCATCTTCTCCCTGGATAGAAACTTGACAATAGAAGGAATTACCTCTGGCAACTCGATCCAATTTTGGATAGAATTTCAAAACTTCAAGTTATCAGTCAACGGAGAAGAAATGATTGATCTCTCTGCTGGAATACAAAGGGATGTCCCCTTAGTCGAGATTACTTTAGGGTCAGGAGTTGACTCCCCTATCTCTATGATGGAGGTTGTTGTCACCCCTTCGACCACTGTGCCCTCTACTCAGGAGGATAAGAACCAAGAACCATTGATAATAGAAGAATTACCATCTCAATCTGAGATTGGGTCGAGTTCTAACACCCTTGTTGCCAGCAAAAATAAGTGGAGGAAATACCTTAAAAGGGTCAGAAAGAAGGTTGCTAAGGCCAAAAAGACTGCTGAGGTAAGAGCCTTGAAACAAGCTAAATTTGAGGCCAGTCGAGAAGTCGTTGCTCCTTACACCTACCCCCTCCGTGGTGGAAATGTTTCCCATCCTACTCCTGTTACTCAAAGGAGGGAGGTTGTGAAAATGCGAGCACGATCTCCGATACACCTTCTTGACTACTACACAGAGAGAATCAATCAAGAAAGAACTAAGAAATCACCTGCAATAAATCATAGGCCCCTAGTTGAAGGTTATGACCCATCCACTCTATTAGATGAAGTTTGGTCACGTTACTACACGTGCCCCACTATACCATCTATAGAGGAGGAGGTGCATAAACCGCCCGGGGTCCCACCCTTATAATTGCTAGGTCACTAGTAATTAGGAAGAGGAATAATGATGGATTTGAGATCTTATCAGATAGTGACACCATTTGAATTTAACTTTTAGATGGGTCCTATCGCGATAGATCCTTAGATTGAAATGATGCATAACTAGTTAGGGGTAGTGCAGACCCCACGATAATCTCTTCCTCTTAAGAGATTGCAAAAATATAATTTATATTGATTGGGTCTTGCCACCTGAACTTTCTATTTTGAAGGAAATCGTATTATTTCTCAAGTGTACTGGATCAAAATTTTCAATATAGTTGATCCATCTTTTTAATGAAAATTGACCTCTACTTTAAATTAAGAATATGAGAGAGTTGTGGTTGACTCCATTAGATCTTTAAAGGCCCTTCCCTCCCACCGCTTTTGCGTGTTGATTTAATTTTTGAATTAAAATTTCTATCAAACTTAAGTTGTTTTTTTTGAAATGAAAATCTTCTCAGTCTTCTCGCGGTTTTCTATCTTATAGGCTTCTCTTGCACGTTCTAAATCTATTCAATGATTTTCTAAGTCAAGTTAATATTTTCTTATCAAAAGATTGGGTCCAATTTGGGGATTATTCTTCCTTGGATAAGAGAATGAATTTCCTTTTCTTATACTTGCGATATAATCCTGGATTAAAAAAAAAAGAGCAATCATGTTAAGGTTTTAAAGAAAGTGAAGCCTCTTGTTAAAAAAATTCAAAGGATGCACAAAGTGCATTAAAAAAAAAGAGTTCAAAAAAAAAAAGCGCAAAGTGCGCCAAAGAAATAAAAAGATGTGCAAAGCATGTCACAAAAAAAAAATAAAGTGAAAGAGGCTTCCTTCCTTTTTAAATCCTTAAATCGCAAAGAGCCCGATCATATTTAATAGCTTGACTTTGAAAAATCTCGAATCTAGATTTATTTTCATGCGTGGACAGTTTATTAGATAGAAAATTTTATGCAAGAGAATTGAAAAGATTAAATTTCTCTATCCAACTTACGCCTTTTTGAAATTGATTTTAATTCAAATTTTCTACAAGGGAGAACCTAGTTCAGTTTCTATGAAACTTGATCCGAGTCAACAAAATTCAAATCCAATTGGCTCTTTTCGGGTCGATTGGGGTCACTCTACTTCTCACCATACTTTTGAATTTGTTCCCACTTGTCGTTTTGACAGGGTCCAAATGATTAAGAGGAAATTTTCAATAAAAAGAATGAATCTTCTATTCTCGATAAGAATTCAAATCCCATTCTTGAGAGATACATGTGAATCCTTAAACATAAGCATCGTTTCTTTTAAGATCTACTCTGTGAAATAACATTCTATGTTGGGTCCAAGCTTGTTCTTATATAGAGGTGTTTTTTACATGGCTATAAATTGACTTTCAAAATTGAGTCACGACTAAGTAGAGTGCCTGACTCCAATTGGAGGATTTCGAAGGCCTTGAAGAAAGTTATTTTGAACTCAATAAAAATTTGAAATTACATAAGTTACGTATGATTCAAGCTCATTATAAATTGTGTCACATCAGGACTTTCCAAGTAGGAGACTTGGCTATAGTCCTTTAAAGACCAATTTTAGTCCACCATAAGATCAATGGAAGCTTTGAATCAATGTTGACTGGATCGTCCACCTTAGAGATGATCTATAAGGAAGGTTCATGGCAATGGATTAATTTTGAAGATACCACCAGATGCTTCCTCTCATTTGGGCGGTTCTTTAAGAATTATCATGCCGAATGAATATCAAATTAAACATCAAATTCACCCCTTCAAATTCATAGAAATCAAATCAAATTCAAAATCATCAATCATTGTTTCCGATTCTCTTTTCCTTAAGGTTAGGTCATTCCTTCCCTTAGGATTAGACCCGCTAGTGGTGGAGTACGCCCTCCGTGGCACCACCCTAGCATTTGACTCAGGGATTAGTGGTGGAGTACGCCCTTCGTGGCACCATCCTGATTCCCATTCGCTAGTGGTGGAGTACGCCCTTCGTGGCACCATCCTAGTTTGCCAGTTAATTTTGCCTATTAGGAGTAAGTCTTCTATCAGCATCCTATAGGCCTAAGGTTGGGTGATGCCCTTCCTTAGACCCAAGGCTAGGTATTCCCTACCTTGGTTTCCAGTTGATCCGTCTACTAGGAGTAAGTCTTCTATCAGCATCCTGTAGACCTAAGGTTGGGTGATGCCCTTCCTTAGACCCAAAGCTAGGTATTCCCTACTTTGGTTTCCAGTTAATTTTGCCTATTAGGAGTAAGTCTTCTATCAGCATCCTATAGGCCTAAGGTTGGGTGATGCCCTTCCTTAGACCCAAGGCTAGGTATTCCCTACCTTGGTTTCCAGTTGATCTGTCTACTAGGAGTAAGTCTTCTATCAGCATCCTGTAGACCTAAGGTTGGGTGATGCCCTTCCTTAGACCCAAAGCTAGGTATTCCCTACTTTGGTTTCCAGTTAATTTTGCCTATTAGGAGTAAGTCTTCTATCAGCATCCTATAGGCCTAAGGTTGGGTGATGCCCTTCCTTAGACCCAAGGCTAGGTATTCCCTACCTTGGTTTCCAGTTGATCTGTCTACTAGGAGTAAGTCTTCTATCAGCATCCTGTAGACCTAAGGTTGGGTGATGCCCTTCCTTAGACCCAAAGCTAGGTATTCCCTACTTTGGTTTCCAGTTAATTTTGCCTATTAGGAGTAAGTCTTCTATCAGCATCCTATAGGCCTAAGGTTGGGTGATGCCCTTCCTTAGACCCAAGGCTAGGTATTCCCTACCTTGGTTTCCAGTTGATCCGTCTACTAGGAGTAAGTCTTCTATCAGCATCCTGTAGACCTAAGGTTGGGTGATGCCCTTCCTTAGACCCAAAGCTAGGTATTCCCTACTTTGGTTTCCAGTTAATTTTGCCTATTAGGAGTAAGTCTTCTATCAGCATCCTATAGGCCTAAGGTTGGGTGATGCCCTTCCTTAGACCCAAGGCTAGGTATTCCCTACCTTGGTTTCCAGTTGATCCGTCTACTAGGAGTAAGTCTTCTGTCAGCATCCTGTAGACCTAAGGTTGGGTGATGCCCTTCCTTAGACCCAGAGCTAGGTATTTCCTACTTTGGTTTCCAGTTAATTTGTCTACTAGGAGTAAGTCTTCTATCAGCATCCTGTAGACCTAAGGTTGGGTGATGCCCTTCCTTAGACCCAAAGCTAGGTATTCCCTACTTTGGTTTCCAGTTAATCTGCCTATGTGGAGTAAGTCTTCTATCAGCATCCTATAGGCCTAAGGTTGGGTGATGCCCTTCCTTAGACCCAAGGTCAGGTATTCCCTACCTTGGTTTCACCAGTTTTTCTTGTCTAGTAGGTGTAAGCCTTCCATTAGCATCCTACAGACTTGACGTTGGGAGATCACCTCCCTTCCATCCTTAAGATTCTACTTCTATTTCGGTCAACGCCAATGTGTGCAGCAGAAGTTCCTTCAACCACACACATTGGGGGTCCATTTGTTGACCTCATTTTTGGTTTGAGGTCACTAAGACCCTTCCAAACTCCAGATTAATTCTAGATCCTAGGATCCACTCTAGACCTTAAGATCCTTTTCTAGATTCAGACCTTAGGATTCACTCTAGACCTTAGGATCCCTTCTTAGAGCCAAACCTTAGGGCCTACTCTAGAGCTTAGGATTCCCTTAGATCCTAGATCCTAAAACCCTTTTAGATCTTAGGACCAATCTAGACTCAAATCAATTCCTACCTTTGATCAACTCCAACTTCAATTTGATTCCTACCCTTAATCAATTCAAATCTCAAACTTCATTCAATTCAAATCCAAATTAATTCAAGTTTCAAACATATCCAAACTTTGATCCAATCAATTTGACAATCCAATCTTCAACTTAGACTTTGATCCAAACTTCAATCTAGCTTTGACCCCATCCATTCATTAACAATCACCACATGATTGTAAATGATTTGGACACCCCAATATTGATCATTCAAATTTGAAATCCATTCCAAATCCAGAAATCCAGACTCAAATCTAAAGCCTTAAGGCCTTGTCCTAAAGACCCTTTTCAGAGAATTTTCAAACATCCCAAAATCCAGTCTAATGGCCTCTGATTCAGGGTCTATCACTTACAAAGTGATAAGATATGTCTCTAGAGGCTACCCTCCAATTTTGAGCCCATTCTGAGGTCTTTAACCCCAGAATTTGAATTAAAATCCAAAGGCTGTGAAACCTTCAAATATTTACAGCCCATGCCACTGAACCTAACCCCTTTGGGATCTTGACCTTGGAACCCTTACCCAAGCCTCCAATTACTTCCAGACCCTTGATTTTAACCCATTGAGCAGTAAACTGCATTTTTCAGACCCATTTTTGACCATAGTTGACCAATAGGTCAAAATTGACCAAAATACCCCTATGGGGCTCAAATAGGGATTTCAAACCAAATGAGCTCCAAATTGGGTGCAACCACCTTTGACAAATTTCAAATGTCATTTCAAATCTTTTGAATCTATTTCCAACCCTTGGGTCAACCTGGTTGACCAAGTCAACAGGTTTGACCCAAGAAGCCCTTTAAGGGTCCAAACATGTGTTTTGACCCAAATGACCTCTCTAGGCCATCCAACCACTTCCTTTGGACTTGAAGTATCATTTCAAACCTGTTGAGCCCAAACCCAGACTCTGGGTCAACCTGGTTGACCAAGTCAACCTAGGTTGACCAAACAGGCCCTTAAGGGTTCAAATAGAGATTTTGATCAAATTGACCTCTCCAGACTTGAGGACCACCTTCAATGGTCTCCAAATATCTTTTCAAATTTGTCCAGCCCAGACTCACCCCTTGGGTCAACCTGGTTGACCCAATCAACATAGGTTGACCCAAGTTTCCCTTAAGACTTTAAATGTTTCATTTTAACCCATTCAACTCATTTGACTCCTTTCAAGCTTCAAATTAACTCCTATTCATGGCTCAATCACCTCTTAACGATTGGTAAATCAAATCCAAATCAAATTTGGCTAAGTCAACATTTTGATTTTGGTCAAGCTTGTGGGTTCAGATCAAAACCACCACTAGCATTTGATCAAATCCCTATCAAGCTTTCAAATCATTCCTTTTAATTCCTTGACTCTTGCCAAATACATCACGAACCAAGTCATGGTCATTTTGACCAAGTCAACACTTGTAAACTTGGTCAAACTAGCTCAAGCTTCCTTACTTGCATTCAAACCTTAAATCCTAATTGTCAAACCTCTCCAAGTTCAATCCAACCTGCATCCATGACCTTCTACTGCCACCTCAGCCCCCTTGACCTTTTGACTTGTCAATTTGGTCAAAAAAGGCTTTATGGAGGAGCCCCATGGTCAAACTCACATGTGAGCCTCCTTCCCACTAATCTAGGTAGCTAGGTCAGTCCTAAATGAGAGATAAAGCTCTCTAATAGGCCCCATAACCAAGCTCAGCCCTTGGTTTAGCCTTAAGTGGCAATGGTCCCCCCCACTCATCCCAAGTCCACCCAATGGGAGCAAGGTATGTCCAGCCTTTGGGGAAGCTTTCCAACTGCTCCAGGGACATTTGTCAATCATCTAGGAGCTTCCACACTTGATCCTATCCATCTATCCAACTTAGAGACTTTGAATAAGGAAAAAATGCCCTAATGAGCCTCATTCTAACATACACACTCTCTCACTCAAACATTTTTTCATCCAGAGCTTCTACAGCACTCAAAAACCCCCCAAAATCTTCTCCATACCTTCCTCTAGCTCTTCCAGGCCTTCCCCCAACAGATCCTAGCTCCCAAACTTCAATTAGAGAAGAGAGAGGAACCTAGAGAGAGAATCAGGTTATTCAAAGATAACTTCAAATCCAGCCAGATCCAGCTCCCGAGGTCTTCTACAAAGTTTTAGAGGACATTCCCAGCTTTCCAACAAGCCCAAGAAATCAAATTTTCGACGGCTGGATTGTAAGTTATTTGGGTTTTAAGTTAAATTTTAAATTTGGAACTGTAGAAAATCTATACTGCATGGAGCCTCCAAACTCCTGGTATTGGAAGATTAGGCTACCATGATTCTATGTTTCAAATTTCATCCAATTTGGAGTTGTATTTTAAAAGTTATGGTCATTTTAAGATTTCAGTTCATTTTGAACTAATCTGCGCTGGCTCAATCTGAACCGTTGGATTGTTACTTCTGAGCGATCGAATGGCTGACAGAGTGCCACGTCACCCTCTCCAAAATGGCGTGTCATTGCTGAGTTTCGAACCTGGGCCATTTGGAATGGCGGGGTTGACGTGGCCTCATCGGAACCGTCCATCCAGAACAAGCGCATCGGACGGCTTAAACTGTCGTCCGATGTGTTTAAGTGGACAACCGATGGGCGCCACGTGTCGGACACGTGTCACCACGCTGTTCGCCGGCGCAGTTTCAGCTCCAATCATTGGTAATGATTGGCGACGGCTGAAATTTAGTTTAAAAAATCAATTTTAATGGCCAGAACTTTAAAAATTCATAGTAAATTCAAATTTTCACCAAATTTCATGTTCTTGGGCTCGTCGGAAAGCTCTTGATCTCTAGTATTTATTAAAATTAAATTAAACCTGTTTTGATCACTGTATTGAGAAATATATGGGATTGTTTTAAATCCAATCTTTCCAATTCTCTCTCAATCCAGTGCTCAAATGGAGCTCAACTTTTGGTGAAATAATTTTGGATATCTTAGGCATTATATGTAATTTTCTTAGGTCCAGATGTCCAGTGGATTGCTATGGGGTGAATTTACAAAGTTATGGGTCCATTCTGGACTCAAAACTTTGAAAATTCACAACTCTCCAAATTAGTAGAATTAGGCTTTCTAATTTATGTGGTGTGCTTGTACA
This sequence comes from Dendrobium nobile, assembly GCA_022539455.1. Lineage (NCBI taxonomy): Eukaryota > Viridiplantae > Streptophyta > Magnoliopsida > Asparagales > Orchidaceae > Dendrobium > Dendrobium nobile. The sequence continues at coordinate 31,004,669 of CM039734.1, forward strand.
TGTTCAAGGGTTAGGTGAACAGAGATTTAAGTCCAACTGAACACTAGCGCCACCTAGGAACAATAATTAAGGACGATGTTTAGTCAACTTAGAAAAATCCTAGGAAATTCTACACACACTCAATAGGGGTGAAACTTGAGAACACTAAACCTAGTGACATTATAAACCCTAGGTTAAAATTTTACTCAATTTAGAGATCATTTGGTCAGAAACTTAAACAGGTCAACATTAACCCTTAATTAAGCCCTCAAAATTTCCAGAAAATACAATAAATCAAGATTAAACCCGAAAAAAATGAATAATACCTCCAATTGACCATAATTCAAACCTTAATCAATGAAAATTAAAATCACCTTTAATTGATATCAAATTAAACCTTAATATAATTTTAATTGAAAATCAATATTTAATTAATTTAAATAATTAATAATAATTAAAAATCCCAAAAAATTTCCCAAACACTTGGGGATCCCTCCTTAGGTCATTTCTGACCTTTGGAGGTGTTTTCAAGGAGTTAGGGATTTGTTTGAAGCAAAACCATAAAAGGGTCATTAATTAAACAATTTCCAAAATTCATTAAAATGCTCAAAACTTCCGAAATTCATAACTAATTATAGAAAATTCTAAATCAATCAAACTCAGTGGCTAATGACTCTAATTAAAATCTAGTATTTTCCAAAAATTTCAAACCCTTAAAATCTGGTCAAAATCAAAAGTCAACAAATTGGTCAAACTATAGTTCAAAACTGGTCCAAAACTTCAAACCTTCGTAATAAAATGCAGAAAAATCCGATTTCAACGTACCTACCTTCTAACTGATCGTAGTAAGGTCTAGTATTTTAATAAGATACAAACATTCTAGAATTTGAACTTAATCAAAAAGTCAATTTTCAACCTCTTTATTAAATGATTAAAATATTCAAAAATTCATAAAATTCACAATTATTCCAAAACACCAGAAAATGTTAACTTAATGTTTAAAGCATTCAACAAACCTTTTAAAACATAACAACCATCCCGAAGATGAAGTTTATTGGCTTAACTACTCCGGGTTGCGGGGCTAAGTGTCCTAAGGAGGCTGGTTCCTCGAGCCTGGTGGCACAACGCCACGAATGGATTCCAAGGGGTGTTAAACCTTAAGAATAGATTAATTATTAATTATCTAACCTTTTAAAACCTCTAATTTAATTACATTAATTTGGTTTATCGGCTGGACTACTCCGGGCTGCGGGGCTAAGTGTCCTAAGGAGGCTGGTTCCTCGAGCCTGGTGGCACAACGCCACGAATCGATTAATGGCAAACTTAAACTAATCAATTTTAAAAATCAGCAAGAAACCCTTCCTAATATTAATTCACGTCTCTTAATTACAACAAACTTAAAGTAACTTAATCAACCCCGATTGCTACTGGGTAACCCAGGCCTACGAGGCTATTAGCTTAGCCCTAAGGAAGGTGAAATAAACTTCACGGCCTCGGTGTGAAACAAAGGTAGTAATCAATTAACTTTTAAAATATGTTTAATTAAAATTCTTAATCTATTAATACTTAAATCTTAATCTAAATCCCTTTTGAGCCTTAACAAACTCAGACTTTTAGAAAACTTCAATTAATAACCCACTTTAGGATCTACCCCAGCCACACGACCTTTCTCACACACTTTAGATGATGTGCTAGGACAACCAACTCTAGATCTAGGTTAGGCCGGTGTTTACTTTACTGCTGTGTGCCGGATTTTTCGTAGTTTTCACTGCATGTTGTGGATGAAATTGCTTTGCTGTGTCTGTTTACTTTTTCTGTACTCTATGGATGGATTGATGTGTTTGGCGACTAGATTACCCTTAGGTTAGGTACGATCTGGATGTTGACACAGTTTTCTGCAGGTGGCCGCGCTCATGCAGGGCAATATAAAAAGGGGGCAAATCAAAAAAATGCATAAATATTATAAACTCTTTGCACAGGTGCTTCAGCTGCTAAAGCCCCCAAATCATAAAAAGAGCGTGGCCAGTGTGTTTACCTTTTTTTCTGCTCATATATAATTGCTTGGGAATAACTGCTTTTTATATATTAACTACTTAGGATAACCCTGCAGGTGAGTCTAGATTTTTATTTTGATATCAATGTAATTTGTGTAAGTGTCAAATGTTGTGAAAGTCTATTTTGAGTTGGGATACACAGATCCAAAGCTTGGAGTCCAAAGAGGAAAGGATACCCCTTTGGGGAACACTCCTTTTTCATTTGGAAATCCAAATTTGGATCATACCTCTTCCTTACCCAAAGAGGAAAGAGTGGCCTTCCCCTTAAGGGAAGTGCCCTCTTGTCCATTTGGGTAATCCACTATGAAGATTCCAAGAAGATTGAAGAAAAGGAGTCCAAAGAAGAACAAGATTGAAGATGTGAAGATTTGAAGATTGAGAGTATCCCACTCAAAATAACTTGCGTCATTACTAGGCTTAGAATCCGGGTTGTTGTCAGTGGTGCCCGGCCACTTTACTTTCTGTAATATTCTGGTTTGTAATAAGCAAGGCAATTCTGCCTATGGACATTTATTAATTAATTTGTATTTGATGTGATGATTTGATTGCCTTTAGGATTATTTGTTTTTGCTAGTTTTTTGGCGATTGCATGCCGCTCTTTGTTTTCGCCTGGATACGTGAGGCTCGTGAGGGTGTGAAAGTTTTATACTCATAATTTTAAAAGTCTAAAATTTTAGTGAGTCTAAATAACATAGAAAGATAACGAATCTAGGGAATTAGCCGGGGATCGACCCTGGGGTCGCATGCATATTTTTGCATTCTTCTTTCCTTGCTTTAGACCCTTCCCCGCCTGCGGGTAGAGTCCGGATAGTCTGACCTATGAGGACGAGGTGCCGGACCTGGGGAAGTCCAGTCTTCTAAAAAATTATTTTATAAGCCTGTTTTAAAATTTCAAGCATACTTGATTGGAAGTTGTTAACTAGCATGCATTGCATTAGATACAAACTAAAAGAGTCAAAATTTTAATTGCATCAGTTTAGCATTTTTGCACCCAACATATGTCAAAGGGGCCAATTAGGAAAATCTCTAGATGTCGGCCCCGACCCTCTAAAACTTTAATTACAACGTCCCTACCACTCTTTCATAAAAGATCGGACTCATCTCTTTTAAATCGATTAGGTGGTTAGCTGGCTCCCCAATCCAGGCCGGGGTAAGTCCAAACCTTGCACTGCATTAGTTAGGATCGGATGACTGTGGTCCAGTGTCCAAATTAGATTTAGGATCCGGGGCAGATTTTTAATTATAAGACCCCAAATTTCGGGAATATAATCCCAAATTTCTAATAAAATGCTTAACTCTAATTAAAATTTTCTTTCAATCCTAAAACATAAAGCCCAACACTTAGATTAAGTTGGGACACTTCCGGATAGTTCTGGAATCTCAAAGTGTCCCCTACCTCTCTTTCTTTGAATCTGTTAATAACTGCTCAATTTTGATCCATTCCCTCTTGATCTTTTCCAATAATTCTATTTATTCTTTGATATCACTCCTAGAAAATCTAACAAAATTTCGTTCTTATTCTAATCGAGAGTTTTCGTAGGGGACTTTGTCTCCCTACGATGTAATTAACTACGAGGGCTTGCGCTCGTAGGAGATTTGGAACCCCACACACCTGATTTTAAAATTGATTTTAAAACTTCACTAGATTTCTTTGGGAAAAGTTAAAGAATGATCGTCGTCATTGCATTAGAAGAATTATCGTAGAATGGTGTCATTTCCCTTTGGGGAGATACATCCTTCTTCGATAAGGCTTTGGATGTGAATGCGACGATCATACTTCTTGGATATTGTAATTGGGTACTTAGTTGAACTCTACTTTGTTCCCTCGGGGCCATATAAAGTTCTCTTTAGAACCCGATCATAATATTCAAGATGTGTTTATATAATTCTAAGCCTGAACACCGTTATGAAAGTTTATCTTCGTCCCCCGGGGTGATATATTCTTTCTAACGAGTCGATTCGACCTTAGAATTAGAACTTAACCTTAATCTTAAAATCCCCAAAGAAAACTAATCTTTTCGAAACATGTTTTCAAAATTCCACCAACAGGACACAAACCCTTGCTAACTCCCTTGTCCCTCATTGGAACATTTGTCATTTATTAAAAATGGTTTTCCCACTTTTGAAGCAATCCTACAAACATTAATATCATCCCAGCATTGTAGTGGAAAACTAGGCATTCTAGTCAATATTGGTGTTGTTTGAGCCTTCAATGAATCCAGAAAGAGTGAAGGAGACCACTTTTCCACACCACTTATTTGACCCTTAACATACCATGGCCACTATAAAAAACCAATTCCATTGTTTCCTCATCTTCAAAAGCAGAAACCATCAATCCCTTGCCAAGCCAAGTGATATTAAATTTACCTAAATGCAACCATTTCCTCCTCAATTCTAAATTTATCACATATGAAGGAATGTTCTCACCAAACACTTTAACCACTATAGCCTTTTGTAATTTTCTTATATTTTCCAACACATTCTCCTCATACAACTTTATAGTTTCCCCATAATGCAATTTCCAATTCCCAAATTAGCAACACTTCTTTTAGACTTCTTGCTCCAAACTTTAGCCAATCCAATACCTTCAGGCTCTTTTGCTTTGGAACATTCAGCTTTATCTTCAGATTGCTTACAAGGATCACGATCTCTTAAAATGAATGGTCAAACCACCTCCAGATCTTCAATTGAATTAGTTATGTTCATCCCATACGAAGAAATAAGAGAGATTACTACCAAACCTTCAGCAGATTCATCTTCACCTTCATTAGAAATCCCCATTGATTTATAAGTTGAACTTCAATTCTCAATAATCACATCAGTCTTCTTTGCAGATTCACTTAAAAAAGGTAGTGGAGTAGAGCCAAAACTGATTTTAGAAGCTTCATTTTTCTTGTGAAATGTAAAATCATCTTCGAACTTTGCACTCTTGCATGGAAAATTCTTAAAAAGTGGGAGGAGATTGTTTGAAAAATCCTTGAACTTGAGATGTGGGGCCTCCATGAGGCAGCATACAATCCATCCTTGTAACTACTTCAGATGAAGATTGGCGATCAGTCGCCATCACCGGCAAGTCTTACCGACGTTCCAATTTAATTTTTTGAAGAATCTATTTCTCTCTCAAGAAAATCCCACAGTTTCCGTCTCTAAAGAAAATGTATGTATAAAGTCAGATATTCTAAAAGGGATAAAAGTGAATAAAAGTTCAGCAAAAAATACATATGATTTCTATGCTCGATCATTAGCTCATTGTTAATAGTCACTATCTCATAATAATGTGCTAGTTGGGTGCATTAGGTGATTTGGGGATCAACTGCATTTATCATCAATATTCTCATATTAGAACCCTGAATGCTATAATGTGAACTCTTTTTAAGAATCATGATATCTCACTCATCCCTTAGACTAAAGGAATGACTGTTTGGACAAGACGTATATTGACAATTTGGGAATCAGCTAAGCTTAAATGACTCTATTAGAAGGGTTAAAGAGCAACATCAGAGATAAAAGTATATGCATAGATTTATTATTATATACTCATGTGACCTACGTCCACTATAGAGAAACCTGAGATAAATATTTATCATTATACGATAATCTTATTACAGGAAGTGAGTTGCAGCTAATACAAAAGTTTGTTGGTGAATATAAGCTATTATTCAGCTAAAAATGATTAGGCTTGACCAATTTTGAACTTCTTTCAATGTATTAAGCATTGATATTTTATGTTGAGCTAAACTACACTAAAAAAAAAAAGATTTTCACACAAATTATTATGATCAATTTTAAAACCGTTGTTGAAACTCTGTTCTAGCATCGATTTTAACCACTACAATTTGGAACAGTTTTAATTTTTTATGAGCTAATAGTTGCGATTATGCGCACTGCAATTCTATAATTTTGTATCGACTTAAACTGTTGGTATAACTGGAACATCATACGTCTATCCCAGCGAACATAGAACCGTCGCAGAATGTCTTTGAAAAACATTGAAATTGAAGCGATCATTTAACTGCTCTATTACCACTGCAAGGAAATTTTTGACGGTTAAAACTGTCAGGATAAGCCTACTTTTGGTGCTGCAGTAGCCCTTTTTTTCTTGTAGATCTAGTAGCAAACTTTATTGCATTAAATGTCATTCATGTGAGGCCTTTAATTTTAAATAACATGAAAATCTTCAAATTTACTAATATCAAAACTTCGAGAAAGAATGAATTGTTCACCATTATAAGTAGAATTCTTGTTGCAACTGGCTATGAATTATTCCTTTTTCATTATATATTATGATTTCGCCTTGTAGAGCCTTTTAATCTTTTTATCAGATGGTCAATAATACGAGATATATTATTCAACTTCTAATCCCATGAAGAAATAACAAAGAATTTAAGAGAAATAACTTCATTGGTGCTCCCAAGATATTTCCTTATAAGGATAGTTATAGATATATTTTTTTCATGTAACTTGATCTTATGTACTATTCCAATTTCGAAGTGTCCGGTTGTTAGAAAAGTTATACATTTCTAGAACGGCATTTATTCGAAATCATCATAATTCAAATTCACATGCTATAAAAAAATTAGCCATAATTCTTAAGATTATTTCAAGATTTAAAATAAATTAAATTATCATATTTAATCACTTTTGAAATCATATGTTAGCCATAATTCTTAAGATCTTTTCTTTTATATATTTACTGAACTTGGACCATCTTATGTTATTTGCTTTTATAAGATCCTCTCCAGTCGAGCCCTTATCTTTGTTGTTATTTTTATTTTATTATAATTTATAAATGCATCTATCAAGAAAGATGGGGGAGTTTGAGTAACTACAACATCTTTATCATTCTTATCCTCTTTCTAATCATCATCATTAATTTCATTATTATTGCTTTCTATGGCAGTCGAATCTAACTTTTTTCCTCTAAATTGATATTCATTTGAAATATTCTCATAAGGATCTAATCCATAAAATCCTATTTTATTTAAGCATTTGATTATATACAATTTCAGAATTTTGGTTAGGTGGAGCTCACTTAACCCTACAACTCTTGCTCTTTGGCGGCTCGGTGGCGATCTAGGGTTTTCTCTTGCGAGCTTCTATTTTTCCACTCCTGGCATGGATTTCTTTCTTTTTCTCTTTGATTGGTTTCCTTGTTCCATGCTTTATTTTTTTCTTTTTTTGTTTTGAGGTTTTTTTCGTGTTTTTTGGCATTGGGAGATGACGACTCTGTCGTCATCGATCACTGCATCTTCTTCATTTTCGGATGGAAAATATTGGTCTTTTAAGGATATTTTATTAAGTTCTTCATCTTCATCTACTAAACTCCAGTTTGTTCAAACCTTTTTAAAGGGTGTCCTACTTTAACATTCGATGATTTTATGGTTTCTCAACTGGCTTCTCTTTTTGCCCTTACTTTTGTTGGCAAATTTCTTCTTCAGCATCCTAATCTTGATGTTATATGCAATTTTTTTTGTAAATCTAATACTTTCCAATTCTTTTCATTTTATTTTGCTGGATCTGAGACATATTATGATTCAAGTTATTAATGATGTTTATTATAGTCACATTTTTTCAAGGAGATCCTACTATATTCAAGCTTATCAGATGAGATTACTCAAATGGACACTTGATTTTGATGTTCGTGTGGAATCTCCTTTTACCTCTGTGTGGATCTCCTTCTCAAATTTGAGACATCTATTTTTTAATTCTCAAATTTATTTTTCATTGTGTTGATTTTTGGTAGGCCTCTATAAATGAACCAAGCTATGTCCTCTATTTCACGTCCATTTGTGGCTTGTGTTTTAGTAGGGTTGGATATTTCTAAGAAACATCCTAATGAGATCTGGATTGGTTTGGAGTTGAAAGGTAATTTCCAAGAAGTTGATATTGATAATTTTCCCATTATTTTCTCTCACTGCAAGATGTATGGTCATGGTTTAAATGTGTGTTGCAGGTTGCATCACCATCTACGTAAGGAGAAGGAATCCTCCAAACAATAATAAGGAAATGTTGTTACTTCGAGGTCTCATTATATTGTGATTCTAGGTATTAATGGGGTTGAGGGCAATATTCCTAAAGTGCAGGAAAATATTGAGGAACCAATACAACTTGCCATTGTTCATACTAAACAACATTCCACCTATTTCGATGACCCTATTCGTGTATAGGGTGACAATCTTAACTCTATCTCATGATTAACTAATGTTTTTAAAAATGTGGATTAGCAAATGATTGCTATCACTACTAATCAAAATATTATTTCATCTTCTACTATTTGTCCAAATGCTCTTAACTAAAATTTGCCGGATATGGACTTTTTGCATCTCAGTAATAGTTGTACTAATAATGGGACTTCTCAATCTGTTGTTAATGATCAGGAAGGTGGCCAAATCATTTTGGTGGAAGTTCATGTTTATAGTGACTTAAGTAGTAAAAATAATATGGAGGATGGCTTTACTTTTAAGAAGGGTGAATTGACTCAGGAGGTGAGGAAGGCATGTATGATCAATGATAATAAGCTTCCCTTAAACTCTTATTATCATAGTGATGCTTTTACTGATACGCAAGATATGGATATTATGCTTAAATATTTTTCTAAAGATGACAATGACACTAGTTATATCAACTTTTAAAGTAGGAGAGGTAGGAAAAACAATAACATCATTTTACAATCTCCTAGGACCACCCATTCGCAAACATGGCTTTAGAATCTTTTTATGTTTAATTCGATCATTTTGAATTTTAGGGGTGTTGGGTGTCACTCCTCTATGTTAAGAGTAAAGAACTTAAGCTATATTTATAATGTTTCTATTCTTGTTTTGCTTGAACCTCTAATTACCTCTGCTAAATTACTTGGCACTGCTAGATTTTTGGGTTCAAAGCAAGTTGTTTCGAATGCTGCCAAAAAGATTAGGGTATTATGGAGGATCCTATTTATATAGATGTTATTGGAGATTTCACTCAAGTGTAGTATTGTAATATTGAAGTTTTAAATTTATATTCCTATGCCACTTTTATTTATGTTGCTTCTTCTCGTTATACTAGGAAAATGTTATAGGAGCAAATCATTAACTTTCATAATATTAGTAACTTACCATGGCTTATTAGAGGTGATTTTAATACTATTTCAGATCCTTCTGAACATATAGAGGGTTCTTTTCCTATCTATCACTCTATGGAGGATTTTAATAATATGATTATTGATTGTAATTTAGTTGACATTGGCTTCTCTGCTAATAAATTCACTTGGAACCGTAGTCATTTATGGAAATAGTTAGATCGGGTGTTGTTTAATAATTATTGGCAAAACTCTTTTAATTATATTACTAATAAGCATCTTAGCAGTACTATTTCTTACCATTCTCCCTTATTAATTAGCCTCAAGACTAGTCATATTAATTCTTCCCCTCAATTTAGATTTCAAATCATGTGGTTGCTTCACGATTCTTTTTTGGACTTGGTTTAAGAAAATTAGCATGCTCCTTTACATCAGGATAACTCTATCTATGGCATGAGGAGACTTTGGTTTGAACTGAAAAGGCTTAAGAAAATTTTAAATTAGTGGAATCATACTATTTTTAAAAATATTTTCACTAATATTTTAAATGATGAGGATCAAGTGAACATTGTTTAGATAAACTGTCAATTGATTCCTTCAGTTGATAACTTTAGTTTCATGAGAGATGATAAATATTATCTTTTTAAATTATAAGCTCAGGAGTAAGCTATTTGGCAACAAATAGTGATTGTGAAACACCTTGTTGAAGGTGATAATAATTCCAAATATTTCCATGCATTGGTTAAGAGAGAAATTGCCAAAAATTCTATGATTTAAATTAATTGTGATGATGGCTCTACTACTTAGGATGCCTTGGAAATTTATAATTTGGCGGTTCAACATTTTAAAAAATATCTCAATAAATATTTTATTCCTTGTCCTATTGATAACCCTTCCATTATCTCTATTCTTATATCTCAAGATGATAATGAGTTTCTTTCTAATCCCCCTTCCTTAGAGGAAATTAAAGAGATCATTCATGCCATGAATGTTGACTCTGTTACTAGGTCGAATGGTTTCTTTTTTTTTTTTTTAATTGCAAATTTGCATTAATATGAAAAAAAAACTAATTACAATTGATAAAAGGGTAACATTCCACTATGATTAAATCCAACAAGGAAGACGGTATGTTACTAAAGGAAGAACTATTAAACATAAAACTACTTTCTAATGCCAAAGTAGAACAAAAATCAGCTACCCAGTTACAATTCCTATTAACATGATGAAAAATGATCTTATTAAAATCATTAAGGAAGAAAAGACCCTTACTCAAGCACTTCTCCAAATGTGAATCCATCTTATTCAAAGAATGTTGTATGTATATAATCACATTGATGCTATCACTTTCAATGATAACACCTTTGATTTCAAGCATCCATCCTTGTATGAACTCCCTTATTACAAGGATCGCCTCCAATTCAAGTTGAACTATATCCCAATGTAATGTGTTCTTCCCAAATGCAAGAAGAAATCTACCTTTTTAGTCTCTAAAAATTCCTCCAATACCAGCCGTATTAGTATAGAGTAAAGACGCATCCACATTAATCTTGATCCAATCTAGTTGTGGAGGGTGCCAAGAAATCATAGACTCCCGAGGGAGGTTAGCACCCCAGCTATCTAGAAATGGATGAAGATTAGAAGAAGCTAAAGAAATAGCATTCACCACCACCAAAGAAGTTGACATAGCAGCCTTCCCATGTTTAACCAAATTGTGGTTCTTCCAATTAAAAAAAACTGTAGTGTAGTACAATCTCACCAATCCAAAATTTTGGTGAGATCTTCTTTTCAACTCCTCTAAACAATCATCAAGAGACTGAAACATAAAAACATCAAAGCCACATTCTCTAATTTTGGAAAGAACCTCAGCCAAGTACTTGCACTGGACCACAATATGTTCATTATTCTAAACCTCAAGGCAACCTATAGCACAAGAATCAATAGTAGCAAGACTTCTAAATTTGAGATAGTGATTAGTAGGAATAGCAAACTTACTTAACCGCCACCAAAATAACTCCACCTTAATATTGAGCTTAAGCTTCCTCAGCCACATATAGAATCCACAATCTTCTTCCTTATATCTGCTATTCATCACAAACTCAAATGCTAAAGCTGACATAGAACGGCCTGAAAACTTGCTCACTATCTCCAGCTTATCCATGTCCCCATCTCTGTCAATAGGAACCTGCTTGATTAGTAAAGCCAAATCTTCATGAAAAAATGTTTTCAACTTTATATCATGTTGAAACTTGTTCAATATGAATTAGGTTGTTAAACCTAAGCTTATGTCCCAGTGGCTAACCAATTGGTATTTTAAAAATTAATCCCTCTTTTAAAAATTTAAAACCGAGAATTAACTTTAGTGAATTTTTATAGAAAATGATTTTTCAACCACAAGTTAATACAGTAAAAATTAAAAGGCAGCGAAAAATAAAAAGACACAAGATTTATAATGGTTCGATCAAAGACGACCTACATCCACTCCCCGGTGGCACACTCCGAGTATTGCACTAATACCACTAGTGACTCTCCTTTTGCACCCACAGCAAGGCGGAGAAGCTTTTACAAAACTCTCTTCTACCACTACCCAGTGCGGCAGATAACCGTCATCCTTTTACACTCTTTCCAGTGTTGGTAGAGAACCGTCCGTCCTTTCACACTCTCCCAGTGTAGGCAGAGAACCTTTCGTCCTTTCACACTATCCAAGTGTAAGCAGAGGACCCATCAGCTGTTCACACTCTCCAAGTGTAGGCAGAGAACCTTTCGTCCATTCACACTCTCCAAATGTGGGCAGTGGACCCGTCGGCTGTTCACACTCTCCAAGTGTAGGCAGAGAACCCTTCATCCTTTCACACTCTCCAAGTGTCGGCAGAGAACCGGATCTCATTGATAGATCTTCTCACAAGAAATCTTGAACGAAGAGAGAAAAGAGTGAAGTAAATAAAAACCATAAGTAGAGACTCTTACCTTTGAGTACCAAGTGAAACCTTCATGCTCTAGTAGTAAGAATCCTCCTTCAAACACTCTCTCACACTCTCTCCTTGACTCTCCTTCCAGTAGGCTCAAAGATCAGTAGGCAAAAAGATTAAGAGGCAATTCTAATTGGACTTTGTATAGGAAAGACACAAAAAACCGTCAAAAAATTGCTGATTTTCAAGTCTTTACAAAGTGGATCGTCCCGTATGATCGTGGATCATCCTGGATGAACTTACTTAAATCAGTTGCATACGAACCAATGCATACTGGTACAAACTGACTTCGTACCCGATTATCATCCCATTTCTCTTCAGAGGGGATAACTGACTTGATCGTCCCATACGAACATTTTTCGTCCCGTATGATCAATATGAATTTTAAAGATCTCCCTAAGTGTGTGTGTGCTAAGTTACTTAATTACAATCACTCCCTCTCAAACTCAATACAAAGAAAAATATAAGCTTCAATTTACAAGTTGTCTAATGCTGAATTTTGATTTGAAGTCTTCATTAGTCTGGAGTTTGATTATCCTAAAATGTTAGTCCACACGAGCAAAAACAATTCTTCCAAAAAGTGCTAGGAGAATACAAAACTTAAAACAATAATATTTGGAATAATCAAAATAATACAAGTTGCAAGAATGTAAAACATGGAATTACCAACTCTCTTAACAATCTCCCCCTTTTGATGATGGCAAAACAATTATTGTTTGTATAAATTTCAAATTTTAAGAATCTCCTAAACTCCCCCTAAATTGATGAATATATAAAAATAAGGAGGCATTGCAGAATAATTTTATCTTTTTGTTTTCTTTTTAAAATACAACAGATATAATACAAAACAAAACAAAATAAAAAAAATACAAATATAGAACAAAGATACGAACAAATTTATACGACACTAACAATTTTTTCTCCCCCTTTTTGACAACATCAAAAAGTGAGAAAGAAAAAGAACAGAAATGTAAGCAGTCAAACGATAATCCTTGGTTGAAATAGATTGAAATAAATATTACAAATAAAATAAATCATTAGGTAAATAAAAATGATTCATAGAATTTAAGAAGAGATATAACATTGATAATAAAAAAATATATTTCAAAAATATGAATCAGATAGACACTAAGATAAAGAAAATTATTGCAAATAGGATGAATATAAAATTTGTATATCTCAAATGTCAATACGAAATATAAATGTACATAAGATCAATTTGATTTAAGAGATTAAAAGATTGTGGAAAGAAATGACTATGACATGTGGTGTTTTGCGCATCTTTTTTAATATTTTTGACACATTTTTTGTGCATATTTTAACTTGTGGGCTTATTTTGTGCCTCTTTTTCAAATTGCGAACCATTGCGCATTCCTTTTGATTTTTGTACATTTTTCAAGAGTAATTTTGATCTTTCCAAAATCAATAATAAAAAATTTCAAATTTTTCTAAGTGCATCAATATTTATTGATAAGTGAAATACAAAATAAGAAAACATCACAATTGCAATAATAATATCAAACATTAATGTAGTCTAATAAGAGACATGAAATTGATAATCTTAATTATACCAAGTTATAAGCCAAACTTAAATTTAAAAAAAAATAGATTTTTTAATGAATTTAATTTTAAGTTGCACTTCAAGGTATAGCACTTGTAAGATCAAAAACTTTAGGGATTTTCATATAGGCTAACACAAATTTCAAAACAAGATTAAAACTAAAATAAGATAACTTAAATTGATATCATTATAGTGGATATTATAATCTATGAATGATATCAATGCCACATAAAACTAAAATACAAAAACATTTAATGAAACAAACACATAACTAAAATAAAATACATCACAATGTAACACATCACAATCAACTACATCATAATCACATCAACTATAGAAAGAACACAACCAAGTACATGAATCACTATGATGGACCCTGATCTAGAGGAGGAGGAGGAGGTACAATACTGAAGAAGTTAAAATAATTGCTTTTCATAAGCATGTTGGAACTAATATCATTCATCTACTCTCTCATAAACCCCATATCCTGATTGTATTGAATATCCTGCTGCTGCAATTGAGTTTCAATTTGATCAAAATGAGACTCTAAGTTTTCAAATCTCTAAACCAAATCCTGATAATTTGGTTCACTAGTAGGTGCAGGTGCATGTGCAGGTTCATGTTCCTCCTCTAAGTTACTAATAACATGTGCTTTACATGGTTTATCTTTATTGAATATTGCCCTAAAAGATCTGTCATTGTAGTAGAGAGGTTGCTCAAAATCTTCAACTGGATGAACCAAATCATACTTCTTCTCCAAAATGAAGGCAACAAGATGTCCTAAAGCTATGTTCTTCTTTTTTTTATGTTCGACATGACCAATTTCAAAAAGTCCATAAAGATAGCCAAGGATTAGTTGGGCTTCATCTATAGGTTGTTTAGTCATAATCAAGTTGGTTACTATTGAAAGAAGAGGAGTAATGTTTACTCTATCACCAGCTTTAGGAATTATGGAAGTTCGAAGAACATGCTGGATGATACAAGCATTACGAACAAGAGATGAAACTTTAGGCATATGCTCCTTAAATATAATTTTTCTAATCACTTCATTATTTTCACTTCAATCAAAATCAGTAGTAATGGTCATAGTATGGGCTCTAATTCCCTTAGTCCTTAAGTTCAAAAAGATTCATTGGTCAGCCTTAGTGATTTCAACATTCTTCTTTAAAATAAAGGACTTGATTAAAGAATGGTCGGAGTTGAAGGACATGTTTGCTAGAAAATAAAGAAAGGTCTCTTTGTTGTAGAGGTGGACTAGTGTGAGAATGAGACCAAATTGAGTTGATGCATTACAAGTTCATTACCTGAAAGGTTAGTTGATCTTGAATAAGAACTCTAGAAGGGGTGATCTTAGCGGAGGCAAATCTAGGAAAAGATTTTTCATTGGCTTTGGATACAAAATTATCAGCAGAATTTCTATGTGGACCCTTGGCGAGAACCTTTTGTCGCTTGCTTGAACTTGACATGGATAAGATCTAAAGGAAGAAAGGGTTCTGAAAGGGATGTGTGAGTGTGACTGTTGAGTTTAAAGCCAGTCAATTTAATGAAATATGACTGTTCATACAGAGAAAATTACATTCATCCCATATGAAATTCAGTTCGTTCTGTATAAAAAAAAATCGTATGGACGAACGAATGAGTCCAAAATGAAATGACTTTTCTTAATCACACAACTTACAAAGTGACCTTTCGCACAGACTTTTAACCAACCTATCGTATAGACGAACAGGTGTTCAAGCTGGACGATCAAAAATTTATGATCGTTTTAATGGCAGTTGAGACCGTCCCCCATATCAATTCACCAAGTGTTCGTCCGGACAAACCAAAGGTTCGTACATATGAATATAGTATTAAAAAAGACCTTATCGATTTAACTATCATTTAATCGTCCAGTAGTTTGAAAAAAAAAAAGTTCATCCTGGACGATCGTGACGATCGTACAGACGAAGTGAAAATTAAAAACTAAAAAACTACACCCAAACGATTCAAATCCAACAGTTTGACACACTGCACAATTCGACCCGTATGAAAATATTTTTGTCCTGGATGATTTTCACTCAAATTTTTAAAACATGCACTCAATCAAAACTAGAACACAAACACAAAAAAAAAACAAAGGGAAAATGAAAACACAAACTCAAAATATAGAAAAGATCACAAACATAAGGATACACACAAAAAATACTAACTAACAACACGCATCAATGTTGCAGAAAATATTTTTATTAAGCATTCAAATTGATTACTCCAAGCTTTATTCTTAATGCACTGAAAGTATCAAAGGCTAAAGATTTTGTAAAAATGTCTGCAAGTTGATTTTCAGTACAAACATGAGTGACTTCAATTTCTCCTTTGGATACATGATCCCTTAAGAAATGATGCATGATGTCTATATGTTTGGCTCTTGAATGTTGAATAGGTTTTTTAGAAATACAAATAAAACTAGTGTTATCACAATAAATTGGAATAGTGCCTATAGTTAATCCTAAATCAATCTTCTGTTGTTTCAACCAGAGAACTTGTGTCATACAACTTCCTAATGTAATGTGTTCAGCTTCAGTAGTAGATAGGCTACTGAATTTTATTTTCTACAAGACCAAGAGTCTAAAGAATTTCCAAAGAACTGATATGTTCCAGAAGTACTTTTTCTATCCACCCTACAACCTGCAAAATAAGAATCTGAATAACCAATCATTTCAAATGAAGAGCTAAACATAGGATACCGACTTCCTAAGTTCTTAGTTCCTAACAAATATGTTAGAATTCTTTTTACTGCTGTCAAATATGATTCTTTTGGATCTGATTGAAATCTAGCACACAAACAAACACTAAATATGATATCGGGCCAACTAGCTGTCAAGTAAAGTAAAGATCCAATTATCCCTCTAAATTTCTTTTGATCAATAGATTTTCCCTTAGGGTCCTTATCCAACTAAACTGAGAAACTCGTAGGTGTACTAATAGGTTTAGCATTATTCATTTCATACTTTTTGAGGATGTCCTTAACATACTATGACTGACTAAGAAATGTACCCTTCTCAATTTACTTAATGCTAAAGCCTAGAAAGTAACTTAAATCTCCCATTAGACTCATCTCAAATTCGCTACTCATTATTTTAGAAAAATCATCACAAAGATTTTTATTTGAAAATCCAAAGATGATGTTATCCATATAAATTTGTACAATGAGTATGTCCTTTCCAAATCTCTTCAAAAAGATAGTTGTATCCACACTTCCTTTTTCAAATGATCTTTGAAGTAGGAAGGTGCTCAACCTCTCAAACCAAATGTTAGGTTCCTGATTCAATCCATATAGTGCCTTTTTTAATTTGAAAACATTATTTGGGTTTTTATAAATTTCGAAACCTGGTGGTTGTTCTACAAAAAGATCTTCTTGAATTACCCCATTTAAAAAGGCACTTTTTATATCCATTGGGTACAATTTAAATCCTCTAAAATAGACAAAGGCTAACAAAACCCTAATTGCTTCATGTCTAGCTACAGGGGCAAAAGTCTCCACAAAATTAATCCCTTCAATTTGATTATACCCCTTAGCAACTAATGTAGCCTTATCTCTAATGACTACTCCTGAGTCATTAATTTTATTTTTGAATACCCACTTAGTTCCAACTATACTTTGATCCTTTGGCCTTATAATTAATTCCCAAACTATATTTCTTACAAATTTATTTAACTCTTCTTGCTTTGCCAAAATCCAAAATTCATTCGAAAGTGCTTAATCAATATTTGTGGGTTCTATAATTGAAATAAAGGCTGAATGATTGACTTCTTAATTTAATCCACGCCTAGTCCTTACACCATCACTAGGTTCACCAATTATCAACTCCTTTGGGTGGTTTTTAGAAAATCTCAAATCTCTAGGCAAAAGGTTTTTTATCACCAAATTTTCTTCCATATTTTCTTCCAAATTTTCTTCCAAATTCATTTTATTAATCTTTTGGGAGTTATCCTCAATCTCTTCTTCTACAACATTTGGATCTTCTAACATTCCAGATTAATCTAAAATAACATGTGTGGTCTCCTCAATTACCAAAGTTCTTCTATTGAATACTTTATAAGATTTTTTAACACTTGAGTATCCAACAAAATTTACTTAATTTGAATTTGGATCAAATTTTTCTAAGGCAGATTTTTCATTGTTATGTATAAACACCTTGCAACCAAAAATATGCAAATGAGATAAATTAGGTGTTCTACCATTTAGCAACTCATAGGGTATTTTATTTAATTTAGATCTCACATTCACCCTATTTAAAACATAACATGCAGTGCTAACCACCTCAGCCCAAAAATATTTAGGAAGTGAGTATTCTGCCAACATAGCTCGAGCGGCTTCTATTATTGTTCTATTCTTTCTTTCGACTATCCCATTCTACTGAGGGGTTCTAGGTGCAGAAAAGTTATGATCAATTCCTTTCTCCTTAAAAAAATCCTTAAATCTTTCATTTTCAAATTCTCCTCCATGATCACTTTGTATCGTCATTATTTCACACCCTAATTTTCAATGAATCTAAGTCAGAAAATTTCTAAATTCCTCAAATGATTCACTCTTATGAAATAGAAATCTAACTCATATGAATCTTGAGTAATAATCTACAATCACAAATCTGTATACGTTTCCTCCTAGACTTATATTTCCAACTGGTCCAAAAAGATTCATATGCAAAATCTCCAATGGTTTACTAGTTCTAAGATCCGTATTAGACCTAAAAGAGGACTTCACTTATTTTTCTAATTGACATGCATCACAAAGGTGGTCCTTAGTATAGTCTAGTTTTGGTATATCTCTCACTAAGTTCTTTTGGGTAATCCTCCTAAGGTTTTTCATGCTAGAGTGACAAAGTCTCCTATGCCAAAGCAATGATTCATCTGTTAAGATAGTTGCTATTTACATACTTTACATTTTTGCAACTAATATAGTTTTGATGACTCCAAACATTATTGTTCAAATGTGTAGTTATCTCCTAACAATTTTTAGAAGATTTGTATTTGTTCTTGTATGTCCTAACATTTTAGGAAAATGGAACTCCAGACTACGAAGACTTCAAATCAAATTCAACATGAAATACTTTATAAATTTGAAGCTTGTACTTTTCTTTTGAATTAAATTTGAAAGGGAGTGATTGTAATTGAGTGAATAAAAACATACACACACACATAAGGAGATTATATAAAATTTATACTGATCGTACGGGACGATATCAGATCGTACGGGACGATCAGACAATTATCTCCTATTGAGCACATGGAACGAATAGGAACTGGCTTTAAAAATTTTTCTAAGTCCTATTCGTCCAGGATGAAATTAAATATCGTCCAGGACGATTTGTTCTCTATAAGATTTTCGTCCAGACGAAATTAAATATCATCCAGGACGATTTCTCCTCTATAAGATTTTCGTCCAGACGAAATTAATTATCGTCTAGGATAATCTGGTCTCTGTAAAAATTTTGTCCAGACGAACCAATTTTCGTCCAGATGATTAACCGACTTAGAACGGTTTTCAGCAGTTTCTAGAACCGACCTAGTAATAACCGTTCGTATCGGACGAACTTAGTTCGTACGGGACGATCAGCTTGTACGAAAATATATCGTACACATATACAAATAGGGTCGTTTCAAAGCGTTTAAGTAAAATCGTCCAGGACGATCCACGATCGTACGGGACGATCCACTGCGTACAGAATTGAAAACTTACAGTTTTTGGGCGGTTTTTCTTGTCTTTTGTATAAATAGTCGAAATTAGACTACCACCCTATCTTTTTGTCATTTGATCTTCATGCCTCTTGAAAGAATAGCTAAGGAGAGAGTGTGATAGTGCATTCAAAGGAGGATTTCTACCACTGGAGCGTGAAGGCTTCACTTGGAGTTTAAAGGTAAGAATCTCTACTTGTGAATTGGGATTACTTCACTCTTTTCCTTCTTCCTTCTAGATTTCTTGTGAGAAGATATGTCAAGGAGATCCGGTTTGCTGCCGACACTTGGAGAGTGTGAATAGCTGAAGTGTTCACTGTCGACACTTGGAGAGTGTGAACAGCCGAAGGGTTCTCTGCCCACACTAGGAGAGTGTGAAAGGACGGAAGGGTTCTCTGCCCACACTAGGAGAGTATGAAAGGACGGAAGGTTCTCTGCCAACACTTGGGATTGTGTAAAAGGACGACAGTTCTCTACCGCACCGGGTAGCGGTGAAAAGAGTGTTTGTAAAGGCTTCTCCGCCTTGTTGTGGGTGCAAAAGGAGAGTCACTATTGGTATTAGTGCAATAATCAGAGGGTGCCTCTGGGGAGTGGATGTAGGTCTGGTTTAGACCGAACCACTATAAATCTGGTGTAATTTACTTTACTATTTTTACTTTTCCGCATTTTATTTTTGATTTTAAAAAACTCTATGGTTGAAAAACATTTTCTACAAAAACTTAAAAGAAAATTTTCATTTCGGTTCAACATAAATTTAAAGAGGATTTAAAATTTTTAAACTACCAATTCACCCCCCCCCCCTCTTGGTAGCCTTGGGACATTAATTTAGGTTTAACAACCTATTTACTAGACTCAACATCATCAGAAATAGTTTTTAAACAAAAATCAATAGGAGTTTGAATGCAATTCAAATCTAGTATATACACATTGTTTACCCTTTTACCATTCAAAACATCATTTTCATTTAGGCTTAATATGCATCAACTATGAAAAAATTTCACATAATATCCTTTGTCACATAGCTGGCTTATACTTAACAAATTATGCTTTAAGCCTTCTACCAATAAAACATTTTCAATGTAAAAATTTTTAAAAATTTTAATCATACCAGATCCAACCACCTTCCTTGTGGTGTTATCTCCAAGTGTAACCTTGTCTCCACTCTTGGCTTCCCGCGATATGAATTGTGTAGTATCTCCAGTCATATGCTTTTAACATCCACTATCCAGGTACCATATGCTCTCATAAGGTCTTGTGTGAGAGCGTCCCTACAAGATTATCAAACGTTAGACCTGGGAACCCAAACAAGTTTGGGTTCTTCTTTTGGCAATTTATAAAGAAATGTATGTATGATATGTCTAGGTTTATGCATCTTAGGTTTCCACACCAAATAAGTTTTCTTCTTCAAAGTACAAGTGTGGGATATGTGTCCAATCAATTCATAATTATTATATTTGACTTTTGGAAAAGGATTCCTAAGTCTTCTACTATTCATTTATCTATTTAGGGATTGCATAAATTTTGGATACAAAATAAGATTAGTGAAATCTTCAAGTTTAGGGGGTATCCTATTATCCTCAAGAGCTTTTATCGTTAATTTGTAAAATGAATTCATATCTTCTAAAATTCAATTTGTATAATTGATTCAATAAATTTAACTCTCAGATTCATCCTTAAAATTTTTAAATTCTTTTTCAAGTTCTGCATAGGATGATTTCAAACTTTCATATTTTTTATTCAAGTCATCAAACTCATCTTGTAATTTCATGTAGTTGTCATCAATTAAAGCATGATCATTCCAAAGGACTTCATGATCCTTTTGTAGTTCTTAAAATTCTAAACTTAGACTAGCATGCATTTTCTTCATTTTTCTATATGCATCATGCATGTATTCAGAAACTTCAAAAAGCTCATCATAAGTTAAGTCACATACCTCTTCTTGATCTAACTGATCAAGACTATTGACCATTAAGCAGAGATTAGTGACTTCCTCTTCCTTTTCTATTTTTGATGAGCCTGAAGCTGAGTCCGCCCAAAAAGCATTTTGGAATTTCTTCTTGCCCTTCTTCACAAATGGTTTCTCCTCTACCTTCTTCTTGCTAGGAGTGGCTTTAAGTTTTGGGTAGTCTGTCTTAATATGTCCAGGTTTCCTACACTCATAGAAAATAACATCATTTAAAACATTAACATTTATATTAAATTTACCTCTATTCCATTGCTAGCGTCTCTTCTACTTCCTCTTTAGAAAGCTTCTAATTGTCTAGTCATCAGTGTGATGTCGTCTTCATCCTCAGGTTGTGAGTGTTCACTCTCATACTCCACCACTTTTAGTGCTATATTCTTTTCCCTTCATGGTTCACCTGCATCAATCTTTCTTTTGCTAACTCCTTGCTTGTAAGCAATTAACAAACCAAGAAGATTGTTAATAGAGTAAATGTTTAGATCTTTAGACTCTATAATTATAGTAATTTTAGCATCATAAGCAGTAGGTAAATAATGAAGGATCTTATTAACCATTTCAGCATTCATTAGTTTCCTACCCAATGCATGTAAAGAGGTGACTATTTGTGTGAATCTTGTGTACATATCCGAAATGGATTCATTAGGTTTCATGCGAAATAGTTCATAATCATGCAACAATATAGTAAGTCTAGATTGCTTAACCTCATTAGTCCCCTCATAAGTTATACAAAGTCTATCCCATATGTCCTTTCCACTCTTGCAAGTAGAAACCCACATGTATGTTGGTGAAATTTTAAAAACAGGTTTTGAAAAACATTAGTTTTCTTTTGGGAATTTTAAAATTGAGATTGAATTCTAATTCTAGAAGTCGAATCAACTCGTTCAAAAAAGTATATTGCCCCGAAGGACGAAAATAAAATTCCGTAATGGTGTTCAGACTTAGAATTATGTAATTCAACTTGAATATCATGGCTAGATTCTAAAGAGAACTTCACACGACCCCGGGGGGACGAGGTAAAGTTCAACTAAATATCCATTTATGATATTTAAGGAATATGATTATCGAATTCATATCCAAAGCCTTATCAAAGTAGGATGTTTCTCCCCAAAGGGAGATAACACCTTTCAATGATAATTTTTCTAATATGACAACGACAATCATTCTTTAACATTTCCCAAAGAAATCTAGGAAGTTTTTTATAAAAAAAAAATTAATCTTGAAATCAGGTGCGTGTGGTTACAAATCTCCTACGAGCGCAAGTCCTCGTAGTTAATTATATCGCAGGGAGACAGAGTCCCTTACGAAAACTCTCGATTAAAATAAGAATGAAATTTTGTTAGATTTCCTAGGAGTGATATCAAAGACGAATGGAATTTTTTGGAAAATCAAAAGGGAATGGATCAAGATTGAACATTTATTAACAGAATCGAGGGAAGAGAAGTAGGGGACACCTTGAGATTCCAGAACCATCCGGAAGTGTCCCGACTTAATCTAAGTGTTGGGCTTTATGTTTTAGGATTGAAAGGAAACTTTAATTGAAGTTGAACATTTTAATAGAAATTTGGGACTATATTCTCGAAATTTGGGGTCTTATAATCAAAGATCTGCCCCGGATCCAAAATCTATTTTGGACACTGGACCACAGTCGTCTGATCCTAACTAATGCAGTGCAATGCCTGGACTTACCCCGGCCTGGATTGGGGAGCCAGCCAACCACCTAATCGATTTAAAAGAGATGAGTCCGGTCTTTAATGAAAGAGTGGTAGGGACGTTGTACTTAAAGTTTTGGAGAGTCGGGGCCGACATCTAGGAATTTTCCTAATTGGCCCCTTCGACTTATGTTGGGTGCAAAATGCTAAGGACTAATGTAATTAAAATTTTGATACTTTTAATTTATTTCTAGTGCAATGCATGCTAGTTAACAACCTCAACTCAAGTATGCTTGAAATTTTAAAAACAGGCTTAGAAAATAATTTTTTTAGAAGACTAGACTTCCCCAGGTCTGGCACCTCATCCTCATAGGTCAGACTATCCAGACTCTACCCGCAGGTGGGGAAGGGTCTAAAGCAAGGAGAGAGTAATGCAGAAATATGCATGCGACCCCAGGGTCGATCCTCGGCTAATTCCCTAGATTCGTTATCTTTTTATGTTATTTAGACTCACTAAAATTTTAAACATTTAAGATTTTGAGTAGAAAACTTTCACACCCTTACGAGTCTCACGTATCCAGGCGAAAACAAAAGTGGCACGCAATCTCCAAAAAACTAAGAAAAACAGGCAATCCTAAAGGCAATCAATTGATCACATCAAATATAAATTAACTAATTAATAAATGTCCATAGGCAAAGTTGCCTTGCTTATTACAAACCAAAATTTTGCAGAAAGTAAAGTGGCCGGGCACCACTGATAACAACCCGGATTCTAAGCCTAGTAATGACGCAAGTAATTTTGAGTGGGATACTCTCAATCTTCAAGTCTTCAATCTTGTTCTTCTTTGGACTCCTTTTCTTCAAACTCCTTGGATTCTTCGTGGTGAACTACCCAAATGGATAAGAGGGCACTTCCCTTTAAAGGGGAAGGCCACTCTTTCCTCTTTGGGTATAGGAAAAGTGTGATCCAAATTTGGATTTCCCAATGGAAAAAAGAATACTTCCAAAAGGGCATCCTTTCCTCTTTGGAATCCAAGCTTTGGACCTATGTATCCCAACTCAAAATTAACTTTCACAATGCTTGATAATTGTACAAATTACATTTATATCAAAAATAAAATCTAGACTCACCTGCAGGGTTATCCTAAGCAGTTAATAAATAAGAAGCAATTATTCCCAAGCAGTTATATGTGCAGAAAAGAAAGTAAACACACTGGCCACGCTCTTTTTATTTGGGGGCTTTAGTAGCTGAAGCACCTGTGCAAGCATTTATAACAATTGATATTTTTTTTTATTGATTTAGCCCCCTTTTACTACCCTGCATGAGCGTGACCACCTGCAGAAAACTATGTGAACATCCAGATCGTACCTAACCTAAGGGTAATCTAGTTGCCAAACACATCAATCCATCCACAGAGTGCAGAAATGTAAGCAGACACAATAAAGCAGTTTCATCCACAACATGAAGTGAAAACTACGAAAAATCTGGCACACAGCAGTAAAGTAAACACCGGCCTAACCTAGATCTAGAGTTGGTTGTCCTAGCACATCATCTAAAGTGTGTGTAAAAGGTCGTGTGGCTGGGGTAAATCCTAAGGTGGGTGATTAATCGAAGTTGTCTAAAAGTCTGTGTTTGTTAAGGCTTAAAAGGGGAACTTAAGTTAAACTTTAAGTATTAATGAATTAGAAATTTTAATTAAATATATTTTAAAAGTCGATTGATTACTACCTTTGTTTCACACCGAGGCCGTGAAGTTTATTTCACCTTTCTTGGGGCTAAGCTAATAGCCTCGTAGGCCTGGGTTACCCAGTAGCAATCGGGGTTAATTAAGTTATTTAAATTGGTAGGAATTAAAGGAGTGGATTGATATTAAAGGGAGTTGGTTACTGATTTTAATAGGTTGGTTGAGAATTTTAATAACCTATTAAGAGAATTCAAGAATTTGGAGGGGTTAACAGATTTTAAAGGATTATCCGGATATGCTAACTAAGGGGTCAAAATTTGACTTCCAAAATTAGGGTCAATATTAAGGGTTTCAGATTTTTAATAAATACTAGACCTAATTATGAGTTGTTAGACAGGTAGCACACTCAATTTGGAGTTTTCTATGAAAAGTTATGATTTTTAGAAGTTTTAGCCCGTTTTGACCTTAGGTCACCTAATATGTTGAATCCTTGATTTTGACCAAATTATGGAGGTTTAATATTTTTAGGGAGTAATAGATTCTAATTGAAGTCATTATCCATTGAGTTTGACTAGTCTAAATTTTCCTATAATTAATAGTGAATTTTAGAAGTTATACATATTCGTAGGAATTACCAAATTATTACAACTAAGGGGGCTGTTTAAGGATTTGAACCCAAATGAGTCCTAAACTCCTTGGGATCAATTCCAAAGGTCATAAATGACCTAATGACAGATCAACAAGTGTTTAAAGCCCTTTTGAGATTTTTAATGTGTTTGGGATTAATTAAAACTGGTTAACCCTTGATTTTACCTAAGGATTAAACTAAGACAAATCTAGAAATCAATTTGAGAGTGTTTCAATTCTTATTGATTAGGGAATTAATTAGGGACAATTATGAACATTTTAATGGATTTTATAACTTAAGGGCAGTTCATTATCAATTGATCAGGGTTAATAGGCCATTTCTAAGAAGGAATTTTTTTTAGGCTCCTACTTTGGGAACAAAATGAACTCCAAATTTGGACCATACGATAACCTTACCCTAAGGACTAAACCCACCAAATTTTAGCTCAAATGGAGTACTCTAAGGTGGTTAACTAAACCACCCAAGGTGAGCTCTAAGTCACTTTCAAATCACTATGGGGGTCTGTCCTGAGCTTGGATTGGGGCAAAATCAGTGGCTCTACACTCCTTATCTTACACATCATCAGCACACAAAAAATCACACCCTAAATCCCTTTGGATAGGTCTATACCCCATTTTGAATTTAAGGCTCAAACCATGACCCTTAAACTTTTTGGGGAAAGTGCCCTTGAACATCTTAAAATGGGGAGATAAAAATTTGGACATGTCAAAAACATGTTCAATTTCAATCTCCCAAAATTCCAGGCCTGGTTGACTTGTATTTAAGGAGTAATTAAAGAAAATAATAAAATACTAAAATTGAAATTAAGCCTAACACTAACCTAACTAGGGCCTGGGACCATAGAGCTTTTGTATATCTCCCTGAAACCTTTCCAATGAGCCTAAGAACACCTAATTTGGACAAGTGTGGAGGGAGTTATTAATTTTTGAAGTTTCCTTAAATATCTGGAATTAATAACTCGGCCATTACACAGTCAGCAGCCCTTTACACGCGTCGCGCGCTTATTGGCCGGGCAATCATGGGCGCTAACTATTAATGGTCAAATTAACCACAGCCGTCGGATGGCAGATCGGACGGTTGGGATCAAATGCGCTCTGATACCGCAGGATCTAATCCGAGCCGTTGATCGAAATCAACGACTGAGATTTCGTCTTCAACCTCCCGTGCATATCCGAGACCGCAAAGCTTCTCCGGCGTGATCCGGGCGATCCCGCCGGTGAACTCCGATGAAATTTCACATGGAGGATCAGGGCAGTGGAAACCTTCAATCCAACGGTGAAGATACGTTGGGTTGAAGGTTTCCTTCACACTTGACCGGACTACCTAGCTAGGGAGCTCGGGATGGAGGGATTACCGCATAGAAGGCCTCAACGAATGAGCTTCTCTATCAGGAAGCTTCAGGGGATGAAAGCGAACTGATCTCCTTCAGACGTCGGGACCGGAGGACGGCCGGAGGTATGACTTCGAGCGGGACGCCGAAAACTTTCACGGGCGCTTGCTCGAACGGATGAAGGGATCGATCTGGGAGCTCGAAGGGAGCGTCTGGGAGGTCAAGGCAGCTCTGGGAAGTGATTTCAAGCGAATGAGGATTGATCTCTCGATCTGGGGAGCTCGAGCCTATTCGGCCACCTTTCGCGAGCTTGAACGGCCGAGATTGAGCTGGAGGGGGCTCGGATTGCTGCCAGGTGGAAGATGGCAACGTTCTAGGGAGGTCGTGGGGATCAAACCGGTGGGCGGCAGCTTTGAACCAGAAGTTGTCTGGGGGGACCTCCGGAACTCATTTTCCATTGGTTCCGACCACCGCCGGCCATGGTCTGGGTCGGGTTGACTGGGGGAGGCAGATGTGGACATGCTGGAGTCGAGAATGGAGTCAATTTGGCCTAGGAATGTCTGGATTGAACTGGAGGCTGGGTTAGACCCAAACCTGCTCGGTTAGAGTTGAATTGAGCTCGATCCAGGTCAGGTCAGACCCTGGATTTGGTATGGGAGATAGATCTGGGTTTGTTGCACCCAATGCAAGTGGCAATTGGATCCAATTTGGTCTGGGTTAAAAGATGGCTTGGGTTGATCCAAATCTGCTCAGTTCGGGTCGATTTGGGCTCAACCCAAGTCAGGTCAGGCCTTGGGCTTGAGGTGGTAAGTGGGTCTGGGTCTGGTGGACCCAATGCAAGTGGCAATTAGGTCCAATTTGATCTAAGTTGGAAGATGGCTCGGGTCTAAGTGTTTTGGCTACTTTGGGTTAGCCTAAAACCTGATCCGGGTTAACCCAAGGCATGGGCTGGCTGGAGGAGGTTTGTTGGGCCTTGGGCCACCTATGGGAGGTGTTGATCAAGTTCAATTGGGCTTAGGTAAAGAATTGGCTCAATCCCAAGTGATCTTGGGCACTTTAGGTTAGCCTAACTCTTGACCCAAGTTAGCCCAAGGGTTGGGCTGGTCAAGGAAGGTGCATTGGGTCAATAGGAACCCAATGATACCTTGATTTGGATTCAATTTGATTAAGGTTAGGAGATGGCACAAGGGAGGCCTCTCTTTGGTCACTTGGGTCAAGCTATATGGCTAACCCAAGTGAGCCCAAGGCTTGAGTCTCCAAGAGAGGTCAATTGGGTACCCAAGGGGTCATCCCTTGCATTCAAAAGGACTTGGAATGGACTTGATTCGAAGATTTGAAAGAGAAGGGGTGTATGGGTTAATGGGTCAAACTTGGTTGACTTGGTCAACCAGGTTGACCCAAGGTCTAGGTTTGGGCTCAACAAGTTGGGTTTGATGTTTGAAACTTGTTGAAAGTGGTTTCAAAGAATTTGGAATTGATTTGAGATGAAATGGGCATTTGAAATCCCCATAGGGGTATTTTGATCAATTTTGACCCATTGGTCAACTAGGGTCAAAAACGGGTCTAAAAAATGCAGTTTACTGCTCAATGGGTTACAATCAGGGGTCTGGGAGTGATTGGAGGCTTTGATGAGGGCTCCAAGATCAAAATCTTCAAGGTGTTAGGTTCAATGGCATAGGCTGTAAATATTTGAAGGTTTTACAGCCTTTGGATTTTGATTCAGATTCTAGGGTTATGGACCTCAGAATGGGCTCAAATTTGGAGGGTAACCTCTAGAGACATGTCTTTTCGCTTTGCAAGTGATAGACCCTAAATCAGAGGTCATTTGATTGGGTTTTGAGATGTTTGAAAAATCTTTGAAAAAGGTCTTTAGGACAGGGCCTTAAGACTTTGGATTTGAGTCTGGATTTCTGGATTTGGAATGGATTTTAAGTTTGAATGATTAATATTAGAGTATCCAAATCATTTACAATTATGTGGTGATTGCTAATGAATGGATAGGGTCAAAGCTAGATCAAAGGTAGGATCAAAGTCTAGATTGAAATTTGGATTCTCAAATGGATTGTATCAAAGTTTGAATATGTTTTAAACTTGAATTAATTTTGATTTGAATTGAATGAAATTTGAGATTTGAATTAATCAAGGGTAAGGATTAACTTGAAATTAGAGTTGATTAAAGATAGGGATTGATTTGAATCTAGATTGGTCCTAAGATCTAGAGGGGTTCTAAGATCTAGGATCTAGAGGGGCTCTAGAATTTGGGATATAATAGAATCCTAAACTCTAGAGTAGGCCCTAAGGTCTTGGATCTAGAAAATAATCTTAAGCTCTAGAGTAGGCCCTAAGGTCTGGCTCTAGGAAAGAATCTTAAACTCTAGAGTAGGCCCTAAGGTCTAGCTCTAGGAAAGGATCTTAAAGTCTCGAGTGGATCCTAGGATCTAGAATTGATCTGGAGTTTGGAAGGGCCTTAGTGACCTCATACAAAAGTGAGGTCAACAAATGGACCCCCAATGTGTGTGGTAGAAGGAACTTCTACTGCACACATTGGCGTTGACCGAATAGAAGTAGAATCTTAAGAGTGTAAGGGAGGGTATCACCCAACCTTAAGTCTATAGGATGCCAATAGAAGACTTATACCTACTAGACAAGAGAACTGGAAAAACCAAGGTAGGGAATACCTAACCTTGGATCTAAGGAAGGGCATCACACAACCTTAGGCCTATAGGATGCTGATAGAAGACTTACTCCAAATAGGCAAGAGAATTGGAAACCTAAGCAGGGAATACCTAGCTTTGGGTCCAAGGCAGGGCATCACCCAACCTTAGGTCTACAGGATGCTGATAGAAGACTTACTCCTAGTAGATGGATCAACTGGAAACCAAGGTAGGGAATACCTAGCCTTGGGTCTAAGGAAGGGCATCACCCAACCTTAGGCCTATAGGATGCTGATAGAAGACTTACTCCCAATAGACAGATTAACTGGAAACCAAAGTAGGGAATACCTAGCTTTGGGTCTAAGGAAGGGCATCACCCAACCTTAGGTCTATAGGATGCTGATAGAAGACTTACTCCTAGTAGACGGATTAACTGGAAACCAAGGTAGGGAATACCTAGCCTTGCGTCTAAGGAAGGGCATCACCCAACCTTAGGCCTATAGGATGCTGATAGAAGATTTACTCCAAATAGGCAGATTAACTGGAAACCAAAGTAGGGAATACCTAGCTTTGGGTCTAAGGAAGGGCATCACCCAACCTTAGGTCCATAGGATGCTGATAGAAGACATAATCCTAATGGACGGATTAACTGGCAAACTAGGATGGTGCCATGAAGGGCGTACTCCACCACTAGTGAATGGTCTTGTGGGGAGGAAACTTGCTCCACACAGAGGACCAAAACTGGCAAACTAGGATGGTGCCATGAAGGGCGTACTCCACCACTAGGGAATGGTCATGTGGGGAGGAAACTTGCTCCACATAGAGGACCAAAACTGGCAAACTAAGATGGTGCCACGAAGGGCGTGCTCCACCACTAGCGAATGGTCATGTGGGGAGGAAACTTGCTCCACACAGAGGACTGAAACTGGCAAACTAGGATGGTGCCACAAAGGGCGTACTCCACCACTAGCGAATGGTCATGTGGGGAGGAAACTTGCTCCACACATAGGACCGAAACTGGAAAACTAGGATGGTGCCATGAAGCGCGTACTCCACCACTAGCGAGTGGTCATGTGGGGAGGAAACTTGCTCCACACAGAGGATCAAAACTGGCAAACTAGGATGGTGCCACGAAGGGCGTACTCCACCACTAGCGAATGTGAATTAGGATGGTGCCACGAAGGGGGTACTCCACCACTAATCCCCAAGTCAAATGCCAGGGTGGTGCCATGGAGGGCGTACTCAACCACTAGCGAGGTGTGATCCTAAGGGAGGGGATGGTCCGACCCTAAGGAGGAGGCGAAGAGCGTTAAAAAGTAAAAGAATTTAAAATGGAAAGAACCGGGCTGTGAATCGAGAAAGAAAATTTAATTAATTGATAAAACGAGCTACATCAAGCATAGTATTTCTTAAGGAAACGCCCATTGACAGGTAGCATTGGGTTATTTCCTTTATAATCTACTAACTGATACGAGCCTCCTTCGTAGACAGTCTCTATAACGAAGGGTCCTTCCCAAGTGGGTTCAAATTTGCCTCCCAACTTTTGATGGGCTAAGATAGGCCTCCGAAAGACCAACACCAAGTCTCCTGCTTGGAAGGTCCTAGGTCGCACTAGCTTATCATGGGCTTGAATAATACGGGACTTATATAACTCTAAACTTTGTTGAGCTTGGAGACGTCGCTCTTCAAGGCCTTCGAGTTCTTCCAACCGCAGTTTTGCATTTTATTCATTTGTAATCTGATTCTGAACTGCAATCCTGAGCGAAGGGATTTGTATTTCCAAGGGCAGAACGGCCTCAGATCCATACACTAGTGCAAACGAGGTGGATTGGGTTGGGGTTCTATAAGTAGTACGATAAGCCCACTAAGCTTCCACTAACTGCTCATCCCACTATCGTTTGTTATCATCAAGGGACTTTTTAACAATTTGCACCAAGGTTTTGTTGAAGGCCTCGGCTAATCCATTTGCCCGAGGGTAATAGATCGTCGAGTATCTCCAATCAATATTATGGCATCTCACAAAACTGTTGATTTTTGTAGACTTGAATGCGGACCCATTATCGGATATGATTTTGCAGGGTAGGCCGAATCGATATACGATATGGTCACGAAAGAATTTTAAGACATGGTGTGATGTTACGTTGTGTAGGGGAATTGCTTCCGCCCACTTTGAAATGTAATCAGTCGCTGATAATATGAAACGATGACCTCTCGCGGAGGGAGGGTCGATTGGCCAAATGATATCTGTGCCCCAACTCTCGAACGGCGACGAGGCTATCGTAGGGTGTAACACATTAGGCGGCTGATGTAAAACCACACCATGGACCTGACATTGATGACAGTGCTTTGCAGTATTCATGCAAACGTCAATCATTGTAGGCCAGTAGTATCCAAGTCTTTTAATTTTCAATTTCATTTTTTGACCCGATTGATGTGCACCGCATAGTCCTGAATGAACCTCATTAACAATCTTCAGGGCTTCTCACTGGTCTAAATAGCGCAACCAGATGTGATCGAAGGACCGACGGTATAACAAATTGTTGACCAATGCATAAGATAGGGCATGTTTCTTAATCTTGTTGGAGAGTGATTTATCCTGGGGAAGCTTCCCTTCTTTAAGGTAGTCGATTAAGGGTCATCTCCAATCTCCTTCTTCGTCGACTGTCGATAAGGCAGAAAGGATCTGAAGGGGAGTCTTACTAATGTGTTCCAAATCTATAAGAGAGAGAGCTTTACGACCCTGAATCTCTATAGGGATGGAATCCTCCTCAGGACATGCAAATTCCTTTGCAAGTTTTGCTAAGGCATCCACTGCGGAGTTACTTCCATGGGGAACCCTATACAAAGTGGAAGTAGGAATTTGTTCCAACAAGTGAAGTGTGTACTTGTGGTATCTTAGGAGATTAGGATTCAAGACTTTATAAGTTTCGGCCACTTGGTTAATCACCAACTGGGAGTCTCCAAAAATCTTAATCTCTTTAATTTCCATTAGAATTGCAAGTTCCAAATCGGTTATCAGAGCTTCGTATTCAGCTTCGTTATTTGTGCAGGGTTCTGATAAATGGTAGGAAAAATGCATCATTCCTTTTTCTGGCGTTATAAAAATCAGACCGACTCCAGCCTTTCTAGGAATTATAGATTGTTGGGTCGCATTCCTATGGGAGGATGCTGCTCCATCAAAATACAATTCCCAGACGGCCTCGCCAGATTCTCTCAAACTCATGATTTGTTCGTTGGGTAGATCATCGTTCAGAGGAGAATCTGCCAGCAGCGGATATGCTGCCAGAAAATCGGCAACGACTTCTCCTTTCACAACACGAAGAGGAGTGAAAGTAATCTCGAATTGCAGTAATATCATAGACCAACGGGCTAAACATCCTGACAACGTAGGTCGGGTCATAAGATATTGCAACGGATTAACCCTTGAAATCAAGCTGATTGAATGGGAGAGCATGTAGTGCCTCAGTTTCTGAGATGCAAAAACTAAAGCAAGACAATGCTTCTCAATTAATGGGTATCGAATTTAAGTAGGAAGAAGTCTTCGACTAAGGTAATAGAGAGCATTCTCCTTCCCTTTGTCATTAACTTGAGCCAACAGGGGGCCTAATAACTCATCTAAGGCTGCAGTGTAGAGAATTAACGGCTTTCCCGGAATTGGGGCTGCCAAAACTGGTGGATTAGAAAGGTATTGTTTAATGTTATCGAAAGCATTTGGGCACTTCTCATCCCATATGAATTTAGTGTCTTTTTTCTCAAGGACAGAAAAGGGTTGACATCTCCCGGAAAGATTAGAAATAAACCTCCTTATATACGCCAATCTACCTTGTAGAGACCATAACTGGGTAAGGCTCTTAGGAGATGGTATATCTAAGATGGCTTCAATTTTAGCAGGGTCGATCTCAATTCCGTGGTGTCTCACTACGAATCCCAAGAATTTCCCTGAGGTGACGCCGAAGGTATATTTCAAGGGGTTCATTTTCAAATCGTAGCAGCGTAACCGCTCAAATACAATTCTTAAGTCATACAGGTGAGCCTCTTTGACCTTGCTCTTGACAACTAATTTGTCAATATAACACTCAACTTGATTGTGAATTAAGTCATCAAAGATATGGGTCATGGCCCGTTGGTAGGTTGCCCCATCATTCTTTAAGCCAAATGGCATCACCTTGTAACAAAAGATTCCAATAGGGGTTCTGAACGCAGTATTTCTCTGATCTTCTGGGACCATCTTGATTTGGTTATAACCCGATGAGCCATCCATGAATGAGAAAATGGCATGTGAGGAGGCAATGTCCACCATGAGTTCTTGTATTGGTAGAGGGAACTCGTCCTTAGGACATGCCTTATTCAGATCCCTATAATCGATGCAAATCTGAATTTGACCGTTTTTCTTTCGGACCGGCACGACGCTGGCCACCCAAGAGGGGTATTGTTCCTCTCGAATAAACCCAGCTTTGGCCAATTTATTAACTTCAGAAACGACTTGTTGCTCGATTTCCAAGCGCATGCGTCGAGGAGCTTATTTGACAGAAATGGCATCGTGCCGAACTCCAAGTTTATGAACCACTACCTCAGCAGGTAAACCTGGCATTTTGTCGTATGTCCAGGCAAAGAAATCCCTAAACTTAGACAAAAGTTGAATCAAATCTTTGGTTTCACCCTCGCTTAGTAGGGCACTTATAAAGATTGGACAGGGGTCATCATCGGTTCCCAGGTTAATTTCTTTTAACTCATCGACTGTTGATTTAATTTCTTCTTCTAATTCAGGGGGTGCATCCCGAACTTGAAGGTCATCGGGATCATCTAAAGTCCCCAAATAGAGCCCATCAAGAGCGCAGAAAGGATCTGTAGGGACATTTGGCGATTCAAGATGGTAAGTTATCATTAGGCAATACTCATCGTCATCGAATGAACTAACAGTTCCAAAGCCGATACCACTTGTGGGATTATCCTTAATTTTTTCTTGCCAAATATTTTAGTGGTATCTGGCCTGACCCTTAGTCCATCGGTATGGTACAGGACCTTTAGAGAAAGTATTTCTCACACAAACAGGGAAGTAGTCTAAAGGTAATTCCATTAATTCATTAAAATCTGCCTCCTTAAGGGTTACATAACTTTCATCCCTTGCGGAGGAGGAGCCAAGAAAGAATATCTGGACTTTCATTACTTCGCCGTCTAAGTTAGGGGCCACTTTAACTTCTAACCCTGCAATCCTGCCAGCTGACATTGGGGTCAGAGAAAGGGCCTCATTCCTCCTAATGAGCATTTCATACATTGTTAATTCAGGCTCGTCACTTTTCACCTTTGCAATATCTTCCTCAATGTCACTGTCCTCCTCTAAGGTGAGATCAAATTTTGGAGAAGTATTTGTATTTTTATAATTGAGGGAGAAGGCAGCACCTTGGTCCTTGGACTCAATGTCGAAATCTGATTCCAAATCAATATAAACAGGTGTTGTTCTCCTCTCTGATGAAGCACGGCCTCGACCTCGTGCCCTTAAGGCCATCCTCCCACCTCTTTGAGGTAATGTGTTTGGAGGCCTAAGGACAACGATGTCAGAGTCGTCTTCACTACTTAATTGTATCATTTCTTGATCAACAAACTTTTCTTTTTCTTTCTCTTGATTAGACTTTTGTCCAACCAACTTCTCCTCAATCTTGATCTCTAACTTGGAGCGGGACGAGGACCCTTTTGGAACAAAATATGTAGCATCTTCATAGATCCTGATTTCTTGAATCAAAAATGGTTGCATATCACCCTTAATCACGTGTTTAATGTCATCTCGTTGGTGCTTGATGCATTGGTGAAGGGTAGATGTAACCATTCTATATTCATGAATCCAAGGTCTACCTAAAAGGGCATTAAAGGACGTCGTCGCATCAATTATATGAAAATTAGCTTCAGTTTTCAAGTCTCCTATTTGTAAGAGCAAGGTGATTGAACCTAAAGCCCTCTCGCCCTTTTCATTGAACCCACGAAGCACCAACCTATCGGTTGAGAGCTTGATAGTATCAACTCTGAGGTACGCGAAGGTTTTTATGTTTATTATGTTGACCGATGCACCCGGATCAACGAGGATTCTTGATAACTTAAAATTTCCCACATCTACAGTAATGTAAAGGGTACGATTATGGTCAGCAGTTCTCAAGAGCAAATCTTCATCTGAAAAGGTAACTCCAGGAACCTCTTTGAAGTAGAATGCCTCACCTTTTGACGTTGCAGCTAACTGGGTTAAGCAAATCTCGGGGTCGAAAAGCGCTTTAATTAAAGACTCCCTTACTTCTTTGGAGAGAAGGGGGGCGTCGTAAATACTTAATTTTGCTTGCAACTTCCTAAGGTGGGCCAAAACGTTGTAGACAACCTTAGGAATGACAGACTCAAAACCCGGAGGAATTAAAGGAAATTCTGGTTGCTGAGGGGAATTTGGATTTAAATCTTCGAAGGAAATTTGCTTGCCTTTCTCCTGAGGGGGAAGCCTAGGGGGTAAGACTTTATCGCCACGGAGTTGCACCTGCCCGATATCTTCGGGAGGGAAAACTAGGGGAGTGTCTACGCACACCATAGGCGTTGGATCATCATTTCCCGAAAGCGAGTCAGAATCTGAAAGTTCTATCAAGATAGGATTTCCTTGAAAATTGATTTGAGGGAAATCACTTTCTGATAAAGCTTCACATTCGACCTCTTCTTGAATAGCTGATTCGAGAAGGTCAATTTCTTTGATATTGAGGCTTTCTTCACCAGAACTTTGATTTAAAACAAGAGAGTCATCAACTTGCATTTCATTTAGATGGTTAATCATCAAGATAGAAGCAGAAGGATGTTTTTTATTCATCTTCTAACCCTTCGCCTTTGACAGGGCAAAGTAAAAGTCAGATAACAAAAGAGGGGAGAGGGTTTTAACACCCTCATCCGCCATCCTAATACATCTCTCATCTACACACTTCCTTTCTACAAAATCAACTTCCTTTTCTTTTAAATATTTGACAGTAGTTCCTGTGACTACTGGAGAGGAAAGAGGCTCAAAGTCCTCCTGCGAAGCGTCCAGGTCAACCTTCCACGTCGGGGCCTGGGCTATCGTAGTCAGCTGTTGAGAAAGACGAAAAGACTTATTAATCAACTTTTTAAGTGCCCGGGACAAAGCAATGTCCCAACCATCTTCAACAAAATAAGGAGAGTTAAGAGGGTTACCTGAAATGGTTTTAATGGAAGCTTTATCTGGATCGACCAAGTATTCCTTAGGAATTATGATGTTACCTTGGGTGTAGTTCCTCTCAAGCCAATCTTTGAACACAACACAATCTTCAAGAGGGTGACTAAGCATCCGGTGGTATGGACAATACTTGGGATCATCTCTCTTACTTTCATCTTCAGGCCTCCTGGCCTCTGGCAGCTGAAAATCTGGTTTCTTTAACAAACTCTTAAAAATCCTCTTAACTGATTCCCTCTTAAATGGATATGGTTTTGCCAATCTCTCTCTAAAAGGGACAAAGTTAGGGTCTCTGGTGTACTGAGGAGTGACCTGAAAGGGCTGTCTCTGAGCTGGCTGTGGTGGCGGTGGTGGAGGAACACTGTGCTGACCAGCCATTGGCCTTTTTCCCTTATTGACTACCAACACTACTGCCTTTTTCTCAAAAGTCGTAACCAATCTAGGACCTTTCTTGTCTTCAAACTGCTCTCATAGGAATGGCATCTTATGAGCCTCTTCTTCCAAATTGCTAGCTTTATTAAGAAGTTTTTTAAAAGTTTTAATGGTGAAACCCTTCAGGAGAAAAGCAACAGGGCCGTGGATATTCTTAAGGAGGATCTCCACCGCATGTTGCTCTTGTAACTGGGGTTCACACTTCATCGAGAGGTTTCTCCACCTCAAGATGTACTCAACCAGAGACTCTCCCGACTTTTATTTCTCAACAACAAGATCGCCCACAGTAGTTCGCTGTTGCGCTCCAGAAAATCTTTGAAGGAAAATGTTTTCTAGATCGCTAAAGGTTTTTACTGAACCATTGGGCAGATGGCATAGGCTGTAAATATTTGAAAGTTTTATAGCCTTTGGATTTTGATTCAGATTCTAAAGTTAGGGACCTCAGAATGGGCTCAAAATTGGAGGGTAACCTCTAGAGACATGTCTTATCACTTTGCAAGTGATAGACCCTGAATCAGAAGTCATTTGACTGGGTTTTGAGATGTTTGAAAAATCTTTGAAAAATGTCTTTAGGACAGGGCCTTAAGACTTTGGATTTGAGTCTGGATTTCTGGATTTGGAATGAATTTTAAGTTTGAATGATTAATATTGGAGTATCCAAATCATTTACAATCATGTGGTGATTGTTAATGAATGGATAGGGTCAAACCTAGATCAAAGGTAGGATAAATGTCTAGATTGAAATTTGGATTCTCAAATGGATTGGATCAAAGTTTGAATATGTTTGAAACTTGAATTAATTTGGATTTGAATTGAATGAAATTTGAGATTTGAATTAATCAAGGGTAAGGATTAACTTGAAGTTGGAGTTGATCAAAGATAGGGATTGATTTGAATCTAGATTGATCCTAAGATCTAGAGGGGTTCTAAGATCTAGGATCTAGAGGGGCTCTAGAATTTGGGATATAAGAGAATCCTAAACTCTAGAGTAGGCCCTAAGGTCTTGGATCTAGAAAAGAATCTTAAGCTCTAGAGTAAGCCCTAAGGTCGCTCTAGGAAAGAATCTTAAACTCTAGAGTAGGCCCTAAGGTCTAGCTCTAGGAGAGGATCTTAAAGTCTCGAGTGGATCCTAGGATCTAGAATTGATCTGGAGTTTGGAAGAGCCTTAGGGACCTCATACAAAAATGAGGTCAACAATGTAATCTTCTGATTTAAGTGAATAAAAGAAACTATTCAAGCATTTCACATTTAGTTGTGCTAAGTCATGTTCTTCTACTATCCAGTCCACAAAAGGTGTTTCAACTCTTAACTCTGTCAACTAGTCTAGTTGTTTTTGTATACCCTTCTTGAACTAAGATCCACATACGGTAATCAAGTGACTGTAAAAATGTAGACATGCGTGTTTTCCAAAAATCAAAAGGAATATTGTCAAACTATGGAGGTCTAGTTATAGAGTATCCCTCGGGTATATTTTGGTTTCCAAATGTAGCCATCTACGTTAATAAAAAAGTAGTCTAAACTTATGATTTTTAAACAAAGCTCTGATACCACCTGCTGAAACTTGTTCAATATGAATTAGGTTGTTAACTTAAGCTTATGTCCTAACCAAGAGGGGGGGGGGGGTGAATTGGTATTTTAAAAATTAATCCCTCTTTTAAAAATTTAAAGCCTAGAATATACTTTAGTGAATTTTTATAAAAAATAGATTTTTCAACCACAAGTTAATACAGTAAAAATTAAAAGGCAATGGAAAATAAAAAGATATAAGATTTATAGTGGTTCAGTTAAACATGACCTACATCCACTCCCCCGAGGCGCCCTCCGAGTATTGCACTAATACCACTAGTGACTCCCTTTTGCACCCACAGCAAGACAGAGAAGCCTTTACAAAACTCTCTTCCACCACTACCCGGTGCGACAGAGAGCCGTCATCCTTTTACACTCGTCCAGTGTTGGTAGTAAACCATCCGTCCTTTCACACTCTCCCAGTGTAGGCAGAGAACCTTTCATCCTTTTACACTCTCATGTGTGGGTAGAGGACCCGTCGGCTGTTCACACTCTCCAAGTGTAGGAAGAGAACCTTTCATCCTTTCACACTCTCCAAGTGTGCGCAGAGGACCCATCGGCTGTTCATAGTCTCCAAGTGTAGGCAGAGAACCCTTCATCCTTTCACACTCTCCAAGTGTCGGCAGAGAAACAGATCTCCTTGACAGATCTTCTCGCAAGAAATCTAGAAGGAAGAGAGAAAAGGGTGAAGTAAACAAAAACCACAAGTAAAGACTCTTACCTTTGAGTACCAAGTGAAACCTTCACGCTCTAGTAGTAAGAATCCTCCTTCAAACACTCTCTCACACTCTCTCCTTGACTCTCCTTTCAGTAGGCGCGAAGATCAGTAGGCAAAAAGATTAAGAGGCAATTCTAATTGGACTTTATATAGGAAAGGGACAAAAAACCGTCCAAAAATGGCTGATTTTCAAGTCTTTACAAAGTGGATCGTCCCGTACGATCGTGCATCGTCCTGGACAAACTTACTTAAATCAGTTGGATACGAACCTAATGTATATTGGTACGAACTGACTTCGTACCCGATTATCATCCCGTACAAACTATGTTTGTCCGGTACGAAGAGTTATAACATGGGTCGGATTGACAAACTGTAGGAAGTTATCAAAATTGAAAATGTTAAAACATTTTCATCCTGGGACGAATAAGAGTTCGCTTGGACAAAATTTTTGTCGAGAGCAATTCTTCCTAGGCCGAATAGGAACTCGTCTAAATGAAAATTTTCCAGAGAGCATTTCGTCCTAGGATGAATTGAAGTTCGTCTGGATGAAATTTTTACAAAGAGCATTTTGTCTTGGGCTGAATATAAGATTTTGTCTAAACAAAAATTTTACAGAGAGCATTTCATCCTAGGACGAATTGAAGTTCGTCTGGATGAAATTTTTCCAGAGAGCAATTCATCCTTGCACGAACATGATTTTGTATGAACAAAAATTTTCTAGAGAGCATTTCATCCTAGGACGAATAGAAAAATTCATCTAGATGATCAGGACTTAGAAAAATTTTCTTACTTCTTATTCGTTCTATTGCTTTTCTGAGAGGATAATTGACTTTATCGCTCCGTACGGACATTATTCATCCCGTACAATCAGTATGAATTTAAACATCTCACCAAGTATGTGTGTGCTAAGTTACTTAATTACAATCACTCCCTCTCAAACTCAACACAATGAATTATACAAGCTTCAATTTACAAAATATCTCATGCTGAATTTTGATTTGAAGTCTTCATCAGTCTGGAGTTTGATTCTCCTAAAATGTTAGTCCACACAAGATCAAAACAATTCTTCCAAAAAGTGTTAGGAGAATACAAAACTTAAAATAATAATATTTAGAATCATCAAAACATTACAAGTTACAAGAATGTAAAACATTCAATTACCAACTCTCTTAACATATCATCCCACATTCCTTCATCAGAGATAAGTTGCCATACCTTCATGTCTTTCAATGCAATGCAATCAACAAAGGTTGGCCAAGCATTAAGACTCTTGTCTAATAGCAAAATGTCACTAAGGACATTAATTTTGTTACCCTTACCCACCTTCCATTTAACAATATTTTTAAGGTATTTTCCCCCCTCTGTCATAATCTTCCAAGCATTAGAAGAGTTCTTCTTACAAGATCCATCCAAGATACCTTCCCGTGTTTAGCAGTGAGAGTTCGGTGAAGCAGGGAGTTTAGGTTTTGGATGTAATCCTAGGCCAATCATGCCTTATGTGTGCCACTTTTAACTGCAAAAGAATGCAAGCTAAGTCCACCTGCATTTCTAGGCTTATAAAGCTCATCCCAAGAAACATAGTGTAAGCCTCTTCCCCCATCAGGTTTCTGCCAAATAAAATTTCTGCACAACTTCTCCATCTCATGCATAATTTTTTTAGGAACCATAGAATGAGTAATTATAAAATTTGGCAAAGATAATAAGGAGGTCTTCAAAAGCACAATTCTACCTCCCAAAGATAACGATTTCTTCCCCCAAACATTCAATTTATCCATAACCTAACTCAAAAGGTCTTGATAATCCGTCAATTTCAATCTCCTAAGAGAGATTTTAATACCCAAATTCATCCACTCCTTTACAACCTTGAGACCAAGGATCCTAGCCATCTTATTCTTACGGGGTCTTCCAACAGCTTTCCCAAACAGAATTTAGGACTTATTTATGTTCACCTTCAAGCCTATCCATCTACAAAACTCCACAATAATTTTCTTCAACAATCTAGCTAACTTGCTTCACTGAAAAAAAGAATATCGTCTGCATAGAGTAAGTGAGTAACTTTGGTCCACCAGAAGATACCTGAATACCCATATTATGACCCCTTTGCTCCATAGCATTAGACAAGAGTTGAGCACACGTAATAAACAAATAAGGTGATAGTGGACATCCCTGACGGAATCCACTACGAGCACTAATCCATCTTAGCATTTTTCCTTTCAAAATAAAAGAAAACCTCACATTTTTCACACATTCCATAAGAAAACAAGAGAAAACCGTAGGGAAGCCATATCAGATGAGGATTTGCTACAGCGTACTCCATCCCATGCTATCGTGAGCCTGCTCCATATCAAGCTTTACTTCCATCTCACCTTTTTTATTCTTCAAAGTTTTAAACTTATTAAAGATCTCTTGAGCTAGAATACAGTGCTCAGACATTGATCTCCCTGGAATGAAAGCCATATGTTCCTCAGAAATCATCTTATACATAAGTTTCTTCAGCCTATTTACAAGCATAGAGGCTACAATCTTATATGTAGTTTGACATAGGCTAATAGGCCTAAAGTTAGAACGTACACATAGGTTATTCACCTTGAGAATCAAAACAATCAAGGTATCTTTCCATTCTTTATGCATATTACCAGTACTAAAAAACTTCTTGATAGCCATCCAAGTAGTTTCACCAACAATATTCCAATAGCATTTGAAGAATGAAGAAGTTACACCATCAATTCCTGCCGACTTACTGCTACCTTGCTGAAAAATTGCCTCCTTGCACTCCTCCAAAAGAAATTCAACTTCCAAAACCTTCCTATCCATGATGTTTAAGTTCTGTGAATCAGTAATAACCGGCCATCCCGCCAATTGACAGTCTCTGTGCTTCCATTTTTCTTCAAAATACTGAAGAAAATTTTTCTCAATTTGCTCATCTTCCTCTACTAATTGATTATTCCCATCTTTGATTTGTTTTATCAAATTAGAATTTCTCCTAGCAGATGCATAATTATGAAAAAACTTAGAGTTTGTATCACCTTCCGCTTGCCACCTTGCCTTAGCCCTTTGATTCCACCAAGTAGAAAGTCTCCTAAGCGTAACATTCAGCTCGTGCACCTTGTTCCTGAGAAGAAATAGCTCCTCCACAGTGAAATCACCATCCGAAGCTTCCTTGGTTTGCAATTCCTGAATTTCTTTTTTCAAATCATCTCTAAATTTGCACAAATCCTTACATTTATTTTTATTCCAAAAGAATAGAGCTTTCAATCTCCTTTTGAGTTTCCTATGAAGAATCTCTACCTCATCACCAAAATCCACCTTCTTCCACGAATTGTAAACAATATTCTGTGCAGCTAGATATGACCTCCAAGTATCCTGATATCTGAAAGTTTTA
Organism: Dendrobium nobile; assembly: GCA_022539455.1. Lineage (NCBI taxonomy): Eukaryota > Viridiplantae > Streptophyta > Magnoliopsida > Asparagales > Orchidaceae > Dendrobium > Dendrobium nobile. The sequence continues at coordinate 31,047,236 of CM039734.1, forward strand.
CCCTTGTTGATTTGCATAGCTTCCAATTTATAAACAATAGGACTGTGATCAGACGCCACCCTAGCGAGGTGCCGTGCTTTTCTAGAGGGGACCAAGTGTAAAGATGCTGAATTCACCAAACAACTATCAAGCCTTTCCCATATCCTTAAAGATCCTTCTTTATTGTTGCACCAAGTGAAACTTGGTCCAACAAAACCAACATCATGAAAATTAGAATTAGTCATAAAATCTTTCATCTCTCTAGGTCCCCTAGAGAAGATGAACTTCTTCCCACCCTTTTTCTCGTCCTTCTTAAGAATGCAATTAAAGTCCCCCCCCCCCCTTTATGAAAGGACCCAATCCCACCATACTTCTCTCTAGTAAACTCCAAATGTTCCTTCTTTCCACACAACACCGGCTCCCATAAACAGTGGCCACCTTCCATTCTCCCATAGAAGGGGTGGTAAGAACCCCAATAACTGCTTGAGAGGAACTCTCTTCAACCACAAATGACACCCTATTCCTGTTCCAATCAAAATTCCCCCAGAAGTGCCCACTGCTGGGTGATGGAAGAAATCCCAATCACCCCCAATAAAATAGTCCACATCTCTTCTATCAATGCTGCTGAGTTTAGTCTCCATAATCCCAATAAAATCGACATCATGTTCCCTCACAATCTCCCACAGATACAGAGAAGCCTCTCTTTTCCTGACCCCCTATAATTTCAAAAAACAAAGGACGTCATTAATCAAATAGAGGGAAACCGTTCCCGCCTATCACATTTCCTTTCCCATCTCTTCTTTTCTTCCTATGCTCAGGTTCAACAGGACCCAATAACTTCAATTGCTTGGCCAACTTGCATTTGACCAAACTGCTGTTATGTGCCACAGCAGCCTTCAGATCGTCCACAGTTTCTTTTGCAGTAACAAATTCCCCTATTTTCTCCATTGTGAGCTGATCCAGCACTTCCCCATCTTCAATATCATTCATGAGAATATTGAATCTATTATCCACATCAATATTCATTTCCTTTATCATAGTACCTTTCACGACATCAGAGCACTTACTTATGTCCTCCTCATGTTGGTCAATTTGCACCATATCAGTATTTACCTCCATAACATCCTGCTGAACTACAATCTGAACCTCACCATTCGTTCCCTTAACAATACTTTCAGCCTTTCCGCCTTTCCCAAAAGTTTTATTCCTAAAATTTCTGTTCTTGAACCAAACATGGATCCATGGTCTATACTCCTTCTCAAAAATTTTATTTTCAGTAGGAATAATCATATCACTCACAAAATCCTTCTTATTACTTAACTTCTCAGCATTATCAACCATCCTTACTTCAGGACATACCTTCTTGTCATGCCCCACTTTGCCACATTGATAGCAAAGCAAATCTATCTTTTCATACTCAACTTGCTAAAAAAATCAACCTGCTATTCCGTCGATCCAGACACCATTCAGAAGACTATTTTCCAACTTTAGTTTTATACACACCCGTGTAAATTCCCATTTTCTCCATCTGAATGAATTCCCGACCACAAACATTGGTACTCCAATCCTTAAGGCAATTCTAGCAATGTTCTCTTCATCCCAGCAGTAGTGAGGCAAACAAGGAAGATGAATCCACACCGGTGTAGTGATACCTTTAAAAGAATTGGGATTAAATGACGGGGAGCATTTGTCCATGCCCACAATGTATCATCCAACATACCATGGTCCACCATTTAAAACTTCATCCATGGCTTCCTCACTCTTGAATGAACATAAAATCTAGTTCATCCCCAGCGACGTCAAATGAAAATTCCCAAACTTATTCCACAATCTTCTAAGTTCTACACTACACATCGGGAAAGAGATCTTGTCTCCCAGAACCTTAATGACTAGCGAAGACTTCAACACTTGTGAATTCAGAATTTCCTTCTCGGCATTTAGCTTAACTGTAACTCCGTCCTCCAACATTTCAGCAAGATCCTTATTGAAGGAAATCTTGATATGTTGTGGTTTCTTCCACTCTTCAATGAACTCCTCCTTCAATCCATTTCTATCACCAAGCCCATCTTAAGTGCCGACCTGCTTAATCTCGGTCTCGTAGTTCTTCATAAGATTGTCATCATCAACAATTCCTTTATTCCCCAAAGCCTCAATGTCGGTTGCCAAATTCCGTCCAGCAACTTTCTCATTGTTGCTCAAGAATCTATTAACTTTCAAAACCAAACCCGCGGATGACGACGTCTCCAGATTCAAAACCTCAGGCATAGCTTTCTCCTTAATACTTTCCCGAATACCACCTGTAGCAAGATCAATCATAATTTTCTTGCCTTTACCTTCAGCAATCACATCTTGACGAGATGGAGGTCGAGCTCCCTCCCTGATCACAAGATTGTTGTTACCCTTACTCAACATTCGTTCAGATCCCAAAGAATGATCGGAGGCCCTGAATATGATAGAAGAAGGTCAGAGAAACCCTCCTTCGAAGAGCGGCAAACGTCAAACCCGCCACCAGAAATGAGCCCACAAAAAAAAACTTTCAAAAAGATGAACTTTCTCTCTCTAGAAAAAAATCTCCGGAGCTTCTCTCTCTAGAAAAAAGTCCTCTTTCACCTAAAAAGCCTTAGGTTGAATGGTTTCACTACTAAGTGTTTTTAGAAATCCTGGCATATTATTAGTACTGATATGTCTTCTGTTGTTATGGATTCTTTTGTTGCTAATTCTATTCCTAAGTTTTTTACTACTACTTTTTTTGTGCTCATTCCCAAAAAAAAACTCTATTAGTAATTGGAATGACTTTAAACATACTAGTCAACGCAACTTTTTTAAAAAATAGATTTTTAAAATTCTTATTAGTCATTTAACTTCTAGTCCGCTTAAAATTATCTTGCTATTTCAATTGGGTTTTGTTAAGGGTCGAGCTATTATTAATAATATTTATTTAGCCCATAAATTTTGTTAGGATCTAGATGTTAGGGTGTGAGGTGGAAACATGATTTTGAAACTTGATATTTCCTAGGCTTATGATAACATTGATTCAAACTTTTTTTACAATATTTGATGTTGTTTGGTTTTTATCAATCTTATTAGAAACTACATTGAGGGATCTTATTTCTCTATTAATATTAATAGGAAAATTAATGGTTTTTTTTATCCTCTCAAGACTTAAGATATGGTGATCCAATATCTCCTGCCCTCTTCATTATTGTTATTGAGTACTCATCTAGAGGTCTTGCCAATCTTTTTGAGAATCATCCTAGCCTCTATTTTAGATCTTTGAGTGGATTTCCTATCTCTCACTTATGTTTTATTGATAATTTTATTATTTTTATGAATGCTTATGTTAATAGGATTATTAAACTTATGGGTTTTTTTCATCATTTTGAAATTGTTAGTGGTCTCTCTCAGAATAAGCACAATTATGCTTTATTGCCTCCAAGAAAGTGTCTAATGATCATATTTTGGATATTAAAGGTTTAACTTATTTTTTACATGGTCATTTGCCTATTAAGTACCTTGGGGAGCCTCTTTTCAAAGGTAGAAAGAAAAATTTTCTTTTTGATGATTTAATTACTTATATGCAGGATAAGCTTTTGTTACAGGATTCCAATTTTTTGAGTTTTCGGGGTAGATTAGTTCTCATCAGAAGTGTTCTTTGTTCTCTGCCTGTTTATAATTTTCAAACTATTTATCCTACTCAAGAAATTTGGAATAGAATTGATAAACTTTTTAATTTATTTTTTTGGAAAGGGGCTAGTAGCAATTCAAAAATTATCTGGTCCTCTTGGGATAAGTGTTGTAGTTTGTTGGAAGAGGGTGTCGTGGGGTGTAAGAGTATCAATGATTTTTCCTATGCTTTTTATTTCAAGCTGTGGTATATTTTTTGTGCCAAAGTGAGCCTTTATGCTAATTTTATGTTTGATAAGTATTGTTTGGGTAAGCATCTGAGTACTTGTTTTTTTAACAAAGGTGATTTTAAAGTATGGTAGAGACTTTACAAAGTTAAATGGGTTGTTGTGCCTTTTATCTCTTGGGGGCTTGGTGGTTGAAATATTTTCTTTTAGCAAGATCATTTGTTAGGTTCTCACTTAGTTGATTCCGTTATTAACATTTCTTGCACTACAGCTATTAAGGTGAATTATTTCATTAATAAAAATTGTTGAGATTATGGGAAACTTGCTTATGTTATTCCTGGCTCTATTATGTAATAAATTTTGAACCTCCCCTTGAACACTAACTTTGATGATTTACTTTTATGTTATTTATCCAAAGATGGTGGTTTTAGATTAAAGGATGCTTGGCATTCCTTTAGGTCAAAGAATGAAGTTACTAATATTTTTTTTTTTTATGATTTATCATAAAAGTAATCCTTCCACTGTGCCTACTTTTATTTGGAAAATTTTGCGTAAGTTCATTCATGCGGATGATAACATAATTAAAAGTGGTTTTATTTTTCCATCCAAGTGCCAATGTTATTATCATGTGCTGAATATGCATCATGTTTTTCTCTATGGTCATTTAGCTGTTAAAACTTGGACTTATTTTGATGACATTTTCAACTTAAATTTCTTTAATGCTAAATTTTCTATTAATATTATGCTTAATTCTTGGTTTAATAAGTCCAAATGTCATATAAAAAATGTTATTCATTCTCTCATTTTGTAGTATTTATGGTTGGGTAGAAAAACTTCTCTTTTCAATGGTGTTGATATGAACCATCATAGGATTATTAAGAATGTGAAAGACAAGGATCTGGCTCTTTATTCTATTAAGCTGCTCTCTATCAAGAATTTTAAAAATTATATTTTTGTTGTGTCTAATTTAGATCTTAAGTTGGAGGTTGATCATCTTTCAACTGAAGCTAGGTTTATTTATCGGACCAAACCCCCTAATAAATCTTATAAATTTAATGTGGATGGTGCTATCATTGGTTTCACCTCAAAATATGGAGGGGTTTTCGGGGTTAATAATGTTAGTTTTATTATGGCTTTTGCTAGCCCATTATAGAACTGTGACGTTTACTGTGCTGTCCTCTAGACTATTCTTCATGTGTTAAGATTATGCATTTCTCTTGACTTAACAAACACTGGTATTGAAGTTGATTCCAATTATAGTTTTCATTTTTTAAATATTGTTGTTGATACAGTCTGTAATCCTTCCCTTTTTTTCTTGTGAGGGATATTGAGAACTTGTCGATATTTATGAACTATTCTTTGTCTCATGTTTATAAGGAGGGGAATTCTTGTGTTGAATGGCTTGCCAATTGTGGATGTGGTTTGGATTGTTTTTCTATTTTCCTAGCACTAACCTCACTACTCCACAGAAAGGGCTTTTAAGACTAGATAAAATTTGAATGCCCTATTTTAGAATTTAATGCTTGATGTTGGTTAGAGCTAGTGGTTCTTTTTTCTTTTATTTGTGGGTTGGATCTCTGTTAGTGTTCTGGAAGTTATACTTGTGGTGTTATTTTGTCTTCTTTCTTTGTTTTTGTTTGTGTGCCAACAATGTTTATCAGTCTAGTTTTATGATTTCAAGAATTTACTATTTTGTAGCCTTATCATGATTATTTTTGGGGGTGTTCGGGTGGCCTTGTCCTATTGCTTTTCTTATTTTGTTGTTATGTGGTTGGTTGGTTCTTATTGTTGCAGCTTTGACCCCAATTTGATTGAGGGTTTTGTTTCTTCATTGATATTTAGTTTGGTTCTCTGGTTGTGTTTTTTTGGTTTTTTGGAGCTAGCTTTGTCCTTGGTCTTGGAGCCTTTGGGCCTTGTTGGGGCTGGTTGTACTCTAGAGTGATATTTAGGTTTTTTTTGTTACCTTTCGTGCATTCTCCTTATTAAAATTTCTTATGTGGATTTTTTCTTTGTTACTGTGCTTGGATTGTGTAGAACCTAAGCTGCCTAATTGGGTTGAATTGTTTCAGGCACGTTGTAGAGCAGTTATGGTTAGTTTGGTGTCATTTTTTACTTGTTGGTATGGTTCTCTATACTAAATTTGTGGTTAACAGGTTATTTAAAATCTCTATTCTTTCCCATGCCTATGCTTATGTGATTTATGGGGTTCCTAATGACTATCTTGGCTACTATGACTTAATGCTTTTTAACAACTGTTGGTGCCTTTTTACTAATACTTATGTGGATAAGTGCTAGACTTATCAATTTGCTAGCCTTTTTTTTTGTTTGTGCTATTTCTATCATGGGCATAACCTATTTTTGCAAAGTTTTGTTAGTTCAGGTGTTTTTTATGGCAGTTTATGGATAGGAAGCTGTATCTGAATGCTAATTTTTTGTTGCTTCCATCTTTTAGGTGCTCGCCCTTGTGCACTATAGAATGTACCTAAGATATACTATATTTTTTCTTAGTGTGGAACTCAAGATTATAGGTTTTTTTCTTTCTTTTTTAGCTATTTTGAGAATTAGTGAGCTACAGGTCCGTTTAAAAACTTTGTTATTTTTCTCTAAATTAACGTGTAGGCCCCTCTTGGTGTTTCCCCTAAAAAAATTTGAAGATAAATTTTTTATTTAACTCTTATGTAATGGGATAAATAACATTTTTAAACCTTTAGTATTACTTCTTTGACATTTGAGTGTTTACATTCGATATAGGTTGGAGTAGGGATGACTTATGACTTAATCACATGAGAGCATCCCTATTTGTTAGATTTCTCTTACAACAACCCTAAAAAAATACAAAGGAAAAATGCTCCATGTGAACCTTTTTTTTTTTCTTTTTTTTTTTTGGTTTTTTTCTCATGAAGTTGTGATTGAAAGATAGGTATTAGGAAATTTTTGACATGTTAAATATTGATTAAATTTTGACATTTGAGACGTTGCAAAGTATTTCATAGAATTTTTAAATTCTTGTAGGGTTTTGTAATTCCTAACATTTGTAACTCTTTTTAAATTCATTAACCGAACATAGGAATTCGCTACATGTAAAGTAGTTAATAAAAAAATAATTTAATAATCAACCTATTAGGATGTTAATTGAGATCTCTGCATTTCCTCTTATGATCTTTCCCATGATTTGCCTCAATGTTTCTACTTAGGAGTACAACATTTTATCTCAGGAATTCGAAATATATATCAGATAACATTATGACATTATTGACCACCAAATGAAAGATAGAAATAAGTATTAACAAAATGTTGAATGAAGATAAATATAAAACAATTCTTTTATAAGGAATGTTTCACTTTCATTATTTATTACCTATTGTATTGGGTAATATATTATGTTATGGACATCATGCTACTTAAGAACTTTTGTATTTAGTAGTTTTGGGCTTTTATAGATATGTTTTCCTTTTGAATCAATAGAAAAGTGCATGCCTCCAAACACTAGTATATAATTTAATTTGTCTTAATTATATTTTGACCATGTTGCAAATATTGTTGATGGATCTATTTGAATTGGTTCCATGCTAGTCAACAAAGAATAACTCTTATATCATTTAAGCTTCCAGGTTGTTATAAAATTTTCAAATTGCCAAAGAACTTTTAGTGACAAATTCTTTGGTATAGTGAATATTTCTATAAGCTCTTATTATAGTGGATGTGAACTACATGAACTAAATTCTATAAATCTTTATGTTCACTTTTTTCTATGATTATGATTCATGTTCCTTCATAGAGTAAATGGGGCATTTATGATACACTTGTTTTTCTTCTTTAATGAGAAACTAATCTTTCTTCCATTTTAGAGAGGAAGTGAGATTTATGGCTGACAATTTGTTAAATAACCAAGTATAATGGATGAATAAGCAAGTTTATGTATCCAAGAGTAAGTTCAAAAGCTTAATACTAATGGAACATTAACGATAATTATTTGGTGACTTGATGAGAATCATCTCTGGGTAGCTTGAAGCTTGATTGGTTAAATGTCAAGTAATTAGTTGTATGTAGTTTATGTTGATTCATAATTCATATATTCTAAATTATTAGTAGTCATATAATTATTTGTTTGACTTGAACTAGAAAACAATAGGTGCACATAAATTTTCAAATTATATTATGACTTTTAAAAATCCAAAAAAAGTATAATAAAATTTTCAAAACACCTAATTTAACTTTGTGACTTTTACTTTATTGTTGACCTCCATAAGAGAAAAACTAAAAGAATTTGATTTTTTTACATACCTCTGTGATGCCCATTTGCAAATTCTGCCAAAATCTTGTCGACATCATGCCACATCTACGCTGCCGCTGTTTGTGAATGACAGCTTGTTGTCCTGTCTCATGGGTGCGAGGAACTTGCAATTTTCGCTGCTCACCCTTATCAATAAAATACAAATGAAGTGATGCCTTCAGGATTTCCTCGCTGACCACACTATCCTTCTCTTCACACAAGACTTAAGACCTCCGACACCTCGCTGACCTACCAGTAACTCTTCCTCTTAATCGACAGTCAGCTATAGCCTAACCTACCTTTAATGTCCCTTCCCCATCCCAATCTCAAGCCTCCTTTGATGGCATCCCCTTCTTTTTAGATTGGAAGTTACAAGTCTTCTACGCCTCCCTCTTCCATTCATAAAGCCATGACCAAGACCTAACCCCCTCCTCCCTATCTATCATCCACGCTAGCAGTAAACCAGACTTCCTCTTTTCCGGTCATCTTCTTACCAGTCAAGATAATCCTGAATACCTTGTCGAACACTTCCTATGCCACAATCCTTCTTCAGCCCAACCCCTTCATCCTACTATATCCAGCCAAATCTCTAGCCCTAGCTAAAGCTAAACCATTGTATTCTCTCTTATAAGCTGCAAACCACTTCCAAGGTACAATAATAAGCCTAACTCGATCCCTCCCTACTCTTTCTCACATAGGTATATCAATCCAATTTCAATAAATTATATTAATTTTAATAATTATTCTTAGTATAATTATTAAAATTAAATTATTATTATTAATAGTATTATATGTATGCATGTATGCATATCAAAAAATTTGCTAATGTTTGGTCAAGAATATTACTTGGATTCATTCTTAAATAATCTCTTACCAGAGAGAAGTGGTACATTTCTTGTAACAAATGATTTTGCTAGCAATTAGCTCTGCAGGTAAATGATTATGATCAGGTCCTTTAAACCGGGTGGTTTGTCGCAAAATAGAAACACTAAATTATAGCCATGGCTATAACAGATATGCTCCCCTTTGGCATCAAATCCTTGAGATAGGAATCTATAAGTCATAATAGATAGGGAACAAAACCCCTTGTTACCTAACATGGATTCAAATTTGTAAACTTAAACAAATACCCACCCCATGTCTACATGTTTCCCTTGTATGAAGCAACTGATTGCTGCAAACTAGGATCCTTTTGCCATGTTGGCTCGCCAACCTCTTTTGAATAAGCAGACTAGGGACCATAGTTACTCGGGATGATGGAACCATGGGATCTTGTTCATGCCCATCATCCCCTTTATGTGAAAGATGGTGAAAATTTCCATTTTTAATAGAAAATCTTCAAAATTCCAAATGCCTTTTCAGCAACTATATGCCAGATGACATGTATTTCTATGTACTTCAATTACAACTAGCCTTAATTGAAAGTTCTCTCTCATTTTATGGAGTGATAATTAACTATTGGGGCTTGCACCTATAGGAAACTAGAACTTGGATCTTAAAGTCATCAAAAAATGAGGGACAAATCTCTAGGTAGTTTCTAATCTAAAAACCCATCTTCCTTTCCAAAATTTTATGTCGAACATAATTCATAAAACTCCCCTGAAAAGCATCGGGGATGCCTTGCCTAAATTTTTGGAGCCCACATATTTCTAGTAGTTTTATTGTGGTTTGGTTTCTCTTTCCATCTTTGTCTAATCCTTTCAGTGTAATAGTAATAGCTAATTAACAAGGGCTCAAAATTTTGAATTTTCCTAAAAATGATAATTTAACAAATTAAAATTTTTGAATATTAAAAAAAAGATTAACTCTATAAATTCACTAAAGATTTTATTAAGTTTTAATTTAAATTTGTTTTATTTGATTGCTTGTGTTATCTATTCTTTTTCTCCTATTCTATGCAAGTCTCTGCATTTTGAAAGTGAGGGTGATGTATCAAATCCTAATTACTAACCATTTTCTTTCATTTATGCAAATGGACTACAAAATACTGCATTTACCATCAAACTGGGATGTGGTGCTAGCAGCCAATTAGGGAACGCTGTGATCAACACTGGTAACACCGGAGCCACCATTTAATTTGGTGGGCTATAATTTCTCCTAGCTTCTGTAAGGGCTGCTGACTTTTTTGTGTGTGATATGAATTTTGATGGCAAGATGGGGCCACCATTAGTCATGCGCATCTGCCTACAGGGTGACCCTTTATTGAAGTTTTTGTATATCGCATGCATCTACCAGCATTGTGAGTTCCTGTTGCTTAAAATCCTTGCAGAGAGGATTCCAACATTTGAATAAATATTACAATAAGAAGCCTTGAATACCAAGAGAATTGTGGCTCGTGGAAGGATCTTAGTGGTGATTGCCAACACTACTGCACAACTAACTGTGTTACATGTACCTAGAAACATATTGTTGAAGCTTCCTGGTCTCAAGGAAAGTTCACAATATTATATAGAAGAAAAATGAAGTTTGAACTCTGAGCTCGGTAGCAAAAACTCCCAATCCATCCCTCAGACTTGTTAGCCCAAGAGCTAGAGGAAACCATTCCCACGAGGAAAGGGTTCGCGGGCTTGAAATATGTAAAGATAAACACCTCCACCATTGATCCAAATAAATTATTCTAGGAGCAGTGTCTTGATGTCCTTGTTCCCCCTAAGGAAAAAGGTCTCGAATACCTATCCATTTGAGTATATTAAGTTTTGAGGATGGCCTAAGAGAAGGGGCTAAAGAAAAAGATGTTTCAATGGGCTTTATAGATCAAGGCAAGAAGAACACCACTGAGAGAATTCATGTCAATTTAAGTGAATATGTAAGAATGAAAGCAAGTTCCACCCGTTTAGCATCGGGATGTGACACCTCAACTGTATATTCAGGGATCCACCATCGAAAGGTCCTGATCGAGGGGAAATTAGTTCTGGAGAGAAAGCCTTAGAGAGATGAAGAAGAAAGAAGAGAGGAGAAGCAAATGTGGGTGTAATATTTAGTACATCTTGTTGAAGAATCCTCCAGGGGATCCTGTCTTTCGCCAACCCCAACTCAAGAGATGACAAAATTTGACCATAATCCACATGTCAAAGAAGTCTTCTTGCCATGTCAAGAACTAAAAATCCAGTGGCATCATGACACAGATATCTAGAATAAGAGGAAGGTGATGAAGAAATGGAAGAAGGCATTATATATAAGGGAGTCATCTACATGGTAAGGCGCACCAATAAAAATGAGGAGGCCTATTATTACAATGATAAATATGACAATAACTAGTAGAGGCCATCAGCTAGATAAGTACATCGACATTATAGTGAAGCTAAGTCCACCACTAGTAGAGGTTACCACTCGCAAGAAGAAAATGATGCAGAGGAAGTTGAGACGACTCCTCTTAATGCTGAAGATGTCACGCTTGCCAATATTGGACGGCAAATGAGGCATCTAATGAGAGCTAAGGATAAATAAATCTCTCACTTTACTGAAAATAATTGAGATGATTGCTCAATTGGTGGTAGTTCTACTCCACTAGAAGACACTCCAAACATTTAGATTCTTCAATCTGAAGAGAATTGGGAGCTCTTGAAGGTGGCCATAAATTCATTACTTCATTATCCTGCCCACTCTGTATAATATTACAAGTTCCTCTGAGCCTCTAAAGATTGCACAACTCAATGAAATTATCACCAAGAAGATCATGGCTCTCATAGCCATTAATCAAGAAGAGAAATATGTGGGTAAGGGTTGCCCATACCATGCCAAATATGATCAAGCATCATATCCAAAAGGATACTATATGTGAAAGCTCAATATCTTTAATGATAATAATATCCCCCATAGTACTTTGTGCATTTCAATGACACATACAAAAATAGAGGGTGAAATAACTCCTTGCTCTTCCGACAGTTTGCATATAGTTTCATAGAAGATACTATATAATGCTATACTAAATTGGTGAATGAATCTATGAAGTTGTTCACAGAGTTTGAAGCTATGTTTATGAAGAGGCTTGCAAATGCAACCAAGAAGAAAAGGACCACTGACCTCTCTCTGGACCAGAAGAAGAGAGACAAGTCAGTGTTAAAATACATAACTCATTGGAAAAACTTGATTAAGAAATGTGAGCTGCAATTTGAAGAAAATATGTCATACTATTATTAATGGGGAACATAAATGGCAAGATGCAACCATTGCTGTGTATGGCTACCTTCACTACATTTTAGAACTTGTTGGGCAATCTGGCAAAGTTTGAAAAGCTAAACTTATCAAGATTAGAAAGTCACTCTAATAGGCTCAAGAAGGCTAAAGCCTCAGATGCAAAGGAAGGAGAGATATACTCTACATATTTAGTTCAGTCAAATAAGGGGAAGCAAGTTATCTATAATGTATAGAAAGGCAAGCAATAAATGCAAATGCTAGAAAAGCAAAAATTATGCTAAAATCCTAACCCTAACCTAAAGGTGATACTTGGCAGGAAAATTGAAAGTTTGTTAAGGATGTTAAGCCCTTATGAACTAGCCCAAGATAACCAAGAGGGGGAGTGAATTGGTATTTTTAAAATCTTTCATTCAAAAACAAAAACCAAACCAAAATTCATTACAAAGAAAGTTAATGTGCGAAAATTAAATGAGAAAAAAATAGTAATATAGAACACAAAAATTTATAGTGGTTCGGTCAACTCGACCTAAGTCCACTCCCCGGAAGCGCCCTCCTAGTGTTGCACTAAACTCAGTGACTCTCCTTTTTCTTCCATAGTAAGGCAGAGAAGCCTGTACAAAACCTCCTTTCCACTAACACTAGTGAGGAAGAGAACCCAACTCCTTTTGCTTCCTCCTGAAGCAGGCAGAGAACGTTGATCGATTACTGAAGTGGATATCTCTCAAACCTCCAAGTATAAGGAACGATGATAAGAGAAGATGTCTTGGATCCTTGCTTGGAGCAACCTTTGTGAAACCCTCATAAACTTCCCCTCACAAGATTCTCTCTCTATCCCTTTCTCTCCCTCTCCTCTAGGCTCTCTCAGGTCAAGACAACAGCAAAAGATGATTTCTTGGGAAGAATAAGAGCACTTAAATAGAAGAGTTTTGGAATAACTTTTAATTTATTCAAATCGATTTTATCATAAAGGATGATATATATATATTGACCTGGATGATTAGTGTAAATTTCTCTCAATTAGCTCGGATGGTTTAGGATGATCAGAAGGTTTTTGTTTATATCATCCAGGATGATAATATATCATCCTATATAATTCATATAAGTCATTAAATATCATTCAGACAATCGCACTGAAAGGATGTATGGACAATTGAAAAATAGCTTGATCGTCTAGGCCGATCTGATAATCATCTCGGTTGAATAGTTTAAATCCATGAGGATTGTCCAGACCATTACTCTGAATAGAAAGTGTTAGATGTTGATCATCCAGGAACAACTAAGGTTTTTTTTTTTAATTAATCATCATGGCCGATCCTGCGATCGTCTTGGATGATTTGATCGAGCAATCAAACCTTAATTACTTTCCTTAATATCTAGATTAATTTAGGCATAATTATGTTTCATCATCCAGGATGATGTCGTGGATGATGTATAAAAATAAATAATACCTAAATAGATCTAGTGGCTGATTCTATTTGATTTGAGCCTATCATCCCGACCGATACAAATATCATCCAAGATGATGCTCTTAATGATGACTGCCTTAACCAATATGCCCTAATTAAAATTTTTATTTTTAATAAATCATCCAGGATGATTTACGGATCATCCCCGATGATATAACCAAAAGTAAAGAACTCTAAATATGGATAGGAATTTTCCACCATATGTGTGTGTGCAAGGTTACTTAGCATCAGGAATCATATCATTTATAATAGACTCAAGAAAGAGAAAAGTTTACAAACTAACTCAGACCTTGTCTACCCAATCTTGAGTTAGTTCAAATTGTAGTTTGATCTTGTCGACTTGAAATGTTAGTAGGCAAGGCAGTCGTAGAGAAATAGAAGTATTTACTATCATCAAAATTATACTCCATGAAAGCAGATTTGCAATAATCTCCCCATTTTTATGATAGAAAACACAAAGTAATTGAAGCAGTTCAAAGAAGTTTTAATGGAAGTAGGTAAAGAAATAAGAACAGTTCAAATAGTTCAACTATCCATCATAAAAACATAATAAACTAGAACAGACAAGAATAATATAAACAAGTGCAGCTACTCCCCCTTTTGACATCACAAAAAGGAGGGAAAAATAAAAACAACAAAAACTACTAAGTACAAGTAAAATAACATCAAACAAAAATAAGTAAACTAAAGGAAAGACAGCCCCTGATCATCTGAAGGAAGAGGTGGTGTTGGTGGATGTGACTCAAAGTAACTGGAAAGAGTCACAAACTGCTCCCCATGCAAGGACATATCCTGTTCGTGCTAGAGCTTCTTATGAGCAACGTAATTGTCAAAGAAAGCAACATCCTCTGCATGTTGCTGCTCCTGTGCAGTAATGAAGATATTAAAGTGGGTCTCCCACTGGTCGAATTGCTCCACTAGCTAATCCAGCTAGGAGTGCTGGCGGAGTGGAGTAGGCTCAGGAATAGGTGCAGGAGCTACCTCCTCCTCAGCTCCTTCACCTTCCTCATGCCCCGAGTGGAGATGAGTACTATAAAGAATGTGGAAGGAGTTATTTCGAGTAGAAGGTAGGCTAAAAATTTGGTGGGGCAGGATATTAGAGGTTGTATTTTGATTCTATGACATAGGCAATAATATTTTCTAGGGCAAGATTGGGCTTCCTTCTATGTCCTGGATCTCGAATAGTGGTTAGATGCTCAATGTAGTGAAAAATCATATGAGTGGCATTGAATTCTTGGCCAGCCAAAATATAAAAAGTTTTGATCGAAAGAAGATGAGTGAAATGAATGCGATCACCAGCTTTAGGAAGAATTGAGGTATGAAGGACATACTTGATTGTCCTAGCATCTTTGAGTAAGGTGCTAGACTCTCCAATGTAAAAGTGATCATTAGTATTTCTAAAAAAGTGGTTGGCCGAAACCCTATCGTAATCAAGATCAGAACATAGGGTATGGAGTTTGTCCCCTGTGGTGAAAGATTGCAAAAGTTCTTCAGTCCTGATATGTGATTTCGAGGGGATGTTGATTCCCATAGGACCCGAGAGCAAAGTTTCAAAAGTTCTTCATAGTCCTGGTATATGATTTTGATGGGACATTGATTTACATAGGAACTGAGAGCAGTGAAAGAAGAATTAATGCAGAGGTTAGCAAAAAATTC
Source organism: Dendrobium nobile (assembly GCA_022539455.1). NCBI lineage: Eukaryota > Viridiplantae > Streptophyta > Magnoliopsida > Asparagales > Orchidaceae > Dendrobium > Dendrobium nobile. The sequence continues at coordinate 31,062,598 of CM039734.1, forward strand.
AAAAAGAAGCATGGAGTTGAAGGGGATAGAGATAGAAAGAAGGAAGGTCAAGGAAGTGTGCATAAATAGTTGTAGGACAGGATAGGAAAGAATGTGTGGATTGACAGTCCAAGATAGAAATATCTCACCTATTTTGTACCTTTGATAGGCAGCTTGATCATCTGCCTCAGTGAAGCGAGGGTCCAGATTCTCCCTTGAGGAACTCCAAGAAGGATGGCGAGAACACTTTTTGCTGGCCATACTAAGAAAAATAGAGCACAAGAGTAAGAGAAATAGAGAGTTGAAAAGGATTGTGTGAGAAAAAATGGTGGAAAGCATTTGTTTTTAAAGAATCATCCAGATCGTCCAGGACGATTGCAGAATCATCCAGGATGATATGGTGCAATAATTGCATTCGAGATGATTGGTCAAAAATGAGGTAAAATTATCCAGGATGATCTGATATCATCCGAGATACAAGACACAGGCGATCATCCTGAGAAGTCATTCCGGAGATGATGCACAATGATGGATCATACTGGCCGTATTAAAGTTGAATGCCAAATTTTTCCATGTGGATCATCCTGGATGAACAAGTGTATCATCCGAGATGATCACCAATAATAGAGCTAGGATTGTGATGTTCATCTAGGACAAGGAGGATCATTTAGGATGATAATGGATCCTCTATGATAATCATAAGAAGAAGAGTCAAAATAGCCGTAAGATGGAATTTAAAGAGTGAATTGAATAGATCATCTGAGATGATATAAATAGCATCCGAGATGATGTGAGAAAAAGCATAAAATCAGAGAATGAATGGAGATGATCAGTGAAGGCCCAAATATATGAAAAATCAACTTAAAAGAAAAAAATAAAATATGAAAAAAGGTAAGAACAAAAGCAGAATAAGGTTTTTTTAATCAAATCATGAATATGAAAAATTCTCCATGTGATTGAATTAAATAATTTATAAGAATTAATGAGTTAACATCATCAAAATCCAAGAAAATGATAGAACAACCGATCCTGTTAGCATTAACTCGGACTTCTCCCAGGCGAAATCATCTTTTGAAAATAAGGATCTAAATCAGAATAATCAATTGGATAAAAAAAGGAGACCTGTTCGAGACTTGGTTATTGAAAAATATTTTATAGAATAATATATCAAAGTAATTAGTTACAATCATGAATTTTCAAAATCAAGCCTTTGAAAAAAATTAAGTGACACATGAATTCTTCAAAGATTTAAAATTTTTGAAAGAGAAGAAACTTGATTTATGTGTGCTCATTTTATACATCTTGTCAATTTGATTGGCACTTTTTATGCATCTTTTGATTTTTTATACACATTGTGTATATTTTTTTTTAAAATTTGGCATCATTGTGCATCTTTTAATTTTGGCATCATTGGCCACTTTTTTTTTGCAAGCTAGATCCCATTTTCAAAATTCTTAAAAATTCTCACTTCTGATTATATCTTCCAGATATTAGAGAAGAAAAGCTCACTCTCTAATGTAAGCAAGAATGAATCACAAAACAGAATAAAAAATCATATGATAAATTAAACGACAAGATTACAAAAATATAAAGGTAAAATAAAGACTTTGAATATTATATATATAAGATAGATTACTATAACAAGATTGAAAAGATCTCAATTTCAAAATCTAATTGTTAATGTGAGATAGATTTTTGTTTAGAAAAGAAAATTTCACCACTAAAAGAGGTTAGAGAGATGGAAACAGTCAACGATGTTTTTCCCTTTTAACTGATTTTAGAGATGTCAATAATCGACTACAAATTTTCAAAAAATAGAAACACGACAAATAATATCAATTCAACAGTGATTAACAGAAAAAATAAAGCAACGTAGAAAATCAAATCAACAAAAATGAAATAGATGAAAAGTAAAAAAAAATAAGTAAGGAAAAAACTACAAAAAGAAAACAACAATCAACAGATAAATGATCAAAAATCAAGTTCATGCATTTTTCTCAATCACACCCAGTCTTATTCTTGAAGTTCTGAAAGTGTCGAAGGCTAGTGTTTTAGTAAAGATGTCAGCCAGTTAATTCTTAGTTGCCACATGGTGTAACTCAATGTCTCCTTTGGTCACATGGTCTCTAATAAAGTAATGCCTTATGTTTATGTGCTTGGTCCTTGAATGTTGGATACGATTCTTAGAAATGCATATGACACTAGTGTTATCACAAAGGATAAAAATTGTGCTTACAGGTAGTCCTAAATCCAAAACTTACTACTTCAACCAACGACTTGGGCCACACAACTTCCTAAGACAATGTACTTAGCTTCAACATTGGAAAGTGCAATAGAGTTTTACTTTTTACTAGACCAAGAGACTAAAGACTATCCTATGAATTGGCAAGTCCCAGATATGCTCTTTTTATCCATCTTACAACCTATAAAATTATAATTAGAATATCCAATAGTCTTAAAAGAAGTGTTGTGCCTAGGATACCAGATTCCTAAGTTTTGGATTCCTAAGAGGTATCTAAAAATTCTCTTGACTGCAGTCAGGTGGGATTCTTTAGGATCAGCTTGAAATCTTGCACATAGACAAACACTAAACATTATACCAGGTCGGCTAGCTGTCAGGTAAAGTAAAGATCCAATCATCCCTATGTACATCTTTTGATCAACTAATTTTCCATTTACATCCTTATCCAACTGAACACTAGAGGTCATTGGAGTATTAATTGGCTTAGCTTTATCCATTTCATATTTCTTTATGATATACTTTATGTATTTTGTTTGATTTAGAAAGGTTCTATCTTTTAGTTGTCTTATACTAAAGCCCCGAAAAGTAGGATAACTCTCCCATCATACTCATCTCAAATTCCCTACTCAATATTTTAGAAAAATCATCACGTAGCCTTTTACCAGAAGATCCAAAAAGTATATGATCAACATAGATTTGAATAATGAGTAATTCATCTTTTATTTTCCTAAGAAATAGGGTGGTGTTAATGCTCCCCTTAACAATCTCCCTCTTTAGTAAGAGTGTGCTAAGCCTCTCATACTAAGCTCTGGGTGCCTGCTTTAATCAATATAAGGCCTTTTTTAATTTGAAAACATGATTTAGAAATTAGGAACTCTCATAACCTAGGGGTTGCATACAAACACATCCTCTTTTACTACCCCATATTAAAAAGGCACTCTTAACGTCCATTTGGAAAAGCTTAAAACCTTTATAACAGGCAAAGGCTAGTAGCACTCTAATGTCTTCCAATCTAGCTAAAGGGGTAAAGGTCACCTCAAAATCAATCCCTTATATTTGGTTGTACCCCTTAGCCACCAATCTTGCCTTATTCTTAACCACCACACTAGAATAATTTATTTTATTCTTAAAGACCCATTTGGTTCCAATTACACTTTATCCGTTTGATCTTTTTGCAAGCTCCCAAACATCATTCTTGACAAATTGGTTTAATTCCTCATTCATGGCTAAGATCTAAAACTCATCAAAATCTAAGTGAAGAAGGATCTAAACTTATCAAAAGACTCATTCTTATGTGATAGAAATCTAATCCAAGTAAACCTCGAGTATTCATCGATAATCACAAATCCATAGAATTTTCTCCCTAAGGTGGCAGTACTAATGGGACCATACAAATTCATCTGAAGGACTTCTAAAGATCTAGAGGTGCTAATATCCTTAATGGAGTGAAAAGAGGATTGAACTTGCTTTCCTAGTTGGCAGGCATCACAAAGGTGGTCTTTTAAGAATTTAAGCTTGGGGAAACCTCTAACTAGGTCTTTCTAGGTCACTCTTCTAAGGGTTTTCATATTGGCATGACATAATCTTCTGTGCCACAACCATGAATTAACAACAGTAGTTTGTAAGCAATGAAGCAGCACTTTTAATAGTATTTAAGTCAAGCATGCAAACATTATTGATCTAGTTTTCCTACAAAATAGTGTTGTTATTTAAACTTATATTACAAGTATTTGCCAAGAATTTTATGATAAAGCCTTTATTGCAAAGTTGACTGATGCTGAGCAAGTTGTGTTTTAGTTCATCTAGAAGCAAAATTTTTTCAATCAAAAGATTTTTAGAGTTTCCAATCATACTTGCGCCCACTACCTTTCTGGTGGTGTTGTCTCTATGAGTAACCTTGCCTCCAGCCCTGGCCACTAGTAAAATGAATTAATCAACATCTCCAATCATGTGTCATGAGCATCTGCTGTCAAGGTACTACATGCTCTCATGAGGCCTCTTATGAGAACAAGCCTACAAAATCATTAAACATCATATTTAGGAACCCAAACATGTTTGGGTCCCTTCTTATGGAAAGAAGAATGTAATGAATGTATGTTATATTGTGAATAATGTTATTTGGGTCTCCACACCTAATTTGTACTATGATGAATAGTACAAGTGTGTGAAATATGTTCTAATATGCCATATGAAAAACATCTAAAAACAGAAAAAGAATTTACTAATCTATTTGGGTAGTAATGCTTTCTTTTAAAGTTATGCGATGTATGCAATATTGGTTTGTTATTTTCAAAAGCTTTATGATTTTTTAATTTCTTAAACTCATTTTCTAACTCAGCATAAGATGTCTTCAAGGAATCATGTGCATCAGATAATTCAACATGCTTTTTGTTTAATGCATCAAACTCATAAAGTAATGACATATGATTTTTATCGATTGTAGAATGATATTTAAGTAAAATTTTATGCTCTTTTTGCAAATTTAAAAACTCTAATTTCAAACTAGCATTTGATTTCTTAAGTTTCATGTATGATGCATGAATTTGTTCAAAAAATTCAAGTAATTGTTTGTAGGTTAGTTCACAAATCTCTTTTTGGTCCAACTGACCAAAATGGTCATCCGCCATCAAGCACAAGTTTGTAGTCTCCTCTTAAGTTTCAGTCTCAGAGGATTCTGATGCTGACTCTGCCCAGAATGTCTTTTCAAACCTCTTTTTATCCTTTTTATACTTGGGTTTCTCCTCACTCTTTTCCTTGCTTGAGTTAGCTTTAAGTGTTGGACAATCAACTTTAACATGCTATGGCTTCCTGCATTAAAAGTAGATCATATCAATAGAATTCTTAACATTTTTGCTAACCTTACCTTTATTCCACTTCTGATGGTTCTTGTGCTTCTTCCTTAGAAAGCTTTTGAATTGCCTCATGTTGAAGACAACATCATCGCTTTCAGACCCAAAAGAATTATTGTTCGTGTTGTTGACCTTCAGTGCCACAGTTTTCTCCTTCATTTTCTCACCTGCGTCATGATTTCTTTGAATCACCCCTTGCTCATAAGCAATGAGTGATCCAAGAAAATTATTTATTGAATAAGTATTCAAATCTTTAGATTTAAAAATTACAGTGATCTTACATCAAAAGAAGGCAAGCATCTCAAAATTTTATTTACTTTTTTATAATTAGTTAGCTCTCTTCCCAAAGCATGCATTGAGGTAACAATTTGAGTAAACTTAATATACATGTCAGAAATTGATTCAGAAAGTTCCATACGAGAAAGTTCATAGTCATGCAACAAAATTTTCAATCTATATTGTTTAACTTCACTTGTTCCTTCATAAGTTATACACAATCTAACCCAAATTATTTTACCAAAAGCACAAGTTGAAACACGCATATAATCTTCAGATATTAAATAATAGAAAAAACAATTCAAATATTTTGCATTAAGTTGTGCTAAATCTCCTTCAACAAATGTCCATTTAGTAAAAGGAAGTTAAGTTTTAATAACATTAATTTCATGAGAAGGAGGTGTAAGACCTTCTTGAACAAGCATCCACATGCGATATTCAATCAATTGTAAAAAAGTAGACATGCGAGTTTTCCAAAAATCAAAAGGAATATTGTCAAATAAAGGTGGTCGGGTAATGGAATACGCTTCCACAGTATTACGATTACTAGAGTTATCCATGGATCAAAATTCAAACGTTTTCAAAAGCTCAATTTTATGAATCCCGCTCTAATACCACTTGAAAGTTTGTTAGGGATGTTAAGCCCTTATGAACTAACCTAAGCTAACCAAGTGGGGGTGGTGAATTAGTATTTTAAAATCTTTCAATAAAAAATAAAAACCAAACCAAATTAACCACATAGAAAGTTAACGTGCAGAAATTAAATGAGATAAAAATAGTAGTAAAGAACACAGAAATTTATAGTGGTTCGATCAACTCGATGTATGTCCACTCCGCATAGGGCTCTCCGAGTGTTGCACTAAACTCAGTGACACTCCTTTTTCTCCTACAGCAAGGTAGAGAAGCTTGTACAAAACCTCGTTTCCACTAACACCGGTGAGGCAGAGAACCCAACTCCTTTTGATTCTTCCTGAAGCAGGCAGAGAACCTTGATCAATTGCTGAAGTGGACCTCTCTCGAACCTCCAAGAATAAGGGATGACGATCAGAGAAGATGACTTGGATCCTTGCTTGGAACAACCTTTATGAAACACCTCAAAAACTCCCCCTCATAAGATCCTCTCTCTCTCTCTCTCTCTCTCTCTCTCTCTCTCTCCCCCTTTCTCTCCCTCTCTTCTAGGCTCTCTCAGGTCAAAATAGTAGAAAAAGATGATTTTTTGGGTAGAACAAGAGCTCTTAAATAGAAGAGTTTTTGAATAGCTCTTAATTTTTACAAACTAACTTTTTCATCCAGGATGATATAAACATCATCCTGGACTATCAGCAAAAATTTCTCTCAATCAGCTTAGATGGTTTGGGACGATCAGAAGGTTTTTGTTCATATCATCCAAGATGATAATATATCATCATGTATGATTAGTACAAGCCATTAAATATGGTATAGACAATCACACTGAAAGGATGTCTGGATGATGTAAAAATTGCTTGATCGTCAAGGCCGATCTCATGATCATCTTGGATAATTAGTTCAAATTTGTCAATATCGTCCAGACCATCACTCTGAATAGAAGGTGTCTGATATTGATCGTCCTGGAATAACTAAGGTTTTTTTTGGACTGATCATCCCAGCTGATCCTGCAATCATCCATGATAATTTGATCGAGAAATCAAACCTTAATTGCTTTTCTTAATAACAATATTAATTTAGGCATAATTGTGTTTTATTGTCCAGGATGATGTCTTAAATGTTGTCCAAAAATAACTAATGCCTAAATAGAACTTGTGGCTGATTCTTTTTGATTTGAGCCTATCATCCTGGCTGATATGAATATCGTTTAGGATGATGTGCTTAAAGATGGCTTCCTTAACCCAGATGCTCTAATTAGGTTTTCTGTTGTTAACATATCATCAAAGATGATTTGTTCATCATCCCGGATTATATGACCAAAAGTAGAGAACTCAAAAAATAGATAGAAATTTTCCCTCATGTGTGTGTGTGCAAAGTTATTTAGCATCAGGAACCACATCATTTATAATAAACTCAAGAAAGGGAAAAGTTTACAAACTAACTCAGACCTAGTCTACCTAATCTTGAGCTGGTTCAAATTGCAGTTTGATCTTATGGACCAGAAATGTTAGTATGTAAGGAAGTCGTAGAGAAACATAAGTGTTTGCTATCATCTTAATTTTCTCCCTGAAAGTAGATTTTCAGTAAATGTTAGGCCACGAAGCTTCCAAGGTGGAGGGCAACACTCAAGGTCAACAATGGGAACTTGTGATAGAACATTCCCATCCTTCAAGGATAAGATAAAAAAAGAATACTCTTTCAAGAGGGAGAGTGTTGCCAAGTTATTTTGGCAAGCGCTAAATACAGGGTGGTCACATCCCCTTTAAAAACTTTAAAAAGCTCGAGAAATCAAAACAAATGAGAAACTGTAATTACTACCCTTACCATCGAGTTCTTGCCAATCCTAATGAAGATTACTACATCTTTAAAGATTGGTTGTAACAAAAATACCAAATGGGATAGTTGACATTGTCAAAAAAGTGTCATTTCACCCAAAAAAAAAAAGAATCAACTCGGGTGATCACATCCTCTTCTATACCCGTAACTAAAGAAAGAAGAAATGAAAAGATGCCAGTTCAAAAAGAATAGTAGGAAACTGAGAACTTCAAAAGATTGTGGAAATGCTGAAGCAACAGGATGAAGTTCTAGTAGTGAAGTGAAAATCTTCTATGAAGCTGATGTAAGATCTCAAAGAACTGCTTACGGCACTAGCACCTACTTCTAAATAGCGCCCCAACCAAGCTAGCCCTTCAAAGTTTGGAAAGCAAAAATCTTCTAAAAAAAGACCAAGTTCAAGAAGCTTGGAGAGGGAAAGATTGCAACTCAAAGTGATATCAATAGTTTGAATGAATATTACCTGACTGATAGTTGACCTATTAAGCTCACCGACTTTGTGTTAGAGATTAAACTAAAAGAAGCCAAAAAAGATGATGAATATTATCTTCCTACAGAAGAATGTCGGGTCATCTCTGTTGTGCCAAATACATCAATGAAAGAAGAATGCACTACAGAAGTAGATCTTAAATCTTATATAATGGTGTCACTAATATATTATAGTATAGAAGATGATCTATATTTTTTAATGGAAAATGAACCAGGCCCATACATAGCATCACATATAGGATATATAAATCTAGGTGATGATTATGAATCAATAGATGAATCTCCAAATGCGATATTAGTTGAGTTTGAAGAAGATGCTCCATCAAATGAGTCTGAGCTAGAGGAGATCACTAAAGTGCAGTTGAGAAGTTGCAAAATACTACCATCTCCTTAAAAAAGAGGATCTCCCATAAAGATAATGGGAATGAGATAGTTATCAATGATGATATTGTCCTCAAGGACCCCAAGAATAAGGACACTCCAGTCAAGGGGATAGATTATAATATCATATCCCATAAGAGGAAGATACCAACCTAACTTAGCATATACGATGCTCTTTTTATGTCAAAAGATCATCGTGAAACATTGATTCATGATCTCAAAGACCCACAAAGAGATGAGGCATATTTTGCTAAACACCATGTGACTAAAGTGCTATAAGCTTGGAATAATCCATTCATCACCATCATTGAAGAGGAAATGATACTCAGAATGATATATCATAATTGCCCTCTATATATTAGTACAGAGAGTGAAAAAATGATAAACTATCAAATAATGATCAATCTTGTGTCCACCATAAACCTCATAAGACTAAAAGAACTAAGATTATTGTGCCTTGAAATGGAACACCTTGGGCTAGATAAGTTGATGGTACATAGCTTTAATGAGAAGGGGAAAATGTCTCGAATATTATTTACACTCTCCCTCACATTTGGAGAACTTCATATTGATGTCAAATTTCATGTGATTAATGTAGATACCTCATTTAAGTGGATTATGGGTCGCCCATGGTTACATGAGTACATTATTGTCCCATCAATAATACGTCAATGCATAAAGTTCCTTAGTGACAGAGAAGAGTTAAGGATTTTTGAAGACATCCAACCCATTACATTCTAAAAAGTAATAATCTATGATGATGCTAAATACTACATTCCAAAGAAGTTGAACCTATCGAGCTCTCTTGGGGCTTAGGCATCAAATCTAGAGATTGCAAATTGATCTAAATAAGATGGCAAGAAAAAGCGGGTGGGGATAATAAATAAAATACTGATTATTCCCAATGTAATGACCATTCCTAAAGAAAGGAAATATATGCCTCATCTAGGGAGTGACACAGATGAAGGTGATGTCACACCTACTAATTCTTGGAGGGTATGCTGGTCAACAACCAAAGGGTGAAAGTAGCCCCAATATACAAATGATGATTATGATTACAACTCTATCAACATGAATATGGAGTAGGGTGTATTCTCCGGAAAAAAAAGTAGCCTATCAATCTCATATAACGTACGCATAGTCACGAGCATTCCCTTAGAACACTTCAATGAAACTATTTCATGAGAGGTGCACAATATAGAAGAGCTCATAACCCATTATGTGCCTCGTGAAAAAAGGGGCAGGCCAGGGAGCTTATTTTTCTCAATTGGAAATCTCAAGGAAGAAGGAAATTATTGCTAGTTTTGAAGGCTCATCGATTCTGGGAATTTAGTACCTATGAGGATTGTCATGTATAATACCAGAAATATCTAAAGAATGTTGCAAAATTTAGGTGATACTCATTCCTCATAACTATAAGTTTATTTCTGCCTAAGCCTCTGGTACTGAGGAAATCCACACTTATTACAAAAGGAAATATTTTTGCAAAAAGAAATCTTTGATTCATCATGCAAAAACATCCCCGAAAGGAGATTTTTCCTAAAATCACAAGTGGAAGAATCAAATCTGAAGATAGCGATGATCCCGTAGAAGTGAATCCTGCACTAAAAGAACTTGAAGATTGTGGATTTGCAACCGTTATGAATGATCTAAAAGAAATCAACCTGGGGATTGAAGAGGACTCTCGCCCAACCATTATTAGCTCCCTTCTTCTAGAAGACTAAGTGGAAGAAATAAAAGAACTTCTCTATTAATTCATTTACTTGTTTGCTTTAACTTACGATGAGATAAAAGTTTGAATAGTTTCTTAGTTCTAATATAATTGTCCCAAGGCTAACCTAAAGGGGGGGGGGGGGGGGGTGGTTGAATTGGTAATTTAGAAATTCTTGGAAATTTTTAAAAACAATTTAAGATTATATGCATAATGATAATTTTTCAAAATAAAATTTTCATCCATAAAATGTTAAAAAGTAGAGAATAAAAAATAGTAAAAAGTAAAGACAAAGAAACGCCAAGTTTTGTAGTCGTTTGGTCCAACAAGGCCTACGTCCACTCCTTGAAGACTTCCTCTTTAGGTATTGCACTGTACCAAAGTGTCTCTGATTTTGCACACACAATAAGGCGAAGAAGCCCTTAGAATAACCTCTCTTCTACCAAAACCCCAGTGTGGCAGAGTATCATCGTCCTTTCTCACTCTCCTGGTGAAGGCAGAGAATTGGCATCCTTAATCACCCTCTTGGTGATGCCAAAGTACCAACATCCTTTCTCTCCCTACTGGTGATGGTAGAGTACCAATGTCCTTTTTCACCCTTTAGGTGATGGTGGAGAATTGAATCTTCGCCAAAGCTCTTATCTCAAGAATCTTTAAATAAATAGGGAAGAGATTCAAAGAACATACAAAGATCCTCAACTTTGGGTAACCTTGTGAACCGTTTACAATTTCCACAAGCAAGATCTCTCAATCCTCACTCCCAAACACTCTCCCTAAACACTCTCACTCTCATTCTCAAAAAGAAAATTCGTAGAAAAAGCATGGACATTCAATTTATTGGAATTTTATATTTGTTTCTTTTTTGAAGAAAAAACAACTAAAAAAACAATCCAAAAAACTAAAAAATTCAATTTGACCGTCTTTGATCTTATAGTACGACAATACTTCATACATATGAATATTTTGAAAAATCCTTGTATAATCCATGAGAAATTAATTTTGCACTCTATCACTTGTATATACGATTTGACATTATGCAGTATGAACAATCCAAAATTGAATAAGTTAATCCAGTACAATTTCGTACAAACCAATTTCATACTCTAATCGTCGTTTTTATGAACTCTACATCGTACAGTATGAACTATTTTAATCAAATCATGCTTCATATAGTAAGAACATGGATGAACCCATTTTGTAATATGGACATCATCTATACAAAACTATTTTTGTACAGTACGAATAATTCAAAAATTTACCTTTTCATATAGGATGAACTAGTTTGTACCCATTTCATACTTTATATGTCATTTGTATAAAACTAATTTCATTCAGTATGATTAGTTCAAAAAATTATGAGTTCGTTCGGGATGAACAAGTATGTATTCATTTCGTACTCTGGCTTTCGTCTATACGAATCCAATATTATACAGTACGAATAATTCAAAAGAAATTTTTAAGGCATGATTTGATTAACTTCTTTTTGGAGGAACACTCAAGACAAATTATCCAATTTGATTAAAGAATTATACATTACGATTAGTTTTAAAAATATATGTTTGGACTCACTCCTCCATTGTGTGTGCACAGTTACCCAATTACAATCTCGCTCTCTCAGACTCAAGAAAAAGAAAGAAATTATATGCTTCAATTATAAGAATCCCTAATCTCATTTATCCTGAAGTCCTTGGAAGACCATAGTATGATTTCCGTGAAACATTAGTATGCATAAACAACACAAAAAAGATTTTTTCAATATGTATATGGAGAAACAGTAATCAACTCTACAATATTTTTATATCATCAAAAACTCACATTATATAAAAGCATAGATTTGAAAACTAAGTCGTAACATGAGATGCCCGACTTATCCCTTAATATAGTCGTTCATAGTTTTGTTATTAAGTTAGATGCAATACCCATTAAACAAGTTCCAAAGAAAATGAGATTGGAGATTAAAGAATAAATAATTACATAAATGAAGAAGGTTATAAAAGTAGGCTTTATTCTTTTTTTTTAAGATGCACATAGCAACAACATTTAGATAAAAGGTCCTAATACAAACTATTAATTGTGTCACACTCCTTTAACAAATGAATAAAATGAGGAATATGATTTATACCAATATCATCCCAAATAAATTACTATTAATAGCAATATTAACACAAACATCTGCTAACTTATTGCATTCCCTATTCACACACTTGAAAATAACATGATGAAAATCTTTATTGAAAGAAAAAACATCCATACTAATGTCAGACTTGCACGCTTCCATCTTCTTAAGACCATCCTGATTATATTTAAAATATTGACATTATCCCCTTCAATTATAATTCTATTATACGCTATAATCCAATCTTCGATGATCAATTCCATGGAGTGAATAACTAACAATTCAAAGCAAGAATGATCCTAATGAACACATTGAAATCCAAATGTTAATAAAAACCTTCCTGTATGATCCTCTAATTCTAGCCTTATAAGATGATAATAAGGAAACATCTACAATAGAGAGGAATAAATTTGGAAAAAAGATTGGAAATTCTAGAGAGAGAGTCCAGATTTCTAGAGAGAGAAACCATCATTCAATTTGAATTTGTCTCTCCCGCGGTTTTTTTCTCCGGCTGGTGGCACCGTCACCGGCAGCTTATTGGCGTCCTCGGCCGACGTCATGGTAGCTCCGCATCCTTCCAGTCCTCCCAGAGGAAGAGGGAAAAGTGGTGTGGTGATCAGAGAAGGATCGCGATCTGTGATCCGTCCAATGTTGATAGAAGGTAAAGGTAAGAAGATCTTGAATGAAGATTTTGCTGATCAGTTAGCTGCGAAAACTATTGAAAATGATAAGAATTGTGCACTTAACAATCTTGAATCATCGGAGATAAAGAATACCGTCTTGAAGGTTAATTCTTTTTCTGGGATAAATCAGTCTCGTCATGTTCAGGACAATGGTAATCTCAACCCTATGATTGAAGGAATTTCTGGATCATCTAACATTTCTGATAAGGATCTTTTGAGCGAATCCTTAAAGGGCAAAGAACAAAACAATGTTGGAGAGGTAATTGGAGCCTGGTCGAAGCCAAAGCCTATCAAGATTGATTTTAAAAATTAACAAGTTGAAATTTCTGAGGATGGTATTGCGGTGAAACTCAATCCAGTGGTTGAAGCCAAGAATTCAAAAGTGCTGAAGAATTCGATCGTAATTAAAGTATTAGGAGGTAATGTCCCCTACTCAGTATGCAGTTTTGATCTGAGAAAATAATGGAACAAGTTTGGCGAATTTCACATGACCTCAATCGGTGTGAATTGGATACTCTGCTCCTTCAAGACTAATGAGGCGGTTGATGAAGTTTTAAACGGTGGACCCTGGTATGTAAATGGGTACATAGTTGGTATGGATAGATGGTCTCCAACATTTGATCCATATTCATTTAAAGGAATCTCAGCTCCGGTATGGATCAGACTACCGTGCCTACCTCTGTATTGTTGGGATGAAGACAGTCTTGCGAGAATTACTTCTCGGATTGGCACACCGCTATATTTAGATGGAAATACTTTCTGTTGGGGAAAGAGAGAGTTTGCTCGCATTTGTGTCAAGATTGATTTGGAAAAAAAGCTCCCAAATGGTGTCTGGATTGATGGTCTTGCTGGAAGATTCTTCCAAAGAGTCGAATATGAGAAGTTGAATTTACTATGCTATCATTGTGGTCGAGCGGGACATGAATTAAATGCATGTCCTGAGAAGGTTGTGCTGGGTATTAAGAATCAAGCTATGGGTAACTCTGAAGAAAGCATTGGTGAAGAAACAAAAATAGAAGGATGAATTAAAAAAGCAGTGACTAATGAGGAGTACGGTCCCTAGATTCATGTCCAGTTTAAAAATAGATGGGTTTATAAAAATTTGGATGGAAACAAAATTAACAATGCTATCAAGAATAAAGGGAAGGATAATCTAGGGAAGAACATTCATATAGAAGGTTTGCAAGTGCAGAATATAAGATGAAAGAAATCTCTGCTAGAGAAGCCAATGCAGACAAAGAAGTCAATGCAAACAAAGAAGCCGAATCAGGAAAATATAAAGAAGGAATAAGTCTGAATAAGGCTTTTGAGGTTCTTAATGAAGAAAATGAAATTGAAGGTCAAGACTTACAAGTTGATGCTATAAATTTGCTGATTAAGAGGAAGGAAGGAATGAAAGATAATGCTGTGAATGAATGTAAATCCAACTTGGCATATTCTGCTAAAATAAAGTTGGCCAAGGAGCTGAGATGATTGGGCCCAGTTGATCAAGAAATTAAGAAGAAAAAAAGAGAGGGACGTATGGTGTCCACAAATGGGGTAAGTTCCCCTTCTGTTGCTTAAATGTCTTCCCTTTTATTTTGGAATTGCATAGGAGCTAGAAAGAGGGAAGCTGCTCTGTATTTGAAAGAAGTGGTTAAAGATCAGGATGTTTTTTTCATTGGCCTTATGGAAACTAAGATAAGTAATATCAATAGGATGGATGTTGATGTTCTTATCGGTAAAGAATGGGATTTCTATCATTTCCCTTCGGTTGGACTTTCTGGTGGCATTTTAGTTTTATGGAATTCGAAGATTGGGAACTTTGTGATTACTGAGACTTCTTCTCAGGTGATTGTCGGAGACTTATTTATCCCTAGATTGGGATCTTGGAGAATTGCTACCGTATATGGTAGTAGATGTTGCAAGGAGCGTGAAACTTTATGGAGCTTGCTGGATAAATGTATGGTAAGGTCAATTCCTTCCATCATTGGTGGAGACTTCAATTGTGTGCTTAACAAAGATGAAAAAAGAGGCGGCAAAAGGTTCCTTTTTACCAAAGGACCTAGAGACATGAAGAACTTCATGACTAGCTGTGACTTTCATGATGTGGGTATTATTGGACCAAGATATACTTGGTGTAATAATAAGGAAGGGAATTCCAGGATTTGGGAGAGGCTTGACAGATGTTTATTGAATTCTACAGCCTTGAAATTACTTCCTACAGCTGCCACTAGGCATCTTGCTAGGGTGGCTTCGGATCACAGTCCTATTACCTTCAAGGTTAATGATAAGGAACGTACAAAGTCTAAAATCATAAGGTTTGAAGATACTTGGAGAATGTATCCAACGGCTAGAGGCATTGTTTATCATTATTGGATGAGGAATGATCGTGGGGAGGAAGGCTTGGTTCTTCAATAGAAGATGAACAGAACTTTAAAAGCTCTATTTTTTTGGAGTAGGAGCAAATGCAAAGACTTAAATGATCTTAAGGTAAAGTTGAAGATGGAAATTCTAGAACTTCAAGCTAAAGAAGCTTTGGGTATTGATTGGACATCTCAAGACTTGATTTTACTTAGAAGCAAAATTCATGATCTTAACGTAACCTTGAAGAGATTATCTACTTCGTAGAATCAAAGGGCCAAAGCTAGGTGGCTTGAGGAAGGGGACTTTAATTCTAAGCTTTTTCACAATTTTGCAACTTCTAGAAGGAATGGTAATAGAATAAATCAAATTAAAGATGCCCATAACATGATGCAAATTGAAGAAGAAGAAATTGAAAAGGTCCTTATTCAATATTTTGAATCTAAGTGGAAGAATAGAAGCTGTCAACTTTCAGGTTGGCCCAAGATTTTTGATTATCAGAAGATTAATAATGAGGATATTCAGGCTCTTAACTCAGCATTTTCGGTGATGGAGCTCAAGAATTCTGTCTTCAAGCAAGGTAACAACCGTTCCCTAGGTATGGACGGTCTCACTTCCTCCTTCTATAAGCATTATTGGGATATTGTTTGGAAAGACTTATGGAATGCTGTCAATAGTTTCTTTACTAATGGGTGCATGAAGAAAGAGTGGAAAGAAACTCTTATTTTTTTGATTGCAAAAGTTAAAAATCCTATGCTTCCATCCAATTATCGCCCTATTAGCTTATGCCAGACAAACTACAAGATTGTTGCTACTATGATAGTTAATAGATTGAAGACGTGTATGTCCAAACTGATTACTGAGGAGCAAATGGAATTTATTCCTGGGAGATCTATTTCTGAGCATTGTCTCTTGGCTCAGGAGATTATACATAAGTTTAAGATTTCTAAGAATAGGAAGGGAATGATGGCTCTGAAGCTTGATATGGAGCAAGCTTATGATAGCATGGGATTGCCTACTCTTGATAATGTCCTCAAATGGTATAGTTTTCCTACAGATTATGCTAAACTCATTATGGAGTGTATTACTGATGTTAGATTCTCTATTATTATTAATGGGAGAAAATCTAAATGGATTATGGCTTATAGTGGTTTTCGTCAAGGGTGTCCATTATCCCGTTATCTTTACATATTGTGCTCTCAATTGCTTTCCAATTCCATTCATGAAAGGGGTAGTAATATTGGAATTCAAATTTCTCCAAGGGGTCCTAAAATTACTCATCTCTTATATGCTGATGACGTTATTATTTTTTCACAAGTCTCAAAAGATATTGCTAAGGAGGTGAAGAGTATTGTTGATGACTTTTGTAGTTGGACTGGACAAAGGGTCAATGATAGTAAATCTCATAGCATGTTCGGTAATGTTGTTGGCAATCGGATGAGGAAAAAGATTACTAAAGTTTTGAACTTCAAAACTGTCAAGGAGATGAATTATCTTGTGATCAAACTATCTCTTAATCAGTTAAGGGCTACAGATTTTCATGATGTCTTGACTAATATGATGGACAGGCTTAATACTTGGGGAAAGAAGTTTCTTTCTTTAGGTGGTAAGGTTACTCTTATCAGTAGCTCTCTTTTGACAATGCCTAACTACTTGATTACTCACTCCATGATCCCTAAGAAGGTGTTTCTCACTATGGAAAAACTTTGTAGAAGTTTTATATGGGATAAGCATGATGGTAGTCATGGTATTCATTACATTTCTTGGGAAGATCTTTGTAAACCAAGAAATATAGGAGGCTTGGGTTTACAATCACCTACTTTGAAGACTGGACCATTAAGAGCTAATCTTTCTTGGAATTTTTTACAAAAACCTGATACTTTGTTTCATAGAGTTATGAGAGCCAAATATGGTAATAATATCTTGAATGACACCCATAAGAAGAGCACTTCTAAAGCTTGGAGAATCTTACTTGATGGTGGAAAATCTCTTAAAAACATTACTAGATGGAATATTGGTAATGACAAAGATATCAATGTGTTGAATGATAGCTGGATCTATGACAAAAGTATAAACCAATTGCCGACTTTTGCTGATTGTTCTGCCTTGGAAGGAATGTGTGTTCAACATTTAATGCTGGAGAATGACCAATGGAATTCTAATTTGCTTCAGAAATGGTATCATCCAGAACTTGTGAAAGTTATTAGCAATATCCAGATTAATTCCAGCAATGTTGATATGTTGGAAATGCAGAATTTCTGTCCTGGAAGAACTGTTTCTGGATTGGCTTTTCAAAAAGTTTTAAGAAGAAAGTTCAATTTAACTGATGATTATGATGGCTACTATAATTGGCTCAAAAAGCTAAAGCTGAGCAAGAAGGTGGAAATGTTTTGGTGGAGACTTGGGAATGCATCTATTCCTACCAACTTGTATCTTAAAAATCGTAAGCTTCTTGATATCGATTCATGTGCTAGAGTTTGTAAAATGGTGGAGAACTATGAGCACATCATTGTTCAATGCAAATATATGGTTGAAATCATCAAACAGCTTGTTGGCTGGGGTATTCCTATCCCAATTTTCAATTCCCTTGATCATTGTCTTAAGGAGCTTAAGAAACTTTCAGCTAAAAATATGGGAATTGTACAAATTTATTGTACTATTATTTACTTCTCTTGGAAAAACAGAAATGAGATAAAGCATGGAAAAACTGCACTTCCTTCTTATTTGGTGGCTTCTAACGCATTATCAGTGGCAATTACCAAAGCAAGTCCATTTCTTTCTAACTGGAGCACTAATCTCCTTAGGGAGTCTCAAGTATCTTGGTGCCCCCCACCGAAAGAGTGGATGAAAATCAATATTGATGCTTCCTTAACGTCTTCGGGATTAGCTGGAATTGGAGGTGTTTTCCGAGATTGTAATGGAAGATTCATTCTTGCATTTGGGAAGAAGATGATGCATTGGGATATTGCACAGCTGGAAATGGGAGCTATTCTCTTGGTCAAGGACTACGTCAAAAGCTGGATGAGGGACTATAAAGGGGTGATTTTGGAAAGTGATAACATGAATGTTATCAACTACATTCAAAAATCTTTGAAGCAGAACAAAGGTACCATGATCTTCAAATTAGTAAGTGATTCGTTATTTGTGAATGATTTCAATAAAGTTTTCTTTGTACATGCTTATAGAGATTGTAATAAGGTAGCCAACTTGTGTGCTACTATGGCTTTAGATGATAGTTTTTACTTTGATAGTTTTTCTTTTGATGATATCCCTCTCTTGATGGCTAATTTAATCAAGGAAAAGAATATCATCCTCTTCAAGTTTGTATTTAGCTCTTTACTTTTTTCTCCTTAATGCATTCTGCATTTCTTCAAAAAAAAAAAGGAAACATCTACATTAACTATGATCCAAAAGAGAGGGGGATGATGCCAAAATTTTTTTGAACAACGAAACTAGTTTTTTAGCACCCCAGATGCTCGATTTAATTCTGATATATCCATCTGTCAAAGAAATAGGAGCAAATCCAACAAAATAAGCCATAATAATTAGACTAGTATCCTCCTTTCCCCGTACACACATTTTTTTTGGATTTCCAACATAAAAAAAATAGCTGAACAACAAAGATTAGCAAGAAATACATTGGTTGATGCAAATTTTTCCAATCAAATGCAACATTCCTAAAATGATGGAAAAGATGGAATTTCAAAACCCCATTCGTTCAAATTAACAAGATTTAAACTAGATTTGATTAGGTGGCCACCATATGTTTATAATCTTCCATCAACATACATCCTCTAAGATATAAATTACCATATCTTATTCTTCTAAGCTCCAAGAATTGGAACATTGGAATAACATTGTGATGTAGCCTCCACAAGAAAACTTCCAACCTTGGAATAAGCTTAATCTTCTTAATCCATATCCAATACATATTTACAATCAGATATTGCACAGCTTCTTCAATTGTAAGAACAGTAATTGATTTACCTGTTACCTGATGATAAGTTCTACTTACTCTTTTGTGAAATTTGAACCAATCTCGACTTAAACAACTTGATCAACTCTTCCCTAAAAGACTTCTGAAGCTCTTCCTTATCCCATAATCCATCTTTAAAGAATTTTTTAGCAATCATATCATCACTCTCAAAAAATTGATACAAAAGTCGGCTACTTATCAATACCTTTATCCAATACCAAAACATCCTTAACCACAGTAACTGATTCCCCTTTTGAAATCTACCACCTAAAAATAGGTTGCAGAGCTTTTGCACCACTAAAAATAATCCTCCAACCAAATGAAGAGTTATGCTTAACTTCAGGATTCAAACAAGATGAACCATATTTAGACTCCATGGTCTTGTACAACAATGAAAACACATCATTAAGGAATTTCCATGCTAACATAGCACTTAATGTTCCCACATTACCAACACAAGAATGTAGACCATGCCACCCATTTGAATCAGATTACATAATACTTCCCATCTCACATAGTGTGGGCCCTTCCTACTGTCATTCTTATACTAAATAAACTCTTTACAAACCTAATCAATTTCATCCAAAATACCCTTAAGAGCAAGATAATGAGGGCATTGAAAAAATAAAAATTGAGAGAATAACTGACATCAAAAGAGTAAATTTATGAGATAACAAAATAAACTTATTCCCCCAAGCATTAAGTTTTATAATTACTTTATCCATAATAAATTGAAAATCTGCTGCCACAAGTCTTCTTAAGGCAATCTTTACACCTAAGTAAGTCATCTCTTTAAATATTTTAAACCTCATCAACCGAGCAATTCTTTTTCTCCTCCTTTTAATAGATGTTCTAAAGAGGATAATAGATTTTTGATAATTTACCTTATGGCCGAACCAATTACAAAAATCTAATACAATAACCCAAATCTTCTTTACCACTTTCACAATATCTTAAAAAAAACAATATATCATCTACATAAAGAAAATGAGATATCATCAGAGCATTTGGATGAATTTTGTTTCCAATGTCATTTTCTTCTTGTATCAAAGAATTTCATAATAATTGAGATAAAAATAAATAAAGTTGGAGATAAGCACAACCTTGATGAAAAGCACTATTATCCTTAATCCAATTTGAAGAGTTACCAGTAAATATGATTGAAAATATAGGATTCTCGACACAATCCATTATAAGTTCAGAAAACATCGATAGAATGAAAAATTAGTTCAAACCTTTTCCAATGATCTCCACACCATACTATCATAAGATTGTTCCATATCTATTTTGAATGAAACCAAACCTTTAGAAGATTTAGAATATCTGAATTTATGAATAACATCTTGAGCTTTTAATACATGCTCAGATAATAAACGTCCCTTTAAAAAAGATGTTTAATTTTTTTAAATAACCTTAGGAATTATAAATATAAATCTATAGAGGAGAATTTTATCCACCAATCTATAAATAGTTTATCATAAACATATTGTCCTAAGACTAGAGGAACCAAAGGATTATTCTCCTTCCGAATGAGGACATTCAATGTATATTTCCAATTAGAATCCATTTTCCCTATAGAAAAGAATTGCTTGATAGTATCCCAAACATCTAAATTTATAATGGACGAATAATTCTTTATAAATGAGTGTGTAATCCCATTAGCTTCTGGTAAAACATGACCATCGAGCTAGTTTACCGCTACTATAACTTCCTCCATAAATATTTCAGCTTCTAATAGTCTTCTATCATCTTCATTCAGCACACACATAGGGGAAGGAAAACCATTCAACGAACAAACTCTAGCTTGCCAGTTCTTTTTAAAAAAGTCAAAAAAGTACTTTCAATCTAAGCTTAGTCATCCACTATCACTCAATTATCATCCTTGATCATGTAAATACAGTTAACATTCTTCGTAGTACTTGCAAAAGAATGAAAAACATTCAATTAGTATCCCCGTCTTTGATCCATTTAACTTTTCCCCATTGTCTCCACCATAGATTCAACCAAGTTAGAGTGCTATTAAGCTCATTAACCTTTGTCATTAGAAGAAAAAAAAATTTCATCAGAAAGCCCTCCACCATTTGCTTCCTTCATTTTCAACTCCAAAATTTTCTTCGTAAGAGATTCCTTTAATTGATTAAGATATTTCAACTTTTCTCTAATCCAGTAGAATAGATCATTTAAAGCCCTTCTAAACATTATATTAATAATATCAGGATAGCTTCCAACTATCTTTCTATTCCAAGATTTTTAAACTACAACCCACAAAGCAAAATGAGAAGCTTAGGTATCTTCAAATCTAATCACCCTTTTTGTATTTTGAAGATATTTCCGAAGATTTAGAACCATAGGGAAATGATATGAGGCCACCCTAGGAAGATGATGAACCACCATGAACTAAGAAGAATTAACAGTAGTAGAG
Source organism: Dendrobium nobile (assembly GCA_022539455.1). Lineage (NCBI taxonomy): Eukaryota > Viridiplantae > Streptophyta > Magnoliopsida > Asparagales > Orchidaceae > Dendrobium > Dendrobium nobile. The sequence continues at coordinate 31,084,525 of CM039734.1, forward strand.
TTAACAAAGCACCTATCCAACCTTTCTAAAATTTGGGCTCCACCAACCTTGTTATTACACCAAGTGAAATTCAGCCCAATATACCCCACTTCATGATAATTACTATTAGTTAAAAAGATCTTCATTTTATTGGTTCCTTGGGAAAACACGGACCTTTTCTTTTTCATTTTATCACCTTTGGACAGTAAGCAATTTAAGTCACCATGCACCTTTTCTTTTCCCTTTTATTCCACAACTCCCTCTTTTTATTAGCATCTTTTTTCCCATAAACAGTAGCAATCCTCCAAACACATTTATTATGTATATTTAAATCCGCAATCACACATTGATAGAAAGAATCAAATTTAGTAAAAAAAGATATGTTAGAATTCCATTACGCCATGATTTCCCCAGAAGATCCATTTGAAGGAAAGTGAAAAAATCCCAATCCACTCCAATAATAAAATTAACATCTTTCCTTTCTATAGAAGCTACCTTTTTCTCCAACAAACCAATAAAAACCACATCATTCTCATTCACAAATTATTTAAGATTGAGAGAAGCTTTCACATTTCTAGCTCCCCTACAATTCCAAAAGACAATCAAATCCATTGATAATTTGTAGGGGATCAATCGCCATATACTTTATCTTTATTTCCCACATCCAATTTTCTTCTTCTAGGCATCATCTTTATAGGACCGAGCATGTTCAATTCTTTTCCCAATTTCCTCTTTATAAAATAAGTAGCACCATCATTCTTAACCCATTCCTCAATCGTGGCCAAATCGAATTTGTTAGAGGCCATTTTAGGAGACTCCTTTATCAGTTCTAACATTGCTATTAATAACTTCTTTCACCTTCTTAGAACAAACATATGAACCTCCCTCCTCATCAACACCATTAAGCACATCAAACTTGTTACCTTTAAGATTAACAAGAAGAGAATTGGAATTACAGTTCTTAAATAAATATGAATCAGCACCAATATCAGGAGTCACAATCTTCAGCTTCATACAATCAATAGATTTAACAACATCAACAATCAAAGCTACACTTTGAAGGTCATGTTCAAGAACAACAATCCCATAAGAGCTAGCAGCCAAATTTTATTTATCACCAATAATAGGATTCTCCCTCCTACCAATAACAACATTTTTAACAATATTCCTTTTAGCCAAAAACATAAACTTTCCCTGTGATAAAGAATAATATGATGACTGAATCGCCAATATTGTCTATGTGAAGAAGAAGAATAGCAAAATTCATATTTATTTCAATTTTGGGTCCTCAATAAGATGTGTCAAAAAAATAATTTTTTGCTCCTAGTGTTAGAACTATTAGTGGATAACATGTCCAACTACTACATGTTCTCATTTATGAAAGGATTGTTAGTTGAAATCAAATCAAAATAGTGTCTGAAGATGATAAAAACACATCTTTTAGAACAACCATCAAAATATTCTACTAAACAATCATGCCCTTTCACCTTAAGAACACTGGTATAATATATCAGCGGGCAATAAAGTATATTCTTTATGAGTTGACACTTTAGAATGTATAGTGTTATGTAGATAACCTGGTCGTTAAGACTATAGACTGTAAGAATCACTTAAATGACTTGGGGATTGTATTTGAGAGGATTAGAAAACTAATCTGAAGATGAACCCACTTAATTGTTCCTTTGACGTCTCTTGAAAGTACCAGATGGACCAAGAGGGGGGAGCGGATTGGCATATAAAAAACTAAATCCTAAATAGGAGTTTTATTTTTGTATTTTTTTAGTTATTGTAAAAGATGACTTAATTATTTAAAAGCAGTAGCTAGTGATTTATTGATGATTGCAACAATGGTGATGAAATTTTAAATCGCACAACAAAATACTAAAATCAAATTTTTACCAAGAAGTTATTGTAAAGTTAAATACAAGAAAAATAAAATATGGAAAATGAAAAAAGCACACCAACATTTTTTATAGTGCTTCGGTCAACCTTGACCAATGTCCACTACTTGGAGTACTCCACTCCAAGATTTGCACTACTCAAAATCATCTCTGCTTTTTCTCCCAAAGCAAGTCAGAGAAGCCTTTATAAAAACTCACTTTCACCTTCCCTAATATCGTGAATTGTCGAACACTATGTCACCCTCTTTGAGATGGAAATGGACCTTCTCATTTTTCTTCCTCCTAAAGAACGAAGAGAACCTTTGAGGGCTTTGACCTTGAAGGCTTTCCCCCTAGAGAGATCCCACAAGACTCACCTAGGCTACAGAAGGAGAAAGTGTGAAGCAGGCTCGGAGATACCATGTAATCTCCTCACACTAATTCTCCCTTACGCACAAACTCAATTTCTCCTTCCTCTCACAAGCTCTGAATCTTTTCAAAAAACTCCCTCTCAAGAGTTCCATTACTTTGTCAAGTTCCTCTCTCTTTCTCATAAAAAACAAAGGCATTGATTATATAACAGCTTCAAGAAACCCTAAAAACTTAATTTAGCCATTTCTGTTCATATAGTACAATCACAAATCGTACAGTACGATTAGTTAAAAATGTCTTTCAACTTGGAACAAAGGAGTATGAACATGTAATAATTAATCAATACATCATATAATACGATCAGTAAAAATTATTCAGGTAATCCTATATGATGTATAAGTCATATAGTATGATTAGTTTAAAAATCAATGTTTTTTCCTGTACAAACTTTGGCATAACCAAATATTTCCTCAATTCATTATACGATATGATCAAGTTCGTGCAATATGATTAGAATAAAATCAAAGGTTAGTCTGGTACGACATTGGTATGACCAAAATTTATCTCAATTTAAGTTTGTCGTTAAGCCATAGTACAACGTACAATATGAATTAAAATTATATAGTATAATCAATATAAAAATATTTTTTTTTCCATTACAAAAAAAACCCTCTCCCTGTGTGTGCATGGTCACTTAGTTTACTTACAACTTTTTGTATCCAAACTCAATAAATAATGAAAAAAAGAACATAAAAAGCTATAGACTCCTTCACATCCTATTCTACCTAGTCTTGAGTCTTCCGTTGTCTTGAGTAGTGTGTGAACTCCTTGAAAAGTTAGTACTCATAGATAAGAGTACCATTCAAAATATTTAATGAAGAATTAAATAATTCAATCAACATTATTTATCATCATCAAAATCACAAATAAGGGATCATGGATTGCAACATCTCCTCTAGCAAATTTTAGGGGTACATCATTTGTCACCGAGGTATTAAAATTGACCCAAATAAAATTTAGGCGATCATAAAGATGCGCCTCCTAGAAGTCTCCATCAACATTGTTATTTGCAAGGAGAAATAATCTTTATTCAATAATTCATATTGAATTTTTTGGGTAGATGTCAGCCTTTCTCCAAATTGATCAAGAAAGATGTTCACCTTAAGTGGAACGAAGTGTTCTAGGAAATAATTGATAGTATCAAAGGATACATGTTAAATCTATGCATTCTTGAAGGGCCAATTCTAGGAAAGCCTCTTATAATGTACAAGCAAACATTAGAAGAATCCATTGAAGAATTATTGGCATATAATAATGAAAAAGGCAAGAAAATTCACTCTATTACATCAAACACAATTAAATAAGAGTATAAATCATCTATTCCTACATTGAGAAACATTATCTCACATTGATTTTTATTGTCCAAAAACTCCACCATTATATGCTCCCTCATAAAATTATATTGATATCAAAGATTGATCTACTCAAATTCTTGATAACTAGACCAGGTTGACAGGTCGTCTAGCCAGGTGGATAGTTATATTGCTATAATTTTATACTCATACATGATAGAAAAAGGTGGCGAAAGTATAAGCTTTAAAAAATTTTCTTGCCGTATATCCTATCCCAATAGATTCCCCACTCAATGATGATTCTCCTAATAAGCAAATCATGTAGGTCGAGGAGAACAAGAAATTGCCATTTTGGTAGATGTACTTCAATGGGGTGTCATCGATTAAGCTTACCTAATCTCCAAAAATTGTAATGGCCTTAGCCGGCATCAGTCTCTTTTTTATAGAGCTTGAGGGAGGAATAATGAGGTCATCATTTAGTTTAACTAAACTACAGACCAATAATGAATCTAATAGTAAGATTAGTGATTGTAATAAATGTTAAAATCACAAATTAACAAATCTTTGGGATTATAAACTTAAAATAACCTAGATTTTGGGCATTTACAATATTTGCAAGCATGAATTTGCCCACTACCTATGCTAAGCTCTCCAACTTTTTAAAGAAGTACCAAATGTTATAATAGCTCAAGTTCCTTTGAGAAAGAATGCTAAAGCTGATTTGCTGGCCAACTTGACCATGGACTTGGAAAATAATGGTGAGGGAATGCCTATTCTAATTGGGGTTCAAAGTCATCGAGTCTTAGAGCTAACAATCTTAAAATTCCTGTTAGAAGAAGTTATACCATATACAAGCCACTAGGATATAACCTCCATTGATCCTTAACCTCCCCAACAGATCACTACTAAAAATCAACTAGAAGAAAGCCATGTAGTCAAGAGGCATAAAACTAGTGGATGCTCGGAGTCATAATTATGTTGCTCAAATGTTCAAGTAGAAAACTAGAACCGTTGATCAATCACTTCAAAGAAAATATGCTCGCAATAAATAAATCTCTAGCTACACAAATATGAAAGATGATATTATGGTATACATTTATTAAAGACACACTATATCGTTGGGCTTTTGATTAAATGTGGTTAAGATGTCTGGGGACCAATGAAGCTGATTGAGTGGGGGCAGATATCTATGAAGGACTTTATAGTGCACATCAATTCAATCATAAATGGCCACTAAAACCAAAATGATGGGTTACAATTGTCCAATAATACTAAAAGAATGCATTGACCTGGCAAAAAAGTGTTATGGATGTTAGATTCACGGTGATGTTATACATCAACTATCAAATCCACTACACGCAATAGTAGCATTCTAGCCATTTAAATCTTTTGTTAGATATAATCAGTCTAATTGATCCACAATCATCGGCTGGATATTATTTTATATTGGTGGCAATATAATACTTTTCTAAGTGGGTAGAGATTTCTTTGTTAAAAGAAGTCACGTCCGAGCATGTGATCAACTTCTTTACCCCAAAAATTGTTTATAGATTTAGTGTATCGTGCCACATGATCTCAGAAAATATCACAATATTTGAGAGTGCAAAAATTTATAAGTTCATCAAGCGATAAAAGATTAATTGGCGATACTCGTAAATATGTAACCTATGGGAAAATTGCTTGTCGCAGGCTTTCAACAAAACATTTGTGAAATTATTAATGAAGTTCCTCACCAAGAATAAAATATTGTAGCACACAAAGATGAAAAGGAATTATGGGGTTTATCATACTACTTACAAGACACCGATAAAGCCACTTAATTCATGCTAGTGTTTGGGGTTGAAGCTATGTTACCACTAGAGACCAAGCTTCCGTCACTTGTATAGCCATCCAATACGATCTAATCCAGAAGAAAAATGCTCAATTAAGAATGGAGGAGCTCGATGCTCTTGACAAAGTCAAACTACATGCCCAAAAAATTAAAAGATTTATCTAGAAAGGATAGTGAAATCATTTGATCGAAGGGTGCATTATCAATCATTTAAAGAAGGGGAATTGGACCTAGTGTTGAGAAGACCAATCATTCCACACAAAAAAATTTGTGAAAAATTTGTATCCAACTTAGATGGCCCCTTTTTCATTGAGAAGGTGTGTTAAGGAGGAGCTTTTTAGTTAATTAGGCTTGATGGTAAGAGGCACATGCCGCCAATAACAGGTTGATATTTAAAAATTTAAAACTCATAGTAATAAATTTGTACTTAAAATTTTATTCTATACTTAATATGTATGTACAAGCACATGTATAATGTATGTTTTGAAATTCTTTTGTAATATAAGAAAGCATTCATGATAAAAAAATTGGGGGAATTTAAAATATTTATTTGGGTCGACATCTCGTTACTTTTTGAGATCCATAAATCAATATTTAAATACTCCTAATTTCAAATTTATTCTATCTTAAAATCTCTTTGCAAGACAGTGGACATTTCAATATTTATTTGGGTCAATATCGCATCATGTACGAAAATCCTCAAATAAATAATTAAAATTATCATCTACGAACATTCCTTCAAATGAGGATGCAACAAATTTTACTATCAACACATATGTGGGTGTTTTTTTGATTAATTATGGACAACACTTTCCCAAGGGTACCAAGATTTCAAAGGTAAAAAAAAAAAAAGATTCTCATGACTACATACTCCAAGTATGTTAAGATAAAATACTCAAAGTCTTTCTATTGCATGAAGCTTAAAGTTCAAATGCTTGCAAAATGTCAGATCCAATAAGCCCAAATATGGTCGAATCACTAGCAGCTCCTTCTATTCAACTTGCCATAAGAAAGGCTATAATAGCATAATCCCCACTTTATCAACCCGTTATTAGAGACTATAAGAATCCCGAAGGCTAACTCAAATTAATAAGTTTTATTGTAGTCCATGGCCCCTGGCTTGAGTTTTTTGATGATGACAAATAATGTCAATTTGAATTATCTCATTACTCATTAAATATTTTTAATGTTTCTTTTATCTGTGAGTACTAACATTTTAGGGAAATCACAAATTGCTCAAGATATTAAAAGACTCGAGATTGGGTAGAATAGGATGTGAAGTCTGACTCTTTATTTTTCTTTTATTTTTAATTTTTTTTCTTTTCTTGAGTCTGGCCACAAAGTGTATACAAATTGAACAACAGTGCACACACACAGGGGGAGAGTTTTTTCTAAACTTTTTATTCTCTTTAGATCATACTGTATGAACTACTATGGCTCAACAACTCTTTTCCGTGAATTAATCATACTGTATGATACTTATCATACTATACGATGTGTTTCTAATTTGAAACTGTAGCAGCCAGATTAATTTAAGTAAGTTTTTAAATCTTAAATTTTGAACTGATTGTACTGTATGATCAAATCATACAGTAAAAAAATTTGAATACTTACTTAAATTTACCCCAATGATTAATTAATTAAATCAAGGATTATTTACTGATTGGTGATCATACTGTATGACATGGTTAGTACCATATGATGAATCAAGGCTATTTTGATCATCCCAAATATCATATCGGATGATCCCTTGATTTTTTAGCTAATCGTACTGATGATGTAAACAATATATCAGATAACCTGAAGCTTTTAACATATCATATTTTTATAAATTGGATCATACTTGACATTGAATAGAGATGAGTTTTGGTCATCCCAACATTTGTACTGTACGAATAGAAGGAATATAATATATCATACTAGATGATATCTGTATCATACTGTACGATACTAATCATAAAATTACATTTTCATACTTCTTCATATAAGGATGAAGGTTATTTTAAAGTGATCATATTGTACAATCTTGGATCATACTGTATGAATAGAAATGGCTGAATTGAAAATTTATGGTTTCTTGGAGCCTAATTTATATATGATACTTTTATCTTCTAAATAAGAACAAGAGAGAGGAACGTGACAAGAAGGAGATCTCTTGAGATGGAGCCAATTGAAGAGATTTTTGGGATTGTGAGAGGAAAGAGAAGGTGAGTTTGTGAGGGAGGAGTGTGAGGGGATCACACGGGTTCTCCAAGCCTGCTGCACACTTGCTCTTCTTGTGGTCAGAGAAAATCTTGTGGGAGCTTTCTAAGGGGGAGATCCTTCAAGGTTTGTGTCCTCAAAGGTACTATGCCTTCTCTAGGAGGGAGAAAAATGAGAAGGTTCATTGCCATCACCAAGATAGTGACATAGCGTTTGGTACTCCACCTTATCGGGGAAGGTGGAAGTGAGGTTTTGGAAAGGCTTCTCCACCTTGTTGTGGGGGCAAAATGATAATTACTTTTGAGTAGTGTTTTTCTTAGAGTGGAGGACTTCAGGGAGTGGACGTAAGTCAAGTAGCCAAACCACTATGAATCTGCTGGTGTGATTTTTTGTTTACTAAACTTTACTTATGTTCTACATTTTACATTTGCTATAACTTCTTCGTGAAAATTCTATTCTAAATCATTGTTGTTTAATTTAAATTTTCACTACCTATTATTGCAATCGTGTTTTAATTATTCGCTTCCACATCAAGATAAGTTTTCTTTGAAAAATTCATCAAAAAAATTAGAATTTTTTTAGGGTTATTTCTTTATTACAAAAATTTCCAATTCACCCCCCCCCTCCCCTTGGCGCTTCTCATACTTTCAATCGGTATTAGTGCAGGGTTTCAAAAATAACGCTTTAGAAATCCTTAAAAATTTGATCATGGCACATTTTGGTAACTGTAATACCGCGGAGGGTTATTCTATAACTCGTCCACCCCTTTTTGACAACATATCATTTTATTTCTGAAAAATTAGAATGTCTATATTTTTATAGTCTATAAATTATTATATGTAGATGTTCGTTCCAGATGGTTACACTGCACCTTTTAAACTTATGAATGGCATGAAAACTCAAATACCTTTTAGTGAATGGAGCAATGAGGATAGGGATCTAGCGCAATTAAATGAAAGTGCTTGAATTTTTTCTTTTGTGCATTAAAATTAGAGGACTATATGAGAGTGTCTACCTATGCTACTGGTAAGGAGATCTAGGAAAAATTATGTATCACGTACGATGAACCTAGTGAGGTTAAGAAATTTAGATTAAAAATTTTATTACAAGATTATGAACTCTTCCATATAAAGCCTAACGAAACTATATCTGACATTAACACCAGGTTCACCAAGATAATGACATCCTTGCATGCACTAGGGAGAGAAATTTCTAATTCTGAAAAATTTAATAAGATTTTGAGATGCTTACAAAGTTTCTATGATGCTAACATTATTGTAATTACTGATTCCAAAGATTAATACATTTATTCAATTGATAATCTCCTTGGGTCACTCATTGCTTATGAGCAAGGACAGAGTTAAAGGCAAAATGATACAGGAGAAAAGAAGAAGGAGCAGACGGTGGCTTTGAAAGCAAATAACATAGAAAGTGAAAATTTTGCAGGGGGGAAGATAATGATTTAACCCTTTTGCCCCGACAGTTCAAGAAATTTTTTAAAGAAAATAAAGGCATCATTAAAACAACTGGAACAAAGGTAAAAGCTTAAAAACTACTAAAGTTTCATCTGACAAGATTTATTTTGAGTGTAGGAAACTAGGTCACCTCAAAGTTGATTGTCGCAAAATAATGATCCAGCCAACTAAGGAAAAAGGCGAGGAGAAGGAAAAATATAAGAAATAGAAGATGAAGAAACAAAAAGCATTTTGGACCGACTCTTCCTTAAAATATTTAGATGAAGAAGTAAAAGAGGAGGTAATGAATTTGTGTCTAATGTCTAATGATAATCTTGATTAATCAGATCAAGATGAGGTATGCTAAATTTCATATGAAGATTTATTGATCATTTATGATAAAATCCATTATTCGTATAGAAAGTTAAAGAAAATGCATGCTAATCTTAATGCAAAATTGAGTACTTTACAAACTAAGCATGCCAACTTAGTTAAAGAACATTCAGATTTAGATAAAGATCACATGTCACTGCTTGATGAGTTTGATGCATTAAATATGAAACATATTGAATTATCTGATGCACATGAATCCTTTAAGATATCTTACATTGAATTAGAAAAGGAGTTTAAAAATATTGAGGAATTTCTATGGGAGATAGATAACAACTAACATCGATTAAAAGTGGAAGTGACAGTATATAAATATGAAATAACACATTCAAAGCAAAAATCATAGCATTTGAAAAAGATAAAACATCATATACAATAGCACAAACAAGCAAACCCTCGTCATTGCATGCATCACATAATTTTAAGAAGAGGCATCACTAGACACATAGGTTAGTAAACCCATTTCACAGTGTTAGGTGCTTTTCTTATTGAATGCTAGGCCACATAGCCCGCACTTACACAATTCACCATAGGACACACCTAGTGTGGAGACCTAAATTATATTCATCATACTATATCTTGCATACATCTCATTCATGCAAGCATAAGGAGGAACCCAAATTTACTTGGGTTCCCAAATCTAACCCTTGAATGACTTTATAGGGGTACACTCACAAAAGACCTAGTGAGAGCATGTGGTACTTGGATAGTGTCTGCTTAAGACAAAAGATAGGAGACATGAAGAAGTTCATTAAACTGGAGACCACGACTTGAGGCAAAGTAACATTAGGAGATAACACCACTAGAAAAGTGGTGGGCTCAGGTATTATTGGAAATGAAAAAAAATTTTAATTGAAAATGTTTTATTAGTTGATGGTTTTAAGTATAATTTTTTAAGTATTAGTCAACTATGTGATAAAGGTTTTGACATAAAATTTCTTTCTAAAAAAAGCTTGATAAGCCTAAATGATAAACTTATATTAGAAGGAAAACAAATAAACAATATTTATATGTTAGATCTTGATTATATTGAAAATTCAAATTTATTATATTTAAAAATAATAATAGATGCCTCGTGGCTAAGGCTTAAGAGACAATACCATGCTAGCTTGAAGACACTTCAAAATATCACCCAGAAAAACCTAGTTAGAGGAGTACCTAAGTTAGACTTCACTAAGCACCATCTATGTGATGCCTGCCAAATAGGAAAATAAGTAAAATCATCATTTCATTCAATCAAGAATGTGAATATATCTATAAAAATTTTGTTTGGGATGTTATGCCCTTATGAACTAGCCTGATGCTAAGCAAGAGGGGGGGGGGGGGAAGGGGGGGGGGGTGAATTGGTGTTTTAAAAAATTTCTAAAATTAAATAACAATCACCACTAAAATAAAGTATAGAAATTAATTGCAAAATAACACTCCTGAAGCAAAGAAGTTCGAAATTGGGTTTTGGCGACGACGCTAAAACCTGGTTTCGTAGCAACCTTGCTAATCCACGGATCGTTCGTTAGTTAGAAATGCGAAAGTCCACATGAATGCGTCATGGCAGGGTAGAGAAGCTTTGCATAGACTGAGGCAGACTGGGTCCATGCGTAAGTATGTTAGGCAGTTTCAGTAATTGATGATGAAGATAGGAAACATGGCAGAAGAATACAAGGTGTTTAGGTTTGAAGTGGGTTGGGCACGGAAAGAGCTGCAAAAACGAAATCTGCAGGACCTGGCCTCAGCAATTCGAGTAGCAGAAGAATTGGTTTCTACATGTACATTGGGTTATGGGAGTGTACTTGTAGTAATGGGATAGGTGTCCTTGTATTGATCTTATCTATCCTAGATGTACCTGTAACTAGTTCTAGATGGGCCTATACATGTACTAATCTATCATTTCTAATCCTTATGTTGATCTAGTAGCCTGCCCGGGGGTGTTACCTCTTGTAAAGACTTTCGGGTATTAATCCAGTTGTCCTGATTATCGTTTAAAATCACCACTGGGCCGTCCTCCGTGCGTAGCTAATGAAAAGTAGGACTAGACATTTAGGCACAAGGCATCTAGGGCACTTATATTACATTGGAAAGAACACAATTACAAACAATAGAACTTCTATTGAATATACCAGCCTTCCCGGTGGAGATTTGGTTGAAGTAATCTTGAATAGAACATGTAATAAAACAATAGCCTAGCGGTGCCCTTAAGCTAGGAGTAGGACATATTGAGGATCAATGATTCAAATTGAAGAACCTAGGGCAGGTACAGGGGCTTAGAGTAAGTTAATATGTATAACTTATCTTGTTATAATGTAAGGGATATGTTGGATTTGTATAGTAGTGCATAAAGGAATCTATTATACTTTAGACCCCTATTGTTAATTAAGGTATGGATGATTAACTAATAAGTAGAAGTTTCCTGGGCAGTATATTAGAAGGACATGGGCTATCCAAAAGTCTTTATCATAATGTGGTGGCTACCTGGCCCCTAAAGTGGCCTAGAGCAAATTTCTGACCTCTAGATAGGGGGATTTATCCTTCTTGATGATTGTGCAGGTGTTCCGTATTTCCAAGATGATGCCTATAATTGTAGCCTACACCCTAGAATCTCCAATTAGATCTAGCTGGGCCGGTGGCAGTTTCAAGCATCTTTTAGAGATGGCCTCGCGTGTACCAAGACCAGAGCCAAATCCCTGTGGTTCCATATAAAGTATCTTCTATCAAGAAGAATCAGGTCTTAGCACTGTATAAGGTACTTATTTGGTCTGTGGTGGGGAACTTCTAAATAAGCTGTAGTAAAGCCTAGATCTTTAGAATCAAATATCTTCTAATCTACAATAGTTGCATTGGTCTTTTAGTTATACCTGATAACTTCTTAATAGTTATATTGGCCTTTAGGAGCTACCAAGCTTGCATCCAGGGATGCTCTAGTAGAGATATGTACCTTGAAATGTATTCTGTATAGTTCTATGAGCTACCCGGTTATACAAGGATTACTAGGTAAAGTTTGATAATTTGTAATGTGGTCAGGTATAGGCTACAAAATGTCCTTCTAGAATTGGTTAGACTATAAAGTATCTTACTAGTCCCACTACCTGTAGCAGTACTTCAGATAAAATCATTGTTTGATTGGGTTACTTAGGTACAGATGTATGGAGCATGTAGCCTTACATATTATTGAGATAAGTCCGCCTAGGCAATGAATCCAAGATACTTAAGGTATTGTGTACACCGGTACAGCACAGAGGTAAAGACATTACCCTATAACTCCTAGATACTCCCGTAGAATTTCATTGAAACACAAAGAAATCCCGGACCACCTGGTTAGCCCTAAATCTGTCTAGATGTGTAGGTAATTTTGCATTATTTTCTTCTGTGTCTCTGTCCTAGATTATGTATTAGCCTGAGTCTAATTGGAATTTCAATGTATAGGCCTTGCGATCTAGCTTGCAGACTAACCTCTGGATTTAGGATCCAATAACTAAGAGTACCTTGCCAGGTATTACATATAAGTGTGGGGTTTCCGGAATCGTCTTTTACGTATAGAAGTATAAAGTATTGCTTCTTAGTACCTTTATTAGAAGGCTTCTTTGGAGATGGCTAGAATTTGCATTTTACCAATAAAAATCTTTATCTGAAGATTCAATTTAGACCTAGAGAATCCGGTAAAGGCTGGGATAAACTCTTTATTGGTTTTATGTGTAATTCATTCTATTATAAGGTAAAGACTGGGCTATTACAGGTCTGCCTATCTGTATAAGTAAGGTTTGTTCTTTGTCCTTCATCTATTATGAGGTCTGAAGAAGTACTTTGAGGTACATATTATGTAAGCAATATTTTATATGAAGACCTGCTTCAATCTTATCACTCCATAATCTAATTTGGCGCTCCAAAACAATTATCAGTAATTCCATTATAATCAATCCAAAGGCTATTTAAGAATCTGTATTGGCCACCCACTACATAAAGGGTAACACTGATAGATATCTAGGCGGAAACTTCCTGCAGCTTATAATATCTTATGTTGACTTATGATTTGCCCTTCCTTTCCTTTCCTAAGGCTCGTAGATCACGGGCTTTAGTTATTTTGGCATATCACTTGGTCCCCTTTCATTGTATAGTATTGATTAGTTTATTGATTAGTTTATTTCATGTGTTATGTAAACTTTAGACCTCATGTTAACTTTAGGTCTCAATTAGAATGTCTAAGTAGGGTTTACGGGATCTACATAGTAGAAACTTCAAGACTTCCGTGAGCTGTATATTCGCAGACTTACGTGAGGAGGAGGCTTCGCAGACTATAGGGCTATACTTAGATAAAGATGACTTGTACCCTTAGCAGGATGTTGGCTATTAGTGCCCAAGGTGGTTTTCCCGAAACACTTATTGTGTTTATCCAATTGGAGCTATCTAGCTAATTACTGTTATTAGTGGCCAAGCACCTAAATCTACACACATCCCAAAGAAAGGCTCTACATCGAGCCTTGGTAAACAACAAATGAATTCCTGAAAGGAATCCAGGGCCCTGGAGAGGCCCTCATTCAATTAAGACAGCAGAACATTCTAAGATCATTCAGTAAGATCAATTAGTAACTATAAATTAGAGATACACTGGAGTACTAGGAGATATTGTACCTACCCGTGGCTGCAAAGGTGTTCTAAAGGAAAAGCCAAAGTCAAAGACAGAGAACAACATCCATGATCCTCTTCTAGCGGATAAAATCACTACTAAGTTTTGCATATGACATATGTGTATATGTATGATATGTGTCTATTTGTGATAAATGTACATATTGGTATGCTGTTTAGAAATCTCTGACTGTTATGAAAGAGTTTGGTGGGCAATGTTGTAAAGAATCTAGAAAGAAATAATGTACATTTTGTTGTGCCCTGTTGACAGACTTCAAATCTCATTCTTATATATGTGCCCAACTTGGGGTCGGACGCAAAAGACAAAACAAAATAACAAAAACTTCAAATCCGGGGTTGAAGTTCAAAACATTGGGCATCCTCTCAGTACTTACCCCTATCTGGGGTCCTGATTGAAAGAAATTCTTACACTCTCAAATCAAGCATATTCCAATCCGGTTGGATCTTATGGATAGGAACTACCGTAATGTCCCAAGTCGGTTGGTAAGTTTCTTCTTTGGAATTTAGTCTGGGTCATCAAAACTCAAGGGAAGGTTGTTGTAAATCCTCTGACGGTATACAGCCTGACCTACAGGGTGTTTCATTGATTTTTGTGTATACTCCTACATAAGTCTTCGATGAACATTCTTCAAGAACGTGGCTCATAAGTCTACCCACCGCAGAGTCATGACACGTTTCAGGGTTATCCTACACAACGGGATGCCAAACCTTGAATGTTTTCAGCTTGTGTCCATTTTGATTCAGTGAGTCAAAATTTCCAAATCAACTTCTCCTATCGAATCTTAATCCATAATCACATTTGGACTTAGTTCATAGGAGGAAACCCAGTTTAGAAATAATGATCGAAAATTTATGATTTGTGCTTATCTCTTTAAGTTTGTCCTTTGGCTTTATCCCTTTGTATTTGACAGATGGCTTTATCTAGAGATTCTTTGGAAAGATATAACTGTATTGGTTGAATGAAATTACTTGGAATCTGCTCTAGATCAACATGTATATTGTGGAGGACCCTATGTCTACCGGTGGATGTATTATCAGACTGCCCTCCTATATGAAGTTCTTGTCTTAGATCAATGTGTTCTTCTAAAGTTCTATTTGTATTTAGGAGACTAGGGCAGAAACCCAATAAATAAGAAAGGGATATCTAAATTCTATTCTATTATAGGATTCATCAGTAGAACTATAGGGATTCTGTAGGCCAAATTCATTACAAACAGATTAGGAATCCAGCGGCATACATTTATAGAGGCAGATAATACCAATTCATTTACAATTTGAATAAACATATGAAAGGGCACCCCCCCCCCAGTCAATCTATCACTACCTTAGATTGCCTAAGACCTGGAGCTTGGAAGATCTAGGCTTTTGTATTTGCTTTGGAAAGCCCCCTGGACCTTATGTTGAGTCCGGTCCCTCTAGGGACCCATTTGTAAACTATACAGTAAAGATCATTAACCGATGGAATTTCGGTAGAATCCTAGGGTAACCCAGTGAAACAGGAATGGGTAAGAAGTCAGGCGACCGTAGAGAGCCTCCAAAAGCAACCATAAGAGAGGATGAACACTATTTCAGATAGAAAAACAGTCTTCCTTACTTCTTACTGAATCTGAACACTTCTATAGCGAGAAGATAGGTTGTCTGTCATGCCTTGCTTATACTTGCTTACTAGTAGGATTGTTTCTTAGTTCCTTTCTATCTATCTTTGTAGTGGTTCATCGTCCTCCTTCTTCTTAAGTGAGGGTTTTTCCTTATGTATTACTCGTGGGAACCTGTTCCTATGCTTGTTTATGAATACTCTACCTACTCTTCTTTGTCTTTCTTTTTAGGCGTTTCTTGCTTTCTTTCTCTGTCTTTCAAAGAGTGAGTGAAGGTAGGGAAGACGGGAGTGAGTTTGTTCAAGTCAATAAGAGGTAAGGTCTTGGTGTGCTGTGGTATCTCCCGAGCAATAGATGAAGAGGGTCTCTCTCCGGGGTCACTCTCAATAGAAGTAGGAACATCTTTGTGCACAGCTGATTGTGTAAGAGAATAGGTTCCTTCTATTCTTCCTAGAGGCAATATAAGCGTGCTATTCTTTGTCCTCCAAATCTCATAAGAGAATAGAAGAGAGGGCTATTTCCTCCATTAATGGGTGTCCTTTTCCCCCTCGTGATTGGGGTTCCATACTTGCTTGTCTGGTACTTTCATAATGTTCGCACTCTAGTGTCAAATCCTGATCCCAGCCCCAGAATCAAAACCTTCCTTCGAGCCTGTTCTAAGGGCATGGCTCTCCCACATCTTCTTCTACAACTTCTTTTGTAGAGGAAGTCAGTCGTGAATCTCGGTCTAACTTCGTTACCTTAGCCCGGTCAACAGCCTAGTTTCCTAGACCTCCTTCTATCCCGATATTGAGGCAAGCCTGGTACCCCTGATTGTGTTACTGATTCTGTTGCCCAAAAACAAGAAAACTGTTCGTAGCTAGAATTGCGTGATCGTCTGTTAGGACGATGGGGGCGATAGAGAGTCCTCTAGCCCGGTCCCGTCCTTGCGTCCTTGTCTTCTGATTTTACCAAGCTAGCGAATCTCAAGTCTTTCCTTCTGGGGTTAGGCCCAGCATTCCCTTCCTCCGTTGCCTCTGAGTTTCAGCTTTCCCGACCCTTAGGCATTTGAGCTATATGCTCTTCTTCCTCTTCTAGTAGCTAGGTATCTAGATCGAGTCTCATACCATTTTCCAAAGAAAGAGAGTATGCTCTTCTAGGGATAGAGCACTCTGTCAGAAGGTAGTCTGCCCTCCATACTGAGCTAAGGTCTGCCCTTTCTATTAGCTATGAATATTGTCATAATGACAACGGCTATACTTTCCATAAACAGACACTACAGACATAAGAAAGAAGACTAAAATAACAGAATGTCTTCTGTCAATTTCTATTTCTAGAATATCTATCATAACCAGCTGCTTTCTGTAAGGTTCGACTTACCCAGTCCATACATAGTTACAACTTGTATCGGCTGGCTGCGGGAACCATCACACAACCAGAGACCTAGAAAGAGGAGACAATACAAATGTCTTCACAAAAGTAGAGTCTCGAGCTGAAGAAAAGAGACATATAACAGTCTGGGTCACAATGAAGACTACCACGTTAGTAGTCAAGCATATAGAATTAGATGCTAACACCAAGTTCATATTAGCCAAGGTACCAAGTGACCCATTGGTTATATGGTCAATAGACCTAAGCACCATAAATATCTAACTAATGAAAGATAAGAATTACTACCGACACAACTAAATGTCGCCAAA